>CM040118.1:683154-1368178 GCA_022559845.1 Amorphophallus konjac | reverse complement strand
CCCCCACCGTGAGCACCGCCCCCTCTTCCTCTCTCTCTCCCGTTCGACCGCGGCGGCGTCCCCTCCGGCTGAAGACGGCGTGGGGCGACGGCGTGAAGACGTGGGCGACGGCAAGGCGATCGTGGCGGCGTAAAGCTTGTGGGGAACCATGAAGGGACGAGGGTTTTTCAAAGCGTTCTTCGCGATCTCGACAACGATTCGGCGGAGCTTTCGCTCCTTTGAGGTAGGGTGACGTTCCCTAGTTCCCCGCCTTTCATTCCCGTGGTTTGTAGGCCGAGGGGAGGCCGAGAGGGGTGCTTTTGAGTGAGTTTGGGGTTTTTCCATGATTTGGGGAGAGCTCGCCCGATCTATGGATTTAGCCCACGATTTTATATTTTGGTGGCCTAGTATCATGCTAGGGGTCCCCAGGGGTCTTTCCCTTTGAATTCCCCCTCTCCGGTGGAGGCATGGGGGCGTGGTTGGTTTTTTGGGCGTTTTCCCGTCGTTTTGACCTCGGGCGGGTGTGACGATCCTTCCAGTGACCGTCACATCATGTAACGCGCCTAGGTGGGTGCGTTACAGCCTTGTGTTGCCAATTGGGGGTCTGTGGGCTGTGACGGCCCCTCGATAGACCGCCACAGGCGTGTGACGCGCCTGGGTTGGGCCGTCGGGGACGATCTGACTATTGGCTTCCGACCGTTGGTTTTTGACCGTTGGGGCTCAAGGCCTGTGACGCACCAGGGCTGGCGCGTCACAGCCTTGTGACGCCCCTGTGTGGGTGCGTCAGAGTTGACGAACCCCACGCCTTGTAACGCACCAGTGTGGGTGCGTCAGAGTTGACGAACCCCACGCCTTGTAACGCACCAGTGTTGGTCCATTACATACTGTGACGCACCGAGTGGCACGCGTCACAGCTGACTTTCACTGTCTTGTGACGCACCAGGGTAGGCGCGTCACAGACTGTAACGCACCAGGGCAGGTGCGTTACACGTTATTTTCCACCCAGAGTGTGACGCCCCTGTGTTGGGCCGTCAGGTGCCTGTGACGGTCCAGCCTACACCATCAGAGACTGTGACGCGTCTAGGGTAGACTGTCAGGCGTTGGGCTGCACAAGGAGGTTTGTAGTCCCGTTTCTTGTCCGACTGTGGTCACCGTGTGACGGTACCGGTACGTGGGGTGGTCCCCGTACGACGTCGGATGCGGACGAGATTTTCCGTTGACTTGAGAGTCTACTCCTTCAGTGACACTCCACTAGTCGTAGCCTGCTTACACACGTGTGGTCCCACCAGGGAGTGGTGGAGAGGCTACCATGAGGATGGTTTTGGACTGGTTTCCGTCGGGCCCCTCGTCGTTAGCCAGAGTCCGGCTACGGGGGAAAACCGGTCAGAGGGCCAGACCTAGGACACATGGTATGTGTGTCCACACGTAGTTGGGGGCGGTTGGACTCACGCCGACGGGCGTGACCCTAGCTAGTCGCTCGTTGTGGTTCTTGTTCGGTGTCCGTGCCTCTGGTAGGAGATACCACGCTAGGCAGTTCACATGCGGTGCGGTGTAAGACGTCAGGGGACGCTACCGACTGTGCTTCTAGTGGGAGGTACTCCTGTCGAGTCGTGAGTGACAGACTGTCAGGCTTGTGACTTCGACCTTCGGGTTTTGTCATGCTGGCTGTGGTGTTTTGGTCGTTTTCGCAGTGGCATGTGTGTCGGCTTTCATGCTGTGAGACCGGTGTTTTGTAGATGGCAGGGCTTCCTTTTTCGAGGTACTCGCTTACTGCTAGCGTAGCGGTTTCTCCGTTTGCGAGGTAGGGTTCGAGTGATCCCTACTGAGTCTGTTCCGAGACTCATTCCCTGCGTGTTTTCACCATGTTTCAGGCGAGGCGCGGCTTCAGGGGAGCGCGTCTGAGGCTCAGTGTGGTTCAGGTGCCCAGCATTAGTGCCAGAGGTCAGAGCCGGGGTATGCCCCGTGTAGCTGTACTTTTCTTTCTTGTCTCTGTACTAGTTGTGGACTGCTGTTGTTAGTTTATTATTGCCTTGTGGACCATGTATCAATTAAAATATTATTTATTTCCTACTTAATTATATACACTGTTTAATTTCTGCAATTATTTGTGATACTTGTGTAGTTTCCACACCATCCTTCTAACCTTTCCGAGTCTTCGGACTCGTGGGTGGCGGTACGAGTCTCGGATTATCGGGCCTTCCTGGTAATCAGATTCTCAGGTCGTTACACGCCCTCTCTCTATCTCTCTCTAACCCACCGCGGTCTCTCTCTCTCCCTTCCTTTCTCTTGTTTTTTTTATTTTATTTTCTTTCCCTCTCTCTCTCTCGTCTTTCTCTTCCTCTCGCAAATCTCTCTCTCTCTCTCTCTCTCTCTCTCTCTCTCTCTCTCTCTCCCACTCTCGCATCTCTCTCTCTCTCCCATCTCCCTCTCTCGCCCCCTCTCTCTCTTCTCTCTCCCTTCTCCCCTTACGTGCTCTCTCTATCTCTCTCTTTTCCTCTCATATACATATACTATATATATATTATATATTATATATATTACATATATATATCTCTCTCTTATATATATCTTTTACGTACATATATATCGTATATATAAAAACTAAAGTACAAAAAACCTAAAAAAATAGAGCTTCCTTCCTCTCTCTCTCTTGATTTCTCTTTCTCTCTCAAACCCCCTCTATCTTTCAATATATCATTAGTTTTTCTTTATTTATGTGTTTACTCATATTTCTAATTATCTCCTCTCACCTTATATATATATATATATACGTGTGTTTGTGTTCCTATTTAAGTAGTTTATGAAGTCTGTTTTGAAGGCCCTCGGTCGTGCTGTGCTCGTGTTACTGATGCTTCTTCCAAAGCCCGTCATCGGCACCTACCAATAATCTTTTCTCTCCTTTTATATTTTGTTCGGTTTGTTAGTTCTTTTGCATGCATCACTCACAATTTGTTTATAATACGATCCTCTCATTGAGAATATTTTGTTGTGCATTCCATCATATCATTCCTCCACCCTTTAGTTCTAAAAGGGGTTTTAAACACCAGCAACAAGGTGCGCGTTCGTTTATGTTATTTTCAGCATCATGTTCTAGAGAATTGGTACTACACCATCGTCGCCCTCATTTAGTTATTTTTCTTTGTTTGTTCTTTATGCAGGGGTAACCAGTTAAAAGGCCCTCTTATTCGACCTGTCGAAAGAAGAGGGAGAAGGAGTCCACGTTATCCCCTTTCTGAGGCGAAGCGATCTCTTAATTCGGGGCCCCAAGCCCCTGGCGATCACAATATTCTAACGTGCGCTTCATTAACTTTCTTTATTGTTAATAACACCCGCGGAGAGTTACTTCCCGCAGTGGTTGCTCTTGTGTTCTTGTCCTCACCCGCGCGGAGGATCATTCCCCGCGGCGATTCCCCTCCCCTATTTAACTCCTAACATTTTATTTCTGTACATTAACCCCTTAACATTTTATTTTCTGTACATCTAACCCCTAACTCTTAACTGGTATCGGTGGGTTTCCTCCCGTTACCGTTTTAATTCCGCACTTTAATTTCTGTACATCTAACCTCTAACTCCTAACTGGTAGCGGTGAGTTTCCTCCCACTACTGTTTTAATTTCTACATTTTAATTTCTATACATCTAACCCCTAACTCTTAACTGGTAACGGTGGGTCACCTCCCGCTACCATTTTAATTTCTGTATTTTATTTTCTGTACATCTAACTCCTAACTGGTAGCGGTAGGTCACCTCCCGCTACCGTTTTATTTCCGCCATTTACTTTCTGTACATTCACTTCTAACTCTAACTGGTGCGATGGGTCATCTCCCGCGACCATTTTCATTTCAGTAACTTAATTTTTGCACTCTAACATCCTAACCCCTAACTGTTGAATTTCAGCATCCCTCTATCATCGCCTTAAAATCCCGCGGAGAGTGACATCTCACGGCGGTTTATTTAATCCCTTTTTTATTTCTTGTTACATATATTTATATTATAGTAAAAATTCTGTGGAGAGTAATACCTCGCGGTGGTCTTTTGTATATATTTATATTTATTATTATTTATACTTCTATAAAAATTCGGCGAAGACCAATGTCTCGCAGTGGTTTCTGTACATATTTATATTTATTAATATTTATATTGCAATAAAAATCCCGCAAAGACCAATGTCTCGCGGTGGTTTATGTATGTACTTATATTTATTCTTTATATTTCCATAAAAATCCCACAAAGACCAACGTCTCGCGGTGGTTTCTATATATACCCATATTCATTACTGCTTATATTTCTATATCGTTGCTAAACCCCGCAAAGACCAATGTCCTGCGGTGGTGTGCTTTTGTTTATATCGTGGTTGTAATCCTGTGAGGAGTGATATGCCGTTCTAATTTCTGTGTCCACGCTGTGTGTCTCCCATTCACCGTTCGTGCCAACTTCTACTACGTAGGGTCTCGGAACACACACCCGATATCTAAAAAGCTGCTCTCGAAACGGTAGGTCACGCCTACTGGGAAGGGGTTCAGCTTGCGCGAGAGGGTCTTCGGATCCCTATCTCCGCCACTTACCGGAAGTTCGGTAAGTCTAGGTCCCCCATGTCTTCACTACAGTCTCGCCTTTATGTCGTACTGTCCACCATCTTTCTATATTCTCCATAGCGTGCGTTTTCATTTTTCATTTTTATTTTCTTTTTATTAAAGAGAGCGGGAAAGCCCATCTCTCTCTCTTTCCACCACGTGACGCGTTCACAAAGTCCTCTGTCATCTCCAAGAAGCAAAGCGAATTTAGGACCTTGGCATCAAAAGTTCCAAATTTTCTCTCTAAGGTGCACCATGTCAGTTTCCCTGAGCCTGAACCGACACCCCCCAACTGTTTGAGACTTCACGATCAGCTCCGACATCTTCCGACGGCGCTGTTGGTTCTGGCTGAAAGAAGACTTGACCACGATCGCAACGGATCTGGTCGCGCCTTCAACAAAGCACGAGGCTGTTCATGGCACCCCCGTCATCCAGCAGCATCACCCTGGGAGCAACCAGAACCTGCGCAGTCTAACCCTGTTCCAGACCTTGCCTCGGCCGGCGACATCATTTAGAAATCCCAAAAAAATTCAAGCATCCTCCTGGGTCAAGTCAGAGAATTTTGGCATCGGTTGCAGCATGTTCGGAGCTTGGTAGTAACCGTGGCGACACCGTCTCCGACTGTCTATCCTACTGTCCCAGAAACTGGCAGAATCGGCGGATTACGACGTTTCGGTTTCTAGCTTAACTCCCCCTCCCTGCTCGGTCGACTTACAGCCCCTCCCTACGTAGAGGAAGTGTTTGGTTGTAAACCCCTTAACCCCCACCCCGAGATCCCCCCTCCTGCGAGATTTGTAGTGTTGTAACCAGCTTGTTTCAGGTCAAGCGCCATCGCCGCAGCGTGCGGGAGTATGCCCATGCTCCCCGGTGCGCCCACGTCTCCGATCGGGATCGGTGTTTTCACACCGGTTAGGTGAGCATCTGATACCCCCTTGGTTGGTTGCATTCTTATCTTATTTAGTATCGTCTTTACTTGCCATCGGTCAGTGAGACGAGAGCCCGGACTCACACACCACCTTAAGTGTGTCCACCGCAGACCGTGAGCGAGTGCCTCCCAACCCATGCCCCGGCGTGCCGGCCGTCCACGAAGTTGGGAATCCCATACCCTTAGGGGTCAGCCTAAGCCTGCTAGGTCTTCTAGAGCGTTTGGGTCCCACCTCGGACCCTCGCCATCATCCCCCGGTCACCATCGGGAGATTGTGTGCACCGTGCGAGTGAGCCGCTAGCGTGATTTTGTGTTGTTACTTGTGTGCTTGTGGGTCTAGGTCCCAGGTTCATTAAGGCATCCATTATCACCCTTGGGCTGTGCCACATCAACCCTCCTCTAACTTGGCATCTCATTGTCCAAAAGTCCAAAAAATTCAACAAAAAATAATGGGATTTATGAATAGTAAAAATATTATTCACATGTACCATTATTTTTTTTTAATTTTTTAAATTATCCGATGTGAAGATTAACTTGCACCACAAGTTAGAGGATAAATGACCTCCCTCTAAAATTTTCAAAAAAAATGGTGCACCAGGTGAGGGTTAATTAGAGGGGAGGGAGGGTGGAGCAAGTATTACTCAAACTTCAATGGTTAAAATGATCAATCACAATGAGTCATTTGTTTCAACAAAAAATATTATATTATATTATAGAATATAATATACTATAATATTATAATATGTTATATTTTAAAATAATTTTACACAATTCGATGTCAAATCAAAGACCCCTAACTTTAAGTTCGCTTAGAATGCTACATTATTTTTCCTCTCATCTAATTCCTCGTTCTCGTGTCCAACCTTTTCTCCCTTAGGGCCACTTTGATAAGGGACTCTTTGATAACATGTTAGGATAAGTTATATGAGGTGGGTCAGGGTGAGTTATTCTTTGTGTTTATCCTTTTTGAGTTTGATAACTTATTTGTATCCTGAGAATAACTCATTCCATGTGAAATGGTAGAATAAGTTACTCCTAAAATAAGGGTCTTATTCCTAACCGACCCCAAATAACTTAACCCTACTATCAAATTAGGTTAAGGGTGAGTAGGCGGAATAACTCATCCTATTCTCCCTTATTCTGTTATCAAAGTTGCCCTAACAGAAGAAGAGAGAATATGATGAGTTATTTCGCTTACTCACTCTTGACCTAGTTTGATAGCATTGTTAAGTTATTTGGGGTCTGTTAGAAATAAGGCCCTTATTCTAGGAGTAACTCATTATACCATTTCACATGGAATGAATTATTCTCATGGTAAGAATAAATTATCAAACTTAAAAAGGACAAACCCAAAGAATAACTCACCCTGACCCACCTCATATAACTTATCCTAACCTATTATCAAAGAGGCTCTTAGAGACCATGTGTGGTGCACATTCTATATTTCAGATTATAATGAAAATCAACTTTTATGACATCCCATGTCAGAGGTACAAATTTTGTATAATTTAAAATTACATTTGGGATTAGGTGGGCGAGATATTGAACTCATATGGGTGCTAAGATTTTTGGGGAGAAGTTGAAATATGAGAGGAGAATAGTTTAAAAAAACCTTGATAATTATCTCGCTGACCTTCATTTGCATTGTAAACATTCAATCACGACATATTCTTATTTGTCACTTCTATTTTTTTTAAGTAGAAAGAGTTTTTTTAAAAAAATTATTCCCAAACGCCCTATTAAACCGTTGAATATACGGATATCCAGATACACCGCTAGATGCTTGAGTCGGATAAAGATTCGAGTAAACGTGATCTGCCATCATGTAATACACTTCGCTCTATTTTGGCGCTGGCACGGGGACTGGGCCAACTATGTTTCAATTGGGCCTATCCTATTGGGCCAGACGGACGACCCATGATAGCCACTAAACCCAACATGTTACGGGTTAGACGTTATCTGTCATGGGATGTCACTCGTGGCAGGGCAGTCAAGAGTGGCAGCCTGGCAGGAATCCAAAACCCGATTTTTCAGATCTTCTGGATTTCCAAAACCCAAGCCACCGTTTGCCCTTAATGCCTTCTTGGAGGAAGACTTTGCAGGAAGGCTAACACCAACATTCTGCTATGTTTAAAGGGTTCAAAAGTATGGGAATGAGACTGCATCACCAAGGTACATCCATACATCATTACCTTTTTCACCAATTGACCTGCAAATCAGTGAAATAGACAACCCCCCAAAAAAAAATAAAAAAAATGAAAATCTATCTTTTAACTCAGATGTAAAGATCTTTCAGAAGCAGGTATATGTATGTTATCATTGTTTGATCAAGTGAGGTTAATTTGTGAGTTCATCCGAAAGTGTGCATGCCCAACTCATGGCAGCCACTTTTAGGAACCACTTGTGTGTGAGCTGTAGCCAGCTGATGGGAGCTCTCTCTCTCATGCATGTGCTCTGAAATCATTTCTTCCTCCTCCCCCTTTTCCCTCTCTTTTGTCCTTTTAGTGGGGACATTCTTCGAATTATAGATTAAGGGATAGAATTGGATGATGCTTTTGCACCGAGGTGTTATTCATTTGATGTAATTCTCCAACTTTGGAATCATCGATTGAAGAATCAGAGTAATTTTTTTCAATTTCAAAACTTCAGAGTATTGTTCTTCACCTTGTGGGGAACCATAAGGTCCCTAGTTCAAATTTTGGCTCCCTCATTACTTGAGAGAGTACAGGTCCTGGGTTTTCTGGGTCCCATTGGGTGACCCAGTAAAAAAAAAAGTTGGATGACCATAAAATAAAATAAGATATTTTGTTGATTTAGCTGTGGTTTCAACTAATTTTTTCTTTGGTTTTGGTTTCCGATGGACGCCTGGATGGTAAGTTAGAACGAGAGAATCTTAGTGCCACATGGGCCCACTTAATCCCATTTACACCATTTTACAATCAAATAAATAATCAAAAATATTATAAAATAAAATAACTATAAAATTTTACGGTGTTTCATGATAAAACAAACAAACAAACAAACCCCTGAGTCGAATTCTCGCCGGTTAAAATCAGGAAATATTGATGTCAATTCCATGAACTTGACAGCAGCTGGACTCCCTCAAACTATCAAAGAGAGCTCAGCAGCAGTCCATGTACTTGTAGAGCATCACCTACTCCCATCCCTTCTACAAGGGTGTCCTTCTAGGTTCCTCCACTTGATCTCTCTGGGTAGTCCCTTTTTTTTTCCCTGATCTTTGCCACACAGGTTTTGCTACCTGTTGGTGAGGATTAGGCGCCTCTCTCTGCTTCCATGCTAGGTGATCAAATCAGAAAATCCAGAGGATTTTTTTTTTTCTTTGGGCCTCCTCTCTTTCCTTTTGAAAAGCAGGGCATGCTACATGGAGGAAGATGGTGAATCGGGTCAAAAATTGGGGGAGTTTTTCCTCCAAAAGGTGGCAATTGCAGAACCATCACTTGCTACCTTCTGCTTTTTTTTTTCTTAAAAGGCCGGCAATGTGTTTGTGTTTCCCTTCGAGTTGTTCGAGACAACGGAGGAGATGGAAATGGCTGGCAAGTGCAGCTGCAGAAGGCAAACTAAGCTCTCTCCTCTGTCATCTTGGCAAAGGATTGGAGGTCAACAGATGAATTTCACTTGACCGATATGATACCACCGTTCATGTCAAAGAGATGACCATCTAGGTGTTCTTTTGGAAGTGTTTGTGATATAGAATACAATGTTTAGAATCTCTTGTTTTGTCGAAGTAGTTCCAAACAAAAAATGTGTCGTCACTTGGATTGTCGTATGCCTGTTTTAAGAAGAATATGAGATGCGGAATAAGATATCTGTTAGTCTCTTCTTCTTCTTTTTTGAAAGACCAAAAATAATTTTGCAAGACATTTCTGCTGATATCCATGAAAAATTTTCACACCTCCTTTTATCTCTATCAAATGTGCATATTTTCGATGCCTCAAAGATAAATGAGTATGCTTATTGAATTCAAATCATCGTACATTTAAATCCTCCAATGAGATCCTGACATTTTTAAATAAATGACAAGATATTTTGTCATCCATTGAAGATGACAAAAAATATCACCAAAATTGTAAACTACGTTCGCATGATGGCATCGATTTCTTGCCCTTTTGATAATAGAAGGGTAATGCGGGGTAGGGTAAGCCGGAGTAAGATATCTGAGAGTTAAGTCTAATCAAGTTTGGTAATAAACCCTAAACCTTACTCTATCCGACCCCGGGTAACTTATTCGGTCAAAATGGATGAATAAGTTACCCGCCCCTTAACCCTCACTTATCCCACTAGATCTCAAATAAGTTACCCTATTCGACCCCTGCAACTAATTGTGGATAAACTCAGATAAGACGGATAAGCTACCCTACCTAAGTGTTATTCCGTTGTCTAAGCGGCCTGGATAAGGTGGGTTAGGGTAAGCCCGGGTAAGGTATCTGAGGGTTAGGTCTAATCTTTTAAATATTAATAATTTTATCTTGTCTGACTTAGAATAAGAAAAAATAAAATAGACAATTGTTTTAAATATCATAATTAAAAAATCTAAAAGATCTTATCTTATACAATCTTGGATAACGTATTCGACCCATTTATGTCGGATAACCTATATGCCTCCTCATTTGCTCACTTCCCCTATCTGACCCTAGACAACTCATACTATCGGACCCAATAACCGAAGTCTGATAAGTCCGGAGAAGGCGAATAAGTTACCCTGCCTGTGTCTTATTCCGCTATCTAAGTGGCAGAAATGGAGTTGCATTAATTAGGTTTTCAAGATGGGCAGGACTGTAGGACTTGTTGCAGAACATGGTTTGAAGTTTTAGTGTAAACCAGCTTTATATCTTTTGCTCTTCACCCAAGTCACATTATGCCTATGCGAATCAAGGGAGGACCGACTCATAACACAATTGCAAACCATAGATCGATGTAAATTCTATTTTGTTAACTGAGATAGACATTCTGGCGTGGCACAATAACTTCCTCCTCGATCCATTCAATAGGGTCAATCAGCCTCAACTCGTGCGTGGGACCCACACTTGCAAAGTCAACCGAAAGAGATAAGCATGTTGGTGTCATCTGAACCATATCAACTTATTTTGAAAACGATTGGAAGACTTGCTGACCGAGTTGATCATCCATCTTAATCGTTTAGTCTCAATCCATATTTTTCTAATTTCAGTTGTGGTCAGTTGTGGGGCAGAGAGAGAGAGAGAGAGAGAGAGAGTCCAAATTGTCCACGCATAGACATGCGAGACAAGCTTTTGTCTTCCCTCGGTTTAGACTTCAGAGTTCAGACTTTTGCTCCATGTCCTCCTTCCTCTCCATCATCCATTCCTGTTACCACGATTTTAGAGAGTGTGAACTTGCGCCCTCGCATCTCTCATTATTCTAATATGAGACACCTTGGCGAGAGTATGATCAGCAGGGAGGAGGGTGGGTGGCCGCCATGCCATGCATGCATGGCAGTCGTCGGCCGAGGTCCCACTTCGATCATCTGCCCAGCCCTCAAGCGATGATGTTAGATTAATTGTTGTTTATAAAATTGGATGGAGTGATTAAGATGAATTGTTTTTCGATCACCGAGAAAAAATATTATGACATTACATCTTTTATCATTTCATCCTCACACTTTATAATCCTTTTTATACATTCTTTATTTGGTTATTAAAATAACTGAGAAAAATAACATGACATTATATCTTTTATCATTTCATTCTCCCACTTTTTCTTTTTACAAGATCTTGCCAACGAGACCCTTAATTCTTCTTAGAATATTTACCAAAAAATTACTATATATTCTTAGATAGTTATTGCTATAAATGACACTCTTAGGTAAATACAAGTACAAAATTGCCCCTAGGATTAGTTGGACAGAAAATCCCTGTATAAAATTATTATTTTAATCAACATATTGTGTTAAAGAGAGAGAGAGAGAGAGAGAGAGAGAGAGAGAGAGATAAATAGATAGATATGTGAAGAAAAAGAGAGAGAATGTATGAGAAATTAGGGATATTTTGAATTTTTAAAATTTTAGTTAAAGACTAATTAACTACGGTTAAATAAGTCAACGTAATGCCAACAATGGAAAAACAACAGGGGTATTTTTGTAACGAGATTATTTATAACAATAACTATGTAAGGATGATAATCTTATAATACTTTAAATAATAGAGTTATTTTTATAATTTTTTTCTTCGACTCCCTCGAAAAGCAGACTTGACATATGTTTATCTGTTATCGAACAAATCAACAAAAAAACGAAGGTATTCCCCGATTTCCAATGTAAACATGATAAACTCATCATTCAGAGTACACAACTACTACAAAGAACTCGAGACTTGTCTATGTGATTCATTCACCAACTCTCCTCCCGATGGGAAGATCGTGCGTTCGATCCTCTTTCCCAACGTGTGGAGCGAGATCACCTGTCTCTGGATTATTTGTGAATGTCATATTATTAATTAGCGGGATCACGTGTCTCCCGAATATAAAAAAATATGAAACGTTAATTTTGAATCATGATTCTCCTTCTTCCCTCCCTAATCTCCATCGTTGACCACTTATTGGATTATATAATAATAAATAAATAAATACTACAAACTCCGGGATGCACATGCACGGGCCACAGTCGACAACCAAAGTCAAACTGGTCACCTCAACTTGCGTGGCGATGAGATGACTTCCTGTTGCGGGGTAAGCATGGGGGAAACATGCATGTGCGGCCATGGGTCTCCTGTTGGGGATGTAATTGCATCGCAAACAAAAAGTCACATATTTGGTTAATTTCAAGCTATTTGGACTTGTCAAAGAGGGACCCATTAGGTGAGTTAACATTGAAGAAGATAGGATGCGATCAAATCTCTCTACTCTTGATATATATCTAAAATATAAAGATCGGACTAAGCTTGAAAAGAGGATAAGGAACGAAGAAGGGAGTAGTACTATGAATCTCTGGTGAAGCAAAGTTGTGATTGAATTAAATGATAGAAACAAAACATAATTTTTTTAAAAATAAAGTTAATCTAAATAAATAATACTAAATAATAATCCAGTTCAATTAATTAATTGGCTTGATTGAAAAAAAGAAATCATTCTTATATGGGTATACCAATCCATTGCTTCACCCTGACAAATTCTTTGACTGGGAGATAGACTAAAAATAAGTCAAGGCCTAGAGTTAATTCACTTTTAGTTTGATATGCGTTGGGTTAGAGTTAACTAATCTTTCGAGGTGAGTTTTGAATTTAGAATTAAATCCAAGTTAACTATATTTTTAATTTAATTATCTTATTCCACGTGTCAAAGTAAAAAAAGTGTTAATTCAGCGATACTAACTCCTACTTATCCCCCAATCAAACTCGTCGCCGAGAGGTTGACCAACTTTGAAGAACCCGGTCCTCTTTGAACCTGATTATAATATAAAAAGGGGAGCCATTAATTTCTACACCATCCTGCCCCCTTCCCTTCTCTCTTTCTCCCTCCATCAATCTTCTCCGCCAGCTCCACAACCCAAAGTACTTATTTTTTATTCAAATGCAATATGATGTGCATGACTTTTGACTTACTCCTCTTTCTCTCCAGCCTAGAAGTTTCGAGAAGACAATGCTTTCTTCTCCTATATAATACAACTTAATATAGATTGTTCTCTCTCCACTCTCCCACCCACACACATGGCCAGTCTGCTCCAAGACCCAAAGCTCTTAATTAAAAAAATAGGCCTCCTTATTCAAAGCCACAACTTGTGTGGAGGTGTCGGGGAATCAAGGCTAAACCCTCGCCTCAACGCTAATCACCACCTCAAACCACTTCAGTCCACTTCATTTCTTTAACATCGTTGATGCATTACGTCTGTGCATCTGTGAGATAAGCCTCTACGAAAAATCAAAATTAGGAACAAGCCCCCTGATACAACTATTAATCAAAACCTTCCAAAATCTTATCCGCTACGTAAAAAAAACTCATGTCATTAGTTTTATGTACGGTATTTAATTTAACAAAGGTTAAAGCTAATCAAAGATGATGAAATAACTAAAATACCCCTTTAATAACTCTCACCCATAGAGAGAGAGAATGAACGAGAGAGAGAGAGAGACGAGAGGAAGGGAGGGTGCAGGGGAGGATCGACTGCTCGTAAGAGCTCGTAGGATACCACCGACGGACGAGGAGACCGACAGTGCCACCACCTCTACTACTACGATTATGAGAGAGAGAGAAAAGAGAGAAAAGGAGTGGCAATGGCGACGGCAACCTCTTCTTGTGTCGGGGAGAGTAGGAGGAGAAGTGGTGGTTGTAGTGGCTTGGAAGGGGCATTCTTGTGGATCGAGAGAGGGAGGGAGAAGAGGAGGAGATTAGGGGCGGGGGTGATCTCCAGCGAGAGGTGGATCGGGGCTATTACGAGTGGCAGGGATGGGAAGATGGGGAGGTGGGGACGACAGGTCGAGGATTGGGGGGGCAAAGAGATAGATGCAGGGAGAGAGGGAGGGAGGGCGAGACCGTCGGAGGGCGCACCGGAGTCTGGGAGGCAGAGAAAGAGATGCAAGGAGAGAGGGGGGGCGGGGTGGGGGGTCGCTGGAGGGGGAGTCAGGGTCTGAGGGGGTAGAGAGAAAGAGAGAGAGGGGGGCGGGGCCGTTGGAGGGGGTGTCGGGGTTTGGGAGAAGAGAGAGAGAGATGTAGGGAGTGAGAGAGAGAGAGAGAGGATGGGGCTACCGGAGCTCGCTGTAGTAGGGGGGTCGCTGCAGCGGGTGAGCATGGCTACTGGCCTTGACCAGGACCCCCTCGACGCCTAGATAGCGATTTGGTCCCGCAATCACCGCCTGGTATCCCTGTCGGGCACCCTAATAGCAACAGCCCCCATTCGCAGCCAGCACCGCAATAACAATGGCCTTCATCCCCAACCACCATCGTGTCTCCCCTTCGGTTGAATGGAGAGGGGGAGAAAGAGAGAGTGAATGGAAGGGTGGTAAAACAGGGAAATAAAAAAAATAACGGTGAGGATAATGAATATTATTTTTTAGACGTTTGTTAGCTGGAGGGTTTTTTAGTAAATGTTTGAAGAATTAGGTGAATTATTAATAAATAACTATATTAGGAGGGCTGCCCCTAATATAACATAGATTGTAGAGGTATAAAATTAAATAACTCTTGTTTAATTCTCCTTGGGTGGTGCAGGCCTTGTGAAGATTGGGGAGGGTCCGAAGGACCTCCCAATGTATCCAAAAGACAATTTAGATTACTATCTCTACTGGTACTATTCTAATAAAAATAAATATTTTTATATGTTAATCTATTAGGTTTGTGTTTTTTTTTGTATTTTTCCTTGGATGGTGTAGGCCTTGGAGGCTGGGGAGGGTCCCAAAGACCTGGCAAGGTGTCCATAGACAAAATAAGATTAGTATTACTACTATTGCTAAGCATGATAATAATAAACAACAAGTAGTGTTGGACTTTGGTTGTGGATGCCCACAACCCAACTACTTCTTTGTTTGCCCTTGGCAGCATGTTTTAATATGTTGGTTGGGTTTGGTGTTGTCCACACCCACATTGGAAAAGGTGTCGTCTCCTTCCATGTTGAGAAAGGGAGTTGGGGGGGGGTGGGTGTCTTTGGGGTCAACGAGAGATTGGAGAGGTTAAAGTGCATTTGACCCTGTGGCACTTGTCACACTGTCCACATTAGTCAGACAAACTTTACTTTGGGATCGGTTGATTTGATGTAAAATGTTATATTTTATGTGATTTTTTCCGTGTCTTTTGTTAGGATAAATAGTTCTTATATAGTTAGGCAAACTAAAAAGGGAGGAACATATTTTGGCCTTCTGGTATTGAATGCATTTGTAAACATGTGGCACTCTTATGTATGCCTTCTGAATGAAAGGGTTATTTCGAATGTCATAAAATAATGTAAAATATAATTTTAAAATCATCATATTTTTAGATTTAAAAATCTTTTATTTTAATTTTTAATGATTTTAAATTGAAAATTGAAGTAGATTAAAATATGGGTCACGAACCCAAGGTGTGTGTCGATAGTTCACCATCTCCCCTCACGACAGTATGGTGGTGGGTTGGATTCCGTTTCTCAACAAGCGGAGCACGATCAAATACCTTTGGATTATTCATGGACGTCATTCTGTTAGTTAGCGAGATCACATGACCATTGCAAAACATCTTATTGTAAAAAATATCATGTCTAGAAATGTATTAATAAAGATATCTTTACATTTGTTAAAATAGTGTTAAAATGTCATCATGGTTAACTTCCGCTTTTCCTTTGACACTTGGACCCTTGTGCTTTTCGCCCGACATCTCTAAGGGTTCGCTCGGAAGGTCCTCAGAAGTGCTCGGTGACCCGACCTCGGCGCCTGGAGACACTTCCTGCGCCTCTAGACTTGGCGGGAGGCTGGGAACTATGACCAGAGGCAGAGAGGGCGACGAGGACGTGCGGGAGGCTGACAACTCTTCAGCAGATCCTACCACAAGAGAGCAGTAGTGGAGAAGGCCGAGAGCTAGTAGTGTTAGTGTTGGTGTGCTACAAGCCAATTTCGGGTCGGGTAGGCCCAATAGTTGTACGCTCTTGTTCATTATTAATAAAGTGGTGTTTGAGCGTAAATATGCGATTGTGTTACTTTACGTTGTCCCTAGGATATGTGGTTGTAAAGTCAGCTCGAGATGGGATCTCGAACATGAGATTGACTTTACATGTACACATATCTTAAACTGTTCCTGGTTGGAGGGTAATCACTCGGAGACTTTGATTACATATTAAACCAGTACACATGATGTGTCAGTGACCAGTCTCATGGTCATTGGTGCGGGGCACCAACACATATGTGTAGGTGTATGTCCTTGGAGGATGTACACTGAACTGATCCGCTATTGGATCTTCAGATGGTTGATTATACCTAATGTCAACTGAAGATCTAACTGTCTCAGTAGCATCGTTGGTCCTTTGACCTGAGACATTGATCGGATCTTACACGAGGACTTGAATAGTTTAATTACTTGACTAAGTGACTTTAACCATAAGTCATGAGTTGCCGAGTCATTAACCACTCCAGGATACGTGTGAAGATCATCAATGGTCAAGAGGGGATCGCTCATTGTCGGGTATATATCAGGCAGTTAATGGGTCATGACATTGACGCTCCGTTAAATCCCTGGCCAGGGTCGTGTGAGTTCGTTTAGAACGGACGTCATACACTTTAAAGAGGTCATAGTCAAATGGCACGATCATGGGGTTTGACAGAAATCATACCCTCGATCATACCAGACTCATAGAAGGAGCGAGGGACTATATCGATGCGGTAACTGTGGACTTACAGGTACCAGACAGGCTGGTTTAAACCTGACGTCCTCTAGGATCACGCGGATTTGCTTGACCCAACGTGATCAAAGGTTCGGAATAAATTAAACTATTCTTCGACTCTAGTAGAAGCGAAGAATACGTTTAATTTACTTCTAATTGGGAATTAGAAGTTAATGGGCCTTAAACTAGAGTGACTATGGGCCTAAAGGATTACACACAATGGATTCTTAGGTGACGAATTATTATTATACAAATGTATGTATTATTTCTATTTAATTCCTTTTGGAAAGGAGTGTAAATGGAGCTTAATACATATGTATAATATGAGATAGGACATATATACAGTTTCGATCTTTTGGAGCCCTTTTCTAATAAGCCTAAACTCTATATATATGCTTTCTACGTGAGTTCATTCGAACTTTTCCAACCTCTTAGGCTTAAGCAAGCACATAAGCTTAAGAGAGGAGGATTAGCTCCTCCCCTCTTCCTCCCTCTTGCTCCCTTTCTACAGAAGGTGAAAAGGGCCGAGGAAGGTCGTTCCGGGGGGGTTACCTGATAGGATGCAAGGCCTGGATACAGAGGGGGGGGGTGAATGTATCATGCTCCAAAAATCGCCCAATTAAAACTCTAATGCTCAAGTATGCGGAATTAAAGGTAGTTGATGAAATGTGCTGAAAATACTTAGAAGGAACTCAGCAAGACAACACAAATCTATTAGCCCTCACACGCTCCTAAGCAAACATCTAAAGATCGCAGCAAAGAAAATAACATATAGGGAAAAATAAACCACAAGAGAACACCAAGATTTTTTAGGTGGTTCGGTCCAAAGACCTACGTCCACCCCTCACTTCAAACCGGAGTGAGGCTTCCACTAGCTAGGCTAGAAACTGCAGACTCAGTCTGCAACAAATTGCTGCCACACAGCTTGACCAGGGGAACAACCTCCCCTCTTCCTCCCAACCGGAGGGACACCCCAAGTGACTCCCAGCCACTTGAAAACCAGAGACGCAAGTCTCTCTTCCTCCAGACCAGGAGGGAACACCTAGTCTTGCAACCACAAGACCAGAACCGGAGGACCAATCCTCCCTTCCTCCAAATCGGAGGGAAACCTAGAGACCTAAGTCTCTCTTCCTCTGAAACCCAGAGAGAAGCACAGGTGACACCAAGCCACCTGTAAACTAGAGGTCTCGGACCTCTCTTCCTTCCAACCGGAGGGAACCCGACCTCACACAAGAGAGTCGGAAGAACAACTGTTGAAGGTTTTAAAGGAAAAACAAAAAACGCAGCAACAGAAAGCTGGAAAAAGTAAACTCAGACTGTGTCTCTCGCAGGAGCTGGCTAGCCTGGATTTGATCCACGGCCCAGCAGGAACAGATCTTCAGTTGAAGCTTCTATCACTCTAGCTCTCTCTTCTTCTCACTCTTCTTTTTCTTCTCTTTCGCAGGCTCTCTCTAGCTTTTCTTTTCTCTTCTTCTTTCTTCTTTTTCTTCTTCTGCTTCTGCTCACTGCCTCTCTGCAACTCTCTTCTTCTATATCGATCACTCTCTTTCTTTCTGATCTCGATCTCTTTTTCTCTTCACTGTTCTCGCTTTACTGTTTTTTTCAGATGGAGGCGGCTTGGTATTTATAGCTGCAGCATTTAGGGCGTTATCATCGGATCACGTGCCAGGTGGCAACCTCAGATCACGTGCACTTCATAGGCTTCACGAGCAGTACCTGTCACACAGTCATAAGAAGATATCAGATGATGTATAGACTTGGTTCAGGCTGTTTAACAAAGTGTGTACAGCCATGATGCAGCTTGAGTGTATAGACTTGAAGGTAAACTGAGTGTACAGACTTCGTGTGAAGTATAGAGTGTATAGACTTGAACACTTAACAATCGAGTGTATAGACTTAGGCTAACAATCGAGTGTATAGGGTTGAAGGCCTAACAATCGAGTGTATAGGCTTGAAGGTTATATCGAGTGTATAGGGTTGAAGGTCAACTGAGTGTGTACAGTCTTCACAGAAGGGTGTTCAGACTTTTAACTTCTGAAGAGTATATACTCTGCTGAAGATCGTTCAGTTGATGAACAAGCCACAGGCTGTATAGACTTCACACAAGACACATGCTGTATAGACTTCGATGCAAAGGCTTAACAACGAGTGTGTAGACTTGAATGCCTGGAAGGATGTATACACTTCGTCTTTGAAGGTGATGCACATATGCTGAAGTGTGTATAGACTTGCTGATCAAAGGAACATAATGTATGGACTTGGTTGAAGACAATGCAATGTATGGACTTTGATGAACATATGCATTGTATGGACTTAACGACCCAACCGATGTATAGACTTAGAAACAGCAATGAAGCAAGTGTGTACAATTGGAGAGAGTGTATAGACTTCGTGATGCCAACAGACAATGACTGTACATACTTGTTTTGAACAATGCACGCTGTATAGACTTGTAATACAAAGGCTGATGTATAGACTTAGAAACAGCAATGAAGGAAGTGTGTACAATTGGAGAGAGTGTATAGACTTCGTGATGCCAACAGACAATGACTGTGCATACTTGTTTTGAACAATGCACGCTGTATAGACTTGTAATACAAAGGCTGATGTATAGACTTGGTAGCCTGGGGGCGTCGACGCATCAAAGAAAGGGGTCGACGCATGATGCATTGATGTATGGACTTGAAGATTCGAAGCCCCACAATGTTTAGATTTTAAGGCTGTACATACTTGCAGCTTGAGACGCTTACAGAGACGGACCAATGTATAGACTTCAAGTCAACTTAGACAGTGGTTGTACAGACTTGGGAGGCTTGACACAGTGATGTACAAACATTGTGATGTATAGACTTTGGCAAGAGACTGGCTGTACAGACTTCAACACAGCTGCGATGTACAGGCTTTGACAAAGCAGCGTTGTACAGACTTGATGAAGCTTCAGATGAATGAATGTATAGACTTCCCAAACGAATGTACATACTTCAGAAGATGAAGACTATGTATAGACTTGAGTGCCTGAACCAGTGTATAGACTCTGATGCAAATGAGAAGCCAATGTGCAAACTTCACAGAGTATAGACTTTCCAAACGACTGTACAGACTTTAGCCCAATCAGCGATGTATAGACTTTGATAACTGATGCATGAACAGTACGCCAATGTATAGACTTGGAACATCTGAGGACCAGTGTACAGACTTGCAGAGCCGAACCCAATGTATAGGCTTGGCGAAGCATAGTCCAATGTATAGACTTTGTGAAACAGAGTCCAATGTATAGACTTGGCAGGTTGACCCACTGTACAGACTTTGAAGCCGAAGACAATGTGTAGACTTGTGAAGCTTAAGGCCAATGTACAGACTTGGCGTTCCACTGTGGATGTATAGACTTGAGTGAAGTGAACGGATGTTCAGACTTTGAAGATCCACTGTGGATGTATAGACTTGAGTGTGGATGTATAGACTTGAGTGAAGTGAACGGATGTTCAGACTTTAAAGATCCACTGTGGATGTATAGACTTCGAAGGATGAATGAACAGTCAATGTATAGACTTCACTTGAGTGCATTGGCTGTACATACTTTGAGCAATGCAAAGGCAATCGGATGTATAGACTTGGAAAAAGGCAACTGAACACTGTACACACTTCCAATGTACAGACTTCATATGAACAGTCCAATGTGCATACTTCCCTTCGATGCATCTACAGTGCAATGTATTGACTTGATGAATGTAGATCTCTAATTTAGAATAATCCACTTAAGAAAAATATCAAAGAAAAGACATGCAATAATCATCAATATGGAGGAAAATATATGCACGAGGTGCACAAGGGGAGTGTGTGATCGCCAGAGACGCTAGGTCTCAAAAATATAATCAATAAGAACATAGGAGGAATGATCGCGAAAAGTACCTCAAAAGATGCGGGGATGTGAGTGCTTCATTTCTCTTCAAATCGGCCGGCCGATGAAGAGAGTTCTTTAATTATTACCCTTGCAAAAAGAGACACAAACACCACAAAAGAATTGAATTAGAACATGGTGTGTAGCATCAAATTCTTATATAGAAAGATGAGCATGAAAAGATGTGCAAGACACACCTTGTGGGTGTTGGCCCTTAAACCCCTATGCAAAAGGGTGGGAGATATATGATGCATGCAAATAAATAAAAAAATAAGGGAAGTGTGCAAGAGTTGCACTATGGGGAGATCTCAATGTGATTGAGAGAAAAGATCAATAAAACAATGATGCATGCATGATTTATGAACTATAAAAATAAAAGATAAAGGGGAGATAAGATAAAAATCTTGTTTGTGGCCCCTTTGACTTGATGCTCGATGGGGAGAAACTTCAAAGAGATGAAGATGTCAACGTGAGAAGCCTCCTTAGCCAATGCCACCTTCGGTTCCTGTAAAAAAAAAGAAACAAACAGAAGAAGAGGGAACAGAAGAGGAAGGGAAACAGAAGAATAAGAAGAATAAGACAGAAGAAGAAAGAAGAAGGAGAATAAAAAAAGACAGAAGAACAGACGAAGAAGAAGACGGCAGAAGAAGAAAAGAAGAAGAAGAAGAAAGAAGAAAAACAGAAGAAGAAGAGGAAGGCAGAAGAAGCAGAAGAAGAAGAAGAACGGAGGGAGGAAAAAGAGAGGGAGTCCAACCTAATTAACAGAGCCGTCGGCTCTATTAAATAGAACAGATTAAATATAGGAGAAGATAAGAATGGCAAGAGCCCTACGGAGGCAAGACTCCAGTCCCCAATCAAAGAAGGTGTCTAACGAAGCAAGGACTCTCTGGGGAAAGGGCTGCGAAGACAGAAGATGAAACACGCCCTGGGTCAGGGCGTCAATTCAAGAATTGACGACCTGTCATAGGGCGTTAATTCAAAACACGTCCTGGGTCAGGGCGTCTCTTCCTGGATTAATTTTAGAAATAAACATTTCTTTTATTTGGAAATTGTGAAAGACGCCTCAGGGAGAGGCGTGAATTGAAAAACGCCCCATGGCAGGGCGTGATTCAACATTTTTCAAATATTTATTCTTTTTCGAAAATTGGATAATTTCAGGAATTGACGCCCTTTCCAACGGTCGTCACTTCTTTAAGAAACGCCCCAGGTAAGGTCGTGACTCAAAAAAGCGCCCTTTCCAAAGGCGTTAATTTCAAAAAAATCATAAAAGGGGAGATAAATGCCCAAAAAATGGGAAAAAAGAAAAATAGGGGAAATTGGGGGAAAATTCATGAAAAGTGGGAAAAAAACACTCAAATAATGCTGATTTGAGGGTCAAATGGGGCATCGCAGAGCGATATGAAATATACTCAAAATAATGTCAATTTTGGCGTGTCTACAACGAACATTATGCAATGTATGGACTTGATGAACAGTGCACTGTATGGACTTTGATGAAGGGCCCAATGTATGGACTTCGCCTGAAATGCAGGAACCTGGGCGCTGTACAGACTTGAGTTTTCAACAGACCGATGTACACACTTGGAAGGCTTTGAAGGTAATGTACAGACTCTACCAATATGCAGACTTTGCCTAAAATGCAGTGTGTAGACTTGAGATATGATGCATGAACAGATTGGCGTTGTATAGACTTGGGGGGTCGACCCATCTGGAAGGGGGGTCGACCCATTGAACAGACTCACATCAAGATATCCAGATAACAAGCAATCCAGATAACAATCAATTATGAAATGCATCAGCAATAATGAAATGCACCAAAGCACACACCACACAGCCATATTTAAATGCAGCAATAATTCAGATAAGATTTTCAATGAAACATTCATATGCACCACAAACAGAATTGTATGCATTCAAATGACTTATAGTGTTTGCTATCATCAAAATCATAGGGACACAACATTACCGTCGCCGCAAGGGTCCGTGTGGATCTGCTCTAGAGGCCGTACAGCTGTGCGGCTCGATATTCTGCATCGGGCATCGCGGACAGCGTCGTTCCGCGCAAGGTGAAACACGTAACCCGTAATTAGGGTATTAGAAACACCGATTAGAGCACAGATTAAGCTTTCCATAACACCGAGATCGGGCAAATAAATTTTTGTTATCCACTGCGTAGCCCGTAGGTGCTGTGCGAGAAGATGATAGCGGTATACCAACGGACACCTCCTCCCTCAAATGACCCACCTCTGCAGCAACGACAACCAGAGGGGCCTGGGGGGCTGCAAGTTGCTCCTGATGGTCCCGAGGGCTAGGCTGTGACGACTCTAGCACTAGGGTCTCAAAGCGGAGCTCAGACTAGATAGCTGGTGTGTTCGAAGGGGGCTCTGCAACACCTGAAGTGTCATGACTCGGATTTCTAGATCTAGATCTCTGGTTTTTGGTGTGTTTTCACTGGTCTTGGAGCATGTTTTCTAATTAAAATGAAAATTTCTAAATATCAGATCTTCGGATCCCCAAATAAGAGAAAATAAAATATTTTCGGGTTTTGCAACGTAACATGTAAATTAGGGTAAATTACGTATTTTTCAAGGAACGTGGAGATGTTTTTCCTCAATTTTCTATTTTCTAGAATTTTTAAATCCCAAAATGATTTCTATTTAAGCCCCCACCCCTCTCCCTCAACTCACTCTCTCATTCTCTCCCTCTTACTCTGTCCTTTCTCTCCCTCTCTCCCCTATCTCTCCGATGGACGACGGGGGATGTGTGGGCGAGGGGAAGGATGGCATGCGACGTGCGGCAAGGACGAACGTGTGGAACGAGAGGCGGTGGCACGGCACGGTGTGCTCGCGAGTTCGAGATTTGGCTTCGAGAGAACGTGGCGTGCTCTTGACGATTCGGCGTCAAATTCGCGTGCTTTCTTTGTGAGAGGTAGGGGACGGATCCCTAACCCTTGCGTGTTAATTTCTTGCGATTTGTAGGCCGAGGTGAGGCCGAGAGATTTTTCTTTCATGTCGGGGGTAAAATGTAAGTTTTCACGGTAAGCAACGGATTGGCCGATTCTAGCAGGTTTTTATGGATTAAATGGGGTCTCCCGATAGTTTATAGGTCGGGGAATGATTCCCTCATGTTTTCCCCCTCACCCCTAGTGAGTGGGGTGTGGTTTAGGGACCCAGGGATGAGATTTTGCTTGAGTGTCGTCAGAATCGGTCGACCGATTGGCCATTCGCCATGGAAGGGCTATCTGCCCTGGATCGGTCGACCGACCTAGTGCAATGGTTGACCGACCCCTGGGTTGGCTGACTATTCCATTGAATAAGAAGGTTGGTCGACCGATTTGAGGTCCTACTGCCCTTTTTGGCCGTTGGTCGACCCGGTAGGGACCCATTGGTCGACCTTTTGCCTCGTGGATGTCCCGGACATCTCATGGGGACCGAGTTCATGTTTTTGGATGTCTATGGAGGTCGTGATATCTCGAATAACATACCCGTGTGATTTGGAGGGTCTGAGTGACCCCGTGTGTTCCAGGTTTCTGTATTGTGCTAGTTCGAGTCATCATGTTCCCGGGCTATCCTTGCACTGTGTTGGTTTCCTCATGTGGTGGTTTCCATGTGGGCCATGAGCATGGCCAGTGACCGTGAGTTTAGTACTCCAACCAAGGTTGTTGGGGGTTCCTTATTTACCCTTATAAAGGAAAAACCCCGGCGGCGGCAGGCCGCCTCTTGAGTCCTTTTAAGAGTGATTTCTGGGTTCCGACTTAGGGTGATTTAACGGCATGGAGTCGTATTGTACAACGGCCTTGGGATGAGTTACGTGACTCGATGGCTGATGGTTTAGTAGGTCTAGCTAGCTGTCTTGAGTCTGGTGGCACTGAGCTGCCCTGTGTTCCGTGATACTTACGAGGGATACGTGCGTAGCCCTTCGGTAGTTCGGTGTTTCCTCTACCGAGAGTTCCCACGTTGAGTGACCCCCCACTAGACAGTATTTTCCTGGACGCGCATGCGCTTACCCACTAGGGAGAGGTGGAGATCACATCTGACGAGATGATTTTTAGGCTGGTTGCCGTAGGGCCCCTTGCCTTTGCACCCGAGTCCAGGCTGGGGGGAAAACCTGCTAGAGAACCTGACTTGGAGTAGTGAGTCTGTGTGTGCACACGTGTTTGGGGACTTCGAACGTGTGCTGACGAGTACGGCCCCAACTAGTCCTTGTTCTGTGGTTACTTGTGTACGGTGTCACAATTACCATGTTGCTGAGGCTGCGGAGTAAGTTTTCAGTGGAGGCATCCGGCCTTGCTTCTAGTGGGAATGTTCTCTCATCACGCGACACGTGACTTTCCTATCTTGAGGTTTTGGTTTCCCAATGTTGAGGTCGCGAGTTTCCGACAGAGTCAGTGTGGTCTTCCGGGTATACTTAGTGTTCACGACAGAGAGGTCGTGATTTTACCCCTAGACCACGTGGTCTTGTCTGTGGCCTTGTCAGTGAGGACATGCCTCCACGACAGAGGTGTCATGGCACCCTTTTTTGGTAACATAGCCGTAGTTTTACCGGTGGTTCGGTGTGTCCGACCGCAAGGTCAGAACTTACTTTGCGTCGACAGTAGGAGTAGCTTATAGAGCTATCTTTCGCTGCCTTCTGTCATTATTGCTCTTGTTGTTATTGTAGTTGTTATTTGTTATTGCCGCCGGTGCTGTTTACCACCATGGTTTCGTGGCAGGGATCCATGGGATCCCTATTGTACCAATAAGATGAGGCTCACCCCTTCCTTTTTAGGTGTAACGACTCCTCCTCGAGGTATGTAGAAGTGGTGCAACAATTCATAGTTGTCAGCTTGCCAGCACCAGACTATGACAGAGATCGAGTGTGTTTTCTTTCCTATAGACTGTACATTGTGGACTGAACTCTAACTTAGATTTGTTTAATTAAAATGAAAATTTTATTTCATACTATTTAATTAATTAATTCTGTAACGTAGTTCCTACATTAGTTTGAATTTTAATGTACCTCCTCAACACCCAAAATAACCATTCTGAGCCTTGCAGCTCATGGGTGGCGGGCCAAGATTCGAATGGTATCGGATAATTCTCGATATCCGAATTTTGGATCGTTACATGAAGGCTGTAAATAAGCTCATTAGATCATTGCCCAAAGGGCTCCGACCCCTAAAACATTGGAACCTATCGAGACCCTACCGGGGGGAAGAGGGGGACTCAGCCCCAGCTGTAGACAGGCTATTTCTGACACCCCCTGAGAAAATCTCATATTACTATATGACGCCCCGCAGTGGCTTTCACATTTTGAATCGCTTGAGTGCTTCCCATTCTTGGGTCTTCTTTCACCTTTTGAGTGGGTAATGTAACACTTCTTCGGCATCCGGAAACCGCCTCGTTGCGGAAATCATGCGGCATTCGGACGGCATCGCCACCAATCGGACGTACCGGAAGATTCCAGAATCAGGAAATGTTTGGCGGACGACAGTCGACGGCCTTTCGGGGGGGTCCGGAGGTTTT
This sequence comes from Amorphophallus konjac, assembly GCA_022559845.1. Lineage (NCBI taxonomy): Eukaryota > Viridiplantae > Streptophyta > Magnoliopsida > Alismatales > Araceae > Amorphophallus > Amorphophallus konjac. The sequence goes on along the minus strand of CM040118.1, from coordinate 1,341,989 downwards.
TCTTGAAGGCGTCCAGATGCCTGGACGCCTTCATCAATGTGAAAAAAATAAATAAAATGAATAAATAAAATAAAAAATAAACTTCTTGAAGGCGTCCAGAGCCCTGGACTCCTCCTTTTGAGGCGTCCACGCTCCTGGACGCCTTCATTTCCAGACATCAGGACAATCCCGGCACGCCGGTCGATTTAACACTTCGAAAAAATCTAAAACTAAGGCGTCCGGACGCCTTCATTCCTCCGCATCCCGACAATCTCGGCACGCCACTCGATCTGACGTTTCGGAAAAATCTAAGAATATAAGGACGTCTTCCCAACTAGACGCGCCCACTCGTGAGTCACGGTTGCCCACCGAAACCACGCGCTTTACCCACTGTCTACGGCTTTCGGAGGAATTCCGGTGGGCTTGAATGAAGGCGTCCAGTCTCTTGGACGCCTTCATAAAAAGTTAAAAATAAAATAAAAATAAAATATATTAATTTATTGATTGAGGCATCCAGGGTCCTGGACGCCTCAATCCACTTCTCCTCCATAAATAGAGGACCCCCTCCCTCGAAGGGAAGGGGCTTCAGATCCGACAGAGGAAGGAGAGACTCTGCAGGATCCCATTTCTAACATGTGAGTTTTTTGTAGGAGGAGCTTCTCCCGGCTTCTCGGGTGCCCGCGCTCGCAAGAGGAAGGCCGCCTTCGTCCACCGTGCTTCCACGTCGTCCCTACGCTGCCGAAGCTCTGCCGAATCCTGCCATCGGCACATCCAATAAGCCAACTCTCTCCCCCTTTCTCCGTAGTTCTTTTGCATTCATCATCTCGCATTCTCCGTCTCCCTTCATAAGGGAGTCTTCTTTTATATACACTTGCATATCCATTCATCATCATATTTTTCTCCTACTCGTGTCCGAGAGGGGTTTAAAAATAACATCAACCAGGTGTGTGTCTTGCCACGATTTCATTTTTTTATCGCAAGGGATTGACACTGCACTGCCATTCTCTAATTCCATTTGTTTATTGTCTGTTGTTTTGCAAGGGTAACCGAGGAAAGCCCTCTCCATCGGCCGTCTGAAGGGAGAGGAAGAAGTAACCCGCCATCTCCTGCTTTCGAGATAGGCGCGATCACTCTTTATTTTGGGGTCACCGGCCCCTGGCGATCACATCATAATCTCGAGGCCGCGGCGAGTCATTTCTAGTGGGGACACCACCGGTTCCACTACCGGGCCCACTACTCGGAGCCGACGCCGCACCGTACCGACTGCACCGAGCTTATGGCTCGGAGACTCGATTGAAGACCCAGCATACTGAGTAGTTATACTTGTGTGTATTTATATCTTTGAGTATTGAGTATTTGTACGTGTGTAAAATACATGTTTTACTACATGTATTCACTTTTGTTTTATTAGGCAAGGTTGGTCAAAGTTATTTGTATTTTAAATTTTGTTAAACCCACAAAGTCTTTAAGTGGGTTGGTGGGTTGTCTTGTTAGGCTAGGGTATAAATCAAATTAGTGGAAGTTATATGGTATTCATGTAATAGGGCCTTTCCTATATAAGGAGGCTAAGGTGTGTTACGAGATGGCATGAATCATATATGAATGAAAGAGTTGTGAAGGTGCTTTGCCTTTTTGTTTTCTCCCTTCTCTCTTTTCTCTTTTGTGAGGATTGAGTGTCGCCCGGTGTGAGACCGTTCGGCGTGAGGCCGAGTTGTGTGAGATAGCAGTTATCCGTTTCCATCATGTTCGGGTCCCGGAGTGCCGTCGATCCATTCCCACGTCGCCGCCGCGTCATATTTGGTATCAGAGCCTAACACGGCGTCTCCCTCGACCCCGGCATCCCCGTCGTCGGTCTTTCTTTCTCTAGATTGCTAGAAGTGAAAAAAAAAGAAACAACAAAAAAAGAAAGAAAAGAAGTGGAGAGAGATCGGTTGAAGAAATTTTGGAGAAAAAAAAATTTTAGAAAAAAAAGGGGAAATCTCTCTGTGTTTATGTCTGTTAATCTCTCCCCCCCTTTCTGTTTCTCTCTCTCTCTAATCTATCTCTCTCCCTGTTAATCTCTCTTTCTCTCTCTCTTAATCTCTCTCTCTCTGATTCTCTCTCTCCCTCCCGTGATCTTTTTCTATCTCCCGTGACTCTCTCTCTCTCTCCATTTCTCTCCCTGTTTCTCCCTATTTTTCTCTCTCTCGCAGCAAAAAGGTTTCGCCCCCTGCCCCTCGTCGACCGTGCCTATTTCAAAAGAGAAGAAAGGCCGCAACGGTCTCCCTCCCCTGCCGCGCTCGGTCGCCGCCCGTAGCGGCCGCCGTGACCCCACCGCCGCACCCGCAGCGCCTAGGCCCACAGGCGCCCCGCGCCCCACCGAGACCCCCTCCGCCAGCCCGCTCGCGTCGCGCACCCAGCCGCTACGAGCCCGCCCACCGACTGGTAGCGGCCGCTCGCACCTGGCCCCCTAGCCCGCGCCCCTGCGCCCGGGCCTGCATGCCCCCGCGCCCTGCCACGCGCGGCGCCGGCAGCAACCGGCAGTAGCTGCGCCAGCAAGCGCCCCCGAGCGCAGCCACCGCGCCCGGGCGCGCCCTCCACCCGGCCCGCCTGCGCGCCTACGGGCGCTCGCCTGCGTGCCGCGCCCGGGGTCTGGCCCGGACCAGCTCCGTGCGCCCGGGAGCCGGCGCCTTTGGCCGCGTGCGCCCCAGTCTGCAGCGGACGCCCCGCGCGCCACCGCGTCCGGCACCATCCAACCGCCTGCCATTGTTGGCCACCTGCCAACCATGACTATCCCGTGCGTGAATTCGCGCAGTAGGTAGAGTTTGAAAGAAAGAAACGTGGCTTAAAAAAAAGGGGTTGAAAGTCAAAGAAAGAAAGGTTGAAAAGAAGAAAACGTGTGAAAAAAAAGTTTGAAAAAAAGGGGTCAAAAGGGAGTGGTGAAGTTTGTAAAAAAAAAGGAGATTTGAAAAAAAATATACATGTTAAATATATATAATATATATGAGATATATATAATCCTATATATATATATCTTTTTGACTTATTGATCGTGGCACCCAAAGTCCGCAACAACGGTTGTCCGGTACCCGAGTCACCGGGTAGCTAACACACAGGCCGTAATTTACGGGACGAGGGTACCTCTGAGTCTCCCTGTGCGGAGAATTTGGACTGATTTGTTCCCCTGCGCGGGAAATTTTAAAGCGATTTATAATAATTAAATCATCCCTGCGTGGAGTGAATGCTTTGTAACCGCTCAAGCTTCGTCGACGCCGTGCGGGCCCGCACGTCCCCGCTCGCCTTCGTCTCCGGTCGAAGTTAGACTTTTCAGTCTAGCTAGGTACGTGCTCCCCTCACTTACTCATCTAGTATCTTTTCAATTGCCGCGCGACGAAGTGAGCGAGAGCCCGATCCATGCAGCCAGTCCCCTGAGTGCATCGCTGTGGACGGAAAGCGAGAGCTTGTATGTACACATCCTTAAGGCTCTAGGCTGTCACATTAGGGCACCCTAATTGTCAGGAGGTAGTTCCAAAACTACTTCACCTATGGGCGAGCAACTCTCCCTGACCGGTCTCTTCAAATTGACCCTTTGCCTATTAGCTAAAAAATTGGGTCTATAGCTTGCTAATTATCGGTCCCAGGACTGCATCATTTAAGTCCGAGGTCGTGCATGCCACGTTGGTTTAGGAATTCATCTGGCCGTCTAGAGCGTCCCTCAACGCTACCCATGGATCAAGAGAGCGTGACTGCTATGCTAGTCCAGCTCGAGCATAATCTCGTGGCCCACTTTGAAGAATCCATAGGCCAACTACGGACGAAACTCGATAAGAGGATCCGAGCCTTAGAGGATCGATTAAAAGGGGAGGAAGGAAGAGTGAATGGCCACGGCAATTCCGTAGCCAATCCTAGGGAGGAAAGAGAGCAATTCCGCCCGAATCAGGCCCCCCAAGGTAGAGAGCAAGAGGCCCGTATGTCTCGAGAGAGAGACCACGATGATGAAGATATCATCTTACGGAACGTCAAGATTGACGTTCCAAGTTTTGATGGGTCCCTCAACCCGGCTACATACCTTGAGTGGGAGACCGGGATGTACCAATATTTTGATTGGCATCGCCGCATGACCCCTACCACTAGGGTGAGGTTTGTCAAAATGAAACTCCTATGTCAAGCCAAGACCTACTGGTGTAATGTTGAGAATCTCCTAGCACGGAGACGAGAGGAGCCTATTAGCACGTGGGAAGAAATGAAGGAGAAATTGAGGGAGAAGTATCTGCCACCTTCCTACCATCAGCGTCTTTTAGACCAATGGCAGAAACTCACCCAAGATGGAAAGTCCGTGGACGAGTACATCACCAAATTTGATGACTACTTCCTTCGGAGTCGAGTCATGGAGGATGCCTCTGTCACCCTCTCTCGGTTTAGGGCTGGCTTACACGAGAGTATTCAGCGGGAATTATTCTTGCGAGAGGTTAACACCCTCGAGCACGCCTATCAGGTTGCTCGGGACGTCGAGCGATTTCAAAAGGTGGTCCCACCTCGGGTCCCCACCTACCGCCAACCCGAGTCTCGAAATCCCATGGTCCGCTACTCTGAGAGGCCTGGCCCCTCCACCTCCTACGTCCCTACTGTTACCCCACTTAGGACCGTTGCCCCTACTGCTCCTTTCCCAAGGAACCCTTTACCTACACCCGCTGCTGTGCCTAGACTGGAGTATACTCCACCAGTTGAGAGGAGAGATGACAAGGGAAAAGGGGTCATCCCTAGCACCTCCCAACCAGCCCCTATCTCAGGAGTTCGATGCTTCAGGTGTCATAACCTAGGGCATATCGTCACCAATTACCCCACCCGAGCCTTGGTCATCACCGACCCCCAGTCCATGGAGCTTCCACCTCAGGAAGGAGAAACCCTTGAGAGATATAAGTCTGACCCTAATCTCGTTGCCCAGTTTGAGGAATTAGATGCAGGGTATGATGGAACACAAGTCGAGTACATGCAAGTGGGGGAAATTGCCGAAAGTTCAAACCAGGGAAGACTAGGTGTAATTCGCTGCATCCTCGCACACCCACAGGAGGACGACTGGCGTCGAACCTCCATCTTCCAAACCTACATCATGGTCAAAACTCAACCCTGCAAGGTGATCTTTGACAACGGGAGCTGTATCAATGCAGTCTCTTCAGACTTTGTATCCCGTCTAGGTCTACCTACCCATCCTCATCCGAGGTCATACAACGTGACTTGGGTTGACGACACGTCTATCCCAGTCACCACTATATGTGTCATTCCCATCCAGTTCCAATCCTACCAAAGAAAAATCCTATGCGATGTAGTGCCTATGAAGGTCGGGAGCATCATCCTAGGACGGCCATGGATCTACGATGTAGACCTTACTACATTCGGTCGGTCCAACCAGTGTTCCTTCTCCCACAATGGGAAGAGGATTCAGTTGCTCCCAACACCCCCAAAGGTGGCCACGGGAAAGAGTCCTACCTCCACACCCACTACATCCCCCAAGAGTCAGGAAAACTCCCCAACCCCTGCTACAGGGAAACCTTCTATTCCCTCTTCTCCTACACCCGTCACTCTCATCCCTAACGCCCCTAAGGTTAACCATGACCCGATTAGGCGCCTTAACTTCATAGGTGTCCGTGAGCTGAATAGGGAGGTTGCCGAAGGTGCCCCTGTCTGGGCTGTTATTGTCACCATCACCCCCGAGGAGTCTCGAGTCTCAGTCCCACCTGAGGTCCAGGCAATTCTGCAGGACTTCCCAGACATTTTCCTAGAGGATTTGCCCTCTAGACTCCCTCCCATGCGTGACATTCAACACGCTATTGATCTTGTCTCTGGGTCCACCCTACCCAACCTTCCCCATTACCGATTGAACCCGAAGGAGCATGCTGAGCTCCAAAGGATTGTCGAGGACCTTATCCAAAAAGGTTTCCTCAGGGTGAGCAAGAGCCCATGTGCTGTCCATGCCTTGCTCACACCCAAGAAGGATGGCACCTGGCGGATGTGTGTTGACAGCCGCGCCATCAATAAGATCACTGTCAAGTATAGGTTTCCCATTCCCCGTCTTGATGACATGCTTGACATGATGAGTGGAGCCACCATCTTTTCCAAGATTGACTTGAAAAGTGGCTACCACCAAGTCCGAATCCGACCAGGGGACGAGTGGAAGTCAGCCTTCAAAATCAAAGAAGGTATGTATGAGTGGCTTGTCATGCCGTTTGGGCTATCCAATGCCCCCAGCACTTTCATGAGGCTTATGACAGAAGCCCTTCGTCCTCTCATTGGTCACTTTATTGTCGTCTACTTTGACGACATTCTCATCTATAGCCACAACCCTCAGGATCACATCCACCATTTGAGGGAAGTTTGCGAGATTTTGAGGAGAGAAACCATGTATGTCAACCTTGCTAAATGTGAATTCATGATAGACCGGGTCACTTTTCTCGGATTTGTGGTTTCAAGTCATGGAGTGTCTGTGGACCAATCCAAGGTCCGAGCCATAGTAGACTGGCCAGAGCCCCAGAATCTCCATGACGTTCGAAGTTTCCACGGGCTAGCCACCTTCTACAGACGCTTCATCCAGAGATTTAGCACTATTATGGCACCCATTACGGATTGCATCTGTAAGGGGAATTTTGAGTGGACCACAGCCGTCTCCCAGGCTTTTCTTATCACAAAGGAGCTTATGACCAAAGCCTCTGTCCTCCGCCTACCAGACTTTTCCAAAGTCTTTGAGGTTTCATGTGATGCATCTGGCGTAGGAATAGGTGGAGTGCTTAGCCAAGAGAGCCACCCTGTGGCTTATTTCAGTGAGAAGCTTTCTGATGCAAAGCTTCGATACTCCACATATGATAAGGAGTTTTATGCCGTGGTCCAAGCCCTCAAACACTGGAGACACTATCTCTTACCACAAGAGTTTGTCTTATACTCGGACCACGAGGCTTTGAAATTCCTTAGCTCTCAGAAGGGCTTAAACCCAAGACATGGTCGGTGGGTAGAATTCCTCCAGTCCTTCACTTTTGTCCTAAAACATAAGGCTGGAAAGGACAATAAGGTGGCCGACGCCTTGAGTCGAAGGGTCTCCCTTCTTTCCACTGTTCGGGTAGAGGTAACCGGATTTGACCGCATGAAGGAACTCTATGGAGAGTATCCTGATTTTGGCCCTGCCTACTCTGCTCTGTCCGCTGGACCCTCGATAGTCTTTTCTGACTATCTACTCCAGGATGATTTTCTATTTCGAGGGCAGCAACTCTGTGTCCCGAGGACTTCTGTTCGGGACTTCCTGATATGGGAAATGCATGCTGGAGGTCTTGCTGGTCACTTTGGCCGCAACAAGACCATCCATTCTGTGGAGGAGCACTTCTATTGGCCTGGCCTGAAGAGAGATGTGACCAAGATTGTAGCCCAGTGTAGGACATGCACGATGGCCAAACAGGTCAAACAGAACAATGGTCTCTACACTCCTCTCCCCGTTCCTGGTCGACCATGGGTTGATGTGAGTATGGATTTTATCCTTGGGTTACCACGCACTGCTCACAAGCATTATTCCATCTTTGTTGTCATTGATAGGTTCTCTAAGATGACCCACTTCATTGCATGTTCCAAAACATCTGATGCATCTAGAGTAGCTCATTTGTTCTTTGATGAAGTCGTGCGTCTGCATGGTCTCCCCCAAACCATCGTGTCTGACCGAGATGTCCGGTTCATTAGCTATTTTTGGAAGACACTTTGGCACCTAGTTGGCACCAAACTGAAGTTTTTCACTGCCTATCACCCACAAACTGATGGGCAGACTTAGGTCGTCAATAGGAGTTTAGGGAATCTGTTGAGGTGTCTTGTAGGGGAACATTCTGGCACTTGGGATCTTCTTTTGCCCAGAGCCGAATTTGCATACAACAGTTCGGTCAATCGGTCCATAGGTATGAGTCCATTTGAGGTCGTGCATGGATACAAACCTAGGAAACCTGTGGATCTCATTCCCCTTCCCCTCGAGTCTAGGATATCCAAGTCAGCTGAGGAGTTTGCACAGCATGTCACGAGTCTGCATGAATCAATTAGCAAGCAAATCAACCTCAGTAATGAGACTTATAAAAAATTGGCTGATTCGCATAGGCGTCACCATGAATTTCAAGAAGGTGACTTGGTTATGGTACGGGTCCGACCCGAACGACTCCCCTCGGGAGCCGTTAAAAAGTTGCAGGCCCGTAGTGATGGACCCTTCCCAATTCTGCGGAAGATTGGCTCCAATGCTTATGTTGTGGACTTATCTCCCGAATATGGGATTAGCTCGACTTTTAATGTGACAGATCTAGTGGCCTACAAGGAACCCACAGCGATTCCTAGTGACCCTTTCGAGCCTTCTCCCCCCATTGAGAGTGAGCCCACCCCTGTGCGTCCCACACCCTCGAGAGTACCGCGCGAGCACAATGAGAGGATACTGGATGAGCATGTGACCACTACACGGAGCAGGGTGTACCAGCGCTACCTTGTCCGCTGGCGGGACCGTCCACCTTCTGATGATTCCTGGATCAGCCAGGAAGATCTCCAGCGCCTCGATCCAGATCTGCTGGAGCACTACCACAGCAGTGTCCCCCCTTACTCGATGGAGTCGAGTTCCAGCCGCCCCGGGAGGGTTGGTGGGGACACCACCGGTTTCACTACCGGGCCCACTACTCGGAGCCAACGCCACACCGCACCGACTGCACCGAGCTTATGGCTCGGAGACTCGATTGAAGACCCGACATACTGAGTAGTTATACTTGTGTGTATTTATATCTTTGAGTATTGAGTATTTGTACGTGTGTAAAATACATGTTTTACTACATGTATTCACTTTTGTTTTATTAGGCAAGGTTGGTCAAAGTTATTTGTATTTTAAATTTTGTTAAACCCACAAAGTCTTTAAGTGGGTTGGTGGGTTATCTTGTTAGGCTTGGGTATAAATCAAATTAGTGGAAGTGATATGGTATTCATGTAATAGGGCCTTTCCTATATAAGGAGGCTAAGGTGTGTTACGAGATGACATGAATCATATATGAATGAAAGAGTTGTGAAGGTGCTTTGCCTTTTTGTTTTCTCCCTTCTCTCTTTTCTCTTTTGTGAGGATTGAGCGTCACCCGGTGTAAGACCGTCCGGCGTGAGGCCGAGCTGTGTGAGTTAGCAGTTATCCGTTTCCGTCCTGTTCGCGTCCCGGAGTGCCGTCGATCCATTCCCACGTCGCCTCCGCGTCAATTTCCCACAATGACCGTTTGAATTTCTGTCTCTACATTTTTATGCTGCTCTTATATCTGTCATACTCTCGAGGCCGCGACGAGTCACTTCCCGCAATGGCCGTTTGAATTCTGTCTCTATATTTTTATGTTGCTCTTATAACTATCATACTCTCGAGGCCGCGGTGAGTCATTTCCCGCAATGGCCGTTTGAATTCTGTCTCTCATATCTTGAACTGCTCTATTCTGCCATACTCTTGAGGCCGCGGTGAGTTACTTCCCGCAATGGCCGTTTGAATTCTGCCCCTTTTTTATATCTATCGCTTCTATATCTGCTGTACTCTCGAGGCCGCGACGAGTTACTTCCCGCAATGGCCGTTTCAATTCTTGTTATTTAATTTTTGCACCATTCCCGTCTCCCTGAGGTCGCGGCATGTCATTTCCCGCTATGGCCGTTTAATCCCCATATTGCATCTGTCCCGCACGTCCCGTCGGAGCAATCTCCCGTGGTGGCCTCTCTTCTCTTCTCTCTTCTTTCTATGCTGCATCAAAAACGAGCCCCTCACGCGCTCCGCTCCTCCTCCTCCGGTAATTAATTCCGTGTGACGTCGCTCACACCAGCCACCTAATTAAGGAGGGTGGGGGTCACCTTCAAGTTGATCTCGCTGACCCGTTCCCAGTGAATCTCGTCGACGGTTGACCTCTCCATGTGGGTCAACGGCGACGCAGCATAAAAAAGGTAGCAAAACTTGGGAAAACCCCAGTCTACCCCACCGGCCTTCGTCAAGATGATGAAGTGGTCCTACAAGTGCTTCACGTTAGAGACAGTGGAAGAGAAGCTAATGAACTGCATTCTTATCTGAGCTCTAAAGTAGAACTCTGAGCTAACGGAACCAGGACATCATGTGAGGTAGAAGAGGGATGAAAAGAGCACGGCGGTTGGGCGGGCACCTATCTAGCTACAACGATAGACAAAGGCGCATAGAATCCTCCAGGGGTTAGGTGCCAACTGCCCTGGCCCCACCCCGTGGAAGCGCAAGATCTGGTCAAAGAGGTCTGGGAGGGGAAGACGGAGCCTGATATGAAAGGACTCAATGGAGACACTGATCCCCATACGGTAGAGGACTCCTAAGTGCTCCTCGGTGGTGGGGAAGACAATATCATACTCTGACGGGATCTGGAATGCCTCCCTCAGCCCCTAGACGATGTGATACATTATGCGTATAATAGGAGGACATGACAGAGCTCTAGAGGTGCTCGGAGCCTTCTCATGAGTAGCTTCTAAGCTATTGGTGGATGACTCAGACTCTTGAGCAAGAACGAGCTTCCTACGAGAAGCCATAAGGGATGACATGAAGAAAGGAACATCACCATAAGTTGGGAAGAAGGAAGAACGATAGGAGCCGACGTCGGAGAAGACGAAGAAGTGCCCCCTTCACGACTTCTCGTCTCCTCTTAAAGAAGGGAAGGCGACAATAGGGCATTCTAGTTTTGACTTCTCAGATTGAGCCATCAGGGAGAAGGCAGATCGCCATCGCCGATCCAAGGGAGGAGGGGAGCCCTAGGGCGACATCCCTTCGCCGTCCGATCCCACACCCCTAGGGTCTATGAGACCCCGTCATGATGCAGTGACATCATGTCTGCGTGAGCGTCAACCCCTTCGTCACTCTAGGAGGGAATGGCGGTCGGCGCATTAAAGACCCTACGCCCTAGCCTCGAAGCCCGGGAGCGGTGGGGGGTTTGAGAATCATCCCCTTGGGAGCATGTCCCGTGCGTGCTGCAAGACCCCCTCAATGAGACCCACATAGTTCCTCCCGAGCACCAAGCGCAGAGCGCCCTCGTTGCTCGGGAGTGGGGGGCTAGTGAGGAGCGAGAAATCCATTGGGCCCAGTAAGGCCCATTTCCATGGCCCACCTCTAGGGCCCAACTCCAAGACCCACCTCTAGCCAACCCTAGTCCGACACGTAGCCTACCATGAAACTGTCTCGGGTCCAAGATTCGTACAATGCGTGCGCCTCTGCCATCTGGTGCCAACGACGCACGTCTCCGATCGGCGTCACCGCATAAATGGTAGAGCAACACCAACCCGGTGAAGGGACGACACGTCAGCACCCATGCCGCCCCCCTCCTATCGGGCGAAGAGGCTCCCGCGTCTCCGACGAGCACTGTCGCATTAATGACAGGACAAGCACTAGGTGTCAAAGGGACGGCAAGATAGTGCCTACACCACTGATAAAGGGACGATGGACCGGTGTCCATGATGCCCTTGTCCTGCAATGCTGACAGGTGGGCAACTCATGTCTCCACAGCTCAAGGCAACCCCCACAGTATCAACACATACGACAAAGGTCAATAGACAAGCTCGAAGAAATTCATATAAATAAGACCATGGCCCTAGAGAGATATGCAACCTATGCCCTTCAAACCCCCTATGTTCTCATACGTCTTACCACTCCTCTCTACAACTACGTTTGTTTGACTTAAGTATAATCCGAGTTATCCTCTAGGATCAATCCCAGGAATCATTTTGATGTCTCTATCCTTGCATGTTTTTTTTGAGACCATCTTCTTCGTCTCATATCAAACAAAATTCAAAGATGTAGTTCGTAATTTGAGGTTATTTCGTAATTTGAGGTGACAATTTGAGGTGACAGATCTCTAACTCTATTTCACAGGATGACTCTAAAATGTTGAATAATCCGTTCCCTTGGAATACCGCTTTCACAAGACTTTCCTGACCGGGCCTTCTAATTAATAGTAATCCACTGACACGACGTGTTCGATGCTGCCGCCTTTTAAACTCCAATTTTTGCGATGATAAGGTAAGACGAGAATGACAACTCCATGCGACAACGGCATCCTCGATGTTGTCGTCTTCGTCGGTGTGAAAAAAGGGGATCTCACCTCCCCTCGTCACTTTTAAGAGGAACACCCTTTTTGACATTGCTTTTCGACCGTGGAGTTGGACTTAGAAAAGTTGAAAGAACAAGTGCATGGGATTGATGTCTTTAATAAATGTAAATACCAATAACACTTGGATTGGGTACGTAATTTTTCTTATTTTTAAAAAAATGATTGATTCTTTGTAAAGACATTTTAAATATGAGTATTTTAAAAACGACCCAAAAATTTCTAATTAGTTAGATTACCAGCTCACCCGGGAGGTCATCCACTGTGACTCAGACGTGCACGTACCTGTATGGTCGGTCTCATGGTGGGGCGGGAGGACTCTAACTCACAACACCGTGCACGCACGTGCGTCTCCGAGGATCACGTGTCTGCATGTGTTTGCGTAAAGCTGCGCTCGTCTTCGTTTCCCGCGGGACCCAACCCCGCGCCTCTGTGTTCGCTTTCGTGCACCCCATGCTTCGAACCTTGACTTCTCAGCTGTTGTTATGAATGTACATGTATGTGTGAGAGAGAGAGAGAGAGGGGGGGGGAGGAAACGATAAATTATGTTTGCGTGAATTTGGGAGAGAAGGAGAGAGCATTTGTCTCGTGCCCGTTTGTTTGGGGGATAAATCAACATAAGTTGAGATATCTCACCGAAAGTTATCTTATTCTTTTTGATTATTCATATAAAATATTCTATGAGATAAGCGTTTATCTTAATTTATCTCAAGATAATTTCTTCTACCAAAAAGATAGAATAAAGAAGTTAAATTTTTTCACAAGTTTTAAGAATATTTCGAGTTATCTTATCTCCTACTCAAAATATTTTATTATATTTTTTAAAATATATTACTTACGATTTAGTTTATCCACTTAATCTATTCTATAATCAAACAGGGTATAGGCCCTATTTGTTACAGGAGAGGTTAATTAAGTGGATATTATATAATCGGAGTTAATTTATTTTAAAAAATAAATAATTATAATTATAATATCATCTAAAATATGAGATCCATGTAATTAAATCGACTAGAATGGATAAAAATAGAGTATTTAGGTTAACCCGATTCTATTCCCCATTTTGCAAATGAACATGACCCAGAAGTCAGAACGAAGACATTGAGGCGGATTGAATCATGAGTTCGAGTTTTTTAATTTTAGCCCCTATAATGTCTATATCTCCGATCTAGTTATTCATTTATAAATTCTCGTAGTTACATTCTTTTTGTTGAACACTCGGCTTTTTCATAAATATATGAGGGTTTTTTTAATATGCGTTGGGAGATTTATAATATTTGATCAAATGAGTCCATTGACAGAATAAAATAAATTTAAAAATTAATATATATATATATATATATATAGCATTTATTTGTTACTAGAATGCCCCTGGCCTAATGGCTGGGGTCAGACACCGACACCATGTGGTCGAGTCAAAAATTAGGAGCCCCTCATTTTTTATTTTACCATATATTAATTATTTCATCATTTCTTTCCTAATAAGCCGCTGCAGTACAAATCGTCGGGTCGGCCGTAACGCCGTTCGAGGAACCGTGGGTGGTAAACTTTGTAACCAATAGATCGAATGTGACACATTCTTTTAGGCCGTGTTCGACAACGGGGTTGTTCACCGGTTAACCGACTAATCGGTGGGCCCCATCTCCGCTCACCCTCCCCCTCACACATGGGCGCTTAACCGAGGGCGATTACCGTGCTCGACCCTCCGGGGTCGAGCACGATAACCGTGCTCGGTTACCAAACACGCCCTTAGAGTGTATTTTTGTCACTATCTGAATCTGAATTCGACGGATATTATCCGGATTCGGATATATCTGGCTATCCGATTAGATATAAAAATATGTTATATGTTTTTAATTTTTTAATTTTTTAATATATAAATATATAAAATAAATTAAATATATAATAAATATAAAATATGATTATTAACTGAACAATCTGAGAGTCAATCTAAAGTGATTCATGTATAATATCAAAAAAAACTCATATTTATATTCTGTCGGATAATATCTGAATTCGTATCCGATTAATAATCGGATATCCGATATTCGATTAAATTATCCGTCGGATATTTTATTTAGATAATTATCTGATTAAATAAATACGAGTTAAACGGATAATTGCCGGGCTTAATAGCCAACATTCCTTTTTAGAAAAAAAATCTTTTGACAAATAAATTACTGGACAGGTGAAGATGCCACTAGAAAAGGTTGTGAGTACTGAGTACTGAGTATTGGGTTTGTCGTCTATACCGACTCGCCCGTCCCGATCACGGTCTGGGACGGGTCGGGTCGGTCCCGACCCATTTCGTCTCGGTCTATCTCGTTTCATGTTAAAATAAAAAAAACTATATATATATATATAATATATAAAATAATAGAATAAAATAAAAAGAGTATATTTATATATATAATATATAAAAAATAAATAATAAAATAATAAAGTGATCCGATCACGACTTACGTCCAGTGCGTGTCGCTCCCAAGTTGAGACGGATAGATTCATGCGAGTCAGACCGTCTCACACTAGGACGACAAACTCTGCTAAGTAATGGGTACCGGGTATTCGTATTCAATGCTGTGACCGTGACTCTGTGAGTAGAAAAGTTCACCACGAGTAGTAGCACTTTCATGCTATTACTGAAAAATATATATTGATGTATCAAAACAAATGTACGAGAAGGTACAAAAGACGATGACAAATGTCATAATAATAATAATAATAATAATAATAATAATAATAATAATAATATATTAATATCAAATAATAAGACATATATTGACATTACTTAAATAAAAAATATTAAATACAACTATCAAAAAGTGATTTTGAAGTAAAGACCAAAGAAATAAAAAGATTCTTTTTCTTAGGACATGCTCATATGTGATCACTGATCACCCATCCAAATAAGAGCACAAGTTGACCCCAAAAGATTGATCCAACTTTGGTACCAAGTATGCCTGCGTTGAATCAAATAGCCACACGTTGTACATGGACGTGCTGTAATAATGGGTGAAATATTTTGGTTAGGTTTTTACATAAATATCATTGTTACAGATAAAATTATAAATATATTATTTTTAAAAATATATTAACATATATATCATTGTTATTTTAAAAATTTTACAAATACGTAAGTTTAGTTAAACATGTAATTCATTATTATTTTTAAAAACTTACGAATATACCATAAGACATGACATATTTGTAAGTTTTCTAAAATATTAATGATATATATATATATATTAATATGTTTTCAGAAATTACATATCCGTAACTATAATTTCACCTATATCAATGATATTAGTACAAAAAAATCTTAATTTTTTCTTATTTTTAATAATATATTTTCTTCCAAAGTAAGAGCCATACAATTTAGGAATGTTACAGTGCCACCCTATATGTCACCATTTTTCACTCTCACTCTGAGGTGAATAATTTAAATCTGACTTGTTCAACTTAAAAAACACGGCCCTATTTAATAACGGGTTAAGTTCGGTACGATAGGTTAACTGAGAGTCGGGTGAGTTATTCCTTATTTGATATATTTTTTTAACCGGAGTCGGATAGGGTTAAAGTGGATTAACTCATTCCTAGAAAATAGGTGAAATGAGATAACTGACTCTCGTTAAGATTAAAAGTCGGGTGGATCATCTCGAGTAAATCACCCGTCTCTTACTTACTCCGTTATCAAATTTATCAGGACATAAAATAAAAAGAGCACAGACCTTCCCACTCAATCTTGGCAATAAAAGGCAACTTGCATTACATAACCTCAGTAGTGGTGAGAGGACGACAACGTAACAAGGGGGCTTACCTGGCATTAATGTTGATACATTTTTCGATGAAAAAAAACACCCAATGTTATGGTGTTCTTTTCCTCTTAAAACAATATGTTCCAATGGGCTGATATCAAAAAGCGTGTAATTTGCATATCCAACATGAAAAAAAAAATATAGTTTATTAACAATAATTTAAAAGCATCAACCTCTAAATAAAACATAAATAATCGGGTAGAGGGCATGCATTTTTACAATTTTGGACTGATTCTGACGATTTGGAAAACAAAATCGAAAAGGTAAACCCAAATTTCCCCTTGTCGGTGTATGAAAATCATAAATTTCTGATAAAAGAGTTTAAATCATAGACAAAGAATGCAAACTCTTATTTTTTATTTTTTAATGTGAAACATTATGTAAAAAAATCGGATTCTGATTACGTTAGAGACTGAAGATCAAATCGAGATTGTAAAGACAATGAAAACACTTGCCTTGGATGATATCATATTTAACATACTAATATATTAATTAAAGGCCAAGAATTTGAGGTTAACTTAGGGCCACTTTGATAATATGTTAAGATAAATTAACTCGGGTGAGTCCAGAGTGGGTTATTTCTAGATTTTTATATTTTTAATTTGATACTATCCTATCTTGAGTCAGGTAAGATATTTATGTGAGAGAGATGAAATTAACTAACTCCGAGTTAAGGGTCTTAACTTTATTCGATCTAGAGTGATATATTCTGACTCTTAAATTTGAATTATTCATTCACTCGTTGAATAATTCATCTTAATCCATCTTCTTTCATTATCAAAATGACCATTAATTATTAAAGGCTAAACACAAGGACAATTTCGACATATTTACCTCTCAAGCGGACTAAGTGTACAAATAGCCTTATAGGCATATCATACAGATTATTGATGATGAATAGTATATATGACACTTTATATTATATACATTATAAAATTTCTCTTTTATCTTATATTATCTCATAGAGTAATGTTTATCCCTTATATATATATATATATATATATACAAATTTCTAAACAGAGGACCATTTTTAACCTGCAACTTAAGTGCAGCAATCACTCTCGGACGCCCACATCAGGGAAGAAACACATCACCTCCCAAATTTTTATTTCTCTTCAGCCCCACCAGGGACAGATTTTGGGGCTCCCCAGGTGTGGACAAAGCTCATATTACCTCCCTGTGGAAAGGGGCATCTGTGTAGGCCCTCATGATCTTGTTTCTCCTGAAAGTCCATGCACATAAAAGCAAGGGTGGACTTTGGAACACCCCCCCTCCTCCTCCTCCTCCCCCCACCCACGGGATGTGAGGGTGGGCTTGGATTTTTCCTGTTCATCCTTCCAATGCAAAAACATGTGCAGTGATTTTTCAAAAACCCTTCATCTCAGGTTTTTGAGAACCCACCCACCCACCTCACCCACCCCATTCATGGTGGCATGATCAGGGTGCCCGAGCATCATCGCACAGTGATGCACAATGTTGGTATGATAAATGATAACGTTTTCTTGCTCATGTTCCAGCTTTTTCTTCCTCATGTTCCTCACCGTCTATCTATATCATGTAAAAATCCTCAAAGTCTCACGTTTTATTACTTGAAGAACTCGTTCTAGAATCTATAAATATGTCTCTACACTGTTGTTATCGAAGAATACGGATGTTTTGGAGAGTTCTCGTGGAATTCCATGCACAGACTGATCACATGGACTTGCTCTGGAATCAAAGATTAAAAGAGTAGATAACGTTTAAAAGCTCATTTAATAATCCAGAATAACAGTAATGATTCGAAAGATGGACCGGGACAAAGAAGGGGAAAAAAGAAATGGAAAACAGGCCAACAGGGAGGAGAAGGAAAGGGAGACCCATCACCACCTGTTCACTGGTAAGCACTTTGTCAACTTTCAACTCCATGGAACGACCCCTTTTACCCTCCCAAACCATTTGAAAACCCATAAAGGAAGAAGAAGCACCATCACCACCATTCCCCTCCTCTCCTCCTCGTTTCTTCTCCCTCCCTCCCTCTCTCCGGGGATCCATTCTCTCATCGGATCACTATCAAAACAAGAAGAAAAAAAAACCATTCTCTTCTCGTCCGCTACGTTCCCCATTCCCTATCATTCGCTCTGCCCTCGCATTTGCCGCCACCCCACTTCAAATCCCACCCGGGTGTGTTCTTTCCAGCTATCGCTCACCTGGGTTCCCGTCGTTTCCTCCATCTCGTCTCCGTTTCGCCTCAGCTGCATCGCGCAGCTCGTGTCCCTTCTGGCCGGGTCGTAGTTGCTCGCTACCTGGCACCTTTCTACCTCGTATGGTCCGTATTTGTTAGCTTCTCTCACCTGTGTGTCTCTTAGCTCTCAGGATCTCTGCTGGGCTTCCCGTTTTTTCCTCACAGCTGGTTCTTTCCCCTAGATCTGTCAGCTCGCGTGCCGATCCGCTGCTTCATGGGAGCTCCTCGAGTCGCTCTGAGAGGTCAGATGATGTCTGTTCGATGGCCATTTTGTAGCTTCTTTAAATTTGCTGAATACTGATGCCTCCCCAAGTAATGGGTCCGTTGCTGTTTCTGGCGGGGGCTCTTGGGGTTCCCATTCTATGATAGCTCATAGCTGCCGCTGCTTCTTATGCGAACTCTGCAGAAAAGAAATTGTAGGGTTCAGGGGTTTACTGGGTCGCGGAAGCCCCAGTATGTATTGAAGGTGTTCCTTCTATACGTGCTTATGGTACAGAATCACAGGGATCGTCCAGCCCAGGGCTCTCCCGACAGAGTTCTGATGGAAAACGAGATGTGCACGTAGCATCGGGGAAGTCGCATGGGGAACAGCACTTCTCGTGTTGCTGGGTGCTTCGTGCCATTTGGAAGTGGGAAGGATAGGGTGGATTTGGAGTTCTTAGGGCCCTTGGATGAAGGGCTAGGGCACTCCTTCTGCTATGTTAGGCCAGTAATAGCTGATTCACCTGCCATAACCCCATCCAACTCAGAGAGATTCACAGTAGATTCAACCATCTTTGATTCAGAGACTCACAGTGGGTCTTTCAGACAGGAAATTATGGAGGACTCATCAGGTCTAAGAAGAACCAACAAGAACTACTCTGAGACAACTTTCAAAACCATATCTGGGGCTTCGGTGAGTGCCAATGCCTCTACAGCACGGACAGGAAATACCAACATGCTACTCCTGGTCGATGCCCAAGAGCCCGCTGCTTCATTTGAAAGCACAGCTTCATTTGCAGCGATCCCGTTGCAGCCTGCCCCTCGTGGATCAGGGCCCTTGAATGGGTTCATGTCAGGGCCTCTCGAGAGAGGGTTTGCTTCAGGGCCACTGGAAAGAGGGGGAGGCTTTATGTCGGGTCCCCTAGAGAAGGGACCTTTCATGTCAGGCCCTTTGGATAGTGTTGACAGAAGTAATTTCTCTGCCCCTCTCTCTTATGGGCAGAGAAGGGCTGGCCTTGGGCGTTTTGTAAGGAATGTGAGCAGGCCTATGAGAAGTGCAATTTCTAGGACCTTTATGAGAAGCATGTCAGGCCGGATGCGCCGTTTTTTCTCACAACCGATGTCTCAGTTTGTCTGGCATCCTAAGGATGCAAAGCTTCGGTCTGAACTTCCAAGAAGCTGCATGGAGGTTGGGCCATCTGAAAATGAGTATAGCAACACCCGCAACTTGCAATGGGCACATGGCAAAGCTGGGGAGGATAGAGTTCATGTCGTGCTTTCTGAAGAACAGGGATGGTTGTTTGTAGGGATATATGATGGATTCAGTGGCCCCGATGCTCCTGAATTTCTGATGAGCAATCTCTATAAAGCCATAGATAAGGAGTTAGAAGGATTGCTTTGGGACTTTGAGGACAAACCTGGGAATAGTATGCCAATATCTGACCTTCATTCAAGTGAAGATGCAGAAACTTCAGAGGAAAATAGAGAAGATGCAAGTAAAATTTTGCAGTCATCTGTGGATCATGTTGAGAAAAATGGGGATGAGGGAGCTACATCTGTTATGCAAAATGAGGGCACATGTAAAACTGAGAAGGAGATGGTTGAATCAGCAGAAACTGATGAAATTACAGAGACCAAAAGAGAAGCTGAAGACATGAGCCAGGTTCAGGGAGCTAGCATCACCTTTGGTGATGGTGATGCATGCCTTAATTTTGAAAATACAATCATGATCAGTGAACCAGCCAATGAAGCAGTAATGGCAGATGAAGGTTCAGAAGCAAAAAAGGAAGTCAAAGATGTGGCTCAGAAACAGGAGTCTAGTAATTCCTGTGGCCATATGGACGTTACTAATGTGAGTGTTAGATATACAGGGATAGCAAGTGGACTCTCAAGTGAAGCAATAGTTCCATCAACCATTCTTTCAGGCCAGGGCAGAAAAAGCAAGCGTCTTTACGAGCTTCTTCAGATGGAACTGATGGAGGAGTATGATTCCAAGGTTTCTCCTTCAGTCTCCGACTTTGGGAGTGGAAGAACAGGCTCCTGGAGTTTGCAGCAATGTTTCTGTGAAGATTTGTATTCCAGAGAATGTTTACCCGAAGAGCAATCTGTTTCATGTTCAGCAACAACAGGGGAAGGCTGTCCTAGTCACACGGGAGAGGATGTTAATACACGGGAGAGTGGAGGTTCTCCAGGTGAGGAATCTAAGGATTCTAAACAGAGAGGCATGTCTTCACGTTCTGCTCTTGGACAGAGGCAAATGATGAAGAAATCTCTGATAGGGTCGAAGCTGAAAAAGATGTACAGGAAACAAAAGTCTATTCGTAAAAAGCTCTTCCCATGGAACTATGATTGGCACAGAGAGGAATCCCATCTTGATAAAAAAACAGTTGATTCATCGGTAGTTAGTAGGAGATGCAAGCTAGGGCCTGTTGATCATGATGCAGTGTTGAAAGCAATGTCACGTGCACTTGAAACTACAGAAGAAGCTTACATGAACATGGTTGAGAGAGCACTAGACAAAAACCCAGAACTTGCACTGATGGGCTCATGTGTTCTTGTAATGTTGATGAAGGATCAAGATGTATATGTCATGAATCTTGGTGACAGTCGTGCTGTTTTGGCACAGGAGAGGCTGAATGACCGCCACATTTATCCAAATTTGGCAAAGGAGGATGTTAGGAACTGGAACAGGTCCAGGGAATCACTTGTTCATATGGAACTAGATAGGATATCGGAGGAATCTCCCATGCAAAGCCAAAATAGTGGAGTCTGCAAGGTTAACAAGGCGAGAGAAATCTCCATTCACAGATTAAAGATGAGGGCCATTCAGCTGTCTACCGATCACAGTACCTGTATTGAGGAGGTAATGTACCGTAAGGAGACCTGTAGATTCCTTGAATTTCTCATCATTCCGTAGGGGTTATCCCACACTAAAATCCTATTGGGATCTTTCTGTTAGTATTTTAGTCATGGATGAACTGATTTCTCTTTGGAATGGTGTATTTGATATTTTCCTTTCTTCTTCCAGATGAATTGGTAATATATTAAAATTTCAAACCTGTTCCTTAATCCTTTTCTTTTTCGATTTGTGTCGTGGATCATGGGGTTTCATTTCAGTATTTATTATTTGCAGCCTTTACATTAACCACAAATTTTGTCTTGCTTAGTTGCACTTCAACTTTTCAGAAATTGGATGGTGTTAGTTTTTCAGACCCGGCATACCACTGTACAGATCGGGTTTTTAGAAAAATTTCCACAAGCTTGGAAGCGCCATACGTTTTGTGCCTAGCTATGCGTTACCTTAAGTAAATATTACAGCTATGCACAGATCTGTCTATTGTCAGCTCAAATCGGATGTATTTTCTGATAGTAACCCTGCTGTAACATGTCTAACATTTTGGCAAAAACAAACTTACCGTCCCATGGACTTACGAGAAAAAAGAAACTCATCCACAATTCCTCTACCACTGTTGATGTTGCTGTCATCGATGTGTTTCCTGTCCTTAGAGAGGGCTGGTCCCAGACCCAATGTTCATGTTTTCTGATGACCCATCAGCATTCTTTTCCTAGGAGTGTGCTTATTACCACAATCAAAACTCTAATCATACAGTAAATCATACACTTTCTCCAAGTGTGCCTAGCACATTCATATAGACCAACATGGATCTCAATTGACTGTGATTTATGGCTTTAATTTTCTGAATTAATCAGCTGCAAGTGGAGATAATGGGTAAATTTTGAGGGTTTTGGTGAATAGTTACCTAGCTATTGTGCCAAACCTATATTCTTCTAAGGATGATTTTGTTCTCTTTCTTTCTTTTTTCCAATGTAGGCTGTATTGATGCTTTTCCTGAAAGAAATTATGGCTTTTACCACCAACTTTATTCAAATAAACAGAGGTGGTGATGTGAAACAGCAAAATTAACATTGTCTGGTTTGCTGCTGATTGGTCGATGCGGCTGTAGGGCCATGTCCTCAACATTTGTTTTGGTTCCCTGTTTGATAATGGCCTAGCAAATGTGGTAATCAATGAAGTTACTGTATGAAGCGATTTGGTTGCAATTCCAGCCTTTGAAACATGTGTACTTGCTTCGTTTGTATTGCATACCAGGCTATCATTTTCAACCTGTATCTATGTGATCATATATCATGAGGCCCTTTTTTCATTTCTTTTGTTCTTCTTGATGTTCTCCATGAATTCCCAATATGACAAATTTTCTTGTTCGCGAGCTGTTTCAGTCTTGTAGAAACTTCCTAGAGATTTGTTTGTACCTTTTATAAGCTCTAAATCATGTCCATCTTTTGAACACCGAAAGTGGTTGATGTGGAAAGTACATTAGCTGGTACTCAGTTGACTTGCTCCGATGGCTGTCACATTGATCACCATTATCCATAGTCAAAGTCGCTAAGATTGATTGGCCCTTCTTGACGTTTGAGGAAATCACCTTAGCTTTTATATGTCTAAATTAAATTGGCTACTAGATTAGAACACCATCTTCGCTTCTCCAGTTGCAGCGCATCATGGCAATTTATGATGCTATGTATTCACTGGCATGTCTGGGTACTTTGGCTATCATACGAAAGATAATCACACAAATCTAATTAAGTTGGCTATCATACCAAAGATAATCACACAAATCTATTTTTTGGTATGTAACAAATTAAGTTTACTAACCCTTGTATCTCTAGACAATCCTAGAGAGAAGTTTTTGGGAAGGGGAGTCATGCATCGGGGGTTTGGGCCGGACTTCGCCTTAGGGGCAAATTGGGTGCCGCTTGGTAGCGGTGGTCCTCGCCTAGCCTTTTCCGGCGGAGGAGGACCTCAATCTGTTGGCCACGGTATAGGTCAGGGTGGTGTGCTAGATGAACCAGTGGCACTCGGGAGGAGGGCAGACGTTGTCTGTTACTGTTGCCGCAGAAGGTGTCACGCTCAACGCTTCTCTTGAGTGACCGGTAGCAGGTGGATATCACAGTAGGGATGGGGCAAAGGGAGTGCCTCAACAGCTCGCTCATATGTAGATGCTGTCCGGAAGGGGCCTTCTAAGCTGTTGGTGGGGGGATCCTGGGATTGTATTACGCTAGGGTCCCTTCCTACTGAGTTCCTTAGTGGCCGACTTCTTTGGCGTCTGATCTGTCTCTGGGTCTCGTTGATGGAGGGGGGTATGGATGTAGCACGGGTCAAGGCATTGCTAGAGGCTTGCGAAGGTGGAGGAGGGCATTGGGAGGTCTGTCATGTGAATAAAGGTGCCTTCTTGGCCATTGGGAGGAGCGAGGAGGAGATGGCAGAAGTGGCTGCGATGGGTTTCGTGGTGGCCGATGGGGCTCTGCTCGGCCCGCAAAGGTGGCCTATAGGGAGGGGGACTTTCCCTAACCCTAGGGCAGTAAGCCTTCAGCTCAAGCTTTTGGGTCTACCTATCATCATGCGTGATGAGGAGGGGATCGCACTGCTCCTCTGGAGGTTTGCGACGGTGGCGTTTGGAAGCTTCCACTTCGTCCCCATAGGTGACCTCACCATCGTGGAAGTGGTGGTATGGGCCTCCAGCGCTGCCACTATGCCTCCGGTAATCTCCTTCGCCATCGAAGAGGAGACATTCGTGGTCAAAACCACAGTGGTACAGGAAGATCAGCAGAGGTGACGGACCGATCTAGGGTTTCTGCCCAAGGGTTGAGAGGTAGGGGATGACCTAGGCGGGGGGGGGTTATGTGGCTGCCGCCCACTCCCCCTTTCCAATTTGAAAGGGGAGTGTGTCTCAGTTGGGCCAGCTGTTGCAGGATCTGGGCCAGACTCTATTTTAGGTGTTTGGCCGGCATCTATACAGGTTGCAGATCGACCAGTCTCGGGCACCCGTGGCGGGTTGAGTCGGGTGACCTCCCAGACCTGAAACTTACCCGAGAGGTACGCTCATAGTTGTATCGAGCCTCGGAGCCTTGCATCGGCCTTTCTCCCTCACTCGATACACGCTACAGCTCACCTGGTGCAGAACAACAGCTTCGGCAATCGCCAGGAGCTCCCACCTGCACCAAGAACCTGACCAGCATCTCTCCGTGCAGGCCTTGCCATTGCTGATGGAGCAGGATCAGCTTCTTCAAAGACCTCAACATCTGGATGTGGGCTACTCCGGGCCGGTCCCTCTGTCTCCCCCACTGACGCGTCCAGCATCTGGGTTGGGGCCAGTGGGTCGTAAGATCACCGGAGGCTCTTCCTTTGATGTTGGTGGCTGCTCGCAAGAGGGGCTGGCGGCCTCTCTTGCACACCAGCGAGTAGGGCCAGCTCTCTTGGAAGGCCTCCTTTCAAGGAGGGAGCACTCTGTGGCAGTGACAGCAGCTCCGCAGCTCAGGAGCAGAGCTACGGTGGCACCCCAGGGAGTTTCAGAGTCATACCCGGGGGTGACTTCTAACAACCGAGATGTGCCACTGCTTACCCTGGAGAGTTCCCTGAACAATCCCAGTTACCTTGCGGGACTCTCAGAGGCTCAGGTGGTCCAGGAGACCGAAGAGGATGAGGAGTTGGAGGCGGGTAGGGATGCTAGTGTGGACCTAGAGGCCAACGGCGATGTTGCTTAGGTGTGAGCAGGAGACTGGTGCTTTGATGTATGCAACGGGGGAGGAACTACCATCTGATGACGAGGACACTGTCTTGGGTTACCAGATACCCCCGAAGAGGCGACAAGGTCGGAGGGGGATATCTAATGGAGAGGGACCGGAAGGCAGGGGCAGCCTGGGAAGGGAGGAGGTGAGGGAGCTGATGGGGGTGGTGGAGAAGATGACAGAGGCTCAGATGAGGGAGTTGGTGGACAAGTTAGGGGGTCTCTTTTGAGGGGATGGAGAGGGACCTGAGGGGGGTTTTCATCAAGATCCAGAAGGGGTGGATGATCAGTATGGTTAGGAAGGCGAGGGTGGGAAAATCATGGAAAAGAGCAGCTAGGGGGAGCGACGTGGGAGAGGTGAGGGGGTATGAGCGGGAGGGGGGGCGGAGGAACAAATTCTTATCCTTATGAGGATTGTCTCATGGACTGTGAGGCCCTTATGGGGGTGAGAAGAGGAGAGTGGTGAAGGAGATAGTGAGAAGATGCAAGATCGACTCTTGTGCTTGCAAGAGACTAAGTGTGTGACGACTCGGATTCCGGATACCAGATATACCCGATAGGACTATCGAATACACCTGATACCACTTGGAATCCGTGAAGTCTCCCAAGAGCGGTAAAGCTCCGAAGGGATGAAAGGATTGTCGTGTAGTACATTGAAGCCACAGAGATATGACAGTAAGCAATTAAATTTCATTAGATCGGTTTGCTAAAGCAGCAGAAATAAAATTACTTTTTAATCAACAGTTTAATTTAACAATTATATACCAGAGTCCAGTCCAAAGTAGAGACAAGCAGTCTAACAGTACAGTCAACAGAAAGGAAAGACGTACCAAGAAAGTCGGGGGAAGCCCGACGAAAGTACCAGCTGGCAGCTACGGACACGCCACACCAGGAACCGCGGAAGCAGAACGAACACTACCCACCTGAAAAGCATGGGTGAGCCTTGTGTCACTGGCTCAGTACGGGTCACGCACGCGCAAAGTTAATTAAAGCAGCAATTAATAAATTAGTGCGGAAGCAATTTAAAATATCAGAGTGGTAAAGTATATACAATTCGTTATGCATCCCCTCGACAAACTCCCTTAACCCTTACGGGGCCTCATCAGCCTCTTGGGTGGCGTCCCCAGTTCTTGGTATCGATGTTATCGGTATATCGGTATCCGGAGCTCTGGGTCGTTACAAAGTGTGATGGGGATGAGGAGTCAATCATGAGGGAATTGGGGGAGCCAAGCTTACTAGGGGGTGGCCTCCCCAGCGGAGGGGAGGTCTAGAGGTATCATGATTCTGTGTAACCAGTTCGAGGTTGAGGAGGTAGAGGAGGATAGAAAGGTTAGTCGGGGGGCTCTCTCTCTTCACTTCCGCAACATGAGGGATGACTTCTCGTGGGACTTCTCGGGGATCTATGGCCTCCAAACTAAGGAGGGAAAGAGATCACTATGGGACGAACTACTTCTCTACCATCAAAGTTCATGCCTTGGTGTATGGGTGGTGATTTTAATGTAGTTACAGTGGCCTGGGAGAGGACGGGGGTCAACCCTCATATAGGAGAAATGGAGGACTTATGTGATTTCATAGAGAAGGTGGCTCTGATCGATATTGGCTCGGTGAAAGCTCAGTTCACCTGGCCCAATGTGAGGGTGGCACTTGCATGTTCTAGACTAGGCATGTTCCTTGTTTCAGTTGACTTAGAGGACCACTTCCCTCAAGTGCAAGTTTCTTGTTTGGCTAGGCCAATATCGGATCACAAACCTATATTACTGAAGACCAATTACTGACAGCAGAAGAGAGAGGGTTTCAGGTTTGAAAGGTTCTGGTGTAGTGAGGCAGACTTTATGGAGACAGTCAGGAGAGCTTGGAGTGTGCAGAGACACGATCATGGCTACGTGGGTTGGAAAACTAAAGCACCTGGCCTAGGTGCTTAAATACTAGGGTGCTAACAAAACCCCACTGTTTTACTCACAGAAATAAATAAATAAATATTTGTTTCTTCTTTGAAGAAAAAAATGCACATTAGTCGTTATTTAAGTAGCAGGTGTATTATTATTTTTGTGAATTTAGTTTATTAGACAATTTGGGTTTGGGTACATGACAATTCCCCATCGACCGTAGTTGATGTTTATTTACATCGGCGTAAAGCCCGAATACTTTTGATTAACTGTCAAAGAACCGCTTTTCGACCTCCACAATATCCGCTGCGATATTGGGAGTTTTATCTAACAGATTTGATCAAATAGATCACCCATTAGAGATACACATTTGTAGGAGAAAACTAAACATTTCATTCTTTGATTCATCTTTACAAAAGATATAAAATCCCGATTACATAGTCGGGTCATTTGATTTACATTTGGCCTCCATTCTACCACCAGAACAGACTATTGAATTTTAGTTTCATAGAGATCAAATCCCTTTTTTGGGTATATTTGCAATTTCTGACCCATCCTGGGTATCTCTGCAATTTTGGACCCTTTTTTGGATATTTCTATAGTTTCTGACCCTTCAGGGGTATTTTTGTAGTTTTTGACCCTTCCAGAGTATTTTGACAGTTTTTGACCCTTCTAGGGTATTTTGGCAGTTTGACCCTTCTGGGATATTTTTCGCAGTTTTGGACTAATCTTGAGTTTATTTGAGGCTCTGAACCCTTTCTGAGTTTATTTGTGATTTTCTCTTGAGTAGAGTTTTAGAAAAGCTTAGGGGTATTTGTGTAGTTTGTCAGACCAGGGATATTTTTGTAACACCTGGACTGAACAGGGATTTTCGTCTAATCTTGTGTTTAACTCACGGAAATAAATAAATAAATAGATAAATAAATATTCCTCCTTTGAAGAAGAAATGCACATTCGTGGTTATTTAAGTAGCAGGTGTATTATTATTTTCGTGAATTTAAGGTCTATCAGATGATTTGGGTTCGAGTACGAGATATTTTCCCATCGACTGTAGTCGATGTTTATTTACATAGGCGTAGACTCTGAATACCCTTGATTAACTGTCAAAGAAACCCTTTTTGACCTCTACAATATTCGCTGTGATATTGGGGGTTTTATCTAATATATTCGATCAAAGAGATCACCCATTAGAGATACACATTTGCAAGAGAAAACTAAACATTTCATTCTTTGTATTTGTCTTTACAAAATACATAAAATCCCGATTACATAGTTAGGCCATTTGATTTACATTTGGCCTTAATTCTGCCACCAGAACAGATAGTTAAGTTTGAGTTTCATAGAGATCAAACCCTTTTTTTGGGGTATATTTGCAATTTCTGACCCATCTTGGGTATCTCTGTAATTTTGGACCATTTTCTGGGTGTTTCTATAGTTTTTGACCCTTTAGGGGTATTCTTACAGTTTCTGACCCTTCCAGGGTATTTTTTGCAGTTTTCGACCCTTCTGAGATATTTTTTGCAGTTTTTGACCCTCCCAGGGCATTTTGGTAGGTTTTGACCCTTCCAGAGTATTTTGACAGTTTTTGATCCTTCCAGGGTTTATTTGAGGATCTGAACCCTTTCTGGGTTTATTTGTGATTATCCCTTGAGCAGGGTTTTAGAAAAGCTCAGAGATATTTGTGTAGTTTGTATAGACCAAGGATACTTTGGTAATATCTGGACTGAACATGGGTTTTCGTGTAATCTTGGCATGAGACGCAAGTCCCTTCTTGGTGGAGACGCGCTGACCAAAGACTCTCGGGAGATTACTTCTCCTTTTTGAGCTCTCATGGGTTGGGGTCCAGCTTCACGTGTCCATCTATGCAGACCCTTTTTATAAAAGTTAGGGCGCTTATGGGATTCTTGATCATTTCAGAGAATCACATTATTTTTTCCAAAATATTTACAATGAGATTACATTAACCATAACACAAGAACATGTGTGCGGACTCAAAGAAGGACAGTTTCATAACATATCTTCACTATGAGTACAAGCACAACACAAGTACAAACACCACCCAAAGGATAGCCCTTTAGAAGCACAAGCACAAACACCCTCCTTCTCTTCTACGCTCTTCCTCCGCTCTTTGTTTGTCTTTGCCTGGGTCCCACTATGGGGATATTTATAGAACTCATGGGCAGTTATATGTTGATCCGGTCCAAATATGGCCATCCAGGGCCTCTAATCGGTCCGAGTACCCCACTGTGGGACTTTAACCGGGCTAAATACCCCATCTGAGGGTTCTAACTGAACCAACTCAGCCAAATGGGGGACTATAGGGTCTAACTGGGCCAAGTGGGGCAATTGGGGGTTGGATCCAGTTCAAACCCCCTAGTTGAGGGTTGGATCCGGTCCAAACCCTCCAATTGGGGATGGATCCGCTCCAAACCCCCCAATTGGTGGTTAATTGGGGTTGGATCCTGTCCAAACCCCTCAATTGGGGGTGGATCCAGTCCAAACCCCCTAGTTGGGGGTTGGATCCGATCTAAACCCCCCAATTGGGGGTGAATTAGGGTTGGATCCGGTCCAAAATCCCTTAATGAGGGAAATAATGGGGGTCAACCTCTATAGATGACCTTTCCACTGCTCAGTGCTCACCCAATCCATAGTTCGGTGGTTAGTCCACATGGGAAGTGGATTTCTTTAAGTTTTGTGCCTCTGTTGTGAGGAATTGCAGGGGGCAAGAGGTTGATGGTGTAAAATTTGTTGCTTCGGTTGTTGCCTTTGTTGTTTAATTTGCTGCGACCGCACCACTTGATGTTGATTTTTCTCGACAAAGTCTTGAGTTTTACAAAACCCTTCTGTAGATGATCAGGGCTTGTACATATTTCCCGGATGCATTCCGGACTTTTACATAATTGTGAGGCTCATAATGGCCATTTTACAAAACTTGGAAGTTTGGGGGGAATGTTATCATTTTCCCCAAAGAGACACATAAATCACATGAATCATGTGAATATTGTGTTGTACATGGGCCAAGGGAGGAACTTTTTATGACATACCCTCACAGTATAAGCACAACACAACACAAGCACGAACCCAAAGGATGGGCCTTCAAAAGCACAGGGATCCTCAGAGCTTTGGCTCTCTGCGATCTCTCCTCTCTGTGCGTCGTCTATGTTCTGCCCCGGGTCCCACTGAGGGGTATTTATAGAGCCCATGGACGGTTACATGTTGATCCGGTCCAACCATGGCCCTCTAAGGCTATTAACCGGTCTAAGTACCCCACTTGGGGGCTTGGATCTGGTCCAAAGCATTCATTTGGGGGTTTGATCCGGTCCAAACCCCCCATTGGAGGTTGGATCCAGTCCAAACCCCTTTATGGAGGGAATGGGAGGCTCACATTCATATATATATATATAATTATTTTTTATATCAATTTTTTGGCTTCAACATCTTGGCATGAGGCGCAAGTCCTCCCGTTGTGGAGGCACGTTGGCCAAAAACTCTCGGGAGATTGCTTCTCCTTCTCGAGCTCTTGTGAGTTGGGGTCCAACTTCGTGCGTCCACCAGCGCAACGCCGAGACTTTCTTATAATATCTCTGCAAGGAGTGGCACAAGAGACATCACCACAAGGACATCTATGCAGACCCTTTTTATAAAAGTTAAGATGTTTATGCGATTTTTAATTATTTCAGAGAATCACATTATTTTTCCCAAAACATTTATAATGAGATTACATTAACCACAACATAAGAACATATGTGCAGACTCAAGGAGGGACAGCTTTATAACATACCCTCACTGTGAGCACAAGCACAACACCAATACAAACACAACCCAAAGGATGGGCCTTCAGAAGCATAATTAGAAGCACTCTCATTCTCTCATGCGCTCTTCCTCCGTTCTCTCCGTGTGTTCACCTGGGTACCACTAGGGGGTATTTATAGAGCTCTCGGGCGGTTATAGATTGATCCGGTCCAAGCCATTCACTTGGGGGGTTGGATCCGGTTCAAAATATTCATTTAGGGGTTTCATCCGGTTCAAACCCCCCATGTGGGGGTGGGATCCGGTCCAAACCTCCCATTTGGGGTTTGGATCCAGTCTAAACCCCCCTTGGAGGGAATGGGGGGGGGGGGCCTGCATCCATATATATATATTATTAGTTTTTTTTTATCAATTTTTGACTTCAACACCTACCTGGCAGCGGGCAAAGAACACGATTCTTCAACAACTGGAGGATTCGGATTGCTTAGAGGAAGCAAGGCTACTGGATGGAGTTGAAAGGTTGCATAGGGATACACATAGGGCAGAATTTGAAGAGATCTTCGCACGGAAAGAGATCTATTGAAAGTAGAGATCACAAGAGAAATGGCTCAAGGAAGGTGATAGGAATACAACCTATTTTCATAGGATTACTTTAGGGAGAGGGAGAACCAACCACATAGCTTCCATCATGGTTAGTGAGTAGACTTTCACCAGGGAGGAAGAGATCAGGGTGCATGCCAAGTACTTCAGACTCTTCATCGAAGCGCAGTTGTGCAGACCGAGGATTGCAGAAGAATTCTCCCTTAGCTCTCTACTGTAGAAAGTGAGGCTTTATCCATCCCCTTCATAGAGGGGGAGATTAGACAGGCAATTTTGTCCCTTGCACGTGACAAGGCTCCGGACCCAGATGGCTTTCCTATGGTGTTCTTCCAAAAGTGTTGGGATATGGTCAAGAAGAACTTGCTCTAGGCACTAGGAGAGTTTCAAGAGGGTAGGGCTCACTTAAGGGGCATCAATAAAACCCTCTTGATTCTCATCTTTAAGAAAAAAGGTGCATAATGTTTCTTGGACTACAAACACATCAGTTTGCTGAACAGTACATACAAGATTATCACTAAGTTGCTAACCATTAGACTTGATAGGGTGATTGGCAGAGTGGTTAGTGGACAATAAAGGGCTTTCATCAGGAAAAGACACATGTAGGAAAACTTTCTTGTTGCTCATGAGTGCTTGTATATCACGAGGACCTAGAGGAAGAGGGGTGTGTGTTGAAGTTGGACTTTGAGAAGGCGTCCGATGATGCCAATTGGCAATGTATGTTAGAGACACTGACTAAAATGAGCTTTGATCAGAGGTGGATTGGGTGGATCTGAGTGTGCATCTCCTCAGCCTCTTTTGCAGTCCTCGCCATTGGGTAACCCATTACTTCCTTCCACAATAGCAGAGTACTTCACTAGGGTGACCCCATGTCCCCCCTCTTGTTTGTCCTAGTGTTACAGATATTGAGTAGGATGTGGACGAGGGCTGAATCAGTGGGATTGATCAGAGCCTTTCAAGTGGGACCCCATAGTGTTAGCATTAACCATCTATAATATGTTGATGGCACCATCTTTTTCTTAGCAGATGAGGAGAGCCGGCTATATGTCACTAGGTTAATGCTAGAGTTGCTATAGGAAATTAGTGAGATGGAGGTGAAATTTAACAAAAGTCGAATAGTTGGGGTCAACATGGAGGAGAGGTCACTCAGGAAAGCAGCATTCATATTGGACTATCAGATAGGAGACTTTCCTTTCTCCTACCGGGGTATGGCAATATCTCGAGGGGACTTACATTATAGTGATTGGCAGGTGGTGGTATAGTGGTATGAGTCCAGATTAGCAGGTTGGAAGGCGAAGCTACTCTCTTAGAAGGGGGAGACTGGTGCTATGTAAATCAGTGCTCGATGGCCTCCCTATATATTACCTTTCTAATTTTAGAATCCCAAAAACTATGGCCAAGAAGCTGGAGTCCATTCAAGTTAGATTCTTTTGGCATGTCAGTGGAGACAGTGGTAGGGGTTGGCATGACATCTCATGGGACAGAGTTTGCAAGAGCAAGGAAATAGGAGACGTGGGCATTAAGATCATTACATATTTCAACTAGGCACTATTTTGTAAATGGTGGTGGAGACTTGGCACTGAAGATAGTGGGTTTTGGTTGTAATTGATCAGGTAGAGATACTACATTAGGGCCAGAGATTGGGACTTGATATTGGCATTCCTACACAATGTCTCACTCATCTGGAAAGGTATCCTTTAGTGCGGCGACATCATCAAATCAAATGTTTGGATCCGATTGGGTGATGGACAAAGGTGTTTGTTTTGGAAGGACAGATGGTGCAGGAATTTCACCTTGGAGGAGACTTTCCTGAGGCTTTTTGTGATTTCAGCTACACCCACCACATCGGTGGCGCTCACCTTTGACATGTAGCTCTTTGGGGGGAACATGGACACGCACTTTTAGAAGGAACCTTATTCCTGAGGAGATGGATCAGTTGGAGGAACTCCTTTCATTCCTCCTAGACTATAGTTTGGTGGTAAGCAGAGCCTATAGGTGGTGGTGGAGATGGGACAAGGAGGGAGACTTCTCAGTTAGGTCACTTATATTTGATGGGGGAATGCGTCGCTAGTTTGCATCGCATATTTGGTCTCCTAAGAGTCCGTTGAAAGTGAAGTTGTTGATATGGAGGACATCACGTGGCCGACTGCACACATGTGACAGGATTGTCCCTTTCATATAAGATATGCCCACCCTTTGCTACCTATGTGGGGAGGTGGAGGAGAATTTAGACCACCTTTTCATAGGATGCTCCTTCACTAGGGAGGTATGGGTCAAGATTGCCGATAAGATCCACTACACCTTTCGCCTGTATGAGGGTGTACACCAACTTCTCCTCAAATGGCACAAGAAGTGGAGCTTGAAGTGGGACACACGCACCTAATGGCTCATCCTTCATGCTACATTAGGGACATTCTGGGGAGAAAGAAACAACATTATCTTTAGAGGTGAAGCAAGAATTGTGGACAGACTTGTCTTTTGTATCTGTGAGAGAGTGAGGGAATGGACTGAACACCTATGTAAAGTGGAGTCATATAACTCCTCTCTTTTCCTTTTGTTGGGGGGATAGCGAGAGGTACACCGCCTCAGTGTGGTGGGTTTTTGTATAGGGATTTTTTGAGAGCTGATTGATTATACTTGTACATCCCTTTTACTTTTTTACAATTAATACAATTGTAGTGTCATCCACTTCGCAACCAAAAAAAATCAAGTTTTATTTCCTTTCATTTAGAGACTGCAGATATTACATTAGACTATCATTTAAAGATGATATTGCCAACCCAAATTGAGTGTTGGACAAAGGAGAGCAAGCAACGTTCTCAGATTCTAGCCATGGACCAATGACCCAGCAAGGGACCTGTAGACATTGAAATATGACATATAACTTGCTTCCCTTTTTATTTATTCCCCTGTACTTTCATTCTCCTACATCTACAGAGAGAAACTACCTTTATATCCCACTAAGGGTGTGCCCATCCAAGTAATCGGGCATTCTTCTACCTTTATACCCTATGTACTTTCTTTCTCCTACATCTACTAAGGGCCACTTTGATAACAGAATAAGGGAGAATAGGATGACTTATTTCGCCTGTTCACCCTTAACCTAGTTTGATAGCAGGGTTAAATTATTTGGGGTCGGTTAGGAATAAGGCCCTTTTTCTAGGAGTAACTCATTCTACCATTTTATATGGAATGAGTTATTCTCAGGGTAAGAATAAGTTATCAAACTCAAAAAGGACAAATCCAAAGAATAACTCACCCTGACCCACCTCATATAACTTATCCTAACCTGTTATCAAAGAGGCCCTAAGAGAAAGTACCTTTATATCCCACCAAGGGTGTCATTTTGCCCATCCAAGTAATCGGGCATTCTCCTTCCTTTGTACACTCTCTTTCTAAATATGCTACAAGACTGCATATGTGTTCTGTTTTTTCGATTTTATTATTTTACATAATTTTGCACAAGGTAGATCATGTCTCATTTTATTCTTTTTATCGTTTAAAGCCAGTTTTGTTGTTCTTATTTTCTTTCTGCCATCATTCTGCCTTCTGGTGCCAGGGTTGGACCTACCTCCATGAATCCTCGTGTCTTAGGTTATCATAGCCATCACCTTTGTCCTTCAAATCTCAAAATTTTCAGGTTGATCATGAAGGAATTGCATAAATGGACTTACATGGGAATTTGTGGGTGGGGGGAATCCTCCCTCCTCTTTTTTTTTATTTTTTCTAATGGTCATTTGGACTCTATGCTGTAACCAAGGTTTGCCATTCCGTTGGGACAGACCGACTTGGATTTGTCCTGGTATGGTACGGATCGAGCCGGCTTAGACTTACTTGAGCTTGGTCGCCCAATTGAGCCACTTTTTGTTGTAAAATGACTTGGACTGTCTTGTTTTCATATCCAGTACTAGATTCTCTGTGGTAGACGACTCGTTCCAGTATGGTATGGTCTAGCGAGCCATGGTTGTAACCATCACTTTTGCAGCTCATGTTTTTCTATTTCTATTTTTGTTAGATGCACAATATCACCACCCACATTAACAAAGGGAGAGATTTTTTTCGAGTAACTATGATAATTTTTTAACAAAAAATGCTTCTTAAACTATTCATACATTGGATTCCCTCCTTCCAAGAAAAAATGTCATTTTTGATATAATCCGAGGGATATGTTGCAGATTGTGTTAACATAGGAGGGGTCCTCATGATATCAAAACATTGTTTTCAAGGCGTCGCCTAGGTGACAAGGCGCTCCAAGGCACCCAAGGTGACCAGACGCCTAGACGAGCAGCCCATTAAGGTACTCACTTGGCTATCTTGGTGCACATAGGCCACCTTTGGCCCGCCTAGTCTACCTTAACAGGACATCCACTCCTTGATTTGAGGTTTGTTTTAGTATTTGGGCAAAAGTTCAGGGGTAATTTTGAAAAATTGACAAATGATATGTCAAGATTGAAAAGAGAAGATAAGACTTCTATTTTCCTTTCCCCTTTCTCTCGAATTCTTCTCCCTTCTCCCTATCGGTTCCTCTTCCCTCCTCTTAAGGACATCGATGACTATTTGCATGGTACACTTTTTGAAGCTAGTAACATTTTTGTGTCTCTTTTTGATAATTCACATGTGAAAAATTTTGAAAATATTATGTTGATGTGCTTATAATTTATCCAAAAATGTGTCGTATTTATGATTCTTTTTAATATAGAGAATAACTATTTGAATATCACATTTTCAATTAAAATTTTTATATTGATTGACAGGTATTGACAAATTCTTATTAATTTTCTCCTTATTAATTTGTTATTATTTGTCATTTATTCTGTTTTTACTTTTTAAAATATAGGTATATGTTGAAGATTTGTGGATATCAAATTTTCTATTAACTAAAGATAGAATTTATATGTAGGAAATGTATAGCATTAGGTCTCTTGCAATGTACTTATTTATATAAACTAGGCTTCGCCTAGGCGCCTTGCCTTGTCGCCTAAACAGTAAGGCGGTGGGCCACCGCCTTGATCCCCTTGGACGTCGTGACAACCATGTATTAAAAAAGATTAATCGTTGTTACTTTTCTCTCTAGGGAAGGCATTTCCTTCATGACGTTTTTAAGAAGTACTTTTAGCTTTCATGACATTACAATTTGGGTTTTTTGCATGAAAACCATTGTTAAATGTACAAAAAAATCATTCTTGGAAATGCATTAGCAAGCATATCACTCTGTAAATTTGAATTGTGCAAAAATTCCATTTTTATTTGCAGGCATATCACTTTTTTTGTCAAAAATTTGCAGAAAAATCATGCTTAAATGGCATTTATGTATTATTTGAAGTAACACAATGATATGCTTGCTAATGTATTTTTAGGAATGGTTTTTTTGCAAATGCACCTCTAACAATGGTTTTCATGCAAAAATCTCTTACAATTTTAAGAAGTATTTTTATATAAATAATAAATTACCTAGATTATTCATGTAATAAAAAGTAGGAATGGTAATTTGATGAGCGGTCCAAGATTGGGCCCTCTTATTAATTTTTTAGTCTAGGGGTATGCCATTTGTAATTTCCTGTCTATAATCCATGTAGAATTAATTTCTGGCCCAAAATGGATGGAAAGTGTTAGGTTCCTATTGACCCTCGCAAAAGTCATTTCTGATATTTTAAACAAACTTCAAAAATTAAAATGCATTATGTCATGGCAAAAAACGATACGAGATCGTCGCTGTCACATAAGCGCCCATGGACATGTCATCAAACACTCGGTGGGTGACTGGAGTCGTGTACTCACTCATAAAGTCTCAATGAAGTCAAACTTTTAGCTTCTTATGATATATAGACATTTATCAAACCATCTCGTGGGCACCATGAAATCATGCATCCACTTGACAAAAATTGATGCAAAGTTGATTTTCTAGTGTCATTGGGGTACTCCCTTGGCATTAATACAAATAACCTCTACCCCGGGGCCTAGCGCACCAAGGAGGCATCACGATGGGTCAACTACATACAAACAAAGTCCTCCACGCCTCCACGTGTCCTCTGCTGCAAAGAAGGCTAGAAAAGGGTACAAGAATCCTAGAATCCTTGGCCTTTTATACCACTTGACTGGGCATAGGAGGGGACCACCCTCCTCCCTTCCTCCTTGGCGCGGACACTACTGCTTTTTTTTTAAGATAAAGGAGGAGACGCTACCGGGGGTACCCCTTACCCCACGTTGTTGCTGCTTCTCTTTAAAAAAAGGAGGGGGGGGGGGTCCCCAGTGGTGTCCATCGGGGGTACCCCTTCTCCCCCTCACTTCTGGTGCTGCTTCTCTTTAAAAAAGGAGGGGGAGGACCCCCGATGCTGTCCACTAGGGTACCCCTCCCCCCCTCACTTCTGGTGCTGCTTCTCTTTAAAAAAGGAGGGGGAGGATCCCCTGTGCTGTCCACCGGGGGTACCCCCTCTCCCCCTCACTTATGTTGTTGCCTCTCTTTAATAAAGGAGGAGGGGGAGGACCCCCGGTGGTGTCCACCGAGGGTACCCCCTCTCTCCTGCTACTGCAACAAGCCGGGGTTACTCCCCCCCCCCTGGCGCCGGTCATCACCGGGGGTGGGGAGGACCCACCGCTTTGCTCTCTCTCGCGCATGAAACAAAACAAAACAAAAAGAAGAAGAAAAATATGAAGAGACAAGAAGGCAAGGGGTCAAAGGAGCTCACCTCCACCACAATTCACCGGGAGTGATGCCTCCCTCTTGGTCTCCCCAACACCTATAAAAGGGGGAGAGGGCGGCCAACAAGAGTTTTTTTTTTTTGACGCTTGCTCGGAGAACACTTGGAAGCTAGAAGCTTTGGATGAGAAGAAGTTGTTTTCTTTCTCCTATCTTCCCTTGGAGCCTTGAAGTAAAGATTTGAAGCTAGCCTTGAAGCTCTTGAAGCAGTTAAAGCCTGCGCAAATATAAGGGGCGGCCTTGTTCAACCCAAGTTCTGTTTGAAAAATTTTGAAGTTTGCATAAAATCCCCTACACTAGGGTATGTTCACAAAAATATCCTCATACGAGAGAAAGTTGTCCCGTTTGTCATGAATGAAGAAATGATCAAATTATAAACCCATGAACTTCTAGTTCGGGGATTCTCAATGGCAAATTACGAGAACCCTGCAAAAATTCAAAATTCCAATTTTACCCTAAAACTTTGTGAAATTGCACAGAAATCTGAAAAAAATCAGTAAAAGACAGAAAATTTCAGAAATATGAAAGAATACACATGGATGTCCCAATCAAGGGAAATTGTAAAAAAGATTCTCTGATGTCCAGAAATTACAGTAAATTATAGAAAACCCTTGAAAGGGGAGAAACTGTAGAAAAGGCCTGGAAGGTCCACAAATTGCAGAAATATCTCAGATGGTGGGGAAATTGTAGAAATATGTTTGATGGTGGGGAAATTGCAGAAAAATTCTGAAATACCAGAAAATTACATAAATACCCTCATTTGCGGAAAAATTGCATGAAAGCCATCGTTCAGTCTAGAAATTGCACAAAGCTCCTGATCTGTTCAGAAATTACCAAAATGCCCTTGTTCTGGTTCATGTCGTTTGCATGATTCGGTGGAGTTGGACCACGTCACTTCCTTGAAGCGGCGTGCGCTCTCCTGATCTATGCTTAAGGCTGATCAGGAGTTGCCAAATCCAGGAACCCTGATACTCAGGAAAATTACGGAAATATCACCACTGGCGGGGTGAAATTACGAATAAACTCCGAAAAGTTAAGAAATGACAGGAATGCCTAGGAAGTCAAGAAACGACGAGGTTATCTCTGAAAAGTCAAGAAATGATAAGAATGCCCAGGAAGTCAATAAACGATAGGACTATCTCCGAAAAGTCAAGAAATGACATGAATTCTCGGGAAGTCAAGAAGTGACGGGGCTATTTTCGAGAAGTCAAGAAATGTCAGAAATACCCAGAAAAAGTCAAGGAATGACAGGAATGCTCAAGAAGTCAAGAAGTGATGGGGCTTTCTCCAAAAAGTGAAGAAATGATAGGAATGCCTAGAAAGTCAAAAAATGACGGGCTATCTTCGAAAAGTCAAGAAATGATCCGACTATCCCGAGAGATCTACAAATGATAGAAACATCTCGGATAGTCATGAAATGGCAGCGATGTCCAAAACAATCGAGAAATTGTAGAAATGTCCTAAAAAGTCAAGAAATGATAAATAAGTCCAAGAGAGTTAGAAAACTACAAAAATACCCAAAAAGGTCATAAATGGCAGGAATGTCCAGAGTGCCTCTGAAACTGTAAGAATTTCTCAATGT
The DNA here is from genome assembly GCA_022559845.1 of Amorphophallus konjac. Lineage (NCBI taxonomy): Eukaryota > Viridiplantae > Streptophyta > Magnoliopsida > Alismatales > Araceae > Amorphophallus > Amorphophallus konjac. The sequence continues at coordinate 1,302,570 of CM040118.1, read as the reverse complement.
TTGAAAAAATTGCAGAAATACCTTGATAGAGGGAAAGTTGCAAATATACTCTTCCTTGTGCGGAAATGTCCTTTATGGACATCAAGTCAACCTAAAAGTCCGATCACAGTCAAAAGAGTGATCACGGCCATGAAGTAATTTCGAGAGACCGACAGTGATCATCTTGGCAATCCAACGGTTTTGTTGTGATGGAATTCAAATTCAACTGTTTGATCAGGGGACAGAAATAAATTCAATAATCCGATCAGGACAAAAGTAAATTCAAATGTCCAAATGCAGACTGAAGCAAATTCAAAGGATTTGTTTGTAACTAGACATAATCCCGAAGACCTAATTACATAATTGGGACCATATGTAAAGGTCTTGAAAGACCGAGTGTAATGCGAATTACACATATCCAAGGAAATGAACTCTTCAAATTTCTTCGCAAGAGTATGTAACTGTACTGGGGATCATCAAGATCATTAATGTTAACAACGGATAGAGGCAAAAGACGTTTTTTGACAAATAATCAAACATGTTCGTACTTGTACCAATGTAAATTAATATCGACTACAGTCGGTGGGGAAAAGTCCAGTACACGAACATTAAATCGTCTGATAAATCAAAAGCGCGGAATTAACAAATATGTCGAAATATACACATATTTATCCAACGAAATGGGTATCCAAAATCCCACGTGTGAAATAGTTCCTTAATGGTAGATATGCAAAACCCAAAAATACCCCTATTAATGATGGCATATTACCCCTGACCTCTATACAGTGGCCTATTGGATCTCCCAGGCAGTGGTGGGCTGGGGCAGCACAGGAAGCAGTCATGCAGAGTCAGTGAAGTTGTGGTAGACCAAGCGGCCCTGCAACACCATCGTGGCCATGTTGTGGGTGCTCACCACCATCTCGGCAGTAGGGAAGGTGCCGAGCCAGATGCGAGACTTCTTGTTGGGCTCCCTTACCTTGCGCACTTACTTCCTGATACTGCACCGGTGCACCCCCATAAACACCGGGTGTCGTGTCTCTTGGAACTTGGTGTTCCCAAGCAGCAGGGCCGGTGACACTGTCATGTAGGCCTCCTCGTCGGATGTGGCTGAGCCCGAAGTAGTCATCATCATGGTGGGGAATCGAACCTGGTGGCATAGAACAATGAGTCAGAGTCACTATCGACAATAAGCTTGTCTTCTTGGGCTGGGAGTAATGCAGTTGCTGGGAGTCCAAGTTTGTCCCCCCTTGTCGCTGGGATGGGAGAACAACTTGGTTTGACTATTTGAGAGGGGCTGGGATGGAAGGAGGGGCACAAGGAGGAGGAGAAGGGTCTCATGATGGAGCCCTAGGATTGGCTGGGGTTTTGGGGGGTAGTTTCAGGTTTTCAAAAAGTTTAACTCTTAGACTTAAACAGAATGGACCTATGATGAAAGAACCTCGGTCAATGGACCTTTTGTTAAGAAATCTAGTCTTTGGACTAGAAATTAATTAGGTCCCCCTTTTTGGGCCGGAACTTAATTTTCCCAAATGGAAAGGACAGAGTTTCAGCTTGTTGCCTAAAGTTTTGAATAATTTAACTCATATCTAGAAAGGAGATCCTAGAAAGTTAGCTGTGATCCTTTTTGTCTTTTATGTGTTTGACAAAAGTCCTTGACTTTTTAGAAGGGAAATGGGCGTGAGTGGGGTAAGAGGGTGTGCTATTGCTCTGTGTGACAGAAAATTCATCATCGAAATCTCCGTAATGTTTGTGACTGAGATGACATTGTACCTAGTGCAATGGGCCTTTTCACTTTCAATGTCTCACACTAGCAGACGATCCAATAAGGACATCAACTTCACCAACTGTGACTATTATATTTATAATTTGAACATAGATATTCTGTGTGCTTGGTTTGCACTTGCAGTTTACCAAGGAGTGGCTCAAGAATGTTGACTCTTGCATTGTTTTCAAGGCGTCGCCTAGGCGACCACGCACCTAGGCGAGCAACCTATTAAGACACTCACCTGGCTACGTTGGTGCACATAGACCACCTTGGGCCCGCCTAACCTGCCTTGGCAGGACATCCACTCCTTGATTTGAGATTTTTTTAGTATTTGGCCAAAAGTTTAGGGGTAATTTTGAAAATTTGACAAATGATATGTCAAGATTGAAAAAGAGAAGATAAGACTTCCATTTCCCTTTCCCCTTTCTCTTGATTTCTTCTCCCCGTTGGTTCTTGTTCCCTCCTCTTAAGGACATTGATTCATATTTGCATGGTGCACTTTTTTGAAGCTGGTACTATTTTTGTGCCTCTTTTTGATAATCCACAAGTGGACAATTATGAAAGTATTATATTGATGTGTTTATAATTTATCTAGAAGTGTGTCATATTTATGCTTCCTTTTAATATAAATAATAAATATTTGAATACCAAACTTTAGATTAAAATTTTTATATCGATTGACAGTATTCACAAATTCTCATTAGTTGTCTCCTTATTAATTTGTTATTGTTTGCCATTTATTCTGTTTTTGCTTTTTAAAATATAGGTATACGCTGAAGATTTGTGGATATCAAATTTTCTATTAACTAACGATAAAACTTATATGTAGAAAATGTATAGTAGTAGTTATCTTGCAATATACTTAGTTATATAAACTAAACTTCACCTAGGCACCTCTCCTTGTCGCCGAAGCAGTAAGGCGGTGGGCCACCGCCTTGGTCGCCTTGGACGCCTTGACAACCATGGACTCTTGTATACATGATGCACCTATTTCTAGACGTAGCACAGGATGTGCTTGGTGGTTGAGATCTAAGGTCGATGCTGCTTAACTTTCTATTTGACATGAGTAACTGAATTGATAGGTCCCGGGGACTGAGAAAAGGACCTCCTTTTGGTCAGGTTTCCCATCTTTTAGTGTCCAGTAATTTTCTTATAGAGTCGGCTCCACACATCCATATTTGATTTCTCTATGTTTCCCATTTCTGGTGATATGGGAGCCTACCTGGAAAGACACTCATCCTACTGTCACTTCCCCGTGATATCCCCTCAGGAAGTGATGTTATGTTCAAGACACGTGGTGCTCCCCTGGCTGGCGTGGGGTCCCTGCATGTTGTGTCCTGTGTATTGCAATGTTTTTCCTGGAGTCCTGCAGAGACATTTGATAAAATTTGTCTGTGGCACGATATGGACTGGTATTTGTTGACACTCAGTTATTTTTTAGTACTTTATCACCTGTTCTTTCACATCTTATATGTGTTCTGCATTGTACCACTGTCTGCCATTGCTAATTGGGTGTGCAATCAACTTGTAATTCGGACTGGGAATTCCTCCCATTCTGCAAGAACAAGAGGGAAATGGTTGAACCCTTAAAGCTCAGACTATGGGAACTCATGTTACTGGAAAGATATTGGCAAGTTTGATGAATTTCAGAAAGCATAGAAAGATCATATGTGTATACTGCTGCAATGGACTTCAACATCAAGTTTGTTTTGTGCAAGAAGGAAGACAATCCAGGTTTACCTGCAGCTACCATGTGGGGAGGCTTTAATAGTTTCATATAGGAGAGAGAGAGAGAAATTTGATGAGCATTCAACTTGTTGCAACATAAACGGGTAAGAACAGGAGAAGCAACACCAACACCAGGAAGAAGATGCTGCAGTCAGAAAATTTCAATAGAAATAGTAGTCATAGATTCATATCATGATATTTGACCTCAATACTGAAGTTGGGAACACCGCTTGTTTTTTTGTATGCCATAAACTAGGAGACGTGCTCAAGAAGATGCAGAAACTAGTGGTAAAATGGTGAGCATCCCAGTTAGCATCAAAAGAGACATGCCACGCTAAGAAGGATGTGGCAAACATGAATATAGAACACACAATGGTGCCAAGAAGGTAACAAAGAATTTAAAGTTGTTTAATGAACATAACTGGTAGCATTAATAAATTGGCTCACAACATGCCACGCGAGCAATGCTAGGGTACACTAGAGCCTTGGAAAGGAAAGGGATATTTAAAATTGCAATAGTTATTGTGGTATTAAATTTATGAGTCTAATAAATTTTGGGAAAGATAGAGAGTAATTAAGAGGCATCTTAGGCTTGTGGTTAGTGTACAAAAAAATCAATTTAGCTTTATGCCAAATAGATTTACTACATAAGCTATTTTCTTATTGAGGCAGTTGATAGAGAGGCATAGAGAGATAATGAAAGATTTAAATTTAATTTTCATTAATTTTGGAAAGGCCTATGATCGTGGATCAACAGAGCTGATTTGATAGACTTAACAAAAAGAGAGGTCTCAAATGAGTATATTGATGTGGTTAAGGATATGTATAAAAGGGTTTTATTAGCATAAAAAACTATTGATAGAGAGATTCATGAGTTTCCTATTACTATAGGTCAACATTGGCGGTTAGCAGCAAGTCCGTATGTCTTTACATTTAAAGATGGAGTGATAAAACATTTAGATGACTACCCTGATTTCTGTTGTTTGTGGATGTTACTGTTTTAATTGGTAACAATGTAGAAGGTTTAAACAGAATGTTTGAATGGTGGAGTGGTGCTTTAGAATATAAAGGTTGTAGGATTAGTCAAACTAAGTTAAATGTATAAAATGTAACTTTAGCAACACGAAGGTTGACACATTTTGATAATGATTGTTGGCCATGTTATTCCTAAAAGTAGTGATTTTATATTTAGAATATATTATCCAGGAGAATGGGGAGGTCCAAGGGGATGTTGCACATATGGTTAAGTCAGGTTAGTTGAAGTGAAGTACATCTAGAGTCTTTTGTGATTGGCACGTCCTTTTAAAGCTCAAAAGGAAGTTTCATAAAATGATTTTGTAACCTGCCGCATTATATAGGTTTGGGTGCCCACTGTGAGAAAAAAAATACATTAAAAAATGATATGGCAGAGATGTGGATGCTGCTATGGATGAGCTAAAATATTAGGAAGGATAAGATTCAGAAAGAAAATATACATAGAGATGTAGGTGCATCTTCAATTGGCATTAAACTCAGGGGAAATAGGCTTAGGTTTGATGTTGATTAGAAGGTGAGAACAAATTTAAGTGAAAGATGGCAGGACTCAGAGAAGACCAAAGATAAGATACTTTGACATTGTAAGAATGGATTTGATGTTCCTACATTTTACTACAATCATAGCATCGAATAGATTAAAGTGGCAAGCAAGGTTCATGTTGCTGATCTTAAATAAACAGGATAGGTTCTTGATGATGATGAGGACTCATTCCGGATGAAGTACACTGTCAGGTTCAGTGTGTGAAAAGAAAGTGCACAGCGTGCTTATGCAATGCAAGATCCATGGTTTGTGGGAACTCATAATCAAGTGGGAGAACACTTTTCGGAGACTCTTTGTTTCCTACTACCGTAGGTTGAGGACTATGTCAAATTTGTATTTTTCTATTAGGAGACCTTTTTCTAACATGATCTCATGAGAATTCATTCTGTTTTGTCAGGGTATGAGTATCTGATATTAGTCCCTTTTTTTCTGGAACTCCAGGGGAAATTTTAATCCTAAATGTTGTGGACTTGAAGAAAATTTGACACGTTTACGTCAAACTAGCATCGTCACCCACCCCTTATGATGCACAAACAACAAAATGTGGGAAGTTATAAAACAAATTTCGTGTATACTTTACAACATCATTCCTCAATGTTGCTGCTGAAAGACATTCCTTTCTCCTTATAGCTTAACAAATTCATTAGTGCAGTATCTTCAATGCCTTGCAAAAGGAAAAAGGTGGAAGAGTTTTAATAATTGGTCGTTCTTCTCAGTAGTTTAAAGATAAATAATCACTAATTACCTTCCAAAGTATAAAAAGTAATAACTAGTTGCAAACTTGCTACTTTTGCTTCTTACTGTCTATTGATTACTGCAGGAAGTTTCAACCAAAGACTTTTGATTGATTATTGGTCTTAAGTTGTGGATTTTTTGAAGTTCTAGTCAAAGAGCGATTAATTATTGTTCTTAAGTTCTGGATTTTTGATATAAGTGATCACTAGCTGCAAACTTGCTAATTTTGCATTTCACTTGCTTACTACTTCAGGAAGTCCTCAGGATAAAGGCCGAACATGTTGATGATGTGCAAGCTGTCTTTAATGACAGGGTGAAGGGACAGTTGAAAGTTACTCGAGCTTTTGGTGCTGGCTTTCTGAAGAAGGTCGGTTAGTTATGTAGCTTTTGTCATGTCTTGATATCAAGTCCTTTTTGACAACAATGATTTTCAGATTTCAAGATATATGCATCAGAAATTCCATGAAAACTTAATATATCTTGTATCTTTCCACTCGGTGGGATTGCTTTGTGTCATCGATGCCATGAATTAATTATTTCATTGAGTGTTTCACGTCAGTGCCCTTTTTAGTTGCACTTGCATTCAAGCTGACAAAGGAACATTTTATGATCATCATCATTGTTATCTAAGCACCGTATCATCAATCAAGGGTCTGGTAGGTCTTGGTAGCTATGAACTTGACAAACCCAACCAGTAGGTTGGACCAAATATGCCCTTACAAAAGAATTATCAAGCTCCTTGCATTAGCTAGGGGACGAGCTGAATGACTACCATATTTTTCAAGTGAACAGAAGGTGGAAAATGACAAAAATGAAGAGTGAAGAGGAAGATATTTACTTGATAAAAGAGAAAGGTATGCACATGTGTTTGCACGCGGAAAAATATGACGTGGAAAATGCCGAACAAGCACATGGCGTTGTTTTAGTTTTTTTTTTGGCATATTCTACGAATTCCGCATTTTTTAGGAATTATTAGACGATTTAGGGTTCGTGTACGGGACCTTTCCTCACCGACCGGAGTCGGTGTTAATTTATATCGGTACAAGTCCGAACACCTTTGATTAACTGCCAAAATTTGTTGACCGTCATGTCGGCTCTAATATACCGGGTCTGCCCGCGAGGGATCGACGTGCATTTTTTTAAATGGGTGGCATTCGCAACCCTTTGGTGTATTGCGATCTTGCATCTACAATTTTCTCTCTTTCGGGGGTTTGTTTGCAATTTTCCCTTTTCATGGGGGTATATTTACAATTTTCCGCTTTCCGAGGGTATATTTGCAATTTTCTGCCCACCGGGGGTATATTTACAATTTTCTACCCACCGGGGGTATGTTTATAATTTTCTGCCCACCGGGGGTATATTTACAATTTTCTGTCCACCGGGGGTATGTTTGTAATTTTCTGTCCACCGGGGGGTATTTCTGTAATTTTTTGCCCACCGGGGCGTATTTCTGCAATTTTCTGCCCACCGGGGGTATATTTGCAATTTTCTGTCCTATTGACACTATTTTTCCAATTTGCTTTGAACAACGGACGGTGTTATATACTTTCCAGAATATGTTAAATCAACATGAAGTTCAAGTATTCTTTCAATCAACATAATCTCCCCTCATGGAAGGGAATGATTTTACATATATGATCCTCCCATGGGAGGGTTGATTTACAAAGACTTTCAAACAAATCTTCTATAAATAGAAGTGGACCATCTTGTTTCACCTTCTTCTTCTTCTCTCTCTTTTTTTTTCTCTCTTCTTTTCTCCAAGCCTTCTTGCGTAGCTTCCTCTTTGGTGGAAAGAGTCCTCTCCAAGCTAAAAGCTCTCTCTGGTAGAAAGAGTTCTCTCCAAAAAGAGAGGTCTTGGGTTTATATAGGGGAAGGAGGAAGGCTTGGAGGAACTCCCCCGGTGATTGGAGAAGGTAACTCCCAACCTTTCATTTCCCCCGTCTTTTCTTCTTCCCCTTCTTCTGTTTTTTTTTTTGTTCCCCGGTGGTAGCCCAATAGGTAGAGGAGACGGGGGGGAGTCCCCCGGTCGCAGGTGGACCGGGGGGGGGGGCCGCTCCCCCCGGTGCTGACGAGGCGGGGGGAGTCCCCCCGGTGGCGCGAAGGCCCGGGGGGGCTCCCCGGTGGCGGATGGAACCGGGGGGGGGGGGGTTCCCCGGGTCGCGGTCGACAGCAGAGGGGGTGGGGGGAGTCCCCCCGGAGGTGCAACGGGCCCGGGGGGCTCCCCCGTTCGCGGCGGCAGCAAAGGCCCCCGGGGGGCTTCCCCCGGTAGCGCACGGAACTGGGGGGCTCCCCCCGGTGGTACAGGGAACCGGGGGAGCTCCCCCCGGTCGTGGAGGCAGCAGAGGAGGCCGGGGGGGTTCCCCCGGTCGCGGACGGAACCCGGGGGCCTCCCCCGGTGGCTGAGGTGGCCGGGGGGCCTCCCCCCGGTGCGTAGGGAGCCGCAAGAGGCCGGGGGGGCTCCCCCCGGTGCGCTGGGGGCCGGGGGAAGCTTCCCCCGGTGGCGTCGGCAGGAAGGAGGCCGGGGTGCCCTCCCCCGGTCGCAGTGGAGGCAGAGGTGGCCGGGGGGCTTCCCCCTTGCGTAGGGGAAAAAAAGAGAGGGAAAGAAACCCTCCTTTTTTGAATATTTGTCAACCCCTATAAAAGAGGTGTGGACTTGGACTAATTCTGTCCTTTTCTGGCTTCTTGTGCAGGGATATCACGTGGAGACTTGTTCGTTTTTGCATTTGAGAATTCTCCGGACGCCGTCTTGCTGCCGGGTTGACTTGAGGTTCATTAGAACTTTGATTAAATTTCGTGGGAAAACCCGATGGGCCCCTAAAATATTCATTCTTGTATGGACTTGAACCCACGGGCATGTATTTGCATGCTGCCCGTGAGGTGTTCGGTAAAATTTTCACTTGTCATAAATAGAGCCAACGGCCCGAGTTAGCGTGGGATTTCAATTGGAAAGGCCTCATAGGCTTGTGTTGTATATCCGGGCCTCGTCTAAAAAGACTTCACAGTCCGGATCTTTAATAACTCGTAGAGTGGGTGCACATAACTTTGTACCACTGAGTTATGTTTTAATGAAAACATAATTTTCTTCATTTCTGAAATGCACTGTAATTTCGTCAGCAATTCATCCATGAACTTTTCAGGGTTCAACAAATGCCCCCCACGGGGTGTCTGTCAGAGCGATGGCGATGGTGGACAGCCCGTGCCCCTTTCTGCTTGCGTGGCCATAACGACCTGCTTTATTTCACATGGCTTTGCAATTCTTCATAGAATGTGTCAATTGTCATAAGAAATTGATTTGTTCTCTTTTGTCTTGGACAGGCTTTGAGGATGTCCCGTGTGAGAGATATGCGTCCCCGGAAGGGTGCCAGCCGCGGTGGGGAGAGAGATAAGCCCTCCTGCTTGTCAAATCAATTAATGCCTGTGTTGGCGCCTCCTCATGTTACAAAGGAGAACATGTTTTTGCTTCCTCGGGGCTTTGATGTGGTTGTAAGAGGTCCTCTTTCTGAAGACTCCACGGAAGGTGGAGAAGTTGACCGATCATTGATTACTCGGGAGAGAGGCTTCTATGCTTATCAGCGGCCGAAGGGTTATCTGCGGCATTTCCCTCTTGATGTACACTTGTTCACCTTTATTCGGCATTATGTACCTGAGTATCTTGATGCGGAGGACTCGACTGTTTTTGTCGAGAGGGTATTGCTTGAGAGAGCTATTCTGGCAGGGCGAGACAGTATGATGGGGACTTGCACTTATTCGCACCCTAGTTTCCCATTGGGATATTCCTCACATGTTCGTCTTCCGGGAGCCTCTCAGTTGGGATTTTTCGAGGCAGAAGATTATGGCCACAGCATATCTTGTTCAGTGATCCCTGCCATATGGGAGTTATTTGGGCAGCATAAGACTGGGCCTCCCTCTTCCGGACTTTCTTGCTGCCTTCAGGCACTCAGTTTGCGGCCGAGGATTATGACAATTTGTGTTTTCTGGATCGCATCATGGGCGGCTCTGCACCTAGCTGGTATGGGCGATGGTCCGTGACGGCTTCCCACAGGTTTCACTTGGGGGCTTCTGAGTGGCTGATGGGTGTCATCCATCACTATCATGATATTCTGGAGCATGTGGATATCCGCCATGCTGTGACCGCTGCGCTTTATCGGTATCCCTGCTACACTGGACTTCTTCAGGGATTGGCCGAGAGATTTAATCGGCGATTTAATACTTTTGCTACAGCAGAGGGTGAGACATCCCTGGACTTGTGGAGTTTTCACCGGATTTCGGTCCTTCCCATTTCTGGCCATATGTATGAGGAGGTCTGCCTTAATGACCTGCACAGATCTTACACCACTGGAGCTGGCTCCTACGGATTACCTCTTGGCTTTCGTTATTTGATGAAGGTCTGGAGAGACCTTGCCCGAGTTGGAAAGGGGAAGACCCCTTCCGCTTCCACCAGTACAGTGAGGGTCAGCTTCAGTGCTTGGATCAGGTTCTTTTATAATGGTCCATTCTGTTTTCAGGATAGCTTTGCTGAGGATGATAAGCCACTTGACCAGTATCATCAGCTTTTGCTTGACTTGCCTGAGAATAGGCGGTATCTGTATGCACCACAAAATAAGGGGTGGAATCCCCGGAAGCTTCCGGTCAAGACCTACTTGGCTGCTTATCTTGTTTACTGGCTAGCCACTTTTGTAGTACCTTATGGAGAGGAGGGCATTGTGCGCCCCGAACTGATATATCCGGCTTGCCTACTCGCTGATGGTCGGAGGCTCGCCCTTGCTCCTGCGGCCCTGGCCAATATTTATCATGGCTTGGGCAGTTTGACAGCTTCTAGCTCGCCACGAGACCGCAGTGTTCGGTTGGCGACGCATTACTTGAGTGCATGGGCGGGTCTACTGCTTCCTGGTTTGTGTCAGAGTGTGAGGGTGGAGAACCTTGCAGCGCCCTTGATATTCCGGTTCCGCAATCGGCCGGATCAGAGTCCCTTTGAGCAGTTGACAGGAGCACGGAGGGCTTTGTCCTTTTTGCCTACCCAGGGTCAGCCGGGTAGGGATTTCGCTTGTGTGACGCGGGGATACCGCCCTTTCAGCACTGAGGGGCCTGATGGTGTTACTTATCATCTTCCTCATTGTTCTAGCCCGAGCAGAGCTTTTTATGATGAGTGGCTATATTGTACGCGCCCTGGGGTACTCGTGTTCCGGAAGGGTACGAGCACTTTCCTTGAGCCCTATTATCCTCACCGCTTCGGGCGGAATTTTGGCTATGATCAGGGGGTACCCCCGAATGCTGACTTCCCTTTGGGGACACGGCTGCACAGAGGACAGGATAGACATCTTGTAGCCGCCAGCTGGTGGCTTCACTTCACCCCGCCGGGGCCGGAGCCGGGCATTTCTTTTCCCACGGGCGAGCGAGCGGGACAGGTTGATATTTATTATGCCCGCTGGTGGTATCAGCGCAACAACATCTTCAGGCAAACGGCCCAGAAATTGAAGGAAGCTGAGGAGGGGCGCTTAAAGAAGGTTGATGCTCCCCATGTTGCAATTGAGCAATCTTTTTTGTATTCCCAGTTTCCTCATATTGCCCGGACTGTTCGGGAATTCCGTGAGTCGTGGGAGGCAGCCCATGGGCCTATAGCTGTTGACAGGGACACTTATATCGGGGCCATGAAGCCTTTGAAGCGTGCAGAGGACCCGACTTTGAAAAAGGGGAAAGCCCTTATTGATGAAAAAGTTTACTATTGGTGGGGACATTTACTTTCTGATTGCGGCCATCCCCCTGATACTTCTCTATCTGACCCTGCTGCCTGCTGGGTTTAATAATGACCTCTGGCCGAAATGGGAGAGACATTTAATGAATGCAGTAGCTCAAATGGGTGCCATTGAATTTATTTCTTTCATTGAAAATGCTACTGTTTTTCGGGACATTTGGGATAGCATTTATCAGGCGGGACAAAGTATTGGCCTTCCGCCAGAAGAGGTGGTATTACAACCTTCCTTCTCTCCTGCTCCGGCTGGTATATGTTCCTCCTCTTACACTTCTTCTTTTGTTTGATTTGCTTTGAAAAGAGAACTTCCTTTTACATGCTGATTTTTTTTCTCTTGCAGCGAGCTTTGTCCCTGCCGACACCTTTAAGAAGAAGAAAAGTTCCCATCATGGCAAGCGGCGGAGAGGGGATGATGACGACCTTCTTGTGAAAACCCCTCGTCGCCAATCAAAGAGAAAGGCCCCAGTAGACGAGCATCAGGGTAACCTTTGTTACTTCTTTTGGCTTGATCTTTGAAAACCTTATGATCAGTAACATGGGCTCCTTTGTTGCTTGCTTGTCTTTCTTCAGCTAACACCAGCATTACTGGGGAAATTGCAGGGAGTGTCCCTTTAGTTGACGCAGATATCCCTCCAGCCGCCGGCCAAAATGAGAGGGAAGACGAAGGATTGGATGACTTGGGCATGTTAAATTATGACTATAATCCAGTGTCGGATGCTTCCCCTCCCTCGCATGACAACAGTCCGCCAGATGTAGCTGCTCGTGGCGGGGGTAATTTCCTTCCCCCCTTCTTTCTTTTGTTTTTTGCATCAGCTTATTCTACCACTTTGCCCTTGTCACTTGGGAGCTAATATGACTAATGTCTTTAAGCATGGGCTTTGGATGGTGTCATGGGAGCATATGCTGCATTATTGGGCTCCACGTCAGATGGTGAGCTTCCCGCATACTCCGATGCTCCTGCAGTTGGGGGGCGTACATTGACAGGCTATGAGGAAGCTTTACTGGCTGAATTGTGCGCCCAAGGAAATGCCTTAACTTCACAAGGAGGTGTTAATGACCAATCTGTCCTTGAAGAGGGTGAACTGCCCCTATCAAGCCACCTGATCAAACAGCCGACTTATTTTTCTGCTAGTAAACATCATTAATTCTTTTCGCCTCTTCGTCATATATTAACCAAGAGATGTTTATAAATTTGGAGCATTTCTTCTTGTTGTTTTGGTGTAGTGACCATTTCTGCGACGATTGGGTCCTCTGCTCCTCCTTTGCAAGAGGCGACCCTTTTGTTGGAAGGGGTTCATAGGAGTGGAGCGTCCGGAGTAAGGACTGATTCAACATCCATAATAGAGCCCCAAGGAGGATTATCAATGGATCAACCCGAAACTTTCCACCAGAGTGATGAGGGTAAATTGATTCTCTTTGCTTGCTCTTTCCCTTTCATCAGATATTCAGATTTTTACATTATGAGCATTCTTAGGATATGCAGGCAATGGGGGTGACGCCGCCCTCTCTATTAAAACAAGAGAGGAGCCGGTTACATCTTTGGGAGAGACCCTGCCTGAATCGGTAGGTAATGGTTTTTTCTGTAACTTCAATTATCTTCCTGGTGACTTCATCTGCCTGATGATGGGATATGTATTTCTTTTCTTCAGGCCCAACCATTACTTCTCTCGTGAGTAAAGAAGTTTTAGGAGCGGTGGCTGATCCGGGGCCTTCCGTCGCCATAGTGTCCCCAGGTAGCAGATTACCCTGAGTCAAAGCCTCTTGACTTCCATGTTTTTTTTTTTGCAACATAGTGGTGGCTGATAATCGCCTTTCCTTTGACAGGTCCCGAAATCGGTGCCCCATCTGACTTTCCAGGGCATGAGATTATATGGCCAGATTCTCCGCAACTTCCTCCTCTCATGGCAGTGGAATTGATACTACCAAGTCTTTTAGGGAGTGCAGAGACTTTACTTCAACAAGAGGCTCTTCCCACCATCGAGGCTGTACGGGATGCCCTTCAAAGGAGTACCCGCGCTTATCATACAATGGGGTTAGCCAAAGAACCATGGATGACAGCCGTGGAAAAGACTTGGGGAGATTTCCAGGCCCTATATGAAGCTTCTGAATGGAAGGCTTGCTGCACGCGGATTGAACACTTGAAGTGCGACATAACCACCTTATCAAAGGAGAACGAAGCACTGCTGGCAAAGGTCAAGGCCATCCAGGACGAAAAGAACATGGTGGAAGCACGAGCAACGACAGAGAAGGAGCAGGCCTTGCGCTGCCGACAAGCTGCCGAAGAGTTATTGGCTAGAGCGCAGGCGTACTTGGTCAGTGGGAACTCCCACACGGAGAGGGCTCAACACTTACAGGATGAGGTGACAGCCCTTCTCAAAATTCCATGCTTCAATGTGAGATCACCAATAAACAGACGGAGATCGCAGATTTGATGAAGAAGAAGGCTCGTCATTAGTGAGGTTGGATCCGCCTTTGTGACTTTCTTACACTTTTCTTTTACATTTCTACTACACATTCATTGTCCTTGCGGTTAGTCCGAGGGCTTGTCTCGGGTCACATTTTTATAGATGAATGACATTTGTTGTAAACAAAAAGTTTGTGTTGCTTTTGTACATGAATATGTCTGCTTTCTTTCTCCCATTTTTTCCTTTTTTTTTCTTCTCTTTTCTTTTTTTTTTTTCACTTTACTAGTGTTGGCGCCTTTTCGGGTTTTCACCAACACTAGCCCTCTTTAGCTTTTTCCAGCGCGCCCTCTCGGGTTTTCACGCTGAGGGGTTACCCAATTTTGCCTGAGGCGCCCTTTCGGGTTTTCACCTCAGTCGGGTTTCTTTGGCCCTTTTATCCACCCTCAATCGTCCCTATGATGGAGATGGCTAAGTCCGCCGGGGCACCTCTATTTTAAGTCCCATTTTTTTTCTTTTTTAACTTGGAACAAGGATTAGAAACTTGTGGTGAATAACCTTGATTCCATCCTTCGGCTGACCTCTGATAGGTTGGGGTGTGAAGAGTTGGGCTCGACCAGGTAAGTAATCTTGGAGCCAGAATTATGACATAAATTCTGAGATTTTAGGGACGGATGGCCAAAACATGGTTTAGAGAGCCGAGGCGTGGGGATTTAGATTTAGGGCAGGCCACAAAGTGACTTAGTGCCGAGACTTTCGGATTTAGGTTTGGGGTTGGTCAGAAAGTGGTTTAGTGTCGAAACTTAGGGATTTGGATTTGGGGCTGGCCAGAAAGTGGTTTAGTGCCGGAACTTAGGGATTTGGATTTGGGGCTGGCCACAAAGTGGTTTAGCGCCGGAACTTAGGGATTTGGATTTGGGGCTGACCACAAAGTGGTTTAGTGCCGAAACTTAGGGATTTGAATTCGAATTTTAGGGCGGTGGGACAGGAGGACCCTGTTCTTTTTTTTTTCTTTCTTTTTTTTTACTTTACTAGTGCTAGCGCCCTTTCGGGTTTTCGCCAACACTAGCCCCCTTTAGCTTTTTCCAGCGCGCCCTTTCGGGTTTTCACGCTGAGGGGTTGCCCAATTTTGCCTGAGGCGCCCTTTCGGGTTTTCACCTCAGTTGGGTTTCTTTAGCCTTTTTACCCTTAACCATATCCGTGATAGGAATGGCTAAGTCCGCTGGGACACCTCTATTTTAAGCCCTATTTTTTTTTCTTTTTTTTCTTTTTTTAACTTGTATCAACAGAGGAAAGACGCGGCAATAATTGCTACAGGAATTCGTGCTCAGGAGCATGGTATAACTTTAAATGTTTACCATTTAACGGAGGGAACAGATTTTCTCCCTTGTGGTCAATGACCCTGTAGGCGCCTCCCTCATAGACCTTGGAGACGACATAGGGCCCGCGCCAATTGGGTTGGAGCTTGCCACTCGATTTACCGGCCATGACCTCTCTTTCTTTTATCATGACGAGGTCGCCTTCTTTAAACGCCCTTTTGCTTGACAAGCTTGTCATAGGCTCGGGTCATTCGGGCTTGGTATGCTTGGAGGTGCTTGTAGGCTTCCAGCCTCTTCCCTTATAAGTTAGACAATTCTTCTAACCTTCTCTCTATTTCATCTTGCTCCTGGGTCTGGAGGCCATTATGTAGGGCGACCCGGTAGGATGATATCTCAATTTCGATCGGTATGACAGCTTCGGCCCCATATACCAGAGAGAAGGGGGAACACCCGATGGGGGTTTTGTAGACCCTTCGGTATGCCCAAAGAGCTTCATGTATCTTCTCACCCCAGTCTCTTTTGCGGCTGTCGACAATTTTGGCCAAAAGCTTGCAAAGGGTCTTATTGAATGCTTCGGCTAACCCATTAGCTTGGGGGTTGTAAATCGTGGAAGTCCTCCAGTCTATGTGGAACTTGGCAGCCAATGCATATATTGTTCTGTTTTTGAATGGCATACCGTTGTCTGACATGATCCGGCTAGGAGTGCCAAACCTGTATATGATATGTTGTTTGACAAATTGGGCAACTGCTTCTCCTGTCACCTCCCGTAAAGGGATGGCTTCGGCCCACCTGGAGAAGTAATCTGTCACAGCTAGTATAAATTTGAGACCTTTTGAGGATGGTGGGAAGGGTCCCACAATATCCATTCCCCACTCTGCAAAGGGCCATGTAGGAGCCGTGGGATGCAAAGAGGTTGGGGGTCTTCTTGGAACTGGGCCAAAAGCTTGGCATTAGTGGCATGTGCGAGCATACCGATTGCAATCTGCGTACATGGTAGGCCAGTAAAAACCCTTGAGTTTGATGTTATTTTTCATCTTGTCTCCCGCTTAATGGGCACCACAGAGTCCTGAGTGGATCTCATGCATGATCCTCTTGGCTTCTTTTGGTGAGAGGCAACGTAAGAGAACAGACTTATCTTTCTCATGAACGAGCCTATACAATTGATCTTCTACCAATTGGTAGGACGTAGCCCTTCGCAGCAATTGTACCCTTTGAGCCCGATCTACAGGGAGGCGGCCATTCTTGATATCAATAATTGGTTGACGCCAATCTTGTTGCTCTCCCTCAGCGGGATCGTCTTCTTCAATTGCATTGACCTCAGGGGTTGTAGGGTCGGCTTCTTCGTCTAAGACACTTGGCATGAGCTTTCGGTGTCTGACGGTTATGTCTAGCTCCCCTTCGGGCGGGAACTTTATGGCGGAGGCTAATTTTGCCAAGGCATCTGCCTGAGAGTTTCTGCTCCTTGGGACATGACCAATCTCAAATAGGTAGAATTTCTTCTTAAGCCTTATCACCGTGTCATGGTAAGGAATTAATTCCTGCTTGCGAACATCATAGTCGCCTGTCACTTCACGACAAGCTGCGAATCGCCATAAACCTTAATGCATTTAATATCCATTTCAAGAGTTAGTTGAAGTCCGACAATTAATGCTTCATATTCTGCTTCATTATTTGTCAAGGGTTTCATGAGAGCACATGAGTTGTGTAGAATCCCCCCATGAGGAGTAACAAAGACAATACCTGCCCCTGAGGTGAGGGTTGTAGTACCATCCGACTTCTTAACCGTCCGGGAGGCACCATCAAAGTAAAGCTCCCAACAAGGGACATCAATTGTGAGGACCTCTTCTTCTTGTTGTAATGGCATATCTTTAATGCAGCCTTCTGTTCCCAATTGGGACAAGAGTGTTTCTTCATCAGGAAGTTCAATATTGAGAGGTGAATCCGTTGGGACTGGATGTGCTGTGAGAAATTCCGCCATTCCTTGTCCTTTAATTGCTTTTTGTGGGACAAAGGTTATGTCAAACTCCATGAGGAGTAATGCCCATTTTCCCAATCTCCCTGACAGTGCGGGCTGTTTAAGGAGAAATTTGAGGGGGTCATATTTTGAAATTAACTCCACCTGATGGGATAGGAGGTAATGCCTCAACTTCTTCACGGCAAATACCAATGCCAGACATACTTTCTCCATTGGAGAATAGCGGTGCTCAGGGCCAACCAACTTCCTGCTAAGGTAGTATAACGGCTTCTCCTGGCCTTTTTCATTTATTTGTGCCAGTAGGGCTCCCAAAGAAGCGTCCATGGCAGCAATATATAATATGAGTGGCTTTCCCTTGGCTGGCGCTCCCAACACCGGGGGAGTAAGAAGATAATCTTTTATTGGTTCCAGTGCATGCTGGCATTCTTGGTCCCATACGAATGGTGCGCCCTTTTTCATCAATTTCCCAAAAGGGGCACATATTCCTGAAAGGTTAGATATGAAGCGCCTGATGTAGGCTAGCCTTCCCTGGAGGGACCTTAATTCGGTTATATTCTTAGGAGGTGGCAACTCCTGAATGGCCTTGATTTTATCAGGGTCTATTTCTATCCCCCGGTATCTGACAATAAAGCCGAGAAACTTGCCACTTGAAACGTCAAAAGCGCACTTCATCGGGTTCATCTTGAGTTGAAACTGTCGGAGTCTTTCAAAGACCTGACGCAGGTCAGTCAAATGATCTTCCCGCCTTAGGCTTTTTACGACGAGGTCATCAACATAGCATTCGACCAAGTCGTGGAGCATTTCATCAAAAATCTTAGTCATCGCCCTTTGATAGGTGGCACCAGCATTCTTCAAGCCGAAGGGCATCCTTTTGTAATTGAAGATCCCTTTGGGGGATCGAAAGGCCGTGTGCACTTTGTCTTTGATGGCCATGCGGATCTGATTATATCCCGATGATCCGTCCATGAAGGATAGAGCTTCATATCCAGTGGTCATATCGACCATGGTTTCAGTAATAGGGACCGGAAAATCATTCTTTGGGCAGGCTTTATTTAAGTCCATGTAGTCGATACAAATTCGGACTTGGCCATTCTTCTTTTTAACAGGGACTATATTGGCGAGCCAGATAGGATAAATGCAAGGCTCTATGAAGTCCACATTCAAAAGTTTGTCTACTTCAGCGTTTACTTTGAGCTCAAGCTCATGTCGCATACGCCTTTGAGCTTGTTTGACAGGCTTAGTGGTGGGAAGTATTGCCAATTCATGCTCTGCCACAGACGGGTCTAGGCCAGGCATTTCTTTGTAAGTCCAAGCAAAGCAATATTTGAACTCTAATAGGAGTTGTTTGTATGCCTGCCTTTCTTCTTCACCAAGGAGGGCACTGATGAAAATTGGCTGAGGCTCACCGGCTTGCGCGAGGCTGAGCTCAACTAATTCATCTACAGTGGCTTGTCCGCCGTCTTCCAGTTCCTGCGGAGCAGGCTGCAAGTCAAGGAAGTCTTCTCCGTCATCAACCTAGGCTACGTGAAATCACAGTAGTCCAGGTTATTGATGATGATCGAGGATAGCTGTTCATCTAGGCCTTCTGAGGCTGCCTCTTGTAGTTGGTGATTTGCATCATCCTCGGGCTCTTTGCTGGAGTCAGAATTGGCGGAGGGGGATACCAGTCCTAGAGTGTTAACTGAATAGTGGGCTTTGGACTTCCCCTTTCGGCTATAGGTAGGACCAATTAGGTCTCCCCTGAAGACAGGGAACTGCTATGAGGATAATTCTTTCGGCATAAACTTGGGTAGGGTAGAAGCAGCTAGGGCAAAAATTTGCTTAGCCGACGGCTGAGGCCGCTCCCAATCATGAGGTTGCGGGGGAGATACCCGATGATTCTTAATTTGGATGACCCCCATCTGTATCAGGCTTTCAACCTTATCTTTGAGGACGTAGTAGTCTTCAGTGGCATGCCATGACATTTGATGATATTGACAGAAGCTGAACTCTTTAGTTGTGCCGCCTTTGGGAGATCTTCGGGGCTGTGGGAGCATTATGAGGTCCCGTGCCATGCAAAATTTAAAGAATGGTACAGTATGTGCCTTAATAAAAGAATATGGTGTTTCCATTCGCTGTGCCAGGGTCATAACAGGAGACTTGTTCTGAACACCTTTGTGATGTTGACTTACACCAGTCTTCCTCTGAAGATAGGCATCCACGGAAAAGAGTGGCATGCTGGTTACCTCTTTAACAGGGGGGTAACGAGCCTTTACATATTTGCCTTGACCGGTTGATGCTTCAGTGAAACCCATGGGGGGGTTGACATTGATTTGAGCCCGGTAACCGGTTTGACAATTAGGTGAAGAGACGAGATGCCTAAACAGGGCGTCTCGTTCTCGGAAAAGTTCTTGTACAAGCGATTTCAATGCTTGATTTTCTTGTTCCAATCCTGCTAATCTGGTGGTTAACACTTCCTGCAGGTTATCTGACGGAGGACCTGCAATAATTTGCTCAGAACTTTCTAAGCCGAGCCTAGCCAATTGGCACAGGGCCGCCTGTTAAGCATCTCCCAACCCAGGGGGAATGGGCAGCAGTATGATAGGCTCTTCCTGGTGATTGGGACTAGCGGGGCAAGGAGCCCTCCGGTCAACATGAGATTGACAAAGGAGGTCGCCTTGATGTTCAGCGATGCAAGCATCATCCTTCGGGCCGAGGCTAGCATTGCTAGGAGAAGGCATCAGCCCTATAGTATTGACAGCATAGTGTAACCTTGAATTCAGCCTCGGGGTCATAGCCCAATCCTCTCATATCTTTCTTGGAGAAAGGGGGTTGCCCTTTGACTTGTGAAGGATGCCACAATTGTTGGAAATAGTCATGCCGGGAAGCTTCTTGAACTTGAGGAATATGCTGCTTCTGACACATTTCTTTGATATGTCTGGGCATGTCGCCCATGTCCTGAACAGTTTTGAAAGTATGTTGGGGTCCCTTACCCCAGTTTCCCCAATCATGATCATCTTCCACTGGGTCCTGAGGGACCAGGTCTCCTTTGTAAAAGACAATCGGCCTAGCGGCTTCAGCATTCTTTCTTTTCCCTTTCCTTTGATAAGTAACAATAAATGTTTTCAACTGTTCAACTTTATGCTCCCTTCTTAAGAAGGGGAGCTGTATGCATGCTGACGGTAAAAAGATGCTTTTGTCGATAGACCGACTAATGAGATTAGCTTCAAAGTTGACCTCCCGTCTTTCCAGCCGAGCCGGTTTGGCGTTAGGAGCATCAGCTTGCATGTGCAGCCGGTGTAGTTCAGCAAGATCTTCATTAACTGTAAAGAGCTCTTCTTCTTGTCCATCTTCTTCTTCCAGGGGTGCCTTTTGCTTTTCTTTGTCCTTAATCCCGGGATGAGGATTAATAGTGGGCTCCCCGAAATATAGCTGAGCATCAGTCAGATTACATTCATTTGGTCGAAAGGGAGCCCGGTCAGCAAAGACTGTATGTTGCTCTCCGCCTTTTGCATATTTGATGCACTGATGAAGGGTAGAAGGGACGACCCAATTTTCATGTAACTAGGGTCTCCCCAGCAGAGCTTTGTAGGACGTGTTTGCATTAATGATGTAGAATGTGGCCTTAGTGACAAAATTGTTCATGGTCACCTCCACCTCTGCCTTACCCAATGCATCCTCCGAATCTTGGTTAAATCCCAAAATTTTGACATCATGAACCCTTTGCAAATAGGGTATGAGAAATAAAGACTTGAAAGTCTTCAAGGGCATTATGTTGACAGACGCCCCGGGATCTACCAGAATCCGGTTCAGTTCATGACCGTTTATCTTTCCTTGCATGTATAGAGGCCGATTGTTACAAGGAGAAGGCATCAACATGTCTTTCTCTGTAAAGGTGACCGTTGCTGCTAGGGCTTCATATGCTTGGCCCTGAAGCTCGTTACATGGGCTTCGTAAACCTCTGGTTCTTGGAGTATCTTTACGAGGGCTTCCCTGAGCTCTTTACTCCAAGCAATTGCTTCCCATATGGTGACATTCGTTGGGAACCGCTTCATATGCTGAATGATCTTGCGATCGGCCCGCGCACGAGCCTGATCTAGCGGAGGGATCACCTCCAACAGAGGTTTAGGTTGACAGACGGGCTTCTTGCTTGGTCCAGGCTCCCTTTGATCATTGAGGCCTTCTTGAAAGAGTGGAGCCAGGGAATCTTCTTCAGGAAGAGGCAGCTCCTCATTGTCCTTACCAGAGGGACCTGGTTGAGAAGGGTCAGCTGAATTTGGTTGCGGTGCCGGGTCTACTCCCCCACCCTCTTCATCTGATAGATCAAAGGGGAAGGTGGAGACCCCGTCTTGAACTTGAGAGGGGGTAGCTGCCTTTTGGGGAGTTGGCACTGTCGGGCCCTCCTCCTCATCTGATGGGTCGAAGAGGAAGGTATCTGCCCGAATCTGAACTTCGGGAATAGGTCCCGGGTCTTCACCTCTGAAGGTAATGACATTTCGAGGATGTGCTGAGCTGGTGTTTTTATTGTTAGGAGATGCCGAATGCCGTCCTCGCCCGCGGCGACGATCTCCTCCACGCCCCCGATTTCGGAGTTCCTCATTGCGGCGACGATAAGTCGCCATGGTGATTCTATCCTGGGGGGGGGGGGGGGGGAGCCGGGTTATTACTCCCGCTTGGGCCATATAGACTTTCGGGAGGAGGAATGGACACCATGTTGCATGAAAAGCTTTTTAGCATAGTTTCTAGCTTTCCTATGGTGAGCTCTTCGTCCTTATAGAAGACGGAAAGTTCCTCGGGGACAGGGAACTTCTCTCCCTCTTGTGCTCGTTTGTACATTTGTTGGAGCCAGCTCTTCAGCCGAGTTTTCCATTCCATCTCTTCCCATGGAATGTATTTATCAAGGGGAACAGCCCTGGTGGGCGTGGAAGGGACATATTCCTCGAGTAGCTTTTGTAGGGAGTTAATTCGCCAGGGTTTTCCATAGTGGCGGCCTGCTCGGCCTGTCGCTTTAGCCTTCTCTTCAAACTCTTCCTCTTGTTCTTCTCCCGCTTCTTTGCTTGTGCTATCTCAGCGGGAGAGGGAGTGTTCATTTTTGCCGCCGGTCGGGGAATGCCCCCGGCTTTGGAGCTGTGAAGACCGTCCTTTCCTTTTACTGGTGCAGGACGATTGTACTTTTTCGAGACTACCCTGGTCCAGGGGTGCTCCCCTGGAGTCTCCAGAAACGTAGCACTGATTGCTTGATTGACTATTTCAGGTGGGAGCTCTTGGAATTCTGCTACAATAAGGTCAGAGGTTTGAGGTAAAACTGTCATAGAAGGTTCTTCAGGTGGTGACCCCTACTTTGCCTCAGACCTCTTCATAGGGGATTCTGA
Source organism: Amorphophallus konjac (assembly GCA_022559845.1). NCBI lineage: Eukaryota > Viridiplantae > Streptophyta > Magnoliopsida > Alismatales > Araceae > Amorphophallus > Amorphophallus konjac. Next base: position 1,279,991 of record CM040118.1, on the reverse strand, counting down.
CTTGACCTTCCCCTTTTCGCTTGAAGCCTTGTGACTTCTTTGCCGGGGATGGTTATTCGGGGGTTGCATAACATGCACTTTGGGACCCGCCAAAGAGGTCTGACCTTGTTGACTTGATTGTATAGCAACCTCAAAATTTTCATCTAGACGTTTCCTTGCCAGAGTGTGCTTGATGCTTGTCTCGAGCTGTTCTTGCCGGGGCTTCCCTTTTGGTGCAAAGGCTACCCTTTGTGAATGAGAAGATTCTCGGGCTATTTCTGGGAATGCCCGCTCCCTGACATTGGGGGCTGAAGCAGATGAAGGTTGATGTTGACTTTGGAGACTTTTGGAATGGCCTCGTGATGGGTCCCGCACTAATACTTCCTTCCCCCCAAAGAGGATTTCGAGTAATTTTCGAGTTTCCTCCTTTGGGAAGGGTAAAGATTCTAGGTCCTGCCACGGGCGCCACTCGGGATTCCCTTGAGCTGCTTGGCTTGAACTGGGGCCGGCCTCTGGCTTCTTGGGCCTAGTTGGGGTGCGGGGAGTTGATGCATGTATGAGATTAACTGAGAAAACCGATGGGCTTTGCTGAAAAGGTCCTACGGCTCTTTGGGGGGGATTGTCTATATTTATGACTTGACGGGAAATGAGGTCCTCAGCGATGTCTTTGAAGACAGAGCAATCATAAATGACATGACCCACAGCACGATGGTAAAGGCAGTAGAGGTGCCGATATACCACGGGAGTGCCAGGGTCATTGCCAGATGCGGGGAGTTGTATCAGCCCTTCCCTACGACACATATGGAATATCTCCAGTGTTCTATGTCGAGGGAAAGAGTATAGCCTCTGAGGAGCCCGATTGATGGGGGAATCTGTTGCATTATCGGACAACCATCCTCCAGTCCTCTGAAGCCTTCGAGGCTCTACCATATTTTCCGAGTTGTGGGTAGAGACTGAGGCCGAAGGCCGCGGTGCGGGGGCCGGAGCCTGCGCCGGCAGCCGCTCTTCAATTCGTTCCATAAGGTGGAGTAAATCATGCTGGTTGCGCCGCAGGCGACGGACTTCCCTTTTGATTTTATTGACTGCCTTCTGGATGGCAAAACATTCAGACATAAGAAGGGGCATACCCCTTTGTGCTGCATCGTGAGACCTGTCAGGGAGAGGTGGTTGAAGCCCATTTAGCGTCGACCTCACCTGGCTCTTTCCCGAGATTTTGTGAACTACATTTATAGACAAATTGGATTTTTCCCGGGTAGGAGATGGAGGCGGGCTATCTACGCCAGAAAGTTGGCTTAGGGTCTGCTTGACAGCTTCCCGCAGACGTTTTAGCGACATGCTTTCCCCATGGATATCAATCTCTCCCCTTTGGATGAGAACTTCAATGAGGTCCTGTACCTCTTTACACTTCCCGGTGGGGTGGGACATTGTAGCATGATACTTGCAATATCGGGGATGCCTTTTTTCGACCTCGGTGTATCCTGGCGGCGAGTCATGCACCAAGACTCGCCCATCTTCAAGTAGGCGATCAAATATCTCCTTAGTATTCTCCTTGGGGAAGGAGCATTGATGGGACGGCCTCCAACCTGGATACCACAACGTGGGTCTTGCTTGGCTGGGACCGGCCTCTGATGCTTCTGGATGAGGGAAAATAAATGTTGCAGCCCTGAAGGTCCCCTCATTTGAATGGTTAATTACATTGGATGAACGTGTCGGCCGGTCCCATGGATGGGGTTCGGGAGGATCCACCAAACCATTCTTCATTGTAATGAGTTGACTTTGGATCATCTTTTCTGCCTCGTCTTTAAAGACGTAGCAATTTTCAATAGTATGGCCCAATATACGATGATATATGCAATAATTGGGATGGTCAGTTTTGTTGGCATCCTCGGGCTTTTTTGGCTCTGGAAGGGATATGAGCTTATTCTTGAGGCAAAGGTTAAAGAGCCTCTTGGTGTGCTCCTTTTTAAAGGAATAGGGAGTCTTCATACGCTCCGACAACCTTGCGGACGCTTTTCCTTTGGGCTTTTTGCCAGACTCTTTTGGGGTCGTAGGTTCATCCGACCTATTGGTGGGAGAGAAATCAACGGCATTTGCCTCTTTCGTCTCCTTTCCTACAGCACCCCGCTCCTTGGAAGGTTTCCCTTTGGAGGGTGTGAAAGTTGGGTTCTCTACAAAGAACATTTCTATTTCTGCAACGGCTGAATTTAACTGGTCAAACCCCTTGATGCTTGCACCTAGGAGATTCTCACTGACTTCTGCCGATAGGCCTCTTCGACATATGGTTATTGCATCCTCTTGAGAAGGAGGGTTGTCGCATCTCATGCTAAAATCCCTCCAGCGCTTGATGAAGTCAAGTGCGGCTTCGCCCCTCTTTTGCTTAAGCGAACATAATTCTGCAAGAGAGACCTTTCTTTCTGCTGCCTGAAAGCGATCGATAAACTTCTTTTGAAGATCGGCCCAGTCAACGACAGAATTGGGCTTCAGCCTTGAATACCATTGGAAGGCGCTGCCTGTAAGAGAGGTCGCAAAGTAGCGGAGGAGGTAAGACTCCTCAAGTGCCAACTCACCCATGGCCGTTATATAGTAGGCCAAATGTTCGTGGGGAGATCCCAATCCATTAAACTTCTGGAACTTAGGCGCCTTTGGGCAGTCCGGCGGTAACTTCTTAAATTGGTGGTGCAGAGGATACGGCACACTGTATAAATCAACAGTGGCTACCCCCTCGCCCCGCTGGGCAAACTTATCTTCGACAATTTTCTCAATAAGCCGTCGTTGGGCAATGACGTCCTCCACCGGTAGGGCCCGAGAAGACTGAGCATTGGGCGTAGCTCGAGGCAGTTCAACACCTGCTTCAATGGCTGCCTGGTAGGGGGCTCCCACTTGTCGCTCGAAAATAACGGGATTACCCGACTGCTCTCGCTGAAGGCCTTGATCATGAGTTGGTGTTATCGGCCTTGGGGCAGTTAAATTCATCTGGCGTCTCATTTCCAGCATGAGATTGGTCATTTCTATATGCCAACACTGCATAGTCTTGAACTTAGCATCGTCAGACATGGTTTGAAATGCCGCCCTTGTCGGTGGCTCAAAAACTAGGTTGGCAGAACCACCGTGGGGTTGGGCTCCCGCTTCTCCATGGGCGCTCCTAACTTCGTCGGGGTCATTTTCTTCTTGGACGAAGTTGACCTCCTGATTTCGGGGCTGGTTAGGATTCTGCTCCTGGTGCTGTCCCTGGCTGGAGGTTCCTGGATGGTCACTGTATTGGGTTTGAAGGTTCCTCCTTGCGGCATTCCTGGTATTACGGTACACCGCGCCGGCAGCCAGGTTTGGGTCATCTGACCGGGGAGGTTCATTGGCTGGATTGTCGGCGGGACCCGTGACTTCTCTGTCGGAGGTGTAGCAAGTATATACCTTCATGCTATCTTCAGTGTCTGAGACTCGAACTGTTCTCCGCTTCTTCGGGGGTTGAAGCCCCGTGCGGGAGAATGCCCCCAATCTATCAAAGACTGACGGCCGTGGTGACGGAGCTTTTACCAGTCTATCAAAGACCGAAACCCGATTAAGTGGTGTTTGACCACGAATGGGTGTCTCGGGTTGACAGGGCTCCGAGCTTCGGGGAGCGCGGTCAATATTTCGGTAGACCCCTTTTCTTTTCTTCTCTTGGAGGGGTGAGGGGTCAACCTGCTGGGTAGCTTGACCATGCTTTTGGTGGAAGGTTTGAGCTTGGTCGGGCTGACTAGCCCTGGCTCGTTTGATTTGGTGGGCCTTCGGCTTGGTGACCGAAATCTTCATCTTCTGGGAGCGTTGTTGAACTTTGCTGCTCCCAAGTTTAGAATTGGACTTCTCTTTGAATTCTGGCTTGTCCTCTGCACTCGGCGAAGGAGGGCGAAGCGGTTGGAAGTTGATATGGCCGGGACATGATTATCCCGAGGCAGGCTTGGCCCAGTTCCGTTTAGTCGGATGCGGACCCCTCCAACCAGGACGGTCTTACCCGACCTGGAGAGTTTTGCTGAAGGCATGCGGCTTTGACGGCTCCTTCGTTGCCCCCATTTCGCGGGGACAGCATAGGAAGAAACAGCATGAACCGAAAAGACTCGGCTCGAGAGGGAGCAGGACTGGTTGCCCCCGATGCCCGTGGAGGTAACTGGCGATGCAGGAACCTGTTGGGGAACGGGGACCACCCCTAGGAAAAAGGGAGACCCCACAACAGCTGGAAAGTCCCCAAATGCGATTGGGGTTGCCAGGTAGCCGTACCAGGCGTGGTTGGCGACGACAAGAGGTCCATATGTTACGGCCGCCATTTTTGACGGAAGAGCTTACTGAAGAGAATGCACGCTCGATGTTGAAATCCTCTCCTGGCTCTCTCCTAAAAGAGGGCGGAGAGGGGCGATCAGAGCCTTTACTAAGTATAACAATCTTTGGCAGAAAGAAGAAAGGCGGGAAAGGTCCCACCGGGCGTGCCAGTCTGTTTGCACGCGGAAAAATATGACGTGGAAAATGCCGAACAAGCACATGGCGTTGTTTTAGTTTTTTTTTTTTGGCATATTCTACGAATTCCGCGTTTTTTAGGAATTATCAGACGATTTAGGGTTCGTGTACGGGACCTTTCCCCACCGACCGGAGTCGGTGTTAATTTATATCGGTACAAGTCCGAACACCTTTGATTAACTGCCAAAATTTGTTGACCGTCATGTCGGCTCTAATATTCCGGGTCTGCCCCCGAGGGATCGTCGTGCATTTTTTTAAATGGGTGGCATTCGCAACCCTTTGGTGTATTGCGATCTTGCATCTACAATTTTCTCTCTTTCGGGGGTTTGTTTGCAATTTTCCCTTTTCATGGGGGTATATTTACAATTTTCCGCTTTCTGAGGGTATATTTACAATTTTCTGCCCATCGGAGGTATATTTGTAATTTTCTGCCCACCGGGGGTATATTTACAATTTTCTGCCCACCGGGGGTATGTTTGTAATTTTCTGTCCACCGGGGGACATTTCTGCAATTTTCAGCCCACCGGGGGTATATTTACAATTTTCTACCCACCGGGGGTATGTTTGTAATTTTCTGCCCACCGGGGGTATATTTGCAATTTTCTGTCCTATTGACACTATTTTTCCAATTTGTTTTGAACAACGGACGGTGTTATATACTTTCCAGAATATGTTAAATCAACATGAAGTTCAAGTATTCTTTCAATCAACATAATCTCCCCTCATGGAAGGGAATGATTTTACATATATGATCCTCCCATGGGAGGGTTACTTTATAAAGACTTTCAAACAAATCTTCTATAAAGAGAAGTGGACCATCTTGTTTCACCTTCTTCTCTCTCTCTCTTTTTTTCCTCTCTTCTTTTCTCCAAGCCTTCTTGCGTAGCTTCCTCTTTGGTGGAAAGAGTCCTCTCCAAGCTAAAAGCTCTCTCTGGTAGAAAGAGTTCTCTCCAAAAAGAGAGGTCTTGGGTTTATATAGGGGAAGGAGGAAGGCTTGGAGGAACTCCCCCGGTGATTGGAGAAGGTAACTCCCAACCTTTCATTTCCCCCGTCTTTTCTTCTTCCCCTTCTTCTGTTTTTTTTTTGTTCCCCCGGTGGTAGCCCAATAGGCAGAGGAGACGGGGGGGAGTCCCCCGGTCGCAGGGAGCCCGGGGGCCCTCCCCCGGTTGCAGGCGGACCGGGGGGGGCTCCCCCCGGTGCTGACGAGGCGGGGGGAGTCCCCCCAGTGGCGCGAAGGCCCGGGGGGGGGGGCTCCCCCGGTGGCGGATGGAACCGGGGGGGGGGGGGGGGGGGTTCCCCCGGTCGCGGTCGACAGCAGAGGGGGCGGGGGGAGTCCCCCCGGAGGTGCAATTGGCCCGGGGGGCTCCCCCGTTCGCGGCGGCAGCAAAGGCCCCCGGGGGGGCTTCCCCCGGTAGCGCACGGAACTGGGGGGCTTCCCCCCGGTGGTACAGGGAATCGGGGGGGTTCCCCCGGTCGCGGACGGAACCGAGGGGCCTCCCCCGGTGGCTGAGGTGGCCGGGGGGGCCTCCCCCGGTCGCGGCGGAGGCGGCAGGAGGCCGGGGCCCTTCCCCCCGGTGCGCAGGGAGCCGGGGGGGCTCCCCCCTGTCGCGTCGGTCAGCAGGAGGGCCGGGGGGGCTCCCCCCGGTGGCGTCGGCAGGAAGGAGGCCGGGGGGCCCTCCCCCGGTCGCGGTGGAGGCAGAGGTGGCCGGGGGGCTTCTCCCTTGCGCAGGGGAAAAAAAAGAGAGGGAAAGAAACCCCCCTTTTTTGAATATTTGTCAACCCCTATAAAAGAGGTGTGGACTTGGACTAATTATGTCCTTTTCTGGCTTCTTATGCAGGGATACCACGTGGAGACTTGTTCGTTTTTGCGTTTGAGAATTCTCCGGACGTCGTCTTGCTGCCCGGTTGACTTGAGGTTGATTAGAACTTTGATTAAACTTCGTGGGAAAATCCGATGGGCCCCTAAAATATTCATTCTTGTATGGACTTGAACCCACAGGCATGTATTTGCATGCTGCCCGTGAGGTGTTCGGTAAAATTTCCACTTGTCATAAATAGAGCCAACGGCTCGAGTTAGCGTGGGATTTCAATTGGAAAGGCCTCATGGGCTTGTGTTGTATATCCGGATCTCGTCTAAAAAGACTTCACAGTCCGGATCTTTAATAACTCGTAGAGTGGGTGCACATAGCTTTGTAGCACTGAGTTATGTTTTAATGAAAACATAATTTTCTTCATTTCTGAAATGCACTGTAATTTCGTCAGGAACTTTTCAGGGTTCAACAACATGGCAATAAAAAGAGAGAGCATAAGAAAGAAGAAAAGGAAAGAAAAAACAGGAGAGAGAGAGAGGGGGAGAAACAGAAAATCTCATAAGCCAAACAGGAACTAAGCAGAATTAGTGTACATTAATTATAAATGTAAGTTTGCATTGATTCTACCTCTGCTTCCTTTTTTCCCTATGTCTCTCTCCTCCCAGTCCCTACCACATGGACTTGTCAGTCACCCTCGTGAGTGTTTCTTTTGGTCTGAATATGTCTAACCTGCCTCATGCAGAATGTACGCCAAATTTCTATTAATAATATCTTATGTACTCTTTCAAACCTTACAAGCCCATCAACATCTTCATTTTTCCATCTCAAATTGTTTTTGTTGTCCTCACCACTAGAGACTCCAAACTGTACAATGTGGCTGACTTATCACTATCTTATAACTTGTTTTCCAACTTTAGGAAGGGTTCTTTTGATCCCCTGGAAGCAGCTCACCTCTAAGTTTCAATTTTTAATGCACAATACTCTTCATGCTTTATAAAATCGATGCTACATCCCACCTTTTCCTAAAAAAAAGTGCTTAGGATAGCCTACATTAGTTATAAATAGAAGTTCGCATTGATATCACCATCCTTCTGCTTAATGGGATTTCAAATGGCTGGTACTGTCAGCCTTTAAACCTATACCGGTTATGATCCTCAATGTCATTACCTTCATTTTTTTTCATGTTATATGCATTTGATTGACTCTGGTTAGTCCTTATGTCCCGAATTGCTGAGCTTAGTTCAGTGTTACAGCTTATTTCCATTGTTAACACCATGCCATCTAGAAGAGCATGCATTAGAATGCATCATCTCAGATCCAAGACATCACCGCATCCATTATAAACATGAATAGATGATTCAAATATGAACCTTAATGTTGACTGGTTGTGCGGGGAAATTCTTTTGCCAAACCATATACCTTCTCATCCATATCCTTTATAAATTACAATACCTACAGATTCTGTATGATAATCTTTACTTTTAAGAACCGGTGGTCCCTCAATTGAAACAAGGACTTTGGTTCATGTCCTGGGGACACCCTACTCCACATCTTGCAGTAAGCTCACATGGCTTGAGGAACATCCCAAGTGCGCATGGACTTAGTCCTGCTTGCCATCTGCTGGACATAGTTGAGCTCTGTTGTCTTGGCCCCCTTATGAAGGGGTAGCTATGTGTCTCTTGGCAAAAAGCGAGAACTCCCTTCCTCATTTGAAGTATAGACCTCAAGATATATGAAGGTGGCTGCTCTATGAAGTTCTGATATGGAATGAACAGCTTTCATCAATTTACCCCACTGATGATGAGCTCCTCCACCAAGGGTGAAGGTTTTATGGCATTAAGGGTCGAAGTGGAGAAATGAATGGATACGATAAGGGACGAAGCACCTATTCTCCTATAGCATGTGGCTTGCCATCCCAAAAGTGGCAGCAGAAGGTAAGGTAGAGGCCTCAACTCAAGATATAAGGAAGCAACTGCTCCATGAACCCTTTGATATGGGTGTAAATGGCTTTTGCCCAACACCTTGACGGAGTAGAGGATGATATTTATTTTTTGATCTTGTAAGTGACCTGTTTTCAAACTCTATCAGGAGCCTTCTCTAGGTCAATGAATGCATTATGTAAGTTGGGCTTTTCTTGTTTCTTTTGAAAGTGAACAGTGCCAAGTTGTGCCTTTTTCTTGTTACATTTCTCAATTAACCATCTCTGTGTAAAATATATGAGCGGTTGCGCTATCCAGCATAAGATCAAGGTGTTTTCTAGCTGTTCATTTTTCTTCACTTTCACTCAATTTCTTTTCTGATTCTTTGGATGTGAGAAGTCAAGAGTTTGTTATCCGGGCAATTTAATTTCATATTTGTCATAGGAGATCAGCACATTCATAGCTTATTTACTTCTATATATTTTCCCCATTTTGAAGCGATAGATCACATTTTTCATTAATTGACTGCAGCCAGAGTTTAATGAAGCCTTGCTGGAGATGTTTCGGATAGACTATGTTGGAAGCTCTCCATATATTAGTTGCATTCCTTCGGTTGTTCATCACCGTCTCTGCTCGAGTGACCGTTTCCTAGTCCTCTCATCTGATGGTCTTTATCAGTATTTCAGCAATGAAGAGGTGGTTTCTCATGTTGCATGGTTCATGGAGAATGTGCCTGAAGGGGACCCTGCACAGTACCTCATCTCAGAGTTGCTTTTTCGTGCTGCAAAGAAAAATGGTATGTTGTATTTGCTTCATACTTGAACTCTGACCTATAAATGTGTTTTGTCATTTCACTTGGAAAACATATGAAACCATTATCAAATGAGACATTTTTCTCTGTTCATCAATTATTTCTTGGTGCTGGTTGGATTTCTTTGTCCTCTGCCCTTATTTTAGATAATCTTTTGCACACCTCATAGAATGCCTTAAGCGTTCTCTAGCAGATAGAGTTCCATGTTTGGGTCTTGTATGGTGTTGCTTTATGTCATTGCATGACACTGGTTCATGGAAAGGTAAAATTATTCATGAAAGTTGAAAGCTTCATCTCCGGAGAAGAATATTTTATCCGAGCTAATAAATTTGTAAAGAAGTTGGACAGAGCATGATGGACAGAATTCTTTGTTCAACTAGCAAGTTGTAAAAGTTAATGAACGCTAAGCATGAAGGTCAAATTGTACTGAGAGATCGACATTTCCCCAGTTTTCCTTGCCGCCTCGGTACACAGGTTTCTGAAATATCTGTATAAGAGATTTACACAAAAAAAGAGACACCATGATTAATGAAAGTAGATTTCCACTTCAATTTTCACGCACGTCATTAAGTTGCATGATTTACTTAAAATGGTCATCTAATATTACTCTTCTCAGATACACGACACAAGTATCTAGTGCTTTCGATTGAAGTTCAAGAATCGTCTCTAATTTGAAATTCGAATTTGGGTTTCTTAGCATTTGATAATTGACGTGGCATATATCAGTGTACTATTTTTTTATGGACGAGGATCATTTCACTTTACTGAGCTTATAGATGGTGTCTTCCTGCAAAACAGGGATGGAGTTTCATGAGTTACTGGATATCCCACATGGCGATCGTCGGAAGTACCATGATGATGTATCCGTCATGGTGGTTTCACTTGAAGGTAGGATTTGGAGATCATCGGGTTGATATATATATAGATGCTTTTTTTGCCCCATTCCTTGTTCTTTTGTGATTCCTTACATTGTAACAATTAATCTCACATTGGGGGTTGAAAAGGGACATAAAAAGGAAAGGAAATTTCATCCATATCGTTCTTTCACATCTGTTCTTTCTTTGGTTGCATTGTGTTTTCCCTCCTGAGAAGTGGTTTAGGTCGAACTGTCTTTATCCCCTTACTTATGTTAGAAGGAAGGAAGGATGCCATTGGTCATGGAGACAACCTAAGAACTTGAGCTTGGTTTGATTCACAGGTCAATAATGTAATCGTTGCTACTTGCTAGACATCATCGTGTCTACCCACTTATAACTGGGAATATATGACAAGAACTTGTAAATCATTTCCCTGGAAAATAGTGTAAGTGACTTTATCTGAATTGTAAATTCTTGTAGCAAAGGAGGTCCAAAATATCATGTCGAAATTAAGATATGTTTCTTTCTACTTTTTATCGAAAGAAAACAATGCCAAGTACCAAGGTCCTAGGTTGTAGGGAACAGTGATGTCATTTTATGCTTTTATATGCCATGAGGCCTAACATGAAAATGATTATATTTGTCAAGATGCATGAGTATTAATAAAGTTACTAGCATGGAAAGGGCAGATTTTAGGGTTAAATTATCAACATTAGGACAAATTCAGATTCTAGGAAGATCCTATGGTCTCGTTTGATTCGAGGGAAATAGGTGTAAGTCATTTCTAATTAATTTATCTTTATTCTTATTATCACATACGTTTGATGTGTCAGGGATAAATTTTGTGATATCTTTAATATTCATTTGATACGAAATAAGGATATAAATAAGAATAAACGTTGAAAAAAGATTATTTTACTTTTCTTATTAATTATGAGTAGTGCTAATTTTTTTCTTTAATAATCATAATTAACATTACTATTTTTATTTTATTTAATATATTTATTCTTAATGATCATGATTAGTACTAATATTATTAATTCTAGCACGATTAATTCTTTATTAGTGACAACGAGTTGGTTATAATTAAATATTTAATGATAATTTTATATTATATTTATTAATTAGTATAAATAAAATTAATTTGTATGATTAGTTAGCACTAATAATATTAATTATCATAATAATTAATTGTTTAATGATAATTAAATGATATATTTATTAATTAGCACGGAATAGATTAATTAGCATGATTAGTTAGCACTAATAACATTAGTTAGTACTGATAAGATTAATTAATATAGTTAATCAACACTGATTAGCATAATTAATTAACATTAACAATGGTAATTAGCCTAATAAGATTTATTAACATTGAATAATTAATCATTAAATAATAATTAATGAATATGTTTATTAATTAGCATGATTAGTTAGCACTAAGAAGATTAATTAATAACTTAATTATCACTAATAAGATTAACTATCACCATTATAATTAATTATTTAATGATGATTAAATAATACACTTGTTAATTAGTACTAATAAGATTAATTAATATGATTAATTAACACTATTAATATTAATATAATTAATTATCACTAATAATGGAGATAGAAAATGAGAATAAGAAGGTGAGAATAAATCTTCCACCAAAAGGATGGAATGAATTATTCCCGATCTTAATCTTATTTTTTAGAATAACTCTATTCTCCCGAACCCTCTTATTCTCAGTCGATTTTAATTTTATCAAACAAAGAATAATATTGAGATGAAGATATCCTCCTATTATCCCCAAATCGAACGGGGCTAGGTAGTCAACACTAAAATAAGGGTTTCAAATCTTCACTTGATCCGATGGCGTGATAGAGGTAGAGGTATTAATGAGTCGGGTCGGCCCAACATCTTCACGAGTCTGGTTTGATTTCGGGTCAGACCATAAAATCGAACGGTGCTAGGTAGTCAACACTAAAATAAGAGCACCTAGGGCTCTTGGATGCACCCTTCAGTACTGACCAAGTACTTCGCAGCTCCAATTCAAACCCCCCCCCCCTTTTTTCTCAACATAAAAGTCAATGTTTTTGACCGCGCTTCAAAGCATCAGCCCCGTGTAAGTTGACATTCTCTGTCTATTTGTCCAGTCTTATGTGATTCAAACGAATCATTATCGTTTAAGAATTTTTTTTTCAAATCTTCACTTGATCTGATGACGTGATAGAGGTAGAGCTATCGATGAGTCGGGTCGGCCCAACATCTTCACGAGTCTAATTTGATTTCGGGTCAGATCATAAAATCTTTTTCGGCACGTGATTCTTTAGTCAGGTTTAAAAGTTTGACCCGATTAGATCTACGGGTAGAGTTAAAGCTTTGAGTTTGACCCGCCGGTCAACTCGACTTATTCTCTTTTTTTCTCTCTTCAAAATTTTAAAACTATTTAGTTAAAATGATGTTATTTAATTAACTAAAAAATAAAAAAAATATCTTTTCATACAAATTAAATAATTAACATCAAAATTTTAATTAACTTAGTAGATTATAAATTATTATTATTATTTTGAACTTTTGAACCAAGTTAGATCTTAGTCATATTTTATATATTTTTATTAGTGTCGAGTCTAATCCGACTTAACTTTACATAGTTTGAGCTTGAATTCGTATTAAACTCGGACTTTAATATTGATGAAATAAATATTAACCGAGTTTTCCTAAATCCAACTCATGTACGACTCGCTGAAAGCTTTGGATGGAGGATGTCCACTTGTAGTTCCTCCATCACACTAGTATGTCCGAAATGTGCAAGGCGCTCCTCCATCCGCGACAGCCAGTGGGTTTGCCATCTGCGGCGGAGTCGTGCATCCAGTGAGGATGATCCAGTGACTGTCTTGACACTTTCCGACTTCTCTAATGTCATCCAAAGTTACTTTCGACTTCTATGATGTCATCCACGTCATCTTAGGTGGCTGGGTGTGGGTCGCGACGACTGGGTTGGGGAGGGGGGACCCACTGAGGAGAGGGGAGTCGATTGAGAGGAAGTGGAGAGACAAGATGGGACAGCTGGCAATGTCCCGTTGGAGATTGCATGAGTCTCATCCTCTCTTGAGAATCTATACTCCCGATCTGTCTTCCCCCCACTCTGGTCACTCTCTCTCTAATATATATATATATATAAATATATATATAAACTCTTTCATCTCTCGCTAGATTGTAAGGTGTTTTTGATCTTTTCTTTCTTTACCTCTTGTCTTAACCAGGGTTGGGTGAAGACTAATGGAGGTCTCGTACCCAAAGCTAACCACAAGGATTTTTTTATATAACGTTGCATATTGTAGGGACTTCTAGGCCTTCTTTGTTTGTCGACTAGGATAAGGCGTTCGTCGAACAAAGCTTGTCGGCCCGAATAAGCAGGGCTGTGTGTGAGTGCAGTAGGTGGGCCCCATATATTTTCTCTCTCACCGTTTTGTTAACTCGGCCGACAATTCGATAAACAAACTGGCCCCTAAGGAAATAGAAAGATTACTAGGACTTTTGAGTTTTTTTTGAAATCCCATATTTGTAAAAAATTTCTAGTAAAAGAACAAAATGTTATCTCCATAGGTCAGGAGTGAGTGAGCTGCATATAAAAAAAATGTCATGGCATACTCCTATATTGACTAAGGCTTTAGCCCCATAATGATCATCGATGATGGTCTTCTTTGCTATGGACATTATGGAACAAGGGATAAAACTCTACCATTAATCTACGGACAAGAAATCACACATCAAAAATATTGTCCTAGAGAACATGGTGGCAAGTCTATGTCCTTGGCAGTGTCCCCGACCTGACCCGAGCTGAGCCGATCAAGTTTAAAATTGAAATATCATTTCATTGCAGATCGGGTCGGATTCGGATCTTATGACATTAGATCGAAGTTTGGATCATGAAGAATCTAATTCGAATCCGATCCGTTGACATCTCTATCTAACATTTTTAATTGAGCAATAACATAGCACGAGGAAAGAATCCAATTGCCAATGAATCTGGGCTTCCTTGGCACCTCGCCTTCCATTTTCTTGGGAGATTTTAAGTCTCACCTCCCGTAGTAATTTCCGCGAGAGCGAAGAGATTTGGCCCATAGATATGTGAGACCTTGTGTCCGAGTGATCCCCATAAGTGATAGAGCTCATAAGAAATTTGTTGAGATTTTTACATATATACTCTTCTAAAGTTTAATTTTGTCAAATATACCCTTCATCGGATGATATTATTATGAATATCCTCGAAACATGGATAATGTCATGATTATACCCTCGCAGAGTCACGATAACCCCCGTGTATTTAACCTGAATTAAGTGTGAGTTAAAGAGTAAAATTTATATATATATATATATATATATATATATATATATATAGCTCTGTAAAGTTTAATTTTGTTAAATATATCTTAAATCTAACGACCGTAGATGACATATTTCACATAATATTCTCCTCCGTCGACGGCAGTAAATTAAATGAGTATAATCGTAACATTTCTATCTAAACGAAGAATATCATGATAATATACTCAAATGACAGATATAGTTGACAAAATTAAATTTTACGGAGATATATATGTGAAAATCTCAAATTGATTTCTTACGATGGGACCTCTGAACTGAGAATAGTCAATTGTAAAGGTCGAAAACTCTCCCAAGTTCTACCTGGGAGAATAGTCAAGAGATTTCTCAGATTTATAAATATTCTGACAAAAAAACCGCATATGAGTCCGGCCCATTTTGACTTGGTCTTTCTCGTTCAAATGAACCACAGTTGGGAGTTGGGCCGGCCCAAATCGTCAAGAAAAGTAGTACGAAGGCGAGGCTCCCAGCTACTTGCCGAGCAAGCAGACCACCCCGACACAAATACCCCCACTGAACACCCTACGCTCCCCCACCGGAACCCTACATCGGAGCAAGCTTCTGCGGGGATCCTGCTGCAGCGGAGCTCAGGGGACGTTGCCTTGGTGCTACGATGTTCCTCACCAGGTGAGTGGAGACCCATTTGCTTTGTTCTTGATCGCTTCGAAATCCAGTCTTTCCTTTCCCTTTCCCTTTTCCCTTTCCCTGCCTGGATTCCCCCCCCTTTTTTTCTGGGTGAAATCAGTCGCATTGATCTGGATTTTGATGTGGGTTTCTGTGGATTTCGACCGCAGGACGGAGTACGACCGGGGAGTCAACACCTTCTCCCCCGAGGGCAGGCTCTTCCAGGTCGAGTACGCGATCGAGGCCATCAAGGTGGGTTGGGCCTCTTGTAAAGAGCCTGTCTTTTTTTTAGTATAAATTTCGTTTTAAGCGGTTGCTCATTTCACGGTCTTTGCTCGCAATTTTCGTTTTTCTTTTAACCTTTGTCGCCTTTTCGTTGTGGGTTTTGAATGTTCAATCATTTCCACCCTCTTCTACGTGCCGCGCAGTTGGGTTCTACAGCCATCGGGCTGAAGACGAAGGAGGGCGTCGTTCTTGCAGTCGAGAAGCGCATCACCTCGCCATTGCTGGTCTATCCCTCTTCTTCTCCTCTAGATTTGATAACTCGCAAATCGGGTGTTAAACTAGTTGAGCATCTAGGTCATAGTAGGGTTTTGTGGTTCTTTAGCTCGAGAGTGGTGTGCAAGACTGAAAGACTGAAGGCTTATTTTTAATTAACCTGAATATGAATGTAGCCTGTCTCATTTTGATGTATTTGCGTGGATAGTGTCATAAATTTGGCTCCAACTGATGCCTTATGGTCTTTAAGGAACAAATTTTCTTTTTCAGTATTGGTGTATTGGTAGATCTGTATACCGTTTCCATGATTTTGCACTGATTTGGTCACCCCACTCAAAGAATAAAGATTGAATCATGAGATATGTTTAATAAAACAATTCAGAAGAGCCAAACTTTAATCATTAGCGAGGTGCACGTAATCGATTAAAGCTTTTGAAGATGCTATGGGTGCCAGATCTGAGAAGCACAAATCTTTATTCTTTTGATTGGTGACAATATAGATATCACATCCATTAGGATGCAAATTGTGCATTATTACTTTTTTAAAATGTCAGGGTGTTGCATTTATTAATAAAATAAAAAGTTCATAAATGGAAAATTAAGTGTAAAACACCCATAGAGTAACATAAATTACAGCATGCGTGCTTTCATTGCATTGTTTCTTCCCCAAAAAAAGTGTACAAAGTTATGACCGGCGCATAATGGCGCTTTCGTACACTGTCCTGCGCTGAAGCCAATTTTCCCATTGTGACAATTTTTCCAATAAACCTCCTCAATCTAGTCAAACCTGTGTGAGCGCTCTTTTATTCCTGTCCTTTTCTTTTCGGGAAGTGGATAGTACCACAAGGTCCCTAAATAACAAAATATAGTATTGGTTATGCTCTAAAAATCCCTCTGTAGTAAACATACAGCCAAGGTGGTGCAGAATTCTCTATCTACCTAAGTGACCAAAATGGAATAAATCAGAATGAAGGCCCTCCTTGTCCAGTGTATTTTTGTATAGTGTTTTTTTAAAGACCACTTCTTTACTTGCACTTGCACATTCCTCTTCTTATTTTCATTGAGGGTTTTTTGCATACATACCCATGTAAATATGTGTACTGTCAAATATACCCCTAATTTAGACATATGATCAAAAATACCCTCAAAATGGAGTAAATGGTTGCGGTGATGTCCCTGCGGCTATTGTCTATGCCAGGCGAATATTCGAGGCCATTAGGGTATGCGAAATACCCAAAATACCCCCATTGAGAGAGAGAGAGAGAGAGAGAGAGAGAGAGAGAGAGAGAAAGAGAGCTTCTCCGCCAGCCCCTGTCCTCCTCTCCTTCTCCCCCCAGCCTCCGGGCCCGGCCTGGCCTGTATCTCCCTCCCACCTGAAATGTCGTGGCCTCCTCCCATGAAACCCTGAACTTCTTCTCTGCCCTCGCATTTACCCCCCGCATCGGCATGTCCGTCTTCGCGCTCACCCTCTCCGGCACTGGCGGGCCGCCGTTCACCGACTTCATCATCTGCGCCCTTGGGAAGGACGCTGAACTACTGGAGAGGGGGGCTTCCTCTCCAATCTCTCCACAGCCTCCCGGCCCCCTCTCCCCCTCCGTCCCCCCCCTCCATGCTCCCTCCTGGCCTGTTCCCCCCCTTCGGCAAGCCCCCTTCCCCATACCCCTCCCGGCCCCCTCTCCCCCTTTGGGGAGAGAGAGAGAGATAACCAAGGGTAGGTTAGTCATTTTCTATCTTAACTAATTTGAGGGAGTTAATCAAGGGTAGGTTAGTCATTTTCTACCTTAACTCACGTTTGAGGGAGCTAACCAAGGGTGGGCTAGTCATTTTCTACCTTAACTCATGTTTTACTCTGGTCAAGTAGAGAGGGGTTACAGCCATAACATTTTGAATTATTTAGAGGATATTTTTGATAATAGATCTAAATGAGGGGTTTATTTGACAATACTGATATTTGCAGGGGTATATATGCAAAAAAACTCTTTCATTAATTGAATCGTTGTACCATCCACTTTCAAAAAAAGGAATGGAGGCCTTTGTCCTTGGCACATAAGATGTCAACATTTGTGATTATTATTTTTATTCGAAAATCTTTTGAGTCATATACTTTCAGGAATTTTATTCAAAATTCTTTCATATGTGCAAAACTGTTTTCTACTATTTGTGCAAATTGTTTATATCTCTATTTTTCGGTAAACTCTCTAGGAACCAAGCAGTGTGGAAAAAATCATGGAGATTGATGAACACATAGGATGTGCCATGAGTGGACTGATAGCTGATGCACGCACTCTGGTGGAGCATGCCCGTGTTGAAACCCAAGTACTGTTATATTTAATAATAATCTCTAAATTGTTAATGCTGTTAGGATTATAGTAGCGAGGTACCTTTTTTCTTTCTGAAAATGTTAGGGAGTAAATTGACAATTCATTCTCATCAGAATCACAGGTTCTCATATGGGGAAGCAATGACTGTTGAGTCAACTACACAAGCATTATGTGATCTTGCACTTCGCTTTGGTGAAGGTGATGAAGAATCTATGGTAATATTAATCACTGTTTACACATTTTTCTATAATTTTTTTATCACGTAGAAGAATATCTGCACTGATATGAACTATTTCTATTGAAAATATTTTTTTTTCTGTTTCTTTATGTGGTTCATGTACCAATTTTGAATTAATATTTCCTTGGGTTACAACCTGGAATGTTTGTAATTATTTGCCTGTCTTTGTTATGTGATTGTTCTATCCCCCCCAATCCCCCCCCCCCCGGCCCGAATTGAAGTGGAGATTGACATAGGGTTTGACGTCCTGGTTTGGGACGTCCCGACCCGCACGTCTCGACCCGACCCAAGCGGTGGACGGGATGCCCGGGTGGGTCATGGGTCGTGACCGAGACACTTCATTAATTTAATATTTTATTATATATATTATATATATGTAGTCTTTTTTTATTTTGTTATATTATTATATATATTGTATATATATATAAATAGTTTTTTATTTTAATATTTTACGAGATGGACTGAGACGGGATCGACCCGACCCGTCCCGGGCCGTGATCGGGACGGGCGGGTCGGTCGAGACGGCAAACCCTGGATTGACAAGAGTTGTCATGACAGCAGATACACCTGAACTTTTCTCCATTTGTCAAAGTGGAAATTGATGAGATCGGTCATGACCAGAGAGACATGGCATCCACATCTTCTTTTCCTCCCTTGTTATAATGGAAATTGGGGGATCAGGCTTGACTGGTCACTGGAGTTAACACAGTCATCCCTCTTCCCCCCTCCCCCCACCCCCCACCCCAAAATCCCCCAACAAATTCTGATCTTGCACTTGGTAATGGTTATTCTTAGCTGTGCCCCTTTGCTACTTTGCTGCGGACTGGTATTGTAAGGCTTGACGCCTCTATGGGAATTAAATTGTTTGTTTAGCAGGAAAACCAATCTAGTGGTTAAGTCTCTGGATGAACTGGAAATTTCATTTCTTTCGCATGGATGCACTCGAATAATTTCTAGAATCTGGCAAGTAGCATGTGCTATAATGCTTGGGATACACACTGAAATTATGCACAACAAGAATTCAATATCCTATTGTCAGCCATGTTTAAGTCATGGATGATGGTTGGCAGTTGAGTAGGCAGCCACACTCTGCTGCCTATGTTTGTTGGTTCATCAGGTAGCATCCAATGGTGCATAGATATTCTACGTCAATGCATCATGAGAAGGGACACCTGTCACCTGCGGCTTGTTGTCAGGACTCAAGCTAAGGGAGGCTCTACATAGAATATGGAATGAAGGTTGTGATTGGTACCTATGTGGGGGAGCATTTGTTTTGTGGTCTCCCATTGTGCATCTGACACAGTTGCTCTTGGACAGGTGGCATGGAAGCCGGCAAATGGGGGATTACTCTTTCACCGAGGGATTTCTTGATTGGAATCAGGCTATGGATATCACAAACTAGATCCTCACATCCATAATCTTGTTATGCCATCTATGGGCAGTGTACAGTGTAGTAACTGGTTTTCATTTTGAAGCCTTGTTGTTGTAGGTGATACATCTGATGTCTATACCTGGCATTTTGTAAGCTGCGTGGTTCTGTCTGGATAGGAGTCTTACGACATGTTTTCTGGGTATATGACTTCTCACCATTTCACTGGAAGGAGTGCACTCACTGTCAGAGTCCTGGAAGTGCTTCGATACTGGACCACCTGTTGGCTGCAATTTAACCACTACATCAAATCAAGAGCGGACACTGCAGCCATACATTTGACCTGTGGTGGCCCCCTGGACCTGTAGACTGAAGCAGACCAGTCCGGCACTATTCGGCTGCAAACTTTTCTCCTGTGCATATCTTATTCTGGAGTTAGAAGATATCCCACCTCCTTTGTCTTGATTGGTATCTTAGATATTTATGCTGGCTATTTGCCCATGGGCTACAAGCTTTGAGTTGGGATCTTGTCTCCCTCTTTCTCAGCTTTGTTGCTTGCTACCTCCCTTTTATTATCCATAAGATATGCTACCTCAGGAATGCTTGAGGGAGAGGGCATATTGATGTGCTTATTTTCTTTTCTTTTTATCACAAATAAAAAGGTATATGGATAAAAAGGCTATGGTTATAACAATTCTTTTCTCGTTTTACAATTGATGTTTGTTTGCTGTCAGACAATTTGGTTTCATTTTGTTGGTATTTTCATTTGTGTGTTCTTCATTCGTGCAGTCTCGGCCTTTCGGGGTCTCACTTCTTATTGCTGGACATGACGAGCATGGACCTAGCTTGTAAGTCGTGATTTCATTTGAACTCTATGATTATGCTGTTCTCTCTTCAGTTGGTTTGGTATTTTGTGGCTTGCTCACAGGCTGGTATCACCTCCGATGATCGACTTAGGATGTATAGAAATTTGGGTCCCTGAGTTGCTCTACGGGTTATGAAATTGGGGCAGCTTGAGCTGGCCTAGCCCTGCTTCAACCAACTGTGGCCAATTTTGATCAGAAGCGAGCTGAAACCTGGATTTGAAACTGTGCCGAGTCAACTGACCTCTGTCCAACCTGCTGGCCTGATCCAACCTAACCCAACTTGAACCATGTATACTGATAATTTCATCATGCAGATATTACACCGACCCTTCTGGCACATTCTGGCAATGTAATGCAAAAGCAATAGGATCAGGTTCTGAAGGAGCTGATAGCTCTCTGCAAGAACAGTACAACAAGGTATCTTATTGTTAGTGGTTGCTGTTTCTTTTAACATTTTTCCTTTTTGATTATGAGTGGGTTGCTTTGTTTTGTGTATAGCCCTTTGGTTTTCCCTTTCTCTGTTAGCATACATTATATTTTGTAAACTCTTCATGATTATAGTACATAACACAAACATTAAATGAACAAGTTGCGACTGGTTTGTCGGTGCAGGACCTAACCCTTCAAGAAGCAGAAACAATAGCCCTGTCTATCCTGAAGCAAGTTATGGAGGAAAAGGTGTGATACTGATCTCTAACTCCTTCCTGTTCCATTTTGTGGTGCAAATATTGCGGGAAAAAGGGAATATGAAACTCGACACTAACTCATGCAATATGTTGTGGTCAGGTGACTCCGAACAATGTTGATATTGCAAAGGTGGCTCCCACTTACCATCTCTATTCTCCGTCTGAGGTGGAGGCAGTTATCAACCGACTATAGGGGAACCACAGATTGTTGACGCACATTTAATTCTTGCTCTGTTTGAATCACTAGCACCATATTTCAGAGGTTTTTCTTACCATTAGTCTTTGTTGGGAGCAGTTTATCGGGGGGGAAAAACCTTTATGGAACTATGCCTGGAGAACTTGGTCAAAACATTTTTTTTTCGTTATCACGCTTTCTGTAATAGCCTCGGTCGAACTTATTTTCCCAAAAGTAATAGTGCAGTTATTTTGGATATTGATCTTTTAGAGTCTTCTATTCTATCTAACGGAGGACAGTACTTCGCTGGCGTTTGGCTGTGTGTCTTCCCCCCCCCCTTAAGGAAAGGCCCAGTCAAAAAAGATATTATCTCCTTCATGATGTTCTGTATGATTTTGCTTGCATGGGGAATTCCCCACAGGAGAAACTCCACTGTTTGAGCTTTTTATTGTGTGTGATCAGATTGTGGTCGATCCCTAAATCCTAGGTGAGGGGTGATCCTAACCCGATCCAACCTGGTGTACACACCAACTGGAGGGGTACGTGCCATGCACCATGGACAAACATATGTGAGGCTTCTACACCAAAAATACTAGAAGAGGTGAACGTGCGAGTAGGTCGGTTTTTAAGACTTACCAACCTGGGTAATTAGTCCTTATGCACAGCGTAAGTACACTACAGTTGTTCATGAGTTGTCGAACATGAGTAGTGAAATGTGCACATCACATCAAGAATATTGTTCGGTCATCCTTTTCCGTCTCTAATTGGTGGAGTATCTTATGGCCTAGCCCAGGAATCGACCACGTTCTTCTTCCTGTCAGTTTTTCATTTCCAAGTTTTTAAGGAAACGTCTGCGAGCGTAATGTTATTTGACCACCTTTTCCAAGTAGCAACATCTCATTCTCCACTTTCACCAAAGAGTTCGACTTGTTGGGAAATAAAACGCAAATTTAATTTGTGTGTCAGGTCTCGATCTGACCTGAATGTGCTCGATCGACTATTAAAAAAAACAGAAAATAAAGATTAAATGTCTCTGTCTGCCCAGAATAATGGGTTAATCGTTTTGGTTCTATTTAAGATGTATAACGTATATATGGGAGATGTTCACGTGGGGTCGACCTCATGGCAAATTGTCATAGTGTCGGAATCTGGGTCCTTAAATGCACGGGAGATGATCTCCCTATATGTCGGCCCCATGCATTTAACGGCCCAGATCTCGGCCCCATGGTAAATTATCATGGGGTCGATCTCACGTGAATATTTTCCTATATATATATATAATATTATATTACATATTATAAACGAATTATTTAATTTTTTTTTCTATCGATTCAGTCAGTGTGTGTGTGCATTGTGGATTTTTTGGTGGCTGGCTCAAGATTCAGTGGTCCGCCAATTCACTTTTGTTTTTTTTTTTTGTTTATCTCTCTTTCTTATTTTCTTTGTCACAGCGATTACGATGTTTCTTCCTTCTATTTTTCGATTCTTATTTTTTTCTTTATGGTCGTGACTCGTGAGAGAGAACGCGATGAGAGATGTCTCATTTTTTACAGTAATTCGTTGCTCTCTCTCTTCATCTGTATCATGAGAGAGCAAGTGCCATTGATGAAAGTAGAGCCAGAGCAATGGAGATTAATTTGTCATGGGCGTTGGAGTTAGTCGTGGGTTTTTTTTTGTGTGTGTTGTTGGTTTTGGTTCTTAAGTGTATATGTATGTTTTGTATCATGTTTACCCTTTAATTATGTCTTTTTTGTGTATTGTTTCGTAGCACTTTCTATATTGTTGAGTCTAAAGGTCATTGTTCGTTTCTGAAAGAATTTTTTTGAAATAATGAAAACTTACATCTTAATTTGTTAAAAGTTAAAATGGTTGCATTTTATGTTTCAAAGTAAAAGCACAACTATTTTTTTTATGGGAAAGAAGAATCATGATGTTTTTATCTTCTTAGATGTCATTGACCTTAAATATTAATCAGAAATAAATTTTATGTATTTTTAAGGATAGTTGTGGAAATACTTTTATGTATTCTTAAGGCCAATGATGAGAATATAAATTTTATCATCATGAATTATGAATCATTTGGTACTATTAGATGTCATATTGTTAAAGAATATTCAAAATAGATGAGCTATGTCTAATATTTTATAGTTATATTTATCAAGGTTTTCAAGTTTCTGAATCTGCCTAATTTAATAGTTTGATTCTTTTGAGTTTGTTGAATTTAAAATTTTAGTTCACATTCCTTTCAACCCTCTTTAAATATTTTTATTTCTAAAAAGTAATTTTATTTTTAAGCATTACAAAATAATATGACTAACATATTGACATAGTTTGATCACATGTATTTTTATGACATGGTATAATTTTATTTTTAAAATTTTTATTATTCCCGTAGCACATTCCTTTGACTCGTATTTATATACTTGGGACGATATAGCTAATAAAACTCGCCACCAAATGTATCGTTGCACATTGTCTGTCACTTGTGCAAAATCTACTTGACACAGGAGAAAAACAAAGAGGATTCCTTGTCCCATTTTTTGAACGCTACCGTTTATAATGTTGAAAGTAGGCAAATGAGTTGAGTTGAGACCATGGTTCGTCGACTTGGGCAGACTCGGGCGTGCCGTACCGAATCTATGAGAAATCAGGACGTGATTCGACTTAGATCAGTTGAGTCATGACAACCTTAACTAACTTGTGGCGGATCTGACTGACTCGAGCGAGTCGAACGGGTCAGATACGGAGCAGACCTGAGTCGACCCGACGGGTCGCCTAATACCAACTGGACAAAGCATAGAAGCGCTGCGTTTGCACTGTTCACCCGTGGCCCCTTCGCTTCATTCGACTTGCAAATGACGACGATCGATTCGTTCTAGGCATGAGAGAAAGATTAGCGGCGGATCCATCGCCAGAGAAGACTTAGGAGTCGGATTGGAGACGGTTTTCTACACATTGGAGACGGTTTTAGTGGATCGAACGGTGAAACTCGAAGATAAACCCTAAATACGATTGCTTTGAACCTTAGAAGTTAGAACTCTAGATTTGAGTTTCTTATGTGGTTTTAGGTATTAATCGATTGGAAATTATGTTGCAAGTGTTTGTATACATATTGCAACATGTTTCCCTCCTCATTTATATAGATTTAGCCTAGATCTAGGGTAGATTCAAAATTTTGAATACTTTTTAATAATATTAAAATAAAATAAAAAATGATCAATAAAGGTAAATAATGCTCGGCCATAAACATTTTGGCACTAATCCAACATTTTCATGCGATTCCATGATTAAATTATTTTTTCGTAATTTTTGAAATGTTATTATATTTATATATTTTTAGTTTAAGAAAATTCTAAAATCGAAATATTTTGTTGATTACAAACTTGATATATGAGAACCATCTTATTCCATGATGAAATAGATTTTTCATAATTTAAATTTAATGTATTATATAATTATGGTTATAATTTACGTGTGTTTTTAGATGCCTCCGAGAGCATAAAGTGATAATATTGGATGACAACATAGGGTCATGATAGATGAAAGTAGGCACAATTTCAAATGTAATTATCGTGGTTTTATTGCAAAAGGGGTGGAGTCTCTCACTTAAAGATGCATCTTACGGGATGTAGATTAGTGGGGTATAATGAGATCCATCCATGTAAGAATGTACCTAGAGAGGTCAAAGAATTAATGGCACAACATTTGAAAGACATAAGACTTGAACAACAGTGGAAGAAGGCAGAAAAAATTACAGTTGAACGGATGATGAGCGGCAGAGGGTTATTACATTCAGATGATAATGAGGTATGGGTAGGTTCTGATGAGAAATATGTCCAGGAGGTCAAGGAAGGGAGACCTTCTCATGCCACTCGCTCGGCTATGCATCAAAGTAGGGTCGAAACATGAGAGAGAGATCAGAGGAGAGCTCAAATGGTTCATTTTGAGAGATCTCAATATGAAGAAGGTGGAGGTTCAGAGGCTCCTGCATCAAGACTGGTCATGGGTCATCATTCAACAAGTAATATCAAGAGTTACTTCACAAAGCCCCCTCCTTCGGACATCAGTAATCAAATAAAAAGAAGCACATGTGTCATAATTGAAGATATGGATCCCAATATTTTTTCTAGGGAGCATGGGAAGTAAACAAGAATGGAGGATGCCTACAACAATAAAGGACCGAAGTACAAATTGGGAAGGGCTATGGAAAATTTTTGGCACCATACAGGATTATCATTTAATACATCAATTAGTCCATACTACAAGACAATGTTCCAGGAGGCGCAACAACAAAGTTTCATGTACAGCCTTCTACCGTAAAGGATTTGGCTGGGAGGAATGTTAACGAGGAAGTTCAGGAGATAAATGAATACATTGCTTCTTTCAAAAAGAAATGGCTGAAGTTTGTAGTCATTATTATATGTGATGGTTGGTCATGTATCACTAAGAATAGCTCGATTAACTTCATTGTCTATTGTGAAAAATAAGCCTTCTACCATGAGTCTATTGATGCATCGGACAAAATCCACAGCTATCGCTACATATTATAATTAATTAATTAAGTGGCTGAATAAATCAAATAATATTTCATTGTACAAGTTGTGACATACAATAGATCCAACTATAAGAAAGTAGGGGAGGAGTTGATGAAGATCATATCACACCTATTTTGGACACCTTGTGTAGCCTATTATGTTGATTTGATACTGAAAGTCATTGGACAACTTGAGATAGTAACGAAAAATATTGAAAAAGGTAACATGATTTATATACAATCATCACATTGTGCTTGCTTGGATGCGAGAGTATACATGAGACAAGTTGTTGAGGCTGGCAATCGCCCATTTTGTAACCAACTATATTGCACCGTAAAGTCTCTTAAGGCATGAAAATGGCATCAAGCAAATGTTTAAGAGTCGTGTATGGTTGGAGTCTTCTTTTGCGGACATTCATGGTGGGAAATATGTCGAATAGTTAATCAATGGCACAAACTTATGGAAAAGAGTAAAGAAAAATGTATAAATTATTGAGCCATTGTATGAAGTCCTCAGAGTTGTTGATGGTGACAAGACACCAATATTAGGGTTGACGTACGCAAAGTTGGAGGCTGCGAAAAAGAAAATGCAACAAGTATCTCCCAAATATTCTCTATATTTCTTGAGTATTGTAGGGGATAGGTGGAACCGACAAGTGTCTCGTGATTTGCATATGACAAGTGAGAATTAGGCATTCTAATGTTTTATAATGATTTTATTGTAACAGAACTTTATAAGCATGCACTTCTCAATTACACAGTTCACTATATAATCTAATATACTATCTCCACTATTCATTCCACTACAATAAAGAGTTTTCATATGACGATGACTTGATAGAAGCAATCACAATGGTGGTAGAACGCATGTCCAAAAGTCCCTAGGAGGCGACAGATGTAGTGGATCAAGTAAATAGTGTACACCATGATCTTTTCCTAAATTATGCATGCTTTGATACCAACTACTATATGCATGTTTTGATGCTAGATTAAACAATTTCGAGAGGGAGTCAGGTCATTTGTTGAGCTATCGATCATTGCTGGTCGGGAGAGATGTGATGCAGGTGAAATGCTTTTTTCCCAAACAATGAAAATTTTCATTGTATCATTCATGTTGGAAATATAATGCTTCATTTTTTTCGACAGTTGAGTGATGGTTGAATTATGGAAGTAGCTCACCCATCTTGAGGAAGATTGCTATTAAAGTACTGTCTCAAACATCATCCTCTAGTGGGTTGAGAGGAATTGAAGGACATTTGATTTGATATATACAAAGATAAGGAACAGGTTGACACATCAAAGGCTGGACAAGTTGGTCTGTGTGCACTGCAATATGAGGCTGAGGTTGAAGCATATACAAATAGATGGTAAAAATGGGAAGGAGATTATGATCCTATAGATGCTGCATATCTCTGCGATGATGAAGTCCCTATCGTGTCTTGGGTCACAAGGGCAATTACAGAGCGGGATGAATATGAGCTTGACGAGGAGACACCTGACCTAGGGGATCCACCTCTCCCGGACACTTTCTTGGCTACAACTACAGCAGGTATAGTTGGAGAACATGGTGCAGAAGATGCATAGGGTATGGCAGGGACGTCTCAAGTTGAGGAGACAGTGGTAGAGGATGATGAGATAGACTTAGAAGATAATATCATTTTGCTTGACACTACTAGGAGAGGCCGAGGTAGGAGAGCTGTTAATGATGATGCTCAATGGGAAAGGTTGATGCAGGGTTCTATTGTAGGAAACACTCGGGAGCCACCCTTACAGCCGCCACCACCACCACAGCGTGCACCTTCACCACTATAGCGGGGTGTTTCTTCTTCGCAGGAGGGTGTTTATTCTTTCCAGATGTCTCGGACAATTGCTCATTCTTCACATAGGTCTCAGAGATCTTCACAGAGGAAGAAAGGGAAAGAAGCTCCAAGTTCAAAGAGTGCAAAGGACCCACCGCCATCTTAGCCCCCCCCAAAAAGGGGATGGTTTGGATTTGGCACTAAAAAAAAGAAGCAACCACCATTATTAGATCCTGATGCAAATACACAAACACCTACAGGATCTGATACTGAGTGCATCATCGGTGATGACTCATTTGGCAGCACACGTTGTAACGACCCGAGAATCCGATTACCGGGAAGGCCCGATAACCCGAGACTCGCACCGCCGCCCACGAGCCAGGAGGGCTCGGAAGGGCTAAAAGGAGTGTGGAGGCACAAAGAAATAGGAAATAAAGCAGGACAACC
Organism: Amorphophallus konjac; assembly: GCA_022559845.1. Taxonomy (NCBI): domain Eukaryota; kingdom Viridiplantae; phylum Streptophyta; class Magnoliopsida; order Alismatales; family Araceae; genus Amorphophallus; species Amorphophallus konjac. The sequence goes on along the minus strand of CM040118.1, from coordinate 1,252,197 downwards.
AACAACAACAAGCTGAAAGAAAGAACAGCAACAGCTACAACAGAGTCCAGTCCAACCGAAAGTACAGTCTAAAGCAGTAAAACGTACCACGTGCCAAGTGAACACTCGGCCCGGCAAGCTGGCAACAGAGAACCTCCGCTCCGCACCCTCGAACCACGAGGAAGAACCGCCACACCTGAAAAGCAGGGAATGAGTCTCCAAAACAGAGACTCAGCAGGGATCCCGCGGAACCCCAACCGGAAACAACGGCGGTAGCGGAAAGGAGAGCTACAACTACAGCAGGAACAGCAAACCGGTGGCCGGTCAAAAACTCGGCACTACAGCTACTCCTACTGCACCGGAAGGTACACCTCGGTCACGCAGACGAAGCTACCGAACCACACTAGTACCACCTACCGAAGCAAGAACACACGGCAACCACGCCGTAGAGGCCTGTCCCTCGGACACAGCCGACCTGGACACGCTGTCCAAGGTGCGACCCCGACCATCCGATCGCGGGTACCGCACAACAAGACCCAACCTCGGTAAAGCCACTAGCATTAGACCCTTGGCGCGAAAACCAACACACGCGCCACGGCGAAACAACCGAACTCAACGGTCAACACGACCGAAAACCCGAAGGTCGAAATCACGGAAACTGATAGTCTGTCACTCCGTACTCGACAGGAGTACCACCCACTAGAAGCACAGCCGGTAGCGTCCCCTGACGTCTTACACCGCACCGCAAGTGAACTGCCTGACGTGGTAGCTCCTACCCGAGGCACGAACACCGTACAAGTAACCACAAACAAGTGACTAGCTGGGGTCACGCCCGTCGACGTGGGTCCAACCGCCCCCAACCACGTGTGCACACACAGACCGCGCGTCCCTGGTCTGGTCCTCTGACCGGTTTTCCCCTCAGCCGGACTCTGGCTGCAAGACGTGGGGCCCGACGGCAACCGGTCCACAAACCGCCTCTAAGGGTAAGCCCGTACACCACTCCCTGGTGCGACTAGCACACGCGTACTAGTAGGCTACGACTAGTGGAGGGTCACTGAAGGAGTAGACTCTCAAGTCAACGGAAAACAACGTCCGCATCCGACAAAGTACGGGGACCATCCCACGTACTAGCACCGTCGCACGATGACCACAGTCGGAGAAGAAACGGGACTCACAGTCCACAGCCGCGCACACACCCTGCGCGAGAGTCGAGAAAACCCAAGTGACGCTAAGTCACTGGGCTCTGGACAGTCCTCTAGACGCCCTACACCCAACGGTCCTTGAGTCACAAGACTCGGGGTCAAGACCGTTGCACGCAACAGCACAAGGCCGTCAATCTAGTCCAAGCTCTAGGTCTAAAACCACTGTAGCACGAATACCGAGGCAGCTCACGAGCCGCCGAAACCATTCCCTTGGGAAGGGAACTCACAGGACTAAGGCCACACACACGGCCCACGCGGAAAGCACAGAAGCACGATTCCCAAGGCAACTTGCACACCACCAAGCTGTGGCCCAACTCAAGGAAAAGAGGGAAGCCTCCAGCTCCAGACTGGACAACTGGGCTCGCAGCCCAAGGCCTCACACAGGACCCACTCGGGGATCGCTTTTCGGAGAAACCGATGACACACGTCAACACACGGTGACACGAGTCGAGAACTCTACACCCGGGACTACAACGTACCACGACACCTGGCCCCGACGACGTGCACAACATCCGTCAGGCCACAGGTCGGCACGTGGTTCGAGAACCACACACCCGGGACTCGAATCAGTCAAAACGGAAACACCGGGTTAGACTGGCACATGTGCGGTTCACCCTGGGCCGCTCAAGGGATGTGCGGCTAGGGTACAGCCGCTCAAAAGACATGCGGTCAGGCAGGAGCCGCACAAGGCTCTAATCGGACTAACCCCAAATGGAGGATGGACGGTTAGGGCTGGACCGCCCAAGGGGATGTGCGGCCAAGGATCGTCCGCACAACCTAACCGACCTACTCCAGTGCCGGTCAAAACGGTTTTGACCAAACCGCACAACCCAACCGACACTAAACTGTTGACCAAGGGTCAACTGGGATATGCGGTCAGCTCCTGGCCGCACAAGCCCACGGAAGGACAGACGGCTGGGTACCAACCGTCCATGGGGGAGACATGCGGTTCTCACCTGGCCGCACAACAAATGTGCGGTCTATCGTGCGACCGCACAACCCCAAAACCAAGAGAAAATGAACGGGCCAAAGGCAACCGCCCTCGCGATGGACGGGCCCGGTTCGACCGCCCAACCATCACGGCGGGTAAACCCAGGGGGTCTCCCGATCGTAGCCTTTCCACGCCCCGTTCGTGCCGAAACGAAGGGGATACAACCACAACCACCCTGGCAATCACATGGACTCCGACCGGAGTCAAAACGACGCACGAATCGCGAGAAACGAGCGATTCTACCGAAGTTACCCAAAAAGGGTTACCGAGCTTCTCGGAGCTCTACCGGTCCAACGGGACCACCAATCGAGACGAAATCAGGGGGAAAAGAACGCTCTCGCCCCAAGGAATCCGTTGACAGTAACCGATCTGGAAACCGTCGCCGTTTCCCGACCGACCCTACGAAACCCACAAAACCACAGTTTCGCTAGAACGGACCCAAACACAGCTGTTTCCGCGCCGAACGACGTGCAATGGCAGGGGAAACGAGCAGAACGCAGTGGTGTTCCGTCACCCTACCTCCACCGAAGAAACCGTGCGCCGAAGCGACTAATCCACGCCGAAAACCGCCCGGAACGCGAACGACGCCATCTCGGAATCCACCGAGGGATCGCGCCCGCCTCCGCCTCGATCCTCATCCATCCTCGCCCGCGCCTCGCCCGCGCCGTCCCCGCCTCGCCCGTACTCCGCCCCGTCGGCCGCCGGAGAGAGAGGGAGAGAGGAGAGAGCGTGAGAAGAGAGAGGGAGAGAAATGAGAAATGAGAGGGGAGAGAGAGAGAAAAGCTATTTATAGGGAAATCCGGAAAATCGGAAAAATCCAGAAAAATAGAAAATCACACCCTCGCGATCCTCGGAACGCACCGATCGCAACGGTACCACTCGCGCCCTGGTGAACGGCCCGGTTCACCCGCAACGAGGTTCCGAAGGGAAAGCCGAAACCCACGCCGGGAATCGGAAAAACACACGCGGAAAAAGCCGCGGAACGCCTCCGGGCCTCCGAAACAACTCCGGATCGCACCGATCCGAACACGAAAGATGTCCGAAACGAAATTTCAGACAAAACAGAGTTGGACAATCCGAGAAACCAGATCCGGAGCCCACGAAAAGGATCCGAAGAATCCGGGGCATTACAGCCCTCCCCCCTTAAAGGAATTTCGTCCTCGAAATTCAGGACCAAGCACGAAGTCCCAGGGGAAGAACACAGAATCACTGACACGCTGTCAGAGCCCCAGCACAGAAAACCTCGATTCTCACGAAAACACCGATCCTGAGGGACACAGCCAGACTTACGATCACAAGCAACACCTCGCTCCTCGCGCCGAGCACACAGGCCAACAGAGCAGGCATATACCAAAGGACACAGTCCGGCATCACCTCAGACAACGCGAGAATCCACCGTGGCGCCGCAGCCACGATCTCGCTCACCGAGGAAACACAACCCTCGACACGAGCAACAGCTACTGATCCACCCCAGGGTCAGCAGACAAAACACACATCAGCTTCACAACCAGCTGACAGGTCGCACACCCTCCTCAAGGGAGCAACCAACACAGAGCCTCCACCAGCTCAAGCAGCCAGCTCAACAGACCGCAACCAGCACATCGGCTCAACACCAAGAAACACCCCACACATGGCAAGCCGAAAGCCGGACACAACACCGTGCCAATTCTCGTCAGAAGACAAACTTCGACAAAGTCCAGATCCCATCCGGAAAGGCACATCGCAGAAACGACCATCAAAGGTCTCGCTGGCACACGGCTCTCGCCACGCTCGAGCCCCAACAACCAGCATCTTCTGTCTCTGAAAAGACCATCCACTGGTCGCCAAATACACGTCAACGGGAAACCTCCACCGGCCCAACAGGCACGATCCAATTCACAGCAGGCCATCCGCTGACTCACACATAGACCGATGCCACATCTCGAGCTACACTCCTCTCGGACTCCGCATCCGAGCTCGATCATCGCGCCAACTCGACCCTCTCGGGGAGCACGACGAAACCAAATGACAGAACATGGCGTCTTCAGTCATCACCTCACGGGACTCAGACTTATAGGGAACCACCCCATGCTAATCACCAAACCAGGGATAACCTTGCGACACCAACGTCCTATCAAGGACCACCAACCGACGCTAATCTCACAGAAGGCCTCCGCCCACAAGCGTCACTCATCCATCTGGTCTCATCACATCCTTCGATCAAACCAAGTGGACACCTGCCAATCCCGATTCCGCCCTTACCACAGAGCCACGGGACACCACCTGAACAGCGCTCGTGGGTCCCTAAGCAATAAACATCTCACCGTCACAATCCGACAAGACCGTAGAACCAACGGAAGCCCACAGCCTGCCAGAGACCACTTCTCCAAAAACGATCTTATCCGAGGACACGACTGGGAACACAAGTCGGGCACCAAGCCGCCGACTCTGACCAACACATCCTCGACCATCGTCAGGCGACATCCTCAACAACCCCATCCAGGTCCAACACCAACGCCTGACACGGCTTCCAACACAGGAACAGGGTACTCATGCGGCGCACTAGCCAGCACTTTTCCCAACACTCCACCCTGCCAGTGCCAACAACCACAAAACCTCGAGCAACGGCACGGCAACAACACGTTTCACACCAAGGAACCAATCCTCCGATGCTGAACGCGAACTCAGGAATCCACCCGTAGCAACCAATGCTACGATCCTGAACCAATGGGTTACGAGCCCACCACGCTTCCGCTGCGCACTCAGATCCGCGCGCACAGTCGAGAAAGCAAACACCGCCCAACCAGCACTCGTCCTTCCGGAACAGCGCCAGCACACCCTCACACGACAAGGGATGGGCACAACTTCTCACAGACAACCACCTTGCCAAGACAAGGAGCACGTCTCGCACGGACTTCATGGCACACAAGGCCAACCAATCCGGGCACACAATGCAAGACGGCAAACCTTAACCCAACACAATCTCTCCAACCAAAGGGAGACCAACGCACTTCGACCAACGGAAGAACTCCACGCTCGACCTGACCTCGAACCTCGCGCACGCTGGAAACAGCACCATCCAGCACCAAGGAAAACCATCGCTTCCATCAGGTCAGCGCCTCCGACACACTCGACGAGTGTCACGTCGGACCACCATCACAGCATCTCTCGATGCACCACCGCTGCAATTCCTCGAACTGCAACACGGCATGCCAAGAGCCGCCACACGAGCCATAACCGACAACCGCCGATGCTCACCCTCGAGTCCCGAAACTCACCGCGGAGCCTTCACATCTCAAGCCAACTCCAGGGCGAACACAACCCATCCACTGACAGAAGCACAGGAGCAAAGACTTAACGGGACATCTCTGCCAAATCCTGCCTCGAAATCAGCAGAACGATCAGGACCGACACGTCATTTCTGACGCAACAGAGCACGACAAAACATCAGGCTCGACGAAACAGCAGCCCACCGAGAAGATCCTCCGCTCACCCGAGCACACTTCTCGATCAAAACACCTCAGGAGCTGGACAAACCTCAAGCTGGAGTGACCAAAAACCGACAGCAGCTCCCTCAGAGCACGCTCACGGCCACTTAACCAAGAACAGTCCGCACCAGCCACCTGACCACGCTGCAGGTTCCTCGAACGCAGCACCGCGAACTCACACCTGCCAGCAACCTCTGCCCAACGCAGCACAACCAGGGCCACCACCGATGAGGGAGAAGGCTCTCGACCTCGATCCTTAGACCCCATGTTGGCACGAAAGCCGCGGGCAGCAACCACCTCACAGCGCCGCACAGCGCACCCAAGCGAGAAACAAGGCGGGAAGCGAACACAAAACCCTAAGCCAGCTGCCGACTGTACTGGACCTTATGGACTCTGATCACTGCAATATCTCGAATTCCTATGTACGTCCACAACCACCGCTCTGATACCAGCTGTAACGACCCGAGAATCCGATTACCGGGAAGGCCCGATAACCCGAGACTCGCACCGCCGCCCACGAGCCAGGAGGGCTCGGAAGGGCTAAAAGGAGTGTGGAGGCACAAAGAAATAGGAAATAAAGCAGGACAACCAACAACAACAAGCTGAAAGAAAGAACAGCAACAGCTACAACAGAGTCCAGTCCAACCGAAAGTACAGTCTAAAGCAGTAAAACGTACCACGTGCCAAGTGAACACTCGGCCCGGCAAGCTGGCAACAGAGAACCTCCGCTCCGCACCCTCGAACCACGAGGAAGAACCGCCACACCTGAAAAGCAGGGAATGAGTCTCCAAAACAGAGACTCAGCAGGGATCCCGCGGAACCCCAACCGGAAACAACGGCGGTAGCGGAAAGGAGAGCTACAACTACAGCAGGAACAGCAAACCGGTGGCCGGTCAAAAACTCGGCACTACAGCTACTCCTACTGCACCGGAAGGTACACCTCGGTCACGCAGACGAAGCTACCGAACCACACTAGTACCACCTACCGAAGCAAGAACACACGGCAACCACGCCGTAGAGGCCTGTCCCTCGGACACAGCCGACCTGGACACGCTGTCCAAGGTGCGACCCCGACCATCCGATCGCGGGTACCGCACAACAAGACCCAACCTCGGTAAAGCCACTAGCATTAGACCCTTGGCGCGAAAACCAACACACGCGCCACGGCGAAACAACCGAACTCAACGGTCAACACGACCGAAAACCCGAAGGTCGAAATCACGGAAACTGATAGTCTGTCACTCCGTACTCGACAGGAGTACCACCCACTAGAAGCACAGCCGGTAGCGTCCCCTGACGTCTTACACCGCACCGCAAGTGAACTGCCTGACGTGGTAGCTCCTACCCGAGGCACGAACACCGTACAAGTAACCACAAACAAGTGACTAGCTGGGGTCACGCCCGTCGACGTGGGTCCAACCGCCCCCAACCACGTGTGCACACACAGACCGCGCGTCCCTGGTCTGGTCCTCTGACCGGTTTTCCCCTCAGCCGGACTCTGGCTGCAAGACGTGGGGCCCGACGGCAACCGGTCCACAAACCGCCTCTAAGGGTAAGCCCGTACACCACTCCCTGGTGCGACTAGCACACGCGTACTAGTAGGCTACGACTAGTGGAGGGTCACTGAAGGAGTAGACTCTCAAGTCAACGGAAAACAACGTCCGCATCCGACAAAGTACGGGGACCATCCCACGTACTAGCACCGTCGCACGATGACCACAGTCGGAGAAGAAACGGGACTCACAGTCCACAGCCGCGCACACACCCTGCGCGAGAGTCGAGAAAACCCAAGTGACGCTAAGTCACTGGGCTCTGGACAGTCCTCTAGACGCCCTACACCCAACGGTCCTTGAGTCACAAGACTCGGGGTCAAGACCGTTGCACGCAACAGCACAAGGCCGTCAATCTAGTCCAAGCTCTAGGTCTAAAACCACTGTAGCACGAATACCGAGGCAGCTCACGAGCCGCCGAAACCATTCCCTTGGGAAGGGAACTCACAGGACTAAGGCCACACACACGGCCCACGCGGAAAGCACAGAAGCACGATTCCCAAGGCAACTTGCACACCACCAAGCTGTGGCCCAACTCAAGGAAAAGAGGGAAGCCTCCAGCTCCAGACTGGACAACTGGGCTCGCAGCCCAAGGCCTCACACAGGACCCACTCGGGGATCGCTTTTCGGAGAAACCGATGACACACGTCAACACACGGTGACACGAGTCGAGAACTCTACACCCGGGACTACAACGTACCACGACACCTGGCCCCGACGACGTGCACAACATCCGTCAGGCCACAGGTCGGCACGTGGTTCGAGAACCACACACCCGGGACTCGAATCAGTCAAAACGGAAACACCGGGTTAGACTGGCACATGTGCGGTTCACCCTGGGCCGCTCAAGGGATGTGCGGCTAGGGTACAGCCGCTCAAAAGACATGCGGTCAGGCAGGAGCCGCACAAGGCTCTAATCGGACTAACCCCAAATGGAGGATGGACGGTTAGGGCTGGACCGCCCAAGGGGATGTGCGGCCAAGGATCGTCCGCACAACCTAACCGACCTACTCCAGTGCCGGTCAAAACGGTTTTGACCAAACCGCACAACCCAACCGACACTAAACTGTTGACCAAGGGTCAACTGGTATATGCGGTCAGCTCCTGGCCGCACAAGCCCACGGAAGGACAGACGGCTGGGTACCAACCGTCCATGGGGGAGACATGCGGTTCTCACCTGGCCGCACAACAAATGTGCGGTCTATCGTGCGACCGCACAACCCCAAAACCAAGAGAAAATGAACGGGCCAAAGGCAACCGCCCTCGCGATGGACGGGCCCGGTTCGACCGCCCAACCATCACGGCGGGTAAACCCAGGGGGTCTCCCGATCGTAGCCTTTCCACGCCCCGTTCGTGCCGAAACGAAGGGGATACAACCACAACCACCCTGGCAATCACATGGACTCCGACCGGAGTCAAAACGACGCACGAATCGCGAGAAACGAGCGATTCTACCGAAGTTACCCAAAAAGGGTTACCGAGCTTCTCGGAGCTCTACCGGTCCAACGGGACCACCAATCGAGACGAAATCAGGGGGAAAAGAACGCTCTCGCCCCAAGGAATCCGTTGACAGTAACCGATCTGGAAACCGTCGCCGTTTCCCGACCGACCCTACGAAACCCACAAAACCACAGTTTCGCTAGAACGGACCCAAACACAGCTGTTTCCGCGCCGAACGACGTGCAATGGCAGGGGAAACGAGCAGAACGCAGTGGTGTTCCGTCACCCTACCTCCACCGAAGAAACCGTGCGCCGAAGCGACTAATCCACGCCGAAAACCGCCCGGAACGCGAACGACGCCATCTCGGAATCCACCGAGGGATCGCGCCCGCCTCCGCCTCGATCCTCATCCATCCTCGCCCGCGCCTCGCCCGCGCCGTCCCCGCCTCGCCCGTACTCCGCCCCGTCGGCCGCCGGAGAGAGAGGGAGAGAGGAGAGAGCGTGAGAAGAGAGAGGGAGAGAAATGAGAAATGAGAGGGGAGAGAGAGAGAAAAGCTATTTATAGGGAAATCCGGAAAATCGGAAAAATCCAGAAAAATAGAAAATCACACCCTCGCGATCCTCGGAACGCACCGATCGCAACGGTACCACTCGCGCCCTGGTGAACGGCCCGGTTCACCCGCAACGAGGTTCCGAAGGGAAAGCCGAAACCCACGCCGGGAATCGGAAAAACACACGCGGAAAAAGCCGCGGAACGCCTCCGGGCCTCCGAAACAACTCCGGATCGCACCGATCCGAACACGAAAGATGTCCGAAACGAAATTTCAGACAAAACAGAGTTGGACAATCCGAGAAACCAGATCCGGAGCCCACGAAAAGGATCCGAAGAATCCGGGGCATTACACACGTGCTACTGTTGGGGGTGGAGGTGATATGTCGGAGTTCACACATGTCCCAGGGGATTCATAGTGGACACATTTCCCAAGGGAGTTAGAGTTCACACGTGCTACTCAGGATGGTATTGATCATGGTGCTCCCTTGCCATTTAACGATAGAAGGAGAGTAAGTGGTTCTACGACTGATAGTGGTAGCTACCAGAGTATGCTATCTGACTTTGAGAGGTTGAGTACGCATGATTATGGCTCATCTTCAACTGTTTCATCCAGTGTTCCATCCTATCCCTATACGTCGGATAAGTGCTATATTTGATGATTTCATTGTGGATGGACGTGAGCGTGGAGTTCCAAAGCACGAGCTTCAGAGAATGTGGGAGGAGATGATCACTTTAGACAGTGAAGATTCTAGTGTGTCTGCATGTCCTGCTCCAGTTGCATATCCTGCTTCGGGATATGGTTTCCATGTACATGCTCATGTTGTCCCAATTGTGTATGTTCCATGATCCTAACATTAAGCATATTACATGATGCAATATTGTAATATGTATTCAACGTACATGTCATGGGCTTAGCATCAAGCATGTGCCCTAGTCACATATCAAATTAAATTGCAAGGAGATATGCCAGGGGGAGAGCAGTTCCACATCTTCATATTACGACCCTCAGTAGTAGTCTTATTGGGGTTATTATGGTATTTAAAATTCATCATTATGTTGTTTTGTAGTTTAGTTGCACATTCATATTATAACTTAACTTTGGGTATTTTCTATACTTTGTAGATGCCGCGTGACTGACGCCACCCCGCTCGAGAGTATGGGTACACGATGCCAGGTGATTGACAGATTCATTGCATATATTGTGAGCACATGATTAATGGCATACATAGATTTTTTGAGTATCTCATGGGACTTGGTAGAGATTGTGTTGCATGTCCATCTGTTTCTTCCCGTGTTCGTTCATAGTTTGTTAGCCATGCAACGTCCTCTTCCTCTACAATAACAACCTCTTCCTCCACAATGTTGCACCCTCCAGCATAGTTAGTAAATGTGGTGAGGGCATTCTTTGTAAAGTTTGATTTACCACTCAGTGCTGCACATGCACTATCATATATCGACGTGATTAGATGTGTGCAAAAACATTCACATGCACCCTCAGTCACTGCATCACATTTACAGTTTGAAGTTGCAGAACCTCAACGTCCAGATGATGAGGACTTCTGGCTATGGTCGTCAAATACTGAGTGTTCTGAGGATGATTATTAGCTTTCATGTTTCCTTCTATGGAGCTTATGGATTATGGACTATTATATTAGCGGCATATATATCCCCTTTTGCTAGAATGTATATGAGGACTATAGATTTTGAATTAGCGGCATACAAATTCTGATAAATTTAAATATATTCGTTGAGTTGTGGTATATTATGATGAGATTGAACTTTGAATGTGTTAATGGCAGATGAAGATTAAATTTGAATGTGTTCATTAATTTGAGGTGTTACTTTAAGTGTTTTCTGATGAATTTAAATATTTTTATTTAGTAGAAGTAGATTATGATGAGTTTGAATTTTGAATGTGTTAATGGGAATCGAGAATTATAAATTTAAATGTGTTCATTAATTTTTGATGTGTTACTTTGAGCGTGTTCTGATGAATTTAAATATATGCATTGAGTTGGGGTAGGTTACGATGAATTTGAACTTTGAATGTGTTGATGACATGTGAGAATTATGAATTTGAATGTGTTTATTGATTGTAGTTGTTAATTTAAGTGTATTCGTATGAATTTGAATGTACTCATTGGTATGATTTTTATAGGCGATAATCATTGTTTTGAATTAATAATATAATTGAAAAAATCAAAAACATTAATATAGATGCTTTGGTTAAAAATAGAAAGCTATTAAAGTCTTTGACATGACTCAGATCGAGTTGGCCCGAGTCACATGTTACTCGGGCGTACTGTACCAGATCAGGGTGATCCCGATCCGGTACACGTCAACGAGTCGATGAACCATGGTTGAGACGGCCATCATCATGTTCAAGCTTAGTTCACTTATCAGCGATCTAAATTTTTTTATGGAGCTTGAGTTATTTGGAGAATAAGCTAGCTAAATGTTACTTTGTCCAGCTTTGTTTTAACAGTTGAGGCTAATTGAGTCTCATTCGGGTTCTTTAAATACCAAGTATAACTTATTTGCTGTTTATTTATCAACTTGTTTGAACTACAGAACCAACGAAAATAAATGAAAACGAAAGAGTATTGATCTTTTATATATTAATCATTAATCATGTTATTAAATAAGATATAGTTAAATTTCCCAGTGAGCTACCACTAAATGATCGCACGATCAATTATTAATGAATTAGAATCATGCCCTAAACCGAGTTTGTTTATGAACATGAATAAACTTAAAGTAATATTTTTATTTAAGTTGGGATTTCTTTATTTATCAAGTTTGAATTTTATTTGAATTTAACCCATTTACTTGAACAAAGATATGTTATTCAGAGTGGTTTTAACTTCATCTGCCTCCTCGACGGGTTGCCTTGGGAAGTTTGAACGAAGCCTCCCGTTATGTAGGGATATATATACATATATGACGTACCATCAGACTCTCTCGCTTCGTCTGCACTGCGACGGGAGGGACTGAGCGGGACGAAGGAAGGGGAGAGAGAGAGAGAAATGGAGGGGCGGCCCCCGGCTGCGGTGGCGAGGTGGCCGTTCGCGGTGATCCTCCTACTCCATGCCGCCGCCGTCCTCCTCTTCACCCGGGGTTTCCTCCTCACCCGCACCGAGCTCCCCTTCTACAGCGCCTGCTCTGACATGACCCTCTCCCCCTGCTCCCCTCCTTCCGTGGCTGCGCCCGCGTCGCCGCCTCCTTCCAACGCCACGATAGCAGATCCGGGCGGCGGCGGTGGCAAATGTTGGACCAGGCCGGCCGTGGACCGCCTCGTCATCATCGTCCTCGACGCCCTCAGGTGAGGCGGCCACCCCCTTCCAAGCGTAAATTAGATTTGTGATATGCTCTAGGGTTTTTCTTGTTCAGTAGGGATGAGTCCTTGGTTGGTTTTGGCAAGTGGAATCTTCGTCGTGGCGAGTGGGTTTGGAATTTTAGGCTTTTAGCCAATGTTTTCGGTTCTGTTGGCGGACCCGGCAGTCCTATGTCGCCGATGCTGACGGTGGTGAAGGGGTCCGATTTAGACATCTGTTCGGTTGTAACGAGAGGGTGGTTCTTGCTGCTTTGGCTTTTTGGGCATCTGCGGTCAACGGCCTCTACCGTTGATTGTTAAAAGATGGGAAGTAAATCGAGTATGAACAATGATTCCTGGTTTTATTGAACTCTTTTTTTTGGGGGGGGGGTTGGATAAACCTCCTTGCTTTTTCGCGACTGGTTAGAAAGCGAGATAAACTGATAGAGTGTTTCCCTGTTGTCTGATGCAAAAATTTAAGTGGTAGAATGCTTCTTGTGTATGCTTGTTTGTTACAGGAGTGACATTATGGACTTCCTGAAATTGTACTGATACGTAACATTTTATGACAGATTTGGTATTATCCACTTGTAAAAAAATTAAGAGTTCTGACAAAAGATTGGCTTTGCATACAGATGATCTACGAACAGTATTTATCTTTTGAGAGAAGAACTCATGAATGACAATTGAGCCTAGAAAATAATTAAACATTCATTTGAGTGGAGTAACCTGTGGGGTAAAGTGGTCCTTGAGTCCATATTGACATGAGTTCAGTTAGTGCCTTCAAATCCATGAAACCCAGGAGAATCGAGAAGAAAGATTTAGGTCACCATGTCAAGAAACAAGTTGTATTCAACTTTCAGTGGGAAGCTCCCTAATGATGTCCTATTTCAGTGGGAAGCTTCCTACCGATGATCTTTGTTTCCTATATTAATCATAGCTTAAAATGCAATGCTTTGGTAAAACGTCATGAAATGTTATTTTAATCAGCTAAACCTACTTTGGATTCGAAAGAAAGAATACACATACACAAATGTTAGGTAAAATCTCTTTCGTGTATGCATATGAATACACAGAAGCCATTATTTTTGATTTTTTGTTTCCTCCCCCGAAAAAGGTAGTGGATCGTACCACCAATTTTATAACATAAACAGAGGTAATACAATACAAATAGGAGAGGAGAGGTTCCTCTACGTCAAAAAGAAAACTAAAGAGATTGAGCATTTTCAGCTCCTTATACCAATCAGGCAAGGATATCTACCCCAGTTATACAAAACATAAATAACCCTCAAGCAAATATTTTCCATATACACAGTGGTGCCGCGGGAGATGGTGTCATTGAGCTCCCTCCAGATGCTCCAGCAGATCGCATGAGTAAGAATAAGGAGGAGCTTTGCATACGCTGGTCTGTCATGGACTGCCTGCCGTGTTCTGAAGAAATTCCCCATCTCTTGGACAAACGTTGACATTTATCATATTGATAGAAGTATGGCTTTTCCTTCGAAAGACTAATGTGACTTTTCCTTTGAAAGGCTAAGATCCTATTCTTCATCCTTTAGTTTTGTGACATGGATACATAAGTGTTTTTATTTTAGATGCCATATCATCTTCAGTCTCCACCAGGAAAGATTTTGCATTTCAATGGACTAATCCTTTAAGTGATCCATTTATTGCTTTAGAAATGACACAAGCATTTGATGTCTGAGAATGTTTTTTAGGTTGTCCACTTGCCCTTATTGTCAAATAATAAATGAAATGGGGAAAGTGCAAATGTGGAATAAATGATTGCATTTAATCCACATACTGCATAAGTATATTTTCAAAGGGTCGAAAAATTGGATCTTGGGGACTTTAGGAACCTCAACATATGCTGTTTGCTTTGTATGGCCTGTCAAATGGAGGAAGAGTATGGTTGGTTTTTAATTGTAAACTTATGAAGTTTTATTGGGGATAATTTTAGTTGTTTCATATATAGGTACAAGTTCAATAACATATTACATTCAGTTTATTTTGTTGAGCTCTAATTCTTGTACTATTTGCGCCACAGATTTGACTTTGTTGCTCCCAGCACATTCTTTGATGGTTAGTAGTTGCATTTCTTATTTTTTTACTTTACTGGTATTGCATTTTACTGGCTATTTTCTGCACATTTTTAGACAGCTGATGCTAGCTGTATCATGAATGAGATATGACATATCATTAAGTTGATTTTGTAAGACCTTCATATAGGATTGGAAGTCATGTGCCCATTTTCTTCCAGAGGTGAAACCATGGATGGACAAGCTGAAGGTCTTGCAGAAGCTGGCCTCAGGTAAAGGATCATCTGCCAGGATATTTAAGGCAATTGCTGATCCGCCAACAACTAGCTTGCAGCGTTTAAAGGTGATTCTTGTCTTTAGTAGCTTCTAATGCTAGCTTTGTCCCAGTATCTTTATTTTTATTTTGTAACTCAATAAAACAATTCTCACTTAAAAAAAAAAAGCTCAATAAAACAATTATCTATCACCCCATGAATGGCACACCCCATGAACGGCATATATCAAATCTCAGGCTTCTGTTCTTTTGCCTAAATGTGTCATATAATGAAAAATCAGCAAAAAGACAATCACCTAAAGGAGATTATTGTCTTGAAATATATTTAGGGATTGACAACTGGAGGACTCCCTACGTTTATTGATGTTGGGAATAGCTTTGGGGCTCCTGCAATCGTTGAAGATAATTTAATATATCAGGTCTTCTTTTTCATTTGAACATCTTGTCACTTTCTCCTTTTCTTGACTAATGTCCTACAATCTTACTTTGATTATTTTATGGTTTTAATGCCTATTCATGATATGGGCAGTTGGCTAAAAATGGAAAGAGAGTTTTGATGATGGGTGATGATACGTGGTTGCAACTATTTCCCGATGGCTTTTTAGAAGCTTATCCTTATCCTTCATTTAATGTTAAAGATCTTCACACGGTATCTCAAACTTTGATCATCTCGTTGCTTTCCATCTTTTCTACTTATTGAATGCCAATTCAAGAAAGTTGCTTTATCTTTTTTCTTTCTTTTCTTGTGAGTGTGACAAAGGACATCTTTTATATGCCTCCTCTTGGTGCTTGACATTTTGATAACTTGGGTTCCTTCATTTACCTCTTTGTAGGTGGATAACGGCTGTATAGAGCACCTATTGCCTTCACTGTATAGAGATGACTGGGACGTTCTTATTGCACATTTCCTTGGAGTGGTATGCTGGACATTTCTTGCATTTGGATAGAATAAAAGCATAAAGATTTATTTTCTGGTACCCATGGCATGGCACGAACATTGTAATGTTATCGCATGGTTTGAAGAATTGATCTATATTTTCGTGCTGGCCATTCTGACTTTAAGGGGATTGAACGGAGTCTGCAATGATTGGCCAGAATTGGATTTGGATGGACTGCTTCCGCCATTTTCTTTAAACAAAAATTTCCTTTCCTGAACTCAATGCTGATTGAAGCTGATCAAATTAGGATTTGGATCTATCTCCAGTCAAATTATTTTTCTATAGTTAATTGTGATGTTATTTTCCTCGTTCTTCGTGATTCCCAAGACTAACAATTTCTCAGTTGATTGTTTTATACTGTTTAATCTTTATGTATTAGCGATGTTCCGTGGTTTTTAGGATCTTCAAGATCTTTGCTGTTGGGTGTGCCATGGTTCAGGCCCAACAAACTTGTTAGCGTAAAAGAGAGGGACTTGGGGTGACTGTGGTGGGGCAAGGCACGTTTTTTCACTTGCCTTGCGACTCTTGCTGTTAGGGATGTCAAAGGATACACAATTATCCATGAGTGTTTGTTTGCTTTGAAGAGCCAGAGGAGGAAAGGGGTGGTTCTAAAGCTAGATTTTGAGAAGGCGTATGACAGGGTTAATTGGCAGTGTCTCTTTGATGTTTTGGACTGGGTGGGCTTTGGAGATAGGTGGATTGGCTGGGTCAGAACATGTATCTCATCAGCTACCTTTGCGGTCCTTATCAATGGCAAGCCGACCTCTTCCTTCCACAGTGGGAGGGGTCTTCGGCAAGGGGATCCGATGTCTCCTCTCCTCTTTGTGCTTGTGACTAGTGTTCTGAGCATGTTGTGGCAGAGTGAGAGGGCCGAGGTTGCTGGCTTGATCAAAGGTTTTGAGGTGGTCAGCGGTGGCCCTACTCTTTCTCATTTGCAGTATGCAGATGATACCATCTTGTTTCTTGATGAGGGGGAGCAACATCCTTTCATGGCAGTTGGTCATGGTTGGGGCGACTCTCTCTCTTGACTTTTCTAGTGAGAGAAGCTCTATGGTCCGGGCAGCTCCATGGCTCGCCTCCGCTCACCGGGGTTCGTCTTTTGTGGGGGTGCTCGTCCGCAGGAGGGGTGGGGTGCTGCCACATGCTTCCAATGTGGCCGTCGAGGCCACATCCAGCGCTTCTGTCAACAGCAGGGAATGAGGTTCGCTGCTCCAGCTGGTAGTCTGAGTAGCCACCGCTCGTACCGGGATGCTGTCTTCTCCCCCCCTCCAGCAGTGAATAGGGCTAGCAGGCGTTGGTGTGATGCAGGAGAGCTCTAGACGGATGTTTTGCAGGGCAGAAGGGCATGGCTGAGGAGGTGCCTGTGCGTGGCCATGCTATGGCTGAGGCACTCCGGTAGCGTCTGGTAGAAGTGTCTGGGAGTGGTTGGGAGGTCTTGAGGATTACCTCCAGCACGTTTCTGGCGGTGGGGGTGAATGAAGAAGTGGCTGGTTGGATGGCGGAGGTGGGATGTTTGAAGATCGACGGTTCACTCATCCGCCTGTTGCAGTGGTCGGAGGCTAGAGGTACGTTCCCCAACCCGCCCGTGAGGAGGTTTAGGCTGGCCTTTGAGGGGGTCCCTTTATTTCTCTGTGACGGCGGAGGGTTAGCTTTTCTGGCGAGATCCTTTGGGGAGGTGGAGGCGGCAGCTTGGGATTCTCCCCAAGAAGCATCCGTACGTCGGTCGTTGCAGTGTTGAAGGTGGCGAGCCCTTTAGAGGTGTCGACGGTCATCTCGGTGTGCCTTAATGGTGTCCCGGTGGTCATCCAGGTGTGGTTGCTCGAGGAGATGGTGGGGCCGGCGACGTTCCTAGGGCGACATGCGCAAGGGCTAGAGGTAGGAGATGACGGCTCAATCCTCGTTCTGGCGGTCGATTCGAATTTGAATCGACCGCCCAAACCGGCTGGTGACTGTGTCGGTCCAGGGGTGCTCGATCGGGTTGGTGGGCCGAGTGAACCAGCTTCCAACTTATCACCGTGTCTGCTTCGTATCAGGTCGCTGAGACCCGATAATTGTTGTCTCCCCCACCCGATTCTGTCGTCTGCCCTTCAACAACGGTGCAGCCAGGGTCCGCTGGCCGTCCCACCACAGCTCACCATCGCCCGTTCTTCACCCACGGTTGGCCTGGCTCCGACGATGGCCTCTCTGGTACGGGTTGTGCTGGATGGTCAATGGAACCAGCCTGTAGCGGTCGTGGTGGTGGCACCGGATGGTGGGCCTGCTAGTGTTGGGGACTGCCAGCTTTTGTTACCACCCGAACCCCCCCTCCTTCCTCAATAGGGCTCCTTGTTCCATCATCCCTCTAAGGCCCTCCGATCGTCTGTGACTGTTAGGGTAGCGACGTCAGTCACGGCTCAGGATGTTGCCGTCCTGTGCCACTCAGGGCGACAGACTCAGGACAACAGGCTGGAGGGGCTCCAGATGCTGCAATTCCAGGCTTCTCAGGGTAGCAGTCTCAGGGCGTCAGGCTGGAGACTATATCGTAGAGCTTCTCAGACGAGGCACACCTCACGGAAGCCGACGCTCTTGCAGACATAGCCTTGACCCCGCCGGCCTGTCCAGAGGGTCCGGTGGCACTCATCACTAATGGGGAAGAGCAGAACAGGAAATATCACACGTCTAGAGAGGAGGTGCGGGAGATGATGGTGAAGGCTCAGAAAGTGATTGAGGAACAACTGAGGGCAATGGCCGATCAAGTGGGTACTTCCTTTGAGGCGGGGCCTGAGAAAGATGTGAGAGGGGCCTGTAACAATATTTGTAAGAGGTGGTGTGCGGCTATTCTTTAGGAGGAAAGGGCTCAACAGAGGGGAGTGAGGGAGGAGGGAGGGGTAGGGGAAGAGAGGGTCTGATTTTTGTCCCTATGAGGATTGTCTCATGGAATGTGAGAGGTTTGGAAGGGGTTGAGAAGAAGAGGCCAGTCAAGGAGTTAGTGAGGAGATGTAGGGTCGATATTCTTTGCATCCAAGAAACCAAGTGTGAAGGGGAGGGGGAGTGCCTTATGAGAGATATAGGGGGTGGTAGGCTTTCCAAAGGAGTTGTTTCACCGGCGGAGAGAAGGTCAGGGGCATCATGATCCTGTGGAATCCCTTTGAGGTTGAGGAAGTGTCGGTGGATAGGCACATTAGCAGGTGGGCCATCTCGCTTCATTTCATTTCAGTGAAGGATGGCTTCGCTTGAGATTTCACCGGGGTGTTTGGGCCACATGGGAGAGAGGAGAAGCGGCTGCTTTGGGAGGAGTTGATTAGCCTACACTTCCACTCGAGTAGGCCTTGGTGTGTGGGAGGGAACTTTAATGCGGTGGCAGCTCCTTGGGAGAGGTCGGGAGATGTTGCCCTTTCGGGGGACATGGAAGACTTCTCTACTTTCATCGAGGAGGCGGCTTTGGTTGATATTGGCATGGCACATGGTTACTTCACCTGGTCAAACATGAGAGCGGAGGCTTCCTGTTTGAGCTGAATAGATTTTTTATTTCTGTGGATTGGGAGGATCATTTCTCAGATGCTCAGGTTCTCTCGTTGGCGAGATCAATTTCGTATCATAGGCCAATCCTTTTGCAGACCAGCCGTCTATAGGGGAAGAAGGCTATGTTCAGATTGGAGAGGTATTGGCTCAGGGAGGACTTCTTGGACACTGTCAGAGAGGGTTGGGTTGCTCAGGCTGTTGGCAGCTCTGCTATGGCTACTCTCTTCTCCAGATTAAGGCAGACTGTTGAGGTTCTTAAGATTTGAGGGAAGGGCAAAACCCTTCCAGGAGGGCGGCCAAGGACATAATTCTTCAGCAAATTGAGGGTCTGGATAGACTAGAGGAGGTTGGCCTTTTGGATGCAGATGACAGGAGGCTGCGAGACACTCTGAGGCTTCAGTTTGATGATATCCTAGTTGGAGAGGCGATCTATTGAAGGCAAGGATTGAGGGACAAATAGATCAAGGAGGGATACAGAAATATAGCTTACTTCCAGCGCATTGCTTCTGGTAGGAGGAGGGTCAACACCCTTACTTGTGTTCGGGTGGGGGACATCTTCGTCTCTTCAGAGGAGCAGATTAGAGAGCTGGCAGGGGATTATTATTCCATGCTTTTTATTGAGGAGGACACGTTCAGACCGAGAATTGCAGATGGGCTTCTTCCACAGCTATTGCAAGAAGATAGGTTGGCTATCTCGCAGGCCTTCACCGAGGAGGAGGTCGGATAGACAATTTTTTCCCTTGTAGGAGATAGAGCTCTAGGACTAGATGACTTCTCATTGGTCTTCTTTCAGCACTGTTGGGACGTTATTAAAGCAGATTTGTTGGCTGTTATTGCGGATTTCCAGGAGGGGAGAGCACACTTGGGGGGTATTAATAAAACTCTCATTGTTTTCATTCCCAAGAAGTAGGGGGCACAAGACTTCAGTGATTTCAGACCTATCAGCTTGCAGAATGGAACATACAAAATTATTACTAAATTGTTGGCAGGGAGATTGGTAGGTGTCATGGACAAGGTGGTCAGCTATTTCCAGGGAGCTTTTATCAGGGGACATCATATTTAGGATAACTTTTTAGTGGCCCATGAGTGTTTGTATGCTATGAAGCCGTAAAGGAGGAGAGGGGTGGTCTTGAAGCCGGATTTTGAAAAGGCCTATGATAGGGTCAGCTAGCCGTGCTTTTTTGATGTGCTGGAGAGTATGGGTTTTGGGGACACATGGATCCGGTGGGTCAAGGCTTGCATTTCTTCTGCCTCCTTTGCGGTGCTTATTAATGGAAATCCATCGTCCTCCTTCCACAGTGGTAGGGGCCTCAGGTAACATCTCAGGTAAGGAGATTCTATGTCCCCCCTCCTTTTTGTGCTAGTAGCTGGTGTTCTGAGCAGGGTTTGGCGGCGAGCAGAGGCCGCTGGTTTGATTAGAGAATTTCAGGTTGGGAGAGGTCATCTCTCGATTACCCATTTACAGTATGTCTATGATACCATTCTTTTCCTGGCAGAGGATGAGAGGCTGATGTATGTGGCGAGGGCTTTGATGGAGTTGCTAGAGGACATTACGGGCTTGAAGGTGAATTTCAGCAAGAGTGTGGCTGTTGGGATTAATATGGATCATAGAATCCTTTATAGGTCTGCTAGGATCCTGGGTTGTCAGATAGAGACTTTTCTCATTTCCTATCTGGGGCTCCCCCTCACCCCAGGTGCTCTTAGGTGTGCGGATTGGACCTCTGTTATTCAGAGATATGAGGCACGGTTAGCGGGCTGGAAGGCGAGGCTCCTATCGTATGGGGGTAGATTGGTCCTGTGCAGGTCAGTGCTGAATAGTTTACCTATCTACTTTCTCTCCGTATTCTGCATTCCTAAGACAATGTTGAAGAAACTTGAATCTATTCAAGGCAAGTTTTTTGGCATGGCAGTGGTGGGAGGTGTAGGGGTTGACATGACATTGCGTGGGGGAGGGTGGCTATTTTTAAGGAGCAAGGGGCCCCGTATTGGCATCAAGCATGTGGGGGACGTCAACATGGCTCTTCTTAGTACTTCTTAGTAAGTGGATTTGGAGGCTGGGAGCAGGAGATGAGAGTCTCTGGGCACAGCTCATCAGGCATAGGTACTTTGGGAGGAGAAGAGTTTAGGAGATTTTCCACCTCCACCCCAAACGTCTTCTATTTGGCCCGACATCTTTTCTTATAGGGGCCTCCTTTCCTCTGGGGTCCGAGTCCGTCTAGGAAAAGGCAACCAATACTTTTTCTAGAAGGAAAAATGGTGTGGTGAATTCTCTTTAGAGGTCTTTTTTCCTCGTTTATTTGCGATCTCGACCGACCCTCTTAGGACAGTCGGCCGTGCCTTTGACCCTAACCTTTCAGGGGGCACCTGGGCGCTGACATTGAGGAGGGGCTTTTCGAGTGTCGAGTTGGAGAGGTTTCAAGACCTCCTTTCTTCCTCTTGGACTTCGCGCCCGCCCCCTTTGCAAGGATGCTTGGTCGTGGAGGTGGGACAAGGAGGAGATTTTTTCTATGAGGTCTGCCTACATCGTCATCTCGGATGGTGGCTTGCGTCACACTTTTGTTCCCTACATTTGGAGACCGAAGAGACCTTTGAAGGTGAAGCTTCTTATTTGGAGGATTTTCAATGGGAGACTTCTGACTAGAGATTGGCTCAGGTGCTTCCTTCCGGATATCCAGCCCTCTTACTGCTTATGTGGCCTACAGGACGAGTTAGTGGACCATCTTTTTATTGGTTGTCAGTATGCACAGACTGTGTGGGAGGGGTTGGCTTCCAGAGCCCGGTGTGTCTTTGGCCATCAGACAGCGATCCGGTCCTTCATCAGGTCGTGGGGAAGGTCTTGACCCATCAGAGGTGATTGTGTTGTCTAGTGGCTTATTTTGCATGCCACTCTTTGGTCCCTTTGGAGTGAAAGGAACAACAAGATTTTTAGTCGGGAAGCTAGAGTGGAAGATTCTCTTATTTCTTTCATTTGTGCTAGACTGAGGGAATGGGTGGAATTATCTTGTAATGTGAACGCTCTTAACTCATCTCCTTTTGCTTTGTTGGGAGGGTAATTGGCCACACACTGCCTTGGTGTGTTTTGTATTGGATCTCTTTTTTTGGGAACTTTCTTACACTTGTACACTCCTTTTTCATTTATACAATCAGTGGTATTACCCACTTTCAAAAAAAAAACATCCTTTCATGGCGAGACTCTTGCTGGAATTTTTGGAGTAGGTCACTGGGCTGAAAGTTAATTTCAACAAGAGCCTTCTTGTTGGTGTGAATTTGGAGGATATGGCCCTTCAAGGGGTGGCCAACTTGTTGGGATGTAAGTTGGGTGAGTTCCCAATCTCCTACTTGGATCTTCCCCTTACCCTGGGTTCTATTCGGTGTGCTGATTGGCTACCCATCATTGAGGGGTACAAGACCAGGTTGGCTGGATGGAAGGGTAGAACACTTTCTTATGGGGGTAGATTGGTTCCATGTCCATTGGTGCTGGATAGTCTCCCTACTTATTTTCTTTTCATGTTTCGGATTCCGAAGACCTTGGCGAAGAAGATCAACTCTATACAGTGTATGTTCTTTTGGCGCAGTAGTGGGGGGAGGTGCAGAGATTGGCATGATTTGACTTGGGATAGACTGGCCAAAAGTAAGGAGCAGGGTGGGCCGGGGATCAAGAATGTAAGAGACTTCAACCTGGCACTCTTGTGTAAGTAGCCATGGAGGTAGGGGTGTGGAGAGGAAGGGTTGTGGGAATAGGTGATCAGGTAGTGGTACTTTGACAGGAGGAGAGTTTGAGATTTGACTCCTACTCCCCTTCACAGGACTTCTCCTCTGTGGCGGGATATCTTCCTCTGCAGGGATGTTATTGTTTCTAGCGTTCGTCTAGGGAAAGACGATAGGACCCTTTTTTGGAAGAGCAGATGGTGCGGCGACATCCCATTGGAGGTCTTGTTCCGTAGTCTCTTTGCAGTTACAGCGGATCCCCACAGAGCGGTCTCTCAGGCTTTTGACTCCATCCTGTCGAGACGGGTCTGGGCATCGACTTTCAGGAGGGACTTGAGGCACGAGGAGCTGTTGCAACTTCAAGACCTTTTTTCCTTCCTCATGCCATTTTATCCTCATCCTCATTGCGAGGATGAGTTGGTTTGGATGTGGCAAAAGGTAGGGACCTTCACAGTCAGATCTGCTTATGGCATCATTTCAGATGGAGGGATTTGCCATAGCCTGCATGACTAGGTGTGGAGATCGAAGAGCCTGTTGAAGGTCAAGCTCCTGGTTTGGATGATCTCTCATGGGAGACTTTCAACTTGAGACAGGTTGTGCCGGTCCGTGCCAGACATTCAGTCGACATCCTGTCTTTGTGGGGAGGACGACGAGATCTTGGACCACCTGTTTGTAGGATGCTCCTACTCACAGAGGGTGTGGAGGGAGATTGTCAGATGGACCCACTGCGCCATCGGTCTACACTCTGACGCTCATCACTTGTTGGCACTTTGGGGAAGGGCGTGGACCATCAGGAGAGACATGATGGTGTGGTGGCTCATCCTTAATGCCACTTTATGGATGCTGTGGGGGGAGCAAAACTATCGGATCTTTAGGAGAGAGTTTTGTGCCGAGGGCACTCTTATTTCTTTTGTTTGTGATAGAGTAAGTGAATGTGCTACTATTTTGTGTAATGTAAATTCCCTTACTTCTCCTTTTTTTGGCTGTATGGGGGACTAGGTTGGTTTACATTGTTTTTGTGTGGCCTTGTCTTGTATAGATTCTTTTGGGTTGCCATTTTTTTAGGGGTGAGATAACTTTTTACTTATACACACTCTTTTCATTTTATACAATAGTGATGTTACCCACTTTTAAAAAAGGATACACAATTATCTATTTATTCATCTTTATCTAAAGCTTAAACAAGGGACAAGTGATGCAAAACAGGGTTGTTGCGAGTGGCAGGCAAGATTGGGGACCCAAAGGGGACTGGGTTGCTACTGGCTCTCAACTGCTACAGTAGCCGCGGACACTGTTCACAGGAGCCTGGGGTAGGGGTGTTCACGGTTCGGTTCGGTTCGGTTTAGGGACATTTTTTTTTCAAACCGAACCGAACTGAACTCCACCATCAAATCGAATCGAACCAAATCGAACAAATTCGGTTTGGTTCGGTTCAAAATGAATTTGCATATCTTATTATAATATATATGAATATAATGACTTATATGTATATAAAATAAAAATACTTATATTTTGTATGTTTGTATGTGTATGTAATTAAAATTTTAAACATTTTTAATACATTGATGATATATAATAGTAATAAAAGTAAATATAAATAATAAATTCGGTTTGGTTCGGTTTCACATGTTATGAAACCGAACCGAACTGAATTCGACTTCAAATGTTTTCGGTTTGAACCGAATCATGAACACCCCTAGCCTGGGATTCCTCAAGCCGCTTGGTTCAGGGGAGCTGGGCAGTCAAGCACCGCGGCGGGAAGGCTGGTGGTCGATGGTGCAGGGCGGCCCGGAGGGCCACTGGTGGTCATGGCGGTGGAGGGCGGCGGTGCAATCGCTGCTACTGGCAGCAGGCTCGGTGGTGGGTCGGGTGCTGCAGGGGGTTCCAACAAAGGCCGCGAGCTCAACAGGGGGGAAGAGAGGGTGTGGGTGGCTGCAGGGTGGAGCAGGTTGGCTGGCCGATCGTGGCCGGTGCTGTCATGGATGGCGGCCAGGTCGTCGGCAACCGTGGGATGCGGGATGGGGTTGAAGTCGCGCGGGAGGGGGGGGGGTGGTTGTGGCGTGAACAGGGGGATGGGGCCGGCCGTCAAGCGAGGGGCGAGCGGACCGGCCTGGGTGTCCAGTGCGGTGGGGTGCGCTGGGGGGCCACCTGTGCAGGCTGGTGCTGTTGCAGTCGAGGGTGCAGTTTGGCTGACCAGAACTGCGTTCACGCGATACGTAGAGGGGGGAAAGTGGAAGAAGAAGATGGAAACATGGAGGAGGGGGGAGCGCAACTAGGTTTGGGTAGTAAGGGGACAACGATGAGAAGAGGAGGAAGGAGGTGATGTATGGTGGCTAAGGTTTGGGATGGAGGTGGGGGTGTGGGTCTCACGCCCTCGCTGTTGTAGTGACCACCTCGGGGCGCCTCCTCTCAAGGCTCACTCAACTCTCTCACAGAGAAGGAAGAAAATCACCATAATTTGCAGTCATAATTTTTCATTAATTGGAGGAGGACTACATGACATTTTATAGTGGTTAGACGAACCCTAACCATAATATGACTTGCTTGGATCAAAATGCTTCTAGACTTAAGAAAATAGTATGAAAATCGCACCGAAAATTACAGAAAAATAAAAGACACTAGACTAGCTCTAAATGAGCCCAATAAAACTATTAGAATTAGAAACTTAAATCCTACACCACTCTATGTAGTCAGAGACGCGCCTAGGCACTCGTCTAGGCATTTGAGGCATTTGAGGCGGTCCCAAACCGCCTCGCTCTCATGTCAAATGTCTCACTCTCAATCTTCTTCTTTTGGTCTAGGCTTGGTTTAAACCTCCTTTATTCAAATCTTATCTAATTTTCATGTATGTATTTTTTTCTCAAATCTTGATTATTGTTAATTTTATTGAAAATCTTGATTGTATGTATTTATTTTCTTGGATATTTAGACATATATTTATATTTTTTGAATTATATATATATATATTTAATAAAACGCCTCAAACGACTCAAACGTCTAGGCCATCGCCTAGGCGTTTGAGGCATGAGGCGACCCCTTGGTCGCCTCACGTCTCTGACTACATAGACACCACTTAAGACCACTAAATTAGACTCAAATAAAGATAATATATATAATTAAAATAAAAATGACCCTACTACGACTTCAATCATTGTCCATGTAACTAATGTCGCCGTGCGACAAGCCAATTGAGTTCGTTGTTTGGCGTCATGAGCCTCGCTCCGCGTCACTAAGGGTACACCTTTTCATTTTTAGAATAAGTATACTGCCGATATTCAGATGTTAAAGGGCAAGGATGCAGATGTGGCTATTTTTGTATTCTTTTATCCATCTATTTATTATCTTTGTATACCTCACTGATATTAGGCCGTTTGCCATTTGTTAGATTTTACGGCTCTCGTTATTCTCAACTAAAATAATGCCATGCTTACAATGAGGATTGGGTAGAGTGGTTTGGATGTTCATTGGCATTGGAGAGGTCTTCATCTTCATTGACGATGCAATGAAAAGGGGTCGTCTTTGTTGCCAGCTATTGCCATACTTCTCTATCTCTTTCTTCATTGTTGACAATTACATATTTTGATAAACATTGTTTTCAAGGCGTTGCCTTGGTGGCAAGTCACTCCAAGACACCCAAGGTGACCGGGCAACTAGGTGAGCAGCCCATTAGTGCACTCACCTGGCTGCCTTGGTGCACATAGGTCACCTTGGGCCCATATAGTCTGCCTTGGCAGGACATCCACTCATTGTTTTGAGGTCTTAGTATTTGGCAAAACATTCAAAGGTAATTTTGAAAAATTGACAAATGATATGTCAAGATTGGAAAGAGAAGATAAGACTTCTCTTTCCCTTTCCCCTTTCTATTGGATTTTCTCGCTGTCAGTTCCTCTTTCCTTCTCTTAAGACATTGATTCATATTTGCATAGTGCCCTTTTTGAAGCTAGTGCCGTTTTTGTGTCTCTTTTTTTTGATAATTCACAAGTGAAAAATAATGAAATTATTATGTTGATGCGCTTATAATTTACCTATAAATTTGTCATATTCATGCTTCCTTTTAATATAGAGAATAACTATTTGAATACCAAATTTAAAATTAAAATTTTTATGTTGATTGACAGGTATTCACAAATTCTTATTAGTTTTCTCCTTATCAATTTGTTATTGTTTGCCATTTATCCTGTTTTTACTTTTTAAAATATAGGTATATGTTGAATATTTGTGAATATCAAATTTTCTGTTGACTAAAGATAAAACTTATATGTAGAAAATGTATAGTAGTAGTTCTCTTACAATGTACTTAGTTATATAAACTAGGCTTCGGCTAGGTGTCTCGCCTTGTCACCTACGCAGTGAGGCGGTGGGCCATTGCCTTGGTCGCCTTGACAACCATGATGATAAAGATCGCCATTGCTCTCTTTTGACCTATCCTCTCTTTGTGGCAACATTGCTTCTCTTGATCATAACTGCTCCTCTCTTTCCATCAACATTCCTGCTCTGTAGCTTGACTTCATAATTTCTGGTTGAACTTCATAAATTTTATTGAGACGATTTAATTCATGTTTCAGTATCTTATATGTTAGACAAGTAGGAATTGTAAGAATAATTAAGTGAAAGAGTTGACATGTAGCCTGCATCCATGTTATCTTGGATTATACAAGGAATATAGTAGGTGATGTTGGTCGATGCATAATACTATCCTATAGCTTAGTCTTTAATTATGATAGTTTCCAATAATTTTTAACTATAAAATTAAGAAGAATGAGCTTCTACCTGAGCCGATAAATATGTGCTGATGTCAAATTAGTTATTGCTTAGGCAAGCGAGGCAAAGACCTACTTTAATGAAGCTGCCTTGTGACTTATTGCAAGGGATAGGGGATTCAGAATTCTTTGCAAGGTATCTAAGGGTGTCCAATGCTAGCTAGTGGATTGGCGACCATGTGGACACTTGGGGTACTTGGGCAATTAAGAAAATTATGTGAAGCATTGGTCAGGGCACTTGGGGTATCAATGTTGGAGGTTCCTCTACTTTTGGGGTTTCAGTAATGCAGTCTTCTTGGCGGCTGGCTAATCCATATCCTTCATGGGCCAGTGCCTTGGTGTGAGTATATAGCCTTTCTCTGAGGATGGATATACACTTAACTGGTTTACATATTCTCTCTTGCAAACATCCGTTCTACGTTAGTAATGTGTGGTACTCACCCATGTTACTCAGATCCTTCAAAGGGCAAAAAGTGCACATGCTGAGTCCACATCAACAATGTACTCAACGGAATATGGTCCCATATTATTGTTATACTTATGATATTCTTTTACACGGTAATATAGATAGAGACTGCTTTTGGGGGGGGGGGGAGGGTGGAATTTCGCTCTGCTGGAACATTTTTTCATGCTTTCATCTTGCTGTTTTCTTGAAATTGGCTTTGAATTGCTATTAAGTATGCCTTTTTTGTACTCATTATTATTAAGTAAAGGTGAAATAAATATGCATATCTCAGTGATAATGTGATTACACCAGCTTTTTTGTGCATCTGATCATCTTGATTATTGTAACTGACTCCTTGTAAATATAATCTAAAGATGAAATATAAAACTTTAACTTTATGTGGATGTTATCCGCCTGTTAGTTTGCCAGAACTCGTCTTGTTTGTTGAAGCGTAAACTAACACTCACTATCTAATGTTTGGTTTAGGATCATGCAGGGCATATATTTGGTGTTGATTCCACTCCAATGATTGAAAAATTGGAGCAATATAATGCTATCCTAGAGGTAACATTCCGAGATCTTGGTTACATCCTTTCTAATGCTGTCTCCTCTAGAGCCACCCCCTTTCTTTTTTCATCCTGTGAAAATGTTGTGTCAGAAGCAGTCCAATGAACAAATTCACTAGTGTCAAGTGGACTAGTGCATTTCTGTTGTTCTGTTATGTTATTAACTCAAGGATGAGAGGAATACACTTTTCTTGTTATGTTATTAACTGCTGTTTCATGTTTTCAGAAAGTTGTAGAAGTTCTGAAGGACCAGTCTGGGCCAGGTGGTCTTCATGAGAACACTTTTCTTGTTGTGATGGGGGATCATGGCCAAACGACTAATGGTGATCATGGTGGAGGCACTGCTGAAGAAGTTTGTGCTCCATAATCACCTTGTTTTTTGTGCTTGTAATTCCTAAGATCCTGATTCTAGCTTGCATCATGCAGGTTGAAACGGCACTCTTTGCAATGAGTTTGAGGAGCCCACCACCTTCCTTGTTATCTGTTCCTGACTCACTTTCCTGCCAACTAGATGTGGTACTTTTTGCACATATAATTCTTTCTGCTGTTTAGGGTACTTGTTTGCGTACTTTTCAGTACTCTACTACTTTTTTATTCAAGATCAAACTTGCCGAGTGTACAGATCCATGGAATGTGTTCAATCCCTCTATGGCACAATCCTGATTTTCATGATATGATGCAAGTAGGGTAAGAATTTGAATGACTGCAAAGCTTCTTCCAGACAACTGGCACACAGAGGGGGACGATGGTAGAAACATCTATATGGAGTGGATTGAAGATGTAAGGAGAAGGGAGGGGAAAGCAGGGGTTCAGATGTTTTCACAGGGAAGAAAATAATTTTAAAAATTGGAAAGAGATTGACAATGAAAGGACAAGGATGCCTAAATGTGGTAGCGTATTGGAATTGTAATGACAATGGCCATAGATGGATTCTTGTGCCTGCTGGAATCCCCAGCCATATCCACCACATGAAGATTGCAGAATAAGGGGAGAAGTTTTCAGCAGAAGCCATTAACAGAGAGCATGAAAGGAGTTAGTCTGTGTTGTTGTAACCTTGTAGGAAGGGCTGGCTTTGCATCTCTTGAAGTCCCTTGGTATCCCCAGTTCTCCTTCAATTTGAACATCTTCAAGAGGAGTTTGAACATCGAATTATCCACACAACTGAGGTTCCATTTGAGCTGAAAAGAAGATGGCTTGCAGAAAAATGAAGGGTCAGTAGAGAAGATGATTCTAGTGTTTTAGTCTTCCTTTTTAAGGCTGTATCAACAGGATTTGAGAGAGAGAGTTTTATTTGTGGGAAGCAAAAGATTAAAGTAGATAATGGGGGTAGAGCATGCTGGCACTGAGGAGGCGAAAGAGGTGGATCTGCAGTTGTTTGAATTTTTGGTATACCTTACTGTTTGTGGGCCATTGAGACCTTTAGGAAACTTATTGCACCTTCTATAGCTTTGAGAAGGATAGACTAGAGCACTGCAGGTCTATCGAACTTACAATTCTTTGTTTTTGCGTTGAGATGCAATGCTGGTTACCCCCCACCCCCCCCCCCCCCAAAAAAAAAAAAAGAAGAAGCTTAGATGGGCGACAAAGAAGTACTGGATCAAAATCTTTAAAGAAGCTCGAGGGGTAGTAGGAAGGAAGGATACCAAATTATTGATTGGACGTAGAGCAAGGTGATCACAACCTACTTGGGGCGACCAAATGCAAGGAAAAAGATGATGAGTTTTAGAGAGCCAAATTCGTCCAATTTGCAACCCATAGGAGATGGGTGATGCTCTGGGATACAAACCAAGCAGCTTTGTTGACCAACTGATGGTCCAGGCTCGTGTCTCAGGCCTGGGCATGGTGGTTCAGCAGGTGAACCGTGAACCAACCAATTCATCAACCTTACAAACCTGTGGCTGAACCCAAGTGCTTGAATAAAAAAGATAATGAACTTGAAATGTCCAATACACTGGATCCAGCGTCTACTTGCAAGTACTCAAACTTTAATTGAGGAGCAAGACAGTCAAAGTCTGGATTTGTGTTGGGATGTGGCATTAAAAGCCTCTATCCTGTGTCCCTCAGGATGGGAGAGTTGGATATGCACTTTACAGGCAATCGTGAGGTCGCGGTATCAACTCCCACCGTGGACATAAATACAGGGAGGATCCTAACCCGGGGTTCACATGGGTTTTGAGCTCACGAACGTTGCCTCCTTAGGGGTAAGGTTATCAAACCCGGTACCAGTTTTGGTACCAGGCAGGGCTGGTACCCGTACCGGTACAAACTGGTACTGGCTGGTATAGTAATGGTCCCCTTGCCCCCCTTTATATAAGTATATATAATTATACCTTTATATATAGGTTTGAAAATTAGAGAAAATGTAAAAAAAACAGAAAAAAATAGAAAGACATAATAGAATGCAAAATCATACGTGATGGAACACAATAAATAATTTAACACACAGATTTCAAAATTTAAAACCATAATAAGCATCATTTCTTCACCATAATACATTGGATATTTGAAAGCTTGAAACATAAAAATACATAGTAAGGGTGAAGCTTCCCAACTCCATTATTGGGTGGTCCCAACGGGTGAACCGGGAAGTACAACCTGGTTCGTCTGATTTTTTTTAAAATATTTTTTCAAATTGTACTTGCCGGTATCGGTAGAAAAAGGGCAGAACCAGATTGGCTGAGGCCGGTACTAAGGTTTTCTGTCTCGAATATCGGTTCCATCCTGGAAACGCGGAAGAGAAGAGATCTCGAAGTGATTTCGAAAAAATCTCGGGAGATCGGGTTCGGTGATTTCGATTTTTTTTCATGTATACAGCCTATTTCTAAGACAATCCTAATTTTTTCTACTAACCAGTCAATTTTATAAATATTTTTAATTGACAACTTAATTTTACAAAATAAAGAGTAATGATAACAATAACAAATCCATTCACATGCGTGGGGGTGGGAGAGAGAGTGTCCAAGGGAGTGTCACAGAGGGAGAGACATAGAGAGTTCGGGGTAGAGGGATAGACAGAGAGAGCAAGGTTTGCAGTATCGGTATCGGTCAGGGCCGGTACCGGTGCCGATACTGATACGGTACCGCCTGACAGTTGTCCCCCCTATATTAGTGTACATATATACATGGGTTTAAAAGTTAGAAAAATATAAAAAATAGGAAAAACAGGAAAAGTTAATAGAATGTAAAATCTAACATGATTGAACACAATCTAACACATATATTGAGAAATTGAGATATTGATGTAGTGAAATTTGATACTTAGTAATTGAGAAATTGACTCAATCCTATGCAGCTGTGGGAGGGGGTGGGCCTGCGAATGGAGGAAGGGGGAAGGCTTGGGCTGTCAACTCGCGGTTCAGCAAAGTGCAGCCCGTGAGTTGAGGGAGGCCCTTAATCGGGTGGTCCCGATGGAACAAACCGGGCGAGACTGGCCCTGGTTCGTTTGTTTTTTTTTTTAAATTTTTTTAATAAGTATTGGTACCATAGTTGTCGGCATCGGACTGGTCGGGTCCGGTACTGCAGACCATGTGAGAGAGATATCGGGGAGAGAGAGAGAGAGCTCAAGGGGGCCCGGGTAGAGAGGGACAGGGAGAGACGAAGGAGGAAACTAGGGGGCAAAGAGAGAGCTAGAGACCGGAGGGAGAAAGACAGACACAGAGAGAGAGAGGGGAAGGGATCTCCCTCCCTCCCTCCCTCTCTCTCTCTCTCTCACACACACACACACACACACAGAGAGAGAGAGTCACATAGGGAGATAGACGGGAAAGGGAGGGGGAGAAGATCTCGGTCTCGGGGACTTCGTTTCTCGCAAACCTTGAAGAAACATATCTCGGAGAGATCTCAGACATCTCGTAAGAGATGGCAAACCATGGCCAGTACCGGTACGTACCGGCTCAGTACAGTACGTACCGGGCGGTATTGAAAACCATGGCTGGGGGGGGGGGGTTGATCCCATTGTCCAAGGATATTGGCCTGCCTAAGGCTTAGGCTACCAGTGATTCAGGCTTGATCCTAGGCGGGTGGGTTTATTTCTGTTCCTATATTCGAAAAAACAAAATCTCTACCTTATGTGTAGTTGAGGAGCTCCTCTAAGATTAGTGTCAAAAGGAATTGCACATTAGGGTTTAGGCTTTGGGAGATGAAAAGGCAGTGAAAAGGTGGTGACAGTTCCAAGATAGCAACCACAATGAATCTATGTAGTCAAAGGCGTGAGGCGACCAAGGGGTCATCTCGTGCCTCAAACGCCTAGGCGATGACTTTGGCATTTGAAGTATTTTATTAAAAAAAATATATACAATTCAAAAAATATAAATATTTGTCTAAATATCACAAAAAATATATACATACAATCAAGATTTTCAATAAAATTAACTACAATCAAGATTTGAGGTGAAAATACGAACATACAATCAATATTTGAGGTGAAAATACATATGGTAAGTCAATTAACATCTCTTGGGATCAGTCTTCCTGGGGGTGAGGCATTTGAGGCGAAAGCGAGGTGGTTTGGGACTGCCTCGTCTCAAAAACTGCTTAGGCGAGCGCTTAGACGCGCTTTTGATAACATAGCAATGAATGCTGAGATCCAACCCCCCCACCCCTCCTCCCCTTGGGTATTTTCTATCCTTTTCCCTCCTCAAAAGGTCGTGGTGAGCATGGCAAAGAGGGCAAGATGCAGGACAAGAGGATGACATGCAAAGCGACATGGAAACAGCTGACGGTTCAAGATTTTCTGTCAGTCAAGAAGATGCAAATTTTTTTTTGTACAGAGTTGGAGTAGTGTGGGAATTGCTGAGAAGGCCGAGGAAATGAGGTTTGATGTGTAGGAGAAAAAAAGTGAGGCGATTCCGAAAGTATAGGGCTTTCAATCTGAGGATGATTCAATTGATTTTTATAAAGACCTCAAGGGAAGAATCTTTGTGGAAAGTCTCAGAAAGGACCATGTTCTCAGGAGCAGGTGGTTGCTCAGAAATAACTCGTCAGCTAGATGTTTCCACTTATCAATTTGCATATTTCATAGTTGTCAAGACGACAAGGTGACCTAAGGCGTTCATGGGGAGCCTAAGCGCTTAGGCGATAAGGAGTTCGCTTAGGCGTTGCTTAGGTGACACCTTGGCACCTATTTAAAAATTCAAAAAATATATATCCCCAATATGCAAATTATGAATAAGATAGATGAAAATATTATAGATTTTAATATTAAAAATAGAGAGAGATAGAGGGAGGAGAGAGGAGACAGAGAGAGAGAGGTACACACATTGAGAGAGGGGTGTTGGAGGAGTGTGTAGAACCTGATCTACCCATGACCCTGTCTCGCATCGCGGAGCCCCTGGCCAAAAGAATTTTGGGGGTGTATTATAGACCATGCCTAGGCCAAGCAGCCCAAGGCACCCAGGTAGGGTCCTGGGTGCCTTGGGGGACCCTTGCTTGCTTAGGCGGGCACCTAGTCGCCTAGGTAGGTATGCTGCTAGCCTTTCTTGGCGGGCAGAAAGACGGGTTGGTGCCTTGGCCTCATAAGGTCGCCTTTTCCATCAGAGGGACCTTGGATCAGGGCATATTCTGTTTTGGGCTTTGTGATTTTGCACTGGTTTTGAGGCATGTTTTGTGTGATCCTTATTTGTGGATATTTTTTTACTGAAGGGGATAGTCTTCTTCAGGCTTTTGTGACTCTATTGTATGAACTTATGAGCTTGTTTTGTGCCAGAGATGCAAAACTATTTGGACCGAGTGATATGGAATAAGCTGGGTACTTGCACTGTGATGAGAGCTTTTACAATCTTTCTTGAGCCTAGCATTGAGTCTGAGCATGAGTGATTTGGAGGAAGCTATCCTCACCCGATTGTACTTTGTGTTTATCAAAGGCAATGGAGGCTATCACTTAGGCGATGAGGCGAGGGGAGGTGAGGCTTCCAAAAGTCGCATCACCTCTGCCTCAGTAGCCTCAATCGGGCCTCGTGGGCCCGCATGCCGCGGTCCGTTTGATTTTTTGTTTAGATTTGTTGTTAATTTTATTTAAATTTGTTTGATTTAGGAACGAATGAATTTAGGAAGTTTATTGATCTTATGTATGCATTTTTTGTGATATTTAGACATATATTTATATTTCTGAATTATATATATTATTTTAATAAAATATCGCCTTAGACACCTAGGCCATCACCTAGGCGTTTGAGGCATGAGGCGATCCCTTGGTCACCTCGGTTGCCTCTTGCATTTTACTACATAGATTGTACTACCACTATGCAGTTCTATATGCACTTGGTGTTACAACCTACCTTCTACTGAAAAAGGGGGTGGGGGGGACAGTGCTTTGCAAGCTCTAGCCTAGTATGATGCATTCTTCCATGTTCTTGCCTAGTATGATGCATTCTTCCATGTTTGTGTATGTCAATTCTTCATCCCTGTCTATCCATGACTCCATTGAGTTGTGGGAGCTCTAAAGATGTAGATGAGCTTCACTTATAGCAGAACACTAAAATTGGCCATCCTTTTGATGCTAATGCAACATGAGAGTCTCAGTTATAAAGTTTCTAGTCATGTTCTTCATGCGGAGGTACACAATACTTGTAGGAATTCATCACATTCGTCATGCTAAGATACACAACATTTAAGGGATATCTTTTTTGGCCAGAAGTTCTTTAAAATTTAGCACGGCTGCATTCCCAGCAGGATCTTCCATTTTAATAAGATTATTCACGTGTCAAGGTATCTAATATTGTTTCTAATTTTTTTAATCATTCCGTCTACTATCCTTTCATGTTTGGGCAGAACAATAGCAAGATGTGGTAGCAAAGTTAGCATGGAGGATAGCCAATATTCTGTATACATACGATGTTGCCATTGTGCATGTTTCATCATTCACACATATCCTATTTTGTTGTATGGGAATATATTTTCCTGTTTCTATTTAAAGGAACCTGCCGTGTTGCATAGGATATCTGATCATTTTGTAAAGATTCACCTTGAGCCTAACTGTTACTGTTAACCAGACACCTCACTCTTTGGTGTAATAAAATCACTAGTGAAGGTAGTTTTAACTTGAAGCAGATGTGATATGGCTAGTTGTGAGGTGTGCACATTGATATGTCTAATGCTATGTAAGGAGCTCATGTCCTCAGCAGCATGCTGTTAGTTTTATGTCTTTGTGCACATGTATGCTCATTCTGATAGTCGTCTGTTATCATCAACTTTTTTGATCTTTTTGACTGATATTTGATATTATAGATTGATAAAGGCTCGAACTGTAACCCAAAACCTAGACATTGAGTTGAGGGAATCTCTCACATGTATAGAGGAAAGACTCTCCTGGATTTCCAATATGGGACTAAGCCACAACACCCCCCTTGTGCCGAACTAACCGGTTTGGGACGCATCATGGGTAGGCCAAGTGTCCACATATAAACCAGGCTCTGATACCATGTTAGAGGCCCGAACTCTAACCCAAAGCCTAGCCATTGAATTAAGGGAATCCCTCACATGTATAGAGGAAAGACTCCCATAGATTTCCGATATGGGATTAAACCACAACACCCCCCTCGCACTGAACCATCCGGTTTGGGGCACGTCATGGGTAGGGCCAAGTATTTATGGATCCAATGGGTACATAAGGCTCTGATACCATGTTAGAGGCCTGAACTCTAACCCAAAACCTAGGCGTTGAGAGAATCCCCTACACATATAGAGGAAAGACTCTCATGTATTTCCGATATGGGACTAAACCACAACATTGATTTACTCACGTCTGATCTTACTCTCTCTGATTTCTCTCTTAACCTTACTGCTCACGTGTTTTTTCTTTGTTTATTTTAATATGCATCGATATGATTTTTTCCTATGTTATATTAATCTTTTTGAAAATTTGAACGTTTAGGATGGAGTAGAAACATGTATTGGTTCTATGGAGCAGGTTTGCCTTCCCCACCCTCCCCCACCTTAATAGATACTCTTCCTTCTATTTTATTTAATGCTATATCTTGATTTTGCAGCTTGATTTTGCTGTAACCCTGGCTGCAATCCTTGGTGTTCCTTTTCCTTTTGGAAGGTATGTTAACAGTTCAAAAGAATTAAATTCTAGCTTTTAGTATTTTAATCTTGCACGGTGTCACTGCTGTGTTAGTGCATTTGCCTGGCATGTCTATGGTGCTGGATCATTGGAGGGAGCAACGTTATCATGCGCCAGTCTTGTCCCAGGGGTGGTTAACCTCTTTTAACTCGTCATCTTTTACCTCTTTTGTTTACATTTTAGTGTCTTCAACCCCTTTCACTTGCTTCTGTTTATATATGCTCCTTTGTACACAAATGACAACAAAAAGTTAATAGATTTTCATATTTCTAAGAGTAACTGGACAGATGTATGCCCAGCTTTGATAGTTTTATGGGCTGTGGTTCAAGATTCCTCTACTTGGAGGCCTGCTTTGTCCAGTAAGTATTGGGCCAGGTAACTTGTCGATACTTACATGAAATGGTTCCATTTCCAGTAATTGAAATGGAAATTGAGCAGAATAAGAAACAACATGTAAGCTCCCTGCCCCGGAGCTTGGCTGAATGCTCTCCTCGAGCCCCTAAGCTAGGCCGTTGCGAAGGGGGATGCCAGGAGATGGCTGAAGCCGCGGAGACTGCTGGTGGGGAGGACCTTTAGGCAGTGGGGAAGCCGAGTGCAGAGTCACCAGCATTCGCTTCCAGGGAGCAGGAGGCGGGTGCAGAAGCAGTCCTAGTCCAAGACTCTATCCTCGATGGGCTGCAGCATCTGTTGGACGAGGATGCTTGCAGGTTGGGAGGGGATGTGCTGATGGAGGGGGGAGGCGGTTAGAGGGAGAAGCAGGTTGGGGGTAGAGGAAGTTAGGGAGATGCTCAGGGAAGTTGAAAGATTGACCACGGAGCATGCTAAAGGGGTGGCAGACCTGGTGGGGATTCCCTTCGCCGCGGCAGACAAGGATATGAGGGGGATATTTTCTAAAATCAACAAGCGGTGGAGTGTGAGCATCCGGGGTGGGGAACGGTCGTAGTCGAGGATGGGAAATGATGGTGAAGAGGGAGGAGTGGGGAGGGATATCTCTATCAACAATGAGGATTGCCTCTTGGAATTGAGGGGGTTGGGTGGAGTGGAGAAGAGGGGGGCTATTAGGGAGTTGACTAGGAGGTGTAAAATTGATATTCTTTGTATTCAGGATACGAAGTGTGAGGGGGATGGTCCTACTCTCTTGAGGGAGATCGGAGGGACCCGTCTTTCCAAGGGGGTCGCCATCCTGGCAATGGGTAGGTTTGGAGGCATTGTGATCCTCTGGAACCCGTACGAGATGGAGGTGATGCAGGATAGAGTGGTTAGCAGATGAGTCATTTCTTTGCACTTCACAAACATCAAGGATGGCTTCTCCTGGGACTTCAGTGGGGTGTATGGCCTTGGTGTGTAGCAGAGAAGCGGCTACTGTGGGACGATTTGTTTCTATACCACCTCTCTTCTGGACGGCCTTGGTGTGTTGGAGGAGACTTTAATGTGTGGTAGCACCGTGGGAGAGGACATGAGATATTGTTAATGTGGGAGACATGGAGGACTTCTCTGTCTTCATCCAGGAGGCAACGTTGAGGAATATTGGCATGGCCTTCACTTGGTCCAACCTGAGGGCAGATGTTTCTTGTTCTAGGTTGGACAGGTTTCTGGTTTCGGTTGATTGGGAGGATCATTTTCTTCATGTGCAGGTGGTAGGGTTGGCGAGATCAGTTTCTGACCACAAGCCCATCCTTCTAATGACTAGTCGGGTCTTTCTTAGGAACTACATGTTTAGGTTTGAGTAGGTTTAGTTCAAAGAGATCGGCTTCATGGAGACTGTCACAGTGAGACTGCGGGGTCCTCTGCTATGAGTACTTTGGTGAGGAGATTAAGGCATATTGCATAGGTTCTTCAGGCTTGGGGGGCGATAAAACCCTCCCTGGGAGGTTAGCGACGAACAAGATTCTTCAGCATCTGGAGGGCCTTGATTGTTTGGAAGAGGCAGGTCTTATGGATGACGAGGATAGGGCACTCAGGGATACCTTGAAGGAGCAATATGATGGCATACTCGCTAGAGAGGAGATCTATTGGAGATAGAGATCAAGAGATAGGTGAATTAAAGAGGGAGATAGGAACACAAGTTACTTTCAACGTATTGCTTCCGGGTGAAGGAGGGTCAACTCCATCTTTTGCATCAAGGTGGGTGATCTTTCCTTCTCCTCAGATGAAGAGATGAGACCAGGTGAGAGAATTTGGTGAGGACACCAGAGCGCGGATCCGGTTTGACCCGACCCACGTTTACTGCCGTCGGAGGCCGTCAGCAGCGACATCAGCATCTCTCTGGCTTGATGATGATCCATTATTATAATGATGTATTTCTTTTTGATTTGTTGACTGTTCATTTGTAGAGAGACCCATTAAGGGCCCATTTGAAGTTTTTTTTATTTATTGTGTATTTTAGGGTGCGATTTTTGTATTATTTTAGGTCCCAGGGGTTTTTGGTCTTTAGGCATGAGGGAAGAGCATTAGGGTTTGCTTCCCCTATAAATAATGTTATAATATCATGTTTTAGGGTGAAGGAAGAAGTGGAGTGTTTGAGTTTATTGCCGCCGTCGTCTTCTCTCGTGAAGGGATCCAGGTGGGGCGCGAAGCCCTAGGGCGCGAAGCCCATCCCACCGTCTCTCTCACCATCTCTTCCGTTTCCCCTTTTCCCCTTCCCCCTCCATCTTTTCCCTTCTTTCCTTTTCCTCCCTCCTCTTATAGATCGAGGCTGCTAGAGGGCAGTCGTTGGCGGCCTCCCAGCCCCCAACGTCGGCACCACAACAGCAGCGTTAGCTGCCACCGTCGCCGGTTTCCTTCACCAGCGAGTCCACCGCATCGGAGGAAGCGCGCCGCCGTGGCGCGTCACCTGCCCCTGTCTAGGCCCGCCTTCGTCGATCATCACTACCGCTCACCCGCGCCGCCTCCTCCCCTCCCCCACGTTCGCCATTCGCCTCACCCACGATGTTCACTGCTCATTCGTTGTTTCCCGCCGGCCACAACGCCGCCGCCATCGCCGTCCCTCTCCATTGTCACTGCCACTCTTCCTTGCCCTCTCACCGTCCTCTCTCTCTTGTCGTTCTTGCCGCCACCGGAACTCGCCCTAGCCACCGTTGCCGCCGTCCGCCCTCTCCCTGGCCGGGCACCACCACCAGTCGTCGATTCCCCCCTCCCTCTCTCGATCTCTCCTTCTCCCTTTCTTTCCTCCTCTCTTGTTCTTCCCTGACA
Source organism: Amorphophallus konjac (assembly GCA_022559845.1). Lineage (NCBI taxonomy): Eukaryota > Viridiplantae > Streptophyta > Magnoliopsida > Alismatales > Araceae > Amorphophallus > Amorphophallus konjac. The sequence continues at coordinate 1,212,217 of CM040118.1, read as the reverse complement.
CTGTAGTAGAATCAGAGAAGAAGTTAAAAAAAGAAAGAAAGAAAGAAAGAGAGAGAGAAAAAAAGGGGCAAATGCTTTTCTGAAAAGCGAGAGAGAGAAAAAAAGAGAAAAAAAAGAACCCTAACAGAAGGTCCAACAAATCGATTTAGTGCAAGCTTAGTTTGACATCAGCGTTGCGAGGCTATTGCCAGGACCACGAGGATGTCGTCGTGTGCCTCGATCCTCGGTGAGTCGATTAGTGTTGAACATTCGCTCACTCGATTTGCTCATCTAGTATTTACGTCATATTTGCCACCGTGCATGAGTTAGATTGCCTAGCCCGTTAAATTATATTGTTGCCGGTGTGTGAGTTTGTGAGTGTTTTCCCTAGCCCGGAGAGCGTCAATTTAAGTACGTTGCCTGTGCATGATTGATACCCTAGGCCGTGGTAGTCCTATCTACCGTTCGGTTCAATATTTCTTGCTGCAAGGGACGATTTCTTAGAGCATAGCTACTGTTAGTTCGCGTATTTTGTCTCCTGGCGTTTGAGTTCATGTCAGATTATTTGTCGACCTATTGTAGCGTGTTTGCTGATCTCATTAGGCACATAGTCGAATTCGTTTACGTACACCGTCTCACATCAATTTTGGTATCAGAGCCTAGGTCGGCAGTCTAGGGTGTCACTGCATTGTCATGCTATGTCTTGCGTTAATTGTTAGATCGTTTGCATCGTGAAAAAAGAAGAAGCATTTCTTCCATCTCATAGTGTGTCGTGCATCGTAGTTTTGTCCAGTCCTGTGTTGTATATCCACACGTAGCAGTGCTGAGTATCACTTGTCAGCGCCGATGTCAGGGTCACACCCAGGCATGTCAGGATCACACTCGAACGTGTCAGGTGCGCATGTGGACCCTCGGGGAGGTCCCGACTTGACCGAGTTAGTGTACTAGCTTAGGGCTGAGATGCAGATGATGGATCGACCCCTTGGTGAGGGCCTTGCATGCATAGAGGATAGGGTCACAGAGTTTGATTGTACCGTCTAGGGGATGGTTGGTCGCATCATCGCTCTGGAGGGAGTCATTTCGGACCAGAGGCGTGATCGGGTAGTAGATCGCCCTCAGCCACAACGTCCACATCCCCATGCTCCGCCTCAACCCCCACCCCATAGGGTTGTTCACGCTGATGACTGGCGTGGGCATGTTGAGGATCTTGACAGACAATCTTTTGGGGAAGAGGTGAATGAGGCTCCTAGGGTCCCTGTTGCCCGGGGGTATAGGAGGCATGATCAGGAGTTTGATGATGAGCAGAGGGCATATCGAGACCGAGACCAGGATATTCGGAATGCCCGCATCGAGGCTCCCAAGTTTGACGGTTCCTTGGAATCACAAGTTTATCTTGATTGGGAAGCCAGGATGAACCACTACTTTGATTGAATGGGGGTGTCTGACTCTACGCGAGCTTTCTTCATCAAGATGATGTTGGGAGGTCGAGCCCAGACTTATTGGATGTGGCACAGAGGTACGAGGAGTCTATTGACTCATGGGAGGAGATGAAAGCGAGACTCCGGGAGAAGTACGTCCCCGCGACGTACCGACACAGGTTGATTGATAGATGACAGAAAATCACTCAGGGTACTCGATCTGTTTCGGAGTACATTGATGAGTTTGATGAGCTTCTATTGAGGTGTGGAGCTCATGAGGAGGGCGCGTTGACCTTTGCCGGTTTTCGAGGGGACTTCGTCGGGTTTATCGGCAGGAGCTATTCCATCAGCGTGTGATGACCATTGATCATGCCTACTAGGTCATACGTGAGATGGAGCAGTTCGAGTTGGAGAGTGACTCTCCCCCTCGGGCGAGACCACACATCAGCTCCCCTCCGAGCAGCATGCTGTACCCGTGCCATCCCAGAGAAGCCCTGCCTTCAGACTCCCCGAGGCTCGGTGCCCGGATGTACCCTCTCGCCCTCGCCCATTTCTTGCAAGAGAGCTTGTGCCAGCCTTACCTGCCCCTCCCACTTGTCCTCAGATTAGTGCGCCACCTGTCAGGCGAGATGAGGAGGGGAAAGCCCCCATGATGGGAGATTTGCCTCAGGGCAGCAGTTCCCGTAATCGCTGCTATCAATGTCAGAGCTTGGTCACTATACCTCCTCTTGTCCTACGAGGGCTGTAGCCATTGAGAGTGTTGATTAGGTGGATCCTCCACCAGCCCCAGTGGAGGTGAGTTATGTGGCTGGAGTTGACATGGCCGACGAGTTCCAGTTAGAGGAGGGAGCAGTCGGGGGTATCCAGGCGATTAGCACTGAGGGCGTGCCATGTGATGATAGGCCTGGGGTCGTTCGCTGCATTCTGACCCAGCCGAAAGAGAGCGATGACTGGCGCCGTACTGCGATTTTCCACACCTATAGGCGTCTAAGTGGTAAGGTGTGCAAAGTCATCATTGACAGTGGGAGTTGCATTAATGCAATCTCCACTGGTACAGTCACGCGCCTTGGATTGCCGCCTGTGGATCACCCTTGCCCTTACCATGTGTCCTAGGTGGACGTGACTTCCATTCCCGTTCGGTCGAGATGTCTTGTACCGATACATTTCCACTTGTATGAGGACCAGATTTGGTGCAATGTCCTGCCTATGGAGGTTGGGAGTATTATCTTGGGCAGGCCATGGATATGTGATGTGGACGTGACTCTATGGTCGGTCCAACACTTGTGTCTTCGAGCATGGCGGCCAGGGCATCACCATACATCACTCTCGACCACGAGCTTCTACTACTCCGCAGCAGGGCACTTCACCCAGTGCCACAGCTGCTGCTGGCACATCACAGTCACACACCACTGTTGTACTCAATACTACGCAGTAGGGCACCGCTTCCGTCCTCAGAGTTTCCCCGTCTAGTAGCACCCCTACACCTCGTGCTACTATCTTAGGTCCCGCAGCTTCCAGGACCTTACAGCTGATTACTACTTGGGAGTTTGAGCAGGAGCTTCCAGAGTTTGATACCGTCTATGCCTTAGTGGGGAGAGAGGTTACAAAGGTGGTCGTTGAGGCACTATACGAGCACCCCGTTGACGTTATCTCACTCCTCCACGAGTTTGCAGATATCTTTCCTGAAGATCTTCCGGATGGATTGCCACCTATGGGTGATATCCAACACGCCATTGATTTGATTCCGGGGTCCACGTTACCCAACCTGCCACACTATCGCATGAACCCGATTGAGCATGCTGAGCTTCAGAGGCAAGTTGAGGAGTATCTGAGGAGGGCCTCCGTGATGGAGAGCATGAGTCCCTATGGCATTCCCACACTATTAGCTTAAAAGAAAGATGGTACTTGGAGAATGTGCGTGGATAGTTGTGCGGTTAATCACATCACGGTGAAGTACCGTTTTCCCATTCCCCGCTTGGATGACATGTTAGATATGATGGCAGGAGCCATAATGTTCTCGAAGATCGATACGAAGAGTGGCTATCATCAGGTTAGAATCCGACCTGGGGATGAATGGAAGACGGCCTTCAAGATGAAGGACGGGCTTTATGAGTGGTTGGTGGGCTGTCCAACGTCCCTAGTACTTTCATGCGGCTAATGACCCAGGTGTTGCAACCATTCATTGGGGTGTTCCTGGTCGTATATTTTCATGGCATTCTTATCTACAGCCGTATTAGAGATGATCATGTGGGCCACCTACGCCAGGTGTGTCTAACCCTTCGACGTGAGGGCTTATATGGCAACCTCAAGAAGTCTGCCTTCATGACCGATCCTGTTACTTTCTTGGGGTTCATCGTTTCTCTTGAGGGTGTCTCCGCTGACCCGGAGAAGGTCAGGGCGATCGTAGAGTGGCCTGAGCCACAGACTATCCATGATGTGCGCAACTTTCATGGCTTGGCCGCTTTCTACCGACAATTCATACGTGGGTTCAGCACTGTTACGGTTCCGATTACTGACTGTATTCGGAAGGGAGCCTTTGTTTAGACGAAGGCCGCTGCTTTGGCTTTTCGTGACATCAAGGAGCGGATGGCTCTAGCACATGTACTTCGACTGTCGGATTTTTCGCGAGTGTTTGAGGTCTCATGTGATGCTTCTGATGTCAGCATAGGTGGAGTGTTGAGTCAGGAGGGCCACCCTATTACTTACTTCAGCGAGAAATTGAATGATGCAAAGCTGAAGTACTTCACCTATGACAAGGAGTTTTATGCGGTAGTTCAGGCCTCGAGGCATTTGAGACATTATCTACTACCGTAGGAGTTTATGTTGTATTCGGACCATGAGGCCTCAGATTTCTCCACGCTCAGAAGAAGCTCAACCCCCGACACGGTCGTTGGGTAGAGTACCTTCAGGCCTACACATTCGTCCTCAAGCATCAGGCGGGTGTGGAGAATCGTGTGGCAGACGCGCTGAGCCGTGGATCCTTGCTTTTATCTGTTGTCCACACAGAGGTCACGGGGTTTGAGAGGCTCCGAGAGGAGTATCCTGATTGTTCAGATTTTGGTCCGATTCACGCTGCACTCCAGTCAGGACCCTCTAGAGAGTACCGTGATTTCATCTTTCAAAAGGGTTATCTTTTTTGTGGGGATAGGTTGTGTGTCCTGTGGACTTCTGTTTGCGAGTTTTTGATTTGGGAGCTTCATGCAGGAGGTCTCACCGGCCACTTTGGTCGGAACAAGACCATTGAGTTGGTGGAGTATTGGTTCTTTTGGCCTAGCCTGAAGTGCGATGTGACCCACATCGTGGCCTAGTGCTACACTTGCGCTATGGCTAAGCAGCGAAAGCAAAATACCTCTTTGTACACTTCCCTCCCTGTGCCAGATCGTCCGTGGTAGAATGTTAGTATGGATTTTGTCCTAAGGTTGCCGCGTACGGTCCGTCGGCACGATTCCATCATGGTGGTGGTCGATAGGTTCTCCAAGATGACTCACTTTATTCCTTGTGCCAGGACTTCCGATCCGTCGAATGTAGCCCGTCTCTTTCTAGTTGAGATTGTCCATTTGCATGGGCTACCCAAGACTATTGTTTCGGACAGGGATGTGCGATTTGCGAGTTATTTTTGGAAGACCCTATGGCACCTTATGGGCACCAAACTCAAGTTCTCCATAGCTTATCACCCCCAGACCGATGGGCCGACTGAGGTAGTTAATAGGAGTCTGAGTGACCTCTTGCGATGTCTAGTTGGAGAGCATGATTGAGGTTGGGATCTGATCTTACTTTGAGTGTGCGTACAACAACTCAATCAACAGGTCTACTGGCATGAGTCCCTTTGAGATAGTTACTGGCTAGAGACTTAGGAGGCCCATAGATCTTGTCTCTATGCCCCGTCAGGCCCGTGTTTCAGAGTCAACCGAGTCCCTAGCTGAGCATATTAGGAGTCTGCATGATAGCATCCGTCATCACATTGAGATCAACAATGTAAGCTACAAGAAGTCGACAGATGCACATCGTCGGTTCCAGGAGGGTAATTACATGATGATCAGGGTCAGACCTGAACGGTTTCCCTCGGGAACCGTGAAGAAGCTACAAGTTCGGGGAGCCAGTCCGTTCAAAGTGCTGAATCGTGTCGGGCCCAATTCGTATGTGGTAGATCTACCACCAGACTATGGTATTAGTTCCACGTTTAACGTCTCAGATCTGGTGACTTATCGGGACCCGACAGTGATTCCCAGTGATCTTTTCAAGCCTTCTTCTCTTGTGAGTGGGCCCACCCTTGAGTGCCCACCAACACCTTCAGTTACGGCATGGCGTGAGCAGACTGACCAGATACTAGATAAGCAGATTGTTACTTCACCGGGCGGAGCTTTTCAACACTACCTAGTTCGTTGGAGAGGTCGGCCACCTACTGAGGATGCATGGGTCACACGCGAGGAGCTACAGCAGATCGACCCCGACCTCTTGGAGCGGTACCAGAGCGGCCAGGACCCTTACTCGACAGGGTCGAGTTCCTTCCAGGTGGGGAGGATTGGTGAGGACACCAGAGCGCGGATCTGGTTCGTCCCAACTCGCGTTTACTGCCGTCGGAGGCCGTCAGCAGTGACATCAACATCTCTTTGGCTTGATGATGATCCATTATTATAATGATGTATTTCTTTTTGATTAGTTGACTGTTCATTTGATAGAGAGGCTTTTTAAGGGCCCATTTGAGGTTTTATTTATTTATTGTGTATTTTAGGGTGCTATTTTTGCATTGTTTTAGATCCCAGGGGTTTTTTGGTCTTTAGGCATGAGGGAAGAGCATTAGGGTTTGCTTCCCCTATAAATAATGTTGTAATCTCATGTTTTAGGGTGAAGGAAGAAGTGGAGATTTTAATTTTATTGCCGTCGTCGTCGTCTCCCGTGGAGGGATCTAGGTGGGGTGCGAAGCCCTAGGGCGTGAAGCCCATGCCACTGTCTCTCTCGCCATCTCTCCTGTTTCCCCCTTCCCCTTCCCCCTCCATCTTCTTTCTTCCTTCTTTCCTCTTCCTCCCTCCTCTAACAGATCGTAGTTGCCAGAGGGCAACCGCCGGCGGCCTCCCTCCACTCAACGCAGGCACTGTAGCGGCGGCGTTAGCTGCCACCGTCGCCGGTTTCCTTCACTAGCAAGCCCACCGCATCGGAGGAAGCTTGCCGCCGCCGCGGCCCATCACCTTCCCCTGTCCAGGCCCGCCTTCGCCGGTCATTACTGCCGCTAGCCTGCGCCGCCTTTTCCCCTCTTCCACGTTCGCCGATCGCCTTACCTACGACGTTCGCTACTCGTCCGCCGTTCCCCGCTGGCCACAACGCCATCGCCGTCGTGGTCGTCCCTCTCCACCGTCGCGTCGCCAACGTCCGCCCTGTAATGCTCCGGATTTTTTGGATATTTTTCGGATCATTTTCGTGGGTCTCGGAGTGTATTTTGTGCTTTACACGTGTTTTTCCCTGATGTGCCTTCGGAACTCTGTGCAGGGCGAACCGTGGCGTTCTCCGACTCCGGGACAGTACCGGCGCGTTGTGCTCTTCCCAAGATTCGCGGAGGTAATTTTTAGTATTTTTATGAATTTCTGGAATTTTTGGGTTTTTTCTATATATATTAACTCTCTCTCTCTCCCCTCTCATTTCTCTCCTCCCTCCCTCTCTCTTCTCACGCTCTCTCCCTTCTCACCCTCTCCTCTCCGGCGGCCGACGGAGCGGGGGCACAGCGGGGCGACGCGGGCGAGGAGGACGGCGAGGATGGGTTGAGGATCGGGGGATGGAGGCGCGGTGAAGCTCGGCCGCGAGTTCGTGAATCGGCGAGGGTTTCGCAGCGTTTTCTTCGCGGATCGGCATCCACGGCCCGTGAAATCTTCGGTGGAGGTAGGGAGATGGATCCCTAGCTCATGTACTTCCTTTCCTGCGATTTTGGTAGACCGTGGTGAGACGAGCGGACTTATTTGTGAATTTTTGGGAAAAAGTATGATTTTGGGGTGTGAGCCCGATCTAGAGTTTTGATTGCATTTTTGTGGTTTGAATGAGTCCTCTCGGGTGCTAGAGAGGTAGGGGACTAGTTTCCCCTTGTTTTCCCCTTCGCGTGGGCACGAACGGGGCGTGGAATGGACTTTCCCGCCGTTTCCGCCGTTTTCGGGCTCGGGACGATTTAGCGGTCGTTCCAGAGACCGTTAGGGGCGCCAAGCGGTCATGTGGAGACCGCTAGGGGTCCCCCTGTGTCGGTCATGGCTGGCGGTCATGCGATAAACCGCCAGGTTTAGCGGTCCATGGGTAGATCGCTAGCCAGTGTTTCGTGGTCCATGGGTAGACCGCCAAGCTCCCGTTAGCGGTCAAGGGCACGACCGTTTTCTGTTTTGGAGTCGTTTGAGGTCGGTTGGGTAGCGGTTTCGCGATTGATCGCTAGGCATCGCCTAGCGGTCAGGCAAAAGACCGCCACCTGCCTGGCGGTCCGAGAGATGACCGCAAGGGGTTCGTGTGTTCCAGAGTTCTTAGCGGTCCAGCGGTAGACCGCTAGCCTTTCGTTAGCCGTTCAAGGGTAGACCACTAGGAGATTCTTCGTGCTCTTCGTGCCGTTTACCGTCGTGTTGGTCTCCGGTCAACCCGGTTGACCCAATGGTCGACCTTCGGCCTCGTGAGTGTCCCGGACACCCCGTGAGTTCCGTGTCCATGTTTCTGGGGTGTCTGGAGGTACCGTGTTACCTCGATTAGCGTGTCCGTAGGTGTGGTGGGTCCGGGTGACCTCATGTGTTTCGGGCTTTCGTGTTACGCTTGATCGAGTCACCGTGTATCGGTGTGAGTGCGGTGGGGTTCCCCCCGCATGTCGTGGGTTTCTGCGGAAGATGGTTCCCGACTGGGCCAAGTGTTTGACCTTGGACTGCGAGTCCAGTTGCCAGCCTGGGGCTGGAGGGTTCCTGCTTTTCCTAGGGATGGGGAATCAGCGTGGCGGCTTGTGAGCTGCCTTGGGAACTATGCTTCGGTGCTTTCCGCGTGGGCCGTGTGTATGGCCTGTGGACTGTGAGTCCAATTACCCAGCTTGGGGCTGGAGGGTTTCTCGGTTCCCTTTTCGAGGGAATGGTCTCAGCAGTTGTGAACTGTCTCGTGAGTCATCGTGCCGAGATTTCTGACCCTAGGGTTAGGGCAGATTGACGGCGTAGAGCCGTTCGGTGCAACAGTCTTGACCCTGAGTCTTGTGACTCAAGGACCGTTGGATTTAGTGAGTCTAGAGGACTGTCCAGAGTCCAGGGGCTCGGCGCCACTTGGTTCTTCTCAACTTTCGCGCAGGGTGCGTGCGTGGTTCTCGGAGTTTCTCCTCGGAGAGTGGTCACATCAGTGACTCCCCCACTAGTCGTAGCCTTCCGACACGCGAGTGGTCCCACCAGGGAGTGGTGGCGAGGCTGACCCGAGAGACGATTTTTAGACTGGTTACCGTAGGGCCCCACATTTTGACGCCAGAGTCCGGCTGAGGGGAAAACCAGTCATAGGGTCAGACCTAGGACGTACGGTCTGTATGCGCACACGTGGTCGGCGACTGTGGACGCGTGCTGACGAGCACGACCCCGACTAGTCACTTGTTCTGTGGTTACTTGTACGGTGTCCCCGTTCCACCAGGGGTCGAGGGGGACACCTAAGGCGCGGTCTAAGACGTCAGTGGACGCATCCGGCCTTACTTCTGGTGGGCATGTACTCCTGTCACGTGAGACGTGACTCTCCTGTTTTGGTTTCGTTTCCCGTTTGCGAGACATGGTTTTCTGGACCGTCCGGTGTTTCCGAGGTAGTGGCCAGGGTGCCAGTGGCTTCACCGAGGTTGCGTCTTGTTAGAGTTGTGTTCACGACAACGTGGTCGTGACCCTACCTTGGACAGTGTGGTCCAGGTTGGCCTTGTCTGGGAGGATAGGCCTTCACGGCGGGAGCTGCCGTGAGTGTTTCCTTGGTAGGTCTGGTGTTAGAGTGGTCCGGTTCCGGATTGTGAGATCGGGATTTCTCTTTCTGTTGACGGTACAGTAGGAGTAGCTGTAGTGCCGAGTTTTGATCGGCCACCGGTTCGCTGTTCCTGTTGTAGTTGTAGCTGTTTTTCCTTTCCGTTACCGCCGTTGTTCTCGGTTGGGGTTCCGCGGCAGGTTGTCGGCAGTTCTTCCTCGAGGTTCGAGGATGCTGTCGGGGGTTCTTAGTTGCCAGCTCGCCGGGTCGAGTGTTCACTTGGCATGTGGTACGTTTTATTGCTTTAGACTGTACTTTCTGTTGGACTGGACTTTGCTGTAGTTGTTTATTTATTTCTGTTAATTGTTGAATTGTCCAACCTTATTTCCTATTTCTTTGTACCTCCACACTCCTTTTAGCCCTTCCGAACCCTCCGGCTCGTGGGCGGCGGGCCAGGATTCGAATGGTATCGGGTTCTTCCCGGTATCCGGATCTTTGGTCGTTACAGCTGGTATCAGAGCAGTGGTTGTGGATGTACATAGGAATTTGAGATATTGCAGTGATCAGAGTCCGTAAGGTCCAATACAGTCGGTAGCTGGCATAGGGTTTTATATTTGTTTTCCGCTTGTTTCTCGCTTGGGAGCTTGAGTGCGCGGCGTTGGCGCTGTGAAGGCGGTTGCAGCTTCTGTTGGAATGCCGACGTGGGGTTTGAGTATCGAGGTCGAGAGTTTTCTCCCTCATCAGTTGTGGCCCCGGTTGTGCTACGTTGGGCAAAGGTTGTCGGCAGGTGCGCTGTTGCAGTGCTGTGTTCGTGGAATCTACAGCGAGGTCAGGTGGCTGGCGAGGATTGTTCGTGGTTATGTGGCCGTGAGCGTGCTCTGAGGGAGTTGTTATTGGTTTGGCCACTCCAGCTTGAGATTTATCCAGCCCCTGAGGTGTTAAGGTCGTGGTTGAGGTGGCAGAGCAGATGCTCTGATCGAGAAGTGTGCTCGGGTGAGCAGAGGATCTTCTCGGTGAGCTACTGTTTCGTCGAGCCCGATGTTTTTGTCGTGCTCTGTGGCGTCAAAAATGACGTGTCGGTCCCGATTGTTTTGCGGATTTCGAGGCAGGATTGGGTTGTGGTAACCCTGGTTTCGGTTCGAGACTGTGCGGCAGTGACCCGGATTGTGGATTTTGGGCTGTTGTGCACTGTCTTGGTTGCGCCGTGTGTGACGGTCGGTGAGATGTGAAGGTTCCGTGGCGAGTTCGGGACTCGAGGATGAGCGATTATGGCTCGTGTTGCGGCTCTTGGCGTGGTGTGTTGCAGTTCGAGGAATTGCAGTGGTGGTGCATCGAGAGATGCTGTGATCGTGGTCCGACGTGACACTTGCTGAGTGTGTCAGAGGCGCTGACCTGATGGAAGCAATGGGTTTCTCGGTGTTGGAAGGTGCTGTTCCCAGCATGCGCGAGGTTTGAGGTCAGGTCGAGCATGGAGATTCTTCCGTTGGTCGGAGGTATGTCGGTTTCTCCTTTGGTTGGAGAGATTGTGTTTAGTTAAGGTTCGTCGTCTTGCATTGCGTGTTCGGATTGGTTGACCTCGTGTGCCATGAAGTCCGTGCGAGACGTGATCCGTGTTTTGGCAAGGTGGTTGCCTGCGAGAGTTGTGCCCATTTCCCCTAGTGTGTAAGGGTGCTGGCGCTGTTCCAGAAGGACGAGTGCTAGTTGGGCGGTGTTCGAATTCTTGGCTGGTGCTGGAACTTTCCGATGCGTGGCGGATCGGAGCCTGCGGAGTTGCAGAAAATTGCCAGATTAAGAGAGAGAATCTCTGCTTGGGGTTCGAGGTAATGGAGCTTTCCTCACCCTGTTTTCTGAAGTTGGCCAGCCGAGTTGTGGATTGTCGGGATGGCGAGTCCTGAGTTGCCGTGTTGGCTGTGCGCGTGGATCAGAGTGCGCAGCGGAAGCCTGGTGGGCCCGTGACCCACTGGTTCAGGATTGTAATGTTGGGTGCTACGGGTGGATTTCCTGAGGTTGCGTTGAGCATCGGAGGATTGGTTTCTCGGTGTGAGACGTGTTGCTGCCGTGCCGTTGCTCGAGATATCGTGGTTCTTGGCACTGGCAGGATGGAGTGTTGGGGAAATATGTTGGCAAGTGTGCCGCATGAGTACCCTATTCCTGTGATGGAAGCCGTGTCAGGCATCGGTGTTAGACCCGGATGGGGTTGTTGAGGATGTCGCCTGACGGAGGTCGAGGATGTGTTATCACCTCACCACGACTCATCAAGGACCTCTCTCGACTCTAGGGGTTTTTCTATATGTATTAACTCTTTCTCTCTCTCCCCTCTCATTTCTCTCTTCCCTCCCTCTCTCTTCTCACGCTCTCTCCCTTCTCACCCTCTCCTCTCCGGCTGCCGACGGAGCGGGGCGGGGGCGCAGCGGGGCGACTCGGGCGAGGAGGACGGCGAGGATGGGTCGAGGATCGAGGGATGGAGGCGCGGTGAAGCTCGGCTGCGAGTTCGTAAATCGGTGAGGGTTTCGCGGCGTTTTCTTCGCGGATCGACGTCCACGGCGCGTGAAATCTTCGGTGGAGGCAGGGAGATGGATCCCCAGCTCGTGTACTTCCTTTCCCGCGATTTTGGTAGGCCGTGGTGAGTCGAGCGGGTTTATTTGTGAATTTTGGGGAAAAAGCATGATTTTGGGATGTGAGTCCGATCTAGAGTTTTGATTGCGTTTTTGTGGTTTGAATGAGTCCTCTCGGTGCTAGAGAGGTAGGGGACTAGTTTCCCCTTGTTTTCCCCTTACCGTGGGCGCGAACGGGGCGTGGAATTGACTTTCCTGCCGTTTCCGCCGTTTTCGGGCTCGGGACGATTTAGCGGTCGTTCCAGAGATCGCTAGGGGCGCCAAGCGGTCATGTATAGACTGCTAGGGGTCCCCCTGTGTCGGTTATGGATGGCGGTCATGCGATAAACCGCCAGTGGGTTTAGCGGTCCATGGGTAGACCGCTAGCCAGTGTTTCACGGTCCATGGGTAGGCCGCCAAGCTCTCGTTAGCGGTCAAGGGCAAGAACATTTTCTGTTTTGGAGTCGTTTGAGGTCGGTCGGGTAGCGGTTTCGCGACTGACCGCTAGGCATCGCCTAGTGATCAGGTAAAAGACCGCCACCCGCCTGGCGGTCCGAGAGGTGACCGCTAGGGGTTCGTGTGTTGCAGAGTTCTTAGCGGTCCAGCGGTAGACCGCTAGCCTTTCCTTAGCGGTCCAGGGGTAGAACGTTAGGAGATTCTTTGTGCTCGTTGTGCCGTTTACCGTCGTATTGGTCTCCGGTCGACCCGATTGTGACCCAGTGGTCGACCTTCGACCTCGTGAGTGTCCCGGACACCCCGTGAGTTTCGTGTCCGTGTTTCTGGGGTGCCTGGAGGTACCATGTTACCTCGATTAGCGTGCCCGTAGGTGTAGTTGGTCCGGGTGACCCCATGTGATCCGGGCTTTCGTGTTACGCTCGATCGAGTCACCGTGTATCGGTGTGAGTGCGGTGGAGTTCCCCCGCATGTCGTGGGTTTCTGCGGAAGATGGTTCCCGACTGGGCCAAGTGTTTGACCTTGGACTGCGAGTTCAGTTGCCCGCCTAGGGTTGGAGGGTTCCCGCTTTTCCTAGGGATGGGGAATCAGCGTGGCGGCTTGTGAGCTGCCTTGGGAACTGTGCTTCGGTGCTTTCCGCGTGGACCGTGTGTGTGGCCTGTAGACTGTGAGTCCAATTACCCAGCCTGGGGCTGGAGGGTTTCTCGGTTCCCTTTTCGTAGGAATGGTTTCAGCAGTTGTGAACTGCCTCGTGAGTCATCGTGCCGAGATTTCTGACCCTAGGGTTAGGGCAGATTGACGGCGTAGAGCCGTTCGGTGCAACGGTCTTGACCCCGAGTCTTGCGACTCAAGGACCGTTGGATTTAGTGAGTCTAGAGGACTGTCCAGAGTCCAGTGGCTCGGCGCCACTTGGTTCTTCTCGACTTTCGCGCAGGGTGCGTGCGTGGTTCTCGGAGTTTCTCCTCAGAGAGTGGTCACATCAGTGACTCCCCACTAGTCGTAGCCTTCCGACACGCGAGTGGTCCCACCAGGTAGTGGTGCGAGGCTGATCCGAGAGACGATTTTTAGACTGGTTACCGTAGGGCCCCACGTTTTGACGCCAGAGTCCGGCTGAGGGGAAAACCAGTCAGAGGGCCAGACCTAGGACGTACGGTCTGTGTGTGCACACGTGGTCGGAGACTGCGGACGCTTGCTGACGAGCACGACCCGACTAGTCACTTGTTCTGTGGTTACTTGTACGGTGTTCCCGTTCCACCAGGGGTCGAGGGGGACACCTGAGGCACGGTCTAAGATGTCAGTGGACGCATCCGACCTTGCTTCTGGTGGGAAGGTACTCGTGTCACGTGAGACGTTACTCTCCTGTTCTGGTTTCGTTTCCCATCTGCGAGACTTGATTTTCTGGACCGTCAGGTGTTTCCGAGGTAGTGGCTAGGGTGCCAGTGGCTTCACCGAGGTTGCGTCTTGTTAGAGTTGTGTTCACGACAGCGTGGTCGTGACCCTACCTTGGACAGTGTGGTCCAGGTTGGCCTTGTCTCGGAGGACAGGTCTTCACGGCGGAGCTGCCGTGAGTGTTTCTTCGGTAGGTCTGGTGTTAGAGTGGTCCGGTTCTGGATTGTGAGATCGGGATTTCTCTTTCTGTTGACGGTACAATAGGAGTAGCTGTAGTGCCGAGTTTTGACCGGCCATCGGTTCGATGTTCCTACTGTAATTGTAGCTGTTTTTCCTTTCCGTTACCGCCGTTGTTCTAGGTTGGGGTTCCGTGGGATCCCTACTAAGCCAGTGACAGGAGGCTCACCCCTGCTTTTCAGGTACGGCGGTTCTTCTTGAAAGTTCGAGGGTGCTGTTCGGGGGTTCTTAATTGCCAGCTCGCCGGGCCGAGTGTTCACTTGGCATGTGGTACGTTTTACTGCTTTAGACTCTACTTTCTGTTGGACTGGACTCTGCTGTAGTTGTTTATTTATTTCTGTTAATTGTTGAATTGTCTTGCCTTATTTCCTATTTCTTTGTACCTCCACACTCCTTTTAGCCCTTCTGAGCCCTCCGGCTCGTGGGCGGCGGGCCAGGATTCGAATGGTATCGGGTTCTTCCCGGTATCCGGATCTTGGGTTGTTACACGCCCTCTCTCTCGCTGGCCACCACCCCCGACTGTCGATTCCCCCTCCCTCTCTTGATCTCTCCTTGTCCCTCTCTTTCCTCCTCTCTCGTTCTTCACTGACACTATAGCAGAATCAGAGAAGAAGTAAAAAGAAAGAAAGAAAGAAAGAAAGAAGGAGAGAGAGAGAGAAAAAATGGGCAAATGATTTCTTGAAAGAAAAGGAGAGAGAGAGCAGAAAAAAAAGAGAGAAAAAAAAGAACATCCCCAACAGAAGGTCTAGCAAATTGATTTAGTGCGGGCTCAGTTCGACATCAGCATTGCGAGGCTATTACCGAGACCACGAGGACGTCGTCGTGTGCCTCGCTCCTCAGCGAGTGGGTTAGTGTTGAAAATTTGCTCACCTGATTTACTCATCTAGTATTTACGTCATGTTTGTCCCTATGCCTGAGTTAGGTTGCCTAGCCCGTTAAATTATATTGCTGGCGGTGTGTGAGTTTGTGAGTGTTTTCCTTGGTCCGGAGAGCACCGATTTGAGTACGCTGCCTGTGCGTAATTGATACCTTAGGCCGTTGTAGTCCTATCTACTGTTCGGTTCGATGTTTCTCGCTACGAGGGACGGTTTCTTAGAGCATAGCTATTGTTAGTTTGTGTATTTTGTCTCCTGGCATTCAAGTTCACATTAGATTATTTGTCGACTTATTGTAGCGTGTTTGCTGATCTCATTAGTCGTGTAGTCGGATTCGTTTACGTACACCGTCCCGCATCAGAATTCTACTCTATATTGTTCACATAGGATGAGTTTTGCAGGCCAAGGATTACAACTAATCTTCTCCCTTGCCTCTCCCTTGAGGGGAGGGACACTATCTCTCTGCCCGTTTCAGAGGAGGAGGTCTACCGGACAGTGTTTTCTCTTGCAGGTGATAGGGCCCCTAGCCCGGACGACTTTCCCCTCAACTTCTTTCAAAAGTGTTGGGGGGTTATCAAAGATGATCTTCTGTCAACAGTGAGAGAGTTTCAGGAGGAGAGGGTGCACTTGGGAGGTATTAGCAAGACCTTCTTAGTGCTCATCCCTAAGATGGCAGGTGCCCAAGAATTTTGAGATTTTAGGCCCATTAGCCTGTTGAATGGAACCTATACGATCATCCCCAAGGTGCTTGCAAGTAGACTAGTCATTGTTATGGACAGACTAGTTAGTCACTTCCAGGGAGCCTTCATTAAGGGGAGACATATTCTGGATAATTTCTTGGTGACACATGAGTATATCTTTGGTATGAAGAACCAGAATAGGGAAGGGGTAGTCCTGAAGCTGGATTTTGAGAGGGCCTATGACAGGGTGAATTGGCAATGTCTTTTTGATGTTCTGGGCAAGATGGGTTTTGGGGACAAATGGATTGGTTGGGTCAGGGTGTGTTTCTCTTCAGCTACCTTTATGGTCCTTGTCAATGGCAAGTCGTCCTCTTGGTTCCATTGCAGTCGGGGACTCCGCTAGGGGGACACTATTTCTCCTCTTCTTTTTGTGTTTGTGGTTAGTATTTTGAGCAGGGTGTGGCAGAGGGCTGAGACAGTTGGGATGATTAGAGGATTCCAGTTGGCTAGAGTTGGCACTAATGTCACTCACTTGCAGTATGCAAATGACACCATCTTGTTCCTTGCTGAGGGTGAGCAACATCCTTTCATGGCTAGGTTTTTGCTGGAACTGTTGGAGGAGGTCATTGGCTTGAAAGTTAATTTCAACAAGAGTCTCCTTGTAGGGGTGAATGTGGAGGACAGACCTCTCTTGAGGGTGGCTTGCTTGTTGGGTTGTAAGATTGGGGAGTTTCCATTTTCTTACTTTGGCCTTCCCCTTATCTTAGGTCCTCTTAGGTGTATAGATTGGCTTCCCATCATCTAGAGGTATGGGTCCAGGTTGGCCGGGTGGAAGGTTAGAATTTTATCTCATGGGGGCAGATTGGTATTGTGCAGATCAGTGTTGGACAATCTCCCTTTCTTTCAATATTCCGGATTTCGAAGATGGTGGCGAAGAAGATTGACTCTATCCAGTGTAGGTTCTTTTGGCACAGAAGTGGGGGGAGATGCAGGGGATGTCATGATATAGCGTGGGGAGGAATAGTCACTAGCAAGGAACAAGGAGTTGGGCTCAAGCATGTAAGAGATTTCAATTTGGCCCTATTGTGTAAGTGACTGTGGAGGTTGGGTTGTGGAGAGGATGGGCTGTGGGTCTAATTGATCAAGCAATGGTACTTCGACAGGAGGAGAGTGTGGGACTTCACTCCTACTCCCCTCCACAGGACGTCTTCTCTTTGGTGGGATATTCTCTCTTGTAGGGGTGTTCTTGTCTCCGGTATCCGGGTCTGCTAGGTAATGGCGACACGAGTCTCTTTTGGAAGGATAGATGGTGTGGGGACTTCACCCTGGAAGCTCTGTTCCTTAGCTTCTTTGCGGTTGCAACAAATCCCCGGGGTAGTCTCTCAGGCCTTCAACCCCCTCCTCTCGGGAGGTGCTTGGGCCTCGATCTTCAAGTGGAATCTAAGTCAAGACTCATGAGGAGTTGGAGCAGTTTTGGGGACTTCTCTCTTTCTTCCTTTCCTTCCATCCCCGAGACATCAAGGATGCGTGGGAGTGGAGGTGGGAGGAGGCTTCTCCTTAACAGTTAGATCGGCTTATGCCGTCATCATAGATGGAGGTGTTTGTCATTGCTTCCATGATCAGATATGGAGACCGAAGAACCCCTTGAAGGTGAAGATCTTGGCTTGTAGGAATGGGAGGCTTCCGACCTGAGGCAGGTTGATCCAATTACTTTCGAATATTTTGCCAACTTGCTGTCTTTGTGGAGAGGATGACGAGTCACTTGACCAACTGCCTGCTAGCTGCTCCTACTCACAGGGGGTGTGGAGGGAGATTGTTTGGAGGACCAGTTGCATTTTTGGCTAGTATAGGGATGTTCACCACCTGCTGTTGCATTGGGACACGCCTTGGCCTCTCAAGACGGACAGAACGATGTGATGGCTTATCCTTCACGTCACACTTTGAACGTTGTGGGGGGGGGGGGGACAATCGGATCTTCAGGAGGCAGTCTCGAGATGAGGGCACAGTTGTTTCTTTTATTTGTGATAGAGTTAGGGAATGGGCAGCTACTCTTTGTAGTGTGAATTCCCTTATTTCTCCTCTTTTTGGCTGTTTTGGGGGATAGGTTGATCCACACAGTCTTTATGTGGGGTTCTCTTGTATAGGATTTTTGGGGTTGCATTTTTTGGGATTGTGACAGCCTATACTTGTATATTCTTCTTCTTTTCATTTTATAAATTAGTGGTCCTACCCACTTTAAAAAAAATGTTCCAAGTTTAGTGGAATCAGAATCTGTTGATTCCACATTTGATTCTGGCATGCTTGCAGCCCTAAAATGCTAAACGGAGGTTAACTGTAGATGTATTTTTAACAAAAAAAAATGTTCCAAGTTTAGCCGAATCAGAATCTGTTGATTCTACATTTGATTCTGGCATGCTTGCAGCCCTAAAATGTTAAACGGAGGTTAACTGTAGACATACTTTTGACATTATTTTAATATAAGAAGGTTTCTATAAACAATATGAAAATGAGACAGACAATTCTGCAATAAACTTGTAAGGAGGGTGTCTTTGCAAAAAAAAACAATCTGGATTGGCAGTAGGCATACCTGATCCAATTCAGAATTTCTTGTTGGAATAAATATTTTCTATAGGATGGGATTTAATTGCCTATACTTGTGCCACTTCAGTGTTCATGAAATTCCTGTATCCCTTTCAGTTTCAATCATCTTGGTTGTCAATTAATGAAATGTGGTCCTATCCACTTCAAAAAAGACTTTGGTGAAATTCTCGCATATTGAATTTCTTTTATGTTCAAAATAATACTTATGTTTTTATTTCTTCAACACTCATTTTAGGCCATTTTCTTTATGAATATTATTCATTTCTTCAGCATTGGACGTGTCAATCACGAGTTGTATGCTTTAAGTGCTGGTACGTGGGACAAAGATAATTGCAACTCTTTTTCAGATTTGGAGGCATGGATGAAAAGCTATATTGATACTCTTTGCATAAATTGCTGGCAGGTATACTTGTGGCTCATCATGTTATTCTCTTCGCCCCAAACATTGATCAATATGATTGGGACTTGGAAGTTTCTTGGTTACTTTGTAAATAATTAATACAATAGAAACAAAAAAAACGTGAGAGAGGGTTTGGTTGTGTGTTCGGGGGAGGGGTGCATGTGAGCATGAATGTACGTGGATGCATGCGTGTCCCCTTTTCTGACATCAGGGTGTCTGTCACTCTGATCTCTGCAACATGTCAGGATCGTTTGGCAATGGTTGAAGAACACAGAGTGGAGGCCTTTCGTATATGAAATCATCACTAAAAGCAGTAACCTTATCAAAGATATGGGGTTAAAAGTGTTAGAGCTTTTGATCTTTCATTTGTTCCACGTGGTTTTTGGGTTTTTATTCTCTCACTGTTTGGCCGTTATATGCCTTAAAGAAGAGCGCATAGCCTCGTATCTACTTTTTCTTTTTCCCCTTTATCTAGGTTCTTTTCAAAGTATAGGGGACTATCAGAGTATATCATAATTTCATCTAATATTGCTTTCGCAAAGTTTTTGGTGGTTTTGTCCAATGCCCATCACAACCTATGCCTTTATAACTGAAATCCTGTTATCTTCCACTTACCATGATCCCATCTACCTCCAAACACCACCTCCCATCTTCCCATTCCCATAACAAGTAAACAATGGACATAATGCTCAAACATAATTGCAACTGTATTATGCCAATTCCACATGCCCTTACTACCTTCTGAAACCTAACTATACCAGGAGTATTATGAGAGTATAAAAGTGAAAATTTGGTGCATGGAGTTCATTAAGTGAACTGGTATCTCTATTAACTTCTCTTACGACTATTTTTATGATAATCAATTAGAAATTCTTTTGGTTCCTCTTTTAGTGCTTTCCTCTTGTTTCCTCTTTTAATATAATTATGTAGCAGTCTTTAAGGAAACAACAGTAAACTTAGCCCTTACTCTGTTGTTTGTTCATGGTTCTTTGGTCTTCATAGGGCATACCTTTCTATTTCATTCCTTCTTTCTACTTTCTTGGTATAAGTTTGTTTCTTCATTTGCAGGTAAAGAGATACATTGATTTTTATTCTTCCACCTCAGTTATTGGATTTCCTTCTGAAGACTTGCAACACCTAGAGACGATCTACTCTCAAGCACAGGCTAACTGGTCAAATTACATGAAGGCGATGGACATATCTGGGATTGATAGTCTTGAGAATAGCTCTACAACCTTATCATTTTTCCATGAGCAAATCGATGCCTTCACAATTTTCTTAAAAAATGTTGCTGAGCTTGCACGTTCAAAATGGACAGAATTTGATTTGAAAATGATGAGTTTTGGTTTTGGTATCTTAGTGGTATCACTCTTGTTTCAACTTTTTTACATAAGGAGAGTGAACCAACTATGCCAAACATCTTATCAATCCACCATAAAATCTGGTGTTTCTTTCAAATTAATGATTGCTATATTTTTGGTGGCAATAAGAGCGACCAGCTTTCTTTCAAATAGTTATATTTGTAAGTTCTTTGTTTTCTTTATTTTTTTGTGAAATCTAGTATGCATGTTTCCTGTTTTCTTCTGTTTGCTGATACATTTTTCTTGTTTCGTACTTGATCTTGTGAAATTAGTGACAGAAGGAAAAGTGGCAAATTTTCTACTGGCAACCACTGCAATCATTGATTTTCATTGTTCAATAATACTTAATGGAGAAGTTGAACTAGAAGTGAGCATTTATAGCCTCTCTATTACTTTTTAACTCTTGTTTGTTGGCTGAGCCTAGGAACTATCATCAACCTTTGTGCATGTTCTAATGGTCGTTTTACCTGCTTTTATTCTGCAGGAAGTTGCATTTCTTCTACTAACATTTATCCTTAGATTCAAGATCGATCTTGGGCCATCAAAGCAAGCAGTTGGTTCTACTTCTTTAGGCATCAATTCACTAAGTACTTTCAGTAAAAATGTTTTCAACACTATTTGGATGGTTATCTCTAAGGTTTTACCAATCATATCTTTAGCAATTTTGGCCTTCCTACTATATATGACTACTGGTGTATATCCCTTGAGAAGTTTCAAGTTCTTTATGGTTGGGACTGTTCTTAGCTATCTACTTATAGCTATTCATTGGATGTGTGAGAGCAATTTGGTCACAGTTTTCAGGACATTTCAGAATATTGGAAGAACTCTTATCCCACAATTAATATATGCTATAGACTTTGGGATGCTAGTATTATTGGTGCCTACCCAAGTTTTTAAGTGGAAGAAGAGGTCAGATTACAGTGAGACAACCGTCATCGCATCATTGGCTATGTTATGTGCATTGAATTCGACCATTCTGTTGTTATCAGGAATGCAGGGTCCTTTAGCTGCTGTGGTTTCTATTATTGGAGGTAATTTCACATTTGTGGAATTCTTATTCTTCTGTAAATTGTATGTCATATTCCTGACATTAGACCTAGATATCTGGAGTTTTCTGAACAACTTGGTGTTGCTGTAACACCATCTTATGGTACTTAGCGACTATGTTCTTATCTGGCTGAATATGCTATCCTTGTATGTTCATAATAATTCGTTGGTTCTAAAAGTACATTTTGGTCTTGAAATTTTCATATGGCAGCTTCTTGTATCACACGATCTCAGAGGACGTCACTTGAAAACTCTCCAGAGAGGGCTCCTGCGATGATACTTGGGGATCCCATTCCTGTGACAAAATGGAGCCTTCTAGCAGTCTGTATGTTTTTCTACACCGGTCATTGGTGAGAAGTACATCCATCTAGATTCATTTTAGTTTCTGTGAAGGATAGCTTACCTTTCTGATGCTAGATGTACCTCAAATACTAGTTTCTACAAATACAAGATCAAAACTATCCTTTTTTACATTCCTAGTGGTCTCCAGTCTTAGGTACTGAATGAGGCAAATTTTAAGATGCATTGGAGTTCAATGAAAAGTCTAATAAAAAAGGTATATGCTATTCATGTTTAATGGATATGCCTCAATTTTCGGCATCTATATTCTAGCCTTTTGCCAGAGACAGATCATGAAGGACATGGTTTCTGAGACTTGCATCTCTTATCTGATCTGCTATGCCATTTTTCAGGAAAGTAACCAATAACCTCAATCTGAAGATTTGAGATAAACTTTGACATTGATTGTTAATTCAATGGTGAACTTTTATGAAGCCAACCGGTCCAGACTGAGATGGGGAAAATGGGGCTGGGTCTGATCCGGTTCTGTCAGTTTTGGGGTTTGGGATCACCTGGGATGGAGACGGCAACCATAGAACCGGAGTTCTGACCAATTCACAACAGCTCAAATGTATTTAGATGATGGTCCTGTCACAAGATGCAGATTGCAGTGCAAGCAGCCAAGATGGAGAATGAGAAAGAAGGGAGGAGATCCCATGGCTGTCATCCTCCCAACCACATTTCAACGCCATTGCCGTTGTCCGCGCCTGAGCATTCTGCCACTGTTTTCATCGCCTGAGTGCTCCGCCACCATCATTGGTTGGCTGAGTGCCTTGCCGACGCCTACAGCTGCACAGCACGCCGGCAACGTTGACATTTCCAATGTGACCCACTTCCATCGTCATCCTCCAGCATGCTGCCACCATCGACCTCGCCTGGATAACCTGCTGCCACCGCCAACCTCACCTGCATGTGCTGCTCCTCTTATTCATTTTCTACCCTTCGTCCTCATTCTTCCACTGCCATAGGCAATCAGGTGTTCCCTTTTTTTTTGAACGCAAACGTTTCCACCCCACGTGTTTGGGCTGTTTCGCAGACATTTCTGAAACAAATCGAATTCGTTTCTCAAATGTGTTTCCTGTGAAACACATTTCCCACTTTGAGATCGTTTCCCTGCAACTATGGAGGTGACATTTGGTGTCAGATGAGTGGACTGGATCAAGGGTGATGATGTCTGCTTGTTATGACTCTAGGATCTAATATCGCCTGTGTGATGTTAATGTATTCTGGGAGCCCATTGCTCCTTTCGGGGCTTTGAGAGAGCTTGGTAGAATATCTGCAAACCTAAGTAGTTTAGAGTTTGTTTGATCCCTTATTGAAGCAGGTCACTGTGATAGAAGACCTCATAACAGTGTACTGTCTTTCTGATGATGAGGATGAGACCATGGGCCATATATTTAGTCAGTGTCCCTTCTCCATGTCCAGGGATAAGGAGGCAGATCCCTCAGAAAGTAAGGGTAAACTGTTGGCCTCCAAGTGCAGTAGAGAGGTTCATTTTCCAGTGTCTACAAGAGGTGGACACCTAAAAGAAGATTGAAGAGTTTGGAGGCTGATCCTACATGATACATTATGGGCCATTTGGGGGTGTGAAACAACTGAATCTCTAACAGAAAGAGCGGGACCATAGACTGACTTATTAGCTTTATATGTGATATGGTGACTGAATGGGCGAGGCTTCTTTGTAGATAGGAGGTCACAAGGTCCCTTATTCTGTCACTTTGGGATTCTATTTTTCTTCTTTGGTGGCAGCAGTGGGGGATGAGTTAGATGGAACAACATCACGTGTGTGTGTGTGTGTGTGTGTGTGTGTGTGTGTGTGTGTGTGTTTCCCCCTTTTTGATGTATAGAGGGATCTTTGGATGCTTATTGCTACTACAATTAACATCTCCTTTTCATTTATGAATTCTTTTATATTTATTTGTCCACTTTCAGAAAAATGACCTCAATTTTCAGTATATGGTTGTTGGAGGCAAAAAGAATATGACATAAAAAATAAAAATAATAAATGAATAGGCTATTTATAGGGGCCAGCCAACCCTTTTTCTACCCTTTATAGGGGTTTAGGACCGGGTCCACCCCTTTTTCTACCCTTTATCCGGGGCAAACCACCCCCAAAAAGGGGGGTTTGCCCCGGATACCCCCCCAAATGGGGGTTTGCCCCGGGTCCACTCCCCAAAGGGGGGGGGGGGTTTACCCCGGGTCCACCCCCCTTTTGGGGGTTTGCCCCGGTTCCACCCCCCATTTGGGGGGTTTGCCCCAGGTCCACCCCCAAGGGGGGGTTTTGCCCCGGGTCCACCCCTCCTTTGGGGGGTTTGCTCCGGGTCCACCCCCAAAGGGGGGGTTTGCCCCGGGTCTAACCCCCTAGGGGGGATTAATGTGGCCTGGGTTCACCTTGGGCACTGGTTTGAGGGTTTTGGGGGCCTGATTAAGGGTTAGACAGGCTGAGTTAAGCCCTAAATAAGTATTGTACCCTTTGCAAATCAAGGGTCAGCAAAAAAGGAGGGCTAACAGAGGTGGCATTAGCAACTCAATAGCAGCTGCAGCAACACAAGAGCAGCAGCTCAGTAGTAACAGCAGCAGTTCAATAGCAGCAGCAGCAGCCCAATGGTAGCTTGCTGCAGCAACACATCAAATAAATAGCAGCAGCAGCTAACATAATTAGCAGTGGTGCAGCAGCAGCATAATAGCAATGACAGCAGCTGCAATGGCGGCACCAAAACAATTGCTGCAACAGCAGCACAAGCACATTAGCTGCAACATCAGCATAATGGCAACCAAATCTGCTGCAACATCAGCAAACAAAATTGTTTAACAACAGCAGCTAAAACAAGTGAACAGCAGTGGTAGCAGCTCACAGAAGTAGCACTGGAGCAGCCCACAAAAGCAATACCAGCAGCTAACGTAAGTACAATAGCAACACAATAGCTGCAACAGCAG
This sequence comes from Amorphophallus konjac, assembly GCA_022559845.1. NCBI lineage: Eukaryota > Viridiplantae > Streptophyta > Magnoliopsida > Alismatales > Araceae > Amorphophallus > Amorphophallus konjac. Next base: position 1,187,987 of record CM040118.1, on the reverse strand, counting down.
CAACAACAGGATTAGTAGCATCAGTGGCTAACAAAGTGGTTGCAGCAGCAGCCCAGTTAGTTAACACAGCTGTAACAGCAGTTAGCAGCAGGCTAATAGGAGCAGCTAACAGCATCAGCATCAAATGAGGTTGGCAGCAGCAAGGCTCTTTCCTAATTAATCAAAATAGTTACAATAGCATGCAATACCAACACAAAGAAATGGCAGCAACGATGAAGTTAACAGTAGTCAACAAAAACAACAACGGCAACCCTTGTTTAAGGGGAAAATTAGCCAAATTTGGAGCAAAAAGGGAGCTGCAGCCTGGATTTACCCCTATGTGGGGGGTTTGGACCGGGTCCACCCCCATATGGAGTTTTGCCCCGGGTCCAGCCCCCATATGGGGGTTTTTGCCCCGGGTCCCACCCCCATATGGGGGTTTTGCCCCGGGTCCACCCCCGTATGAGGGTTTTGCCCCGGTTCCACCCCTCCCATGGGGTTTTGGTCTGGTTCCACCCTCCCCACATGGGGTTTTGGTCTGGATCCATCACTTCTATGGGGTTTTGGTTCGGGAACAACTCCTCAACTTGGGGGTTTAGTCCGGATCAAGTCCTAAGTCCCCCATTTTGCCTAGGATGGAGAGTGTAACTGCCGGGATTCTCTCGGGACTCTATAAATACCCCAGTGGGGCCCTCATTTGGGGGGGGGGGGGGAAAGAGGAACGCAGATAGAGAGACAGAGCGCACGGACAGTGTTTGGTGTTGTGCTTTGTTTGAAGCCCATCTTCTGGGTTTGATTGTCGTGCTTGTGCTGTGTTTGTATTGTGAGGGTATGACATATATCCCTCACTTAACCCATGTGCATCACAATCCTTTGTCAACCGTGTAACCTATATGGATAAAGGAGAAAATCTCTCTATAGGGAAATCGCTAAAGTCATGTGATGTGGTTATGTAAGCATCCCGGATATGATTAAGACACTTGTGTAAACTCTAATTGCTTATGAGCCTAGGGATCATGCACAATCAAAATCCTAATTGCCTGCGAGCAAAGAGTCATACCATCAAAACCCTAATCGCCTGAGAGCTAAGGGTCATGTACAATAAAAACCCTGATAGCCTCTGAGCTAAGGGTCCTGTACAAACAAAGCCTTGATTGTCTGTGAACATCGGGTTATGCCATTCCTCGGAGAGGAATTATAAATTTTTTTCTTTTGCGCTGATGGACGCGCGAAATTGGACCTCAACTCATGAGAGCTCGACAAGGGGAAGCAATCAACCGAGAGTCTGTGGTCAGCGGGTCTTCCCCAATGAGAGACTTGCACCTATTGCCAAGATTATACAAAAATTCCTGTTGAGTCCAGATATTACCAAAATATCCTTGGTCTGGACAAATTGCATAAATACCCCCAAGGACGGGACAATTGCATAAATGCCCCAAAAAGGGGGAAATTGTAGAAATACCACCAAAAGTGAAAAATTGCAGACATACCCATGACGGGTCCGAAATTGCAAATACATACAAAAAAAATGGTTTGATATCTATGAGACTCATTCAACGGCTTACTCTGATTGTGGAATTTAGGCCACATGTAAATCAAATGACCCGACTATGTAATCGGGATTTCATGTATTTTGTAAGGATGAATCCAAAGAATGAAATATTTAGTTTTCTCCTGCAAATGTGTATCTCTAATGGGTGATCTCCTTGATCAAATATGTTAGATAAAACTCTCAATATCACAGCTAATATTGTAGAGGCCGAAAAAATATTTTCTTTGACAGTTAATCAAGGGTATTCGGACTTTACGCCGATGTAAATAAACATCGACTATGGTCGATGGGGAAATGTCCCGTACCCGAACCCTAATCGTCTAATAAACCTAAATTCGCGGAAATGATAATACACCTGCTACCTAAATAACCATGAATGTGCATTTTCCTCTTCAAAGGAGAAATATTTACTTATTTATCTATCTATTTATTTATTTCTGTGAGTTAAACAATGGTGCATTATGCCCAAAAAAGATATGGAATCATGGAATCTTTCTGTAATTTTTTTCTTATTGATGATATTACCAGAAATATGGTTACTGGGATGAATGACTACTATATTTCTCGTTAACTAGCATACAAGTTTTCTTGATCTACTGTATGATTTTTTGTCTATTTAATACTTCCATATATCAAGTTCATTTATGCGATGCAAGTGGATTTTTGCAGGTGTGCATTTGATGGTCTCCGTTATGGTGCAGCATTTATTGGGTAAGTGAAAATGAGGTTTCCTTGCTAAGTTTTCCATGTGAAACATGCATCATGGCACATTAAGTGTCTATCATCTTGATAATTGCTTTTATTGGATTTGAAGCATTATGACAGCAGTAATGAACTAATCTTGATCAGAGAAGTGACGTCTTTGTGGTCATCTTCTTCTGTAATCTTAAAAAATGAATTCCCTGATGAGTTATTCTGATTGAAATCTTTATTCTTATTTTCAGGTTTGAACATTTTAACCTGATTCGCCAAGGGATCCTTCTTGCAATTGATACATTTGGCTTTTCTCACATCCTTCCTATTTTTGGTCTTCCACTTCTTGTTGCCCTCCGTTGTCAATACTCTATGCTTAGTCAGGGACGGGGTGCATTTTTCTTGAATCTGATTCAGGTAAGTGGCATCTTCCTCTTGCAATTTGTGGGTGAGGTTATTCATTTTGCTTGTTTCTTTATTTTGCTTAGAAAAAGCTCGTTAGGCAATCTATTTTCGATAACAATGTGGACGTCATTCGGAAGAGAATCCTGTCATCAAAAGAAGCTTTTGCTAGTTTAGGAAGTGTGGTAGCACCACTTTGCTTCAGTGCTAGGACGTTTCAAATTTGTGGGATCATATTTCTTGCAGAAAATCATTCAGGGAGCATAGATGTGGTACGCTACGTATTCAGGCAAAGTGCTATGAAAGGCAAAGTGGATAAACCACTTCATTTGATAAACCACTTTGCCTTTCATGTTCCACACACTGGGCTATTTCTACCCATTTTAAAGCTAGTCATTATATGAAGTTATGCGGTACCATGTTCTTTTAACAGGGAAAGATGGATATGAAGTTGGATCCAACCTCTCCTGAGGATACTAAATAAAACTCCACATAGCACTCACATTGATAGCTTGTTCACATGACGCTGGTTCTTCTAATCCCTTTTTAGGCCATACATTGACCATCCCATCTAATTACAGCTCCTGTTCCTGTTGCTGCTGTGCATTATAGATTTGTTGATTGACTTCAGATCTTAGTGTATGCTTTGCAATCTGATCCCAACTCCTGATCCCATGGATGCAATGAAATTAGAGACTTGCTGGTTGATTTCAGATTTTAGTGCATGCCTTCCAATCTAATCCCAACTCCCGATCCCCTGGATGCAGTGCATTGGAGATTTGCCAAGCGACTAAACATCTTACTGTATGGTTTCCATATTAGCATTTTCTGTCACAATTACTTTAATGGGTATCATCATTTTTGTTAAATTGAATATGTCAACCTTACTTATGGTGCCCATGACACAATGCTCCGGCTGATTTTTTTTCCCCTAAATGACTGTAAGATACAAGCACTCTCTGTTTAGCTCATTTACTCCCCTTTTTGTGCATCTCTTTTGTCTTGGAGGCTTTAGGATGATTTGTTGTGGCGGTACAACTCTTTGCTTCTTATGACGTATTCAAAAACTGTGTTATATGTCTCCATCATAAATCAACTTCTTGGACATTGTTATCCTCGAAAATTGTCAGGTCAATATTTTTAAATATTTATACCAATAATTATCCACATGTCTAAACTTAATTGCACAGATTTCTGAGGACAAAACTATGTCTCATTTTGTTTTGTGGATGGGAATTTTAGTTACCTACAGTGATGACATGCAAGATCAGCCCTTGCTCTGCATTCTTCCCACCCTATTGAATTTAAGAGTATTATTGTGATGTGTTTGGTTTGTAATGTAACATATATTTTTTAACATTTTCAGGCATTCCTGATTTATGGATTCATTAGTGCAGTAACAACTACATTAACAGTAATATGTGTTGCTATTCAGAGGCGGCATCTAATGGTATGTTCTTGCCCTAAAATGGTATTTTTCCCCTTAATCTCCTTTGCTGCCTTCTGTCTGGCATATTATGGCAATTTTATAAACATTAGATTCTCTGTTAGAGAACTGGTGTGGGACCTTCTAGTAGTTGAAATAAACTGTCATATATGACACTCTGCCAAGGTTTATAATTGATACTATTCTTCGTTTGTGAATAGCAAATTCACTGAAAAACATTTTCTCCCATCTTTTCATTTACTGTCATTTGATAGTTTAATATAAATAAATGCATTTCTTTGCTGTTCACTGTGGTAGCTATTGAAGTTTTTTGGTTTAGGTCTGATTTAATCAGCTTTTCACAAATTCCATATATATCTCCACTATACTTGTCTCTTATTTCAAATGTTTTCCTCTACTTTAAAACACTGTCAAGAGATATATCAGATGTCTCTTGAGCCTCCAGTATTTATGACATTTCTCATTGATCTATTTCAGTGATTTGAAAGCACATCTTCACTTTCCATCAGTCTTCAAATTGACTCCCTTTAGTACCTTTAACAAACAATGTAGCCATATTTTCTGCAACCATTTAATTGAGGAAGTACACCATTTCTTATGCTCTGGTATTTCAGTATAAGGATGGGTATTCATGGTATTAACTGAAAGATCTATGAGGGCCACTTTGGTAATCAAATAGGCGAAGCCGGGATGGCGTATTCGCTGGTTAGCGCCCGGTTTCGCCGGTAACTCTACTAACTGGCTTTGATAAAGTTCCAGTTAAGGGGGTAGAACAGGCAAAAAACAGGGTTTTCTGGGATTTGCTCATTCGAGTGGGAGGGGTCGAATATGCTGTTCTATAAAGCTCCAGTTAAGGGGGGAGAACAGGCAAAAAACAGGGTTTTCTGGGATTTGCTCATTCGAGTGGGAGGGGTCGAATATGCTGTTCGCCCTAGTTAAGGCGAACAGTGTATTCGCCCTAACCTTATTCGATTATCAAACAGGCCCAGAATGAATGACTTGTCGATTCTTTTCATTTGTAACCTGTGGACTATGAAAGAGTTGTTTATTCTTCAATGTGTTTGCTGCAGTTTTTTTGTCTTTTTTGTGGTGTTTGCCATCAAACTGATAAATCAACTGATTTTGTTGTGTTTTGTCTTAGGTGTGGGGATTATTTGCTCCAAAGTATGTTTTTGATGTGGTAGGGCTCATCCTCACAGATGTCCTAATTTTGTTGGCATCTGTCTACTATATTTGACTAATAAGTGATTTCTACATGATGAGAAATGAGATTCAAGCCTTGCCTGTCATTTGTTCCAGAAAATTTTGGTCGAAGATTATTTATTAATTTTGTTAGGAAATATAGATATAACTGAACCAAGTCATTACTGTATGCTGGCTGCTCGGAATTAAACCAGATCTTGACGAAGTTCAGGTGCTAATCTGGAAAATGCGGAGAAAAGTAGTGTATTGTTACTACACGGACTTTTTTTTTTTTTTTTGGTATCAGAAGATATGGTTGAGTGATCGGGGGAAGCAAACCTCAGTTGACATGTTATGCTCTCCTAGACACCAATTTCTTGTTAGTATGTGAGTAATACTATATGCCCAGATAATGCATCTTGATCTTTATAATTGTTTTAAAGCAATTTTTTGTCGGTACAAATCAAATTGGATATGTAGAATATTTACACAAAATAAATGTTGGCCTAATGAAAAGAAAAAAAAATTCGTGGCACTCTAGAAGATGTCATGATCGATTGGTACCTGCAGATGTAACGCAGCATTAAATGTTGTGGCAAGCGGACTTCGTCCCTCGTTCTCTCGAAATGTACGCACCTCTCCATCCATAGGTTTTTTGAATTCTACTATACTCTGCTCTTTTTTGAGCACCCAACTGTTTTCTACGCACCCAATTCCCGTTTCGAAGCTGCAAAAAGAGGGAATTTTTTTGTCTCACTTTTTGTTACACTTTTTTTTCCTACTGACTTTTTAATTAGATCGTAGAAAAGGATGATTTAGGTTTGATGTTCCTCAAGTTCGAGAGTACTGTGAATTTGAGTCACTCAGCTAGGCTGGCTGACCATAAAAAGGTGAGTCAAACAAGGTGGCATCGTCACATTGTGCTATATATATTATACAAGATTTTATACCTTGTTAGACAATAATCTCACGGACACATAGAGTGAGCATGTTGGGTCCGCATGAAATTTACTTGCAATCTTTAGGACGTTACTTCAACGGGAAGCATGATCTTGCTGTCTGAGAACTAAATTTGTCCTCGTGAGAAGTTAGAGATGCTGAACTCTTCTGCAGGAAACTTTCAGCTGAAAAGTTAAAAGCCAGCGTCCACAGCAGAAATGGACAAACAGCAAGAGTAAGAGGTACCCTCCCAACAAGAGGCTCCACCTTTACTTGTTAGATTGGATAAGCATGGCTATAGCAAACCCTCTGATATTTGCACTTGCAAACCCCCTTCCTACTAGTGTCCAAGTTAGTAAGGCATGCTTAATTGTAATGATAAGACCATTCATACTGCAGTGTACCTTGTAGATGGGGCTCTCTGGGGATGGAGAAGGATCCGTGATCCACCGACAGACGGCCGTGCGCAACTATAGCATCATCGATTAAGCCTCTTCCTAAGAGCCTCTCTCTACCCACGCAACTCCGGGTTTGGTCTCATTAACAGCTGACTAATTAATGACATCCCCCCCTCCCCCACACGCACCTGCCTTCAATTGCCTGCCAGCCAACGGACCTCATTTACTCATGTCTGAAGGGAAAGCTTCTTTCAGCTTCTTTACTCCAATTCATAGGGGAAGAAGGAGAAGGTTTGGCCCCTCTGACGTCTTAACCCAAACCCTTTGCGCTACAATAAAGTTGTTCTCATCCCAGCTCATGTAGTAACATCTGCCAGTGAAGTGTTCTATTAAATGACAGGGAATGTAGAGGACAGGAGGCCCAAGATCCAAGGCACCTGCCATTGAAGCACGATGATGCTGAAGAAGAAGAGAATTGCATGAAAAGGGCATCCGTGCACACTTTCTTTCTCTGGTCCAGGCCAATGTGCTCCTTTCTTTCTCACACTCCTCCCTGTTGTACACCCCCACCTCCACAAACACCATGTCTATAATTGAGCTCCCAACTAGGACATGTTCCGGAAGGAACTCTTGGCGGAAGTTTCCTAGTTGGGCAACCAATGAGGAGGTGGTGCTTCTTCTATGGGCCCCCTTGCTCATTTGTGGCAAGGAAGGCCGTCAAGACCCCTCCCGGGACATGTGGTTCTGAAGAAAGCTTGACCAGATGGAGTAAAGGTCAGCCACCCCCCACGGTGGTTGCAGGCCAAACCGCCGTCTCTTGTTTACCCCATGTGTTCGACTTAAAGACCCAGTGAAAGAAGCCAATAATGCAGCTCACATGCACTAGAATTGACAACAGAATCAGAACATTGAAGCTTGTGGCCGTCACCAGACTTGGGTCATGGTGTAGCTTGGCGACCACGGCAAATCCTGGTACTCCAATCACATTCGTTCGCCGGAAGATCCCTACACAGTCATCACCAATTGGATAGATATTATCGATTGATTTGATGTTGCTTCCTCTTTTTTTCTCTCTCCTTTCCCCTGATATTTTCTCCACCCACCCACATGTCCTCGCGAACAATTCGAGGGAGCCTATGGCTTCGGTTCTTATTGGTGATTTTTGAAAGTTGTGTCGGCTGATTAGTCCTGCATGCACAGCCACTTCGACAATGGATTGCCTTGATCCTTCTGCATCATCCCAATGTCAGCCCATCCATCTCATACTAAGAAAGTTCACATGAGTGATAGCAGCTTGGGCTGCACAGGAAGAGTGAGGAGGGAGAAGAGAATGCCAAGCATGTGTGGATAGCCCACTCAAAACGGCAAAGTTCAAGTTCCCCTTATGGAGCAACAGGGCAACTCCCCACTCCCTTCCAAATCCACCCAAAACAAAAAGGGAAAACAAATTTCCTATTACTTTTTTTCCTCTTTCTTTTTTCTTTTTCCTTCTCTTCACGTGGGTTTTTTTTTTGTTGGAAGTCCTTTATTAACCTTTTTTTTGGCTGACGGCTAACCTAATAAGGTTAGTAAATCTCGAGTTCACAGCCCTCGAGGATTAAACGTGAACCAGATAATTAAGTCTCCCCTAATCAAACTCAAGACCTCCCTCCCTACCACAAGATATGGTATTTTACCATTCTGCCCACTCAGGGGTACTCACTTTACTAACCTTATATTATAACCTTTTTATAATTTTTTTTAAACCTGGCCCCCACCATATGAAGGAACTCCCATGTTCTTATTCTCCCCACTTAAGAAAGCTTTCCTTATCCATGGCCTATATACCTATCGCACTAAAGTGGAAGAGTTCTGTGTGCCACTCTTTTTACCACCTTTATTCCGAGATTTTAGACGCTTTTCTCAGTATATATATATATATATATATTACTGCTATGCTCAACAGCTCTGCAACCTCACCTCACCAGATTCTGCATGCATGTGTTGCATGTAATTCCCCCCCCCCCCTCTTCCTTGCAAGCCTTTACAACTTCTTCAGATTGATGCTCCCAGGAAATGATACTGGGAGAATTCAAGGGGAATTGACTCAACAAAGTAGCAGGTGGTCTTGAGTGTTCATGAGCCTCCTTGTTGAAAGGAAGGTGCCCATTTTCTTGCCAAGGGAGGGCGAACACATCTCATAGCTCAAGACCCTTGAGTGGAACACTTGCATGTGAAGCAAGAAGGGCCTCGGCAGCTGCTGGAATAGAGCAGAGCCAGGGACTGATGATAAGCCATGGCTTTCAGAACCATGCAAAGCGAAAAGCAAAGTGAAAGCCAAACTGCAGCTCCAGGAGAACTGCCAAGAGGGAATAGTATACCTCGTAAACTTCTCAGTGACAAGGATGCCGTAGGGGGTTAGGATATGAAAGTGAAAGTAAGCGTCAGAGAATCGAACGTAGAGATTTCCATTGTTTACATGCAAAGAGCTGTGAGCTGTAAAGGGGAGAGAGAGAAGAAGGAGAAGGAGAAGAAGAAGAATTCTGCAGTGGTTCCTACCCCCAACCCACCCACTGCAGAAAGTGGGATGAGCCTGTTTCCACACAAAATATTCCCAGGATTCACAAGAGATAAAGCTTTTTTCCCCCCCTTTTCCTGTCTGTATCATCACCCATATATACAGTGAAGAAAATTCGCCACACATACGTGTAAGAATCAGAGGAAGCCTCCCTTATTCAAGCCTTTCCAGACTAAGAACTACGTTAAGAGTAGGTTGCTTCTGTTTCCATGAATCAGAGGCTCCACAAGGTGCTAATCTGTGCACTTACAATCTTCTTTTCCCTTTTCAAATCCTTCTCTTCTTTTGAATATACTGTGGCTAAATCTGTCCAAAAGCCGCAGAGATTCTCTGGAAATCCTTACTGCACATGTCTGAGGCCTGCAGCTGTTGCTGGCTGTGATGCCAGTTGCTCAAACCACCACCAACCGCAAGCTGGCTCTCCGCCTTTGCATCACTATATGGAGCTGGGCTCTGGGTCTGGATCGCCGCCGACACGGGGAGGGCGCCGTGTAGGTACTCGGGCCACCGGAGGTCCTCCAGCGGCACCCCTTCGATATGGGTTGCTGCTTCCTTATCTGACGCCAATTCTGGCCAAGGGAACAAGTTGCCGTCGAAGAAGGGGCTGCCGCTCTGCAATTCTATGCTTCCGCCGTTGCCGCCGCTCCCATCGCTCTTCCCGGGGGCGCCGGCTTGCCAAAATTGGACCTTGTTTATGCTGCTGACGCAGCGGGGAGGAGGATTACCAGGTGGGAGATTGGCCATGGACACTGTGTTGTTGCAGAGGAGCTCGGGGCTACTGGTTTCCACTGGCCTGCAATTCTGGTTGAGCCAGAGCAGGGGACTGTGATTCACTGACAGATTACCAACGGATGCCGTCTGGCCGCCGCCGCCGCCACCACATTCAGACCCATAATTCAGCTGCTGGATTGGGAAGTAGCCCGCTGTGTCCGACGACCGGCGGCCGGAGGAGGAGCTCTCCTGGATGAACCGATTCAGGAAGAACTCCTTGGTGGGCGTCGTGGAGGTCCTGTCGGCACCGGGGCTACCGGCCGGGAACCGGTCGGGTAGGACCAACGGCGGCGGGGCTGGCTCATGGAGAATTGTCATCGGTTTCGATTTCTCTGAAGTGGTGGCGGCAAGGAGTTTGAACTCGTTCGAGGTCCCCGGCGTCGTCTTGTCGGCGGCGGCGAGGGGCTTGCTGTCATCGTCGGAGCCGGCCTCGGCCTCGGCGAGCGGCTTGTGAGTGTTGGGGTCAATGCCCCTCTGCTTGAGCTTCTTCTTGATGCTGGAGTTCCACAGGTTCTTGATCTCGTTGTCTGTCCTTCCGGGCAGCTGGGTTGCAATCTGAGACCACCTGAGAGAAGTCACACGCACAGCTGAATGAGAAGAACCGGAAGAGATGATGGTGAGGTGGAGCTGGGAGAGGGTCAAGGTGGAGAGATTATAAGCAGAAGAGGGAGAATTAATTAAGGAGAAAGGCAAGGTTTTTGTGAGATGGATGATGTAATCATCACCTGTTGCCCAGGACTGCATGCAGCTCAACGATCAGGTTCTCCTCCTGCTGTGAGAATGTGCCTCTCTTGAGATCAGGCCTCAGGTAGTTTATCCACCTCAATCTGCAGCTCTTCCCACACCTCTGAAGACCTGAATACTTCTTTTGTGTCAGCTCTTAATTTGTCGAGTAAAAGTGAGGAAGCTTGCCATCCAATCACACAAGCCAAACAGAAATGATAATGATAAACTAAGCTCATCCCTACACTTAAATTTGTTTCCTACCCAATATAATTAATTGCCCGGCTGCCATGCATCGTACCACACATGAAATTAACTGGACAAGCATGAGCATCATACCTGCTTGCTTGGGCACAGAGCTCCAGCAGCCATGGCCATACTTGGTGATATGCCTCAGGAGCTTCTCATCCTCTTCTGGTGACCAGAGGCCCTTCCTCAGCTTCTGCTTGTAGCAGCAGGAGTGCCTTCCCATTCTCCAAGAGATCGACCTGTGGCGCAATGCCGGCGGTCTACTCGCACAGAGACTGCGACCGACACCCCGACCGGGCCTTTGCTGAATGTGTCGGCAGAGCCTAGATGGTCTGTGTGCTTGAGTAGATTTTCTGGGTGTGTGTGTTGGGGGGGGGGGGGGGGGGGTTGTGGGTACTGGCTTTGGTCTCTTTTTCTGAGGGTGTGTGGGAAAGAGATGGTGAATGGGGAGCTTGAGAAAATTAGCAGCAGGGAGGAGAGGGAGTGGGGATGCCATTGAGGAGATGAAAGGGTGAGCTAAAAGGAGGGAGAGAGAGAGAGAGAGAGAGAGGTCACCATCAAATGGGTGTGGCTGGAGTTGAGGTTTTCCTTACTCTTCTTGTTTTATTTTTCCTTAAGCTCTCTCTCCTTCCTTTTGGAGGTGGGGGAGGGGTTGATAATATGATCCATCATCAGGTTCTTAGATTAATGTCCGCTGCAGCAATGGTGGGGTAATTACTGAGGGTACCTTGCTAGGGGGAGAAACCAGAAAAGACTTGATCCCTATATATGTTTGATTACCAAGCTTGTAAAAGTTCACATGCCCTGCAGAGCAACAAAGATGAACCAGTCTTGGAAATCTGTGTGTGTGTGTGTGTGTGTGAGAGAGAGAGAGAGAGAGAGAGAGAGAGAGAGAGCGAAGTCATTGCATTTCTAGGTCCCAGATACCTGATATAGGCGCGAGCCCCCTTCTAACAAGAAGAATACCATGGGATGGAAATCCAGGGTGCCCCCACAAGAAAGAAGAAAGGCCCTCCTTTCTCAGCTTTTTTCCATGTTATCTCCAAGTCCATGAGCACGCTCCAAAAGTCTATCAATGTGGGAAAGATCAGATAACTACAATCCACTGTCATAGATGATAGGGGAGGGGATTTGTCTCCCCAAATGTTTGGAAAACCACCAACTTGCCACTCGGCGTGTGGCAATTTATTTCTTCTCAAAAAGAGTAAGAAGAAGAAGAAGGGATAGTACTACTGCTGTAGGCACCATTTTTGCAACATATTTAAGAGTGGAATTGTGATCAGGAATCATCTACGTACTCTCCATGTATATATATATTCATCAAAATCCGCAAGAACGTGGGCTTGAAGCTGTAATTAAAATGGAAGATTAGGATAGCACAGTGGCACGACTGAGTTCATGTGGCTGCGAATAAAATTCTTCATCAAGCAAAGAAGAAGAGGTGGACCTCAATTCTGGGTGCGAATGCTAATTAGAACAAGGCATCAGAGATTCTGACTTTTTTCTCCTTTTCTTTGCATTTGTGCGACTTCTATTGCATTGGGACCCCCCAATAGAAGAAAGATGGGGAGGAGAAATTAAGGACATCCCTTTTATTTGTTTGTTTTTTTTGGAAGATATTTCAATTGTTTTTGAGTCCCTGCTAGCTGTTTCCAGCTAGCTTGTATGAAGGTCCCCCATGATGAGATGAGGACAAAAACACTGAATAGGACAGAAATAATGTACAAAAGGATACAGATTTTATGGGGAGGAAGAGTTAAACAAATCAGAATTTGCTCAATTCTATATACATATATATATAATAGCATATATAATGTGGGTGACAAGTGAAAGAGAAATAAAAAACAAGATTAATTAAAATAAATAATACCCCGCATCTCTTCATGTAGCCAGGTGTCATCATCATCACCTGTCCTGCTTTCGATTAATTATTATGAAGTTGTCTCTTAGAATATAATTAATAATATTGATATTATAAAGCTCCATGACGGTGGTCACAGTAATGTTAATTAATAATACCGGGAAGTCAAATTTTATCTTGGACTGTAAAATCACGTGATCTTCGTGATGTCAAAGCTGATGCTTACATGGTGGATTTTTTTTCCCAGGTTTTCCGCACTACGTACACTTGAAACTATTGTACTTGATTTATGCACTCAGAAATGTCATATTAACTGTCCAAACGCCAGAAAGTGAAACTCTCCCTTTCCCTTGTCTTTTCTCTCTTTTCCTAATTTTTTTTGGGGGATATAACTGCCATTTCATAATTAAATTTAAGGGAGACAAACATTGACCACTCTATATATATATATGAAGGTAATGGGTTCCATGATCTATGTTCAGGGGTATTAAGAGCGAGTATAAAGTATCAGAACCATTGGGGACTGATCTTGACCGTCCATCCCGTGAAACCAATTTCACGCAGACTGACATCACGATCAGCTTGGCAAAAGTGGTCAACTGGTCCCCGCCCCGAACGACGAAAAAAATTAAGAGGAGGCCCCATTGTTGTCACGTTCAGGTCAAGGCGGGGACGACCCACTGGGCCCTGCCCCCCATCATCGATAGGTCCGAACCCACTGGTGACGGTTCAATCGGACGGCTGAGACCAACGGCCATTAAAAAAGAGGGTTGCGGGCCTCGAATTCGCACGTGCGCAGTCTTTAAACACTGACGAAATTTACGTCTGTGCGTACGGTGGTTAAAATTTTAGTTGTCCGGTTGAACTTGACGCGGAGATATAGTGACGTCAGCTCCCGGGCGTACGGCAACGTGGGGGATGTGCCTGTGAATGGTGTCCGAGCATGCGATTCCTTCAAATTGTCGGCGGAGAAAATTTAATTTAAAAAAGGAGCCACCGTGGATTGGAAACTTGGGATTCTCTCTCTCTCTCTCTCTCTCTCTTCAATCCTGGGAGATGGGCCGTGCATGTAAATTTTTCTTGAGAAAATTAACTTTATATCTTTTAAATCATTCAAAATTATCCCTTTATCTCTATATTTATCATATTTATCATAATATCTTTAATTTTTTTAAGAAAATAACTATCGTGGACTTCCACAGAAATATAAAGACAATTTTTTATTTTAAAACATTTTAAGAATAGAGACACAATGAATCTTTTTTTTAAGAGTTTCAAGAATACAATGTTGAATATGATAAATGAAGGGATATAGTGATAATTTCATAAAATTTTAAAGATATATATATATATATATATATATATATATATATATATATATTTGGGTGCAATAATCCTTCACGGTCACTTACCTTTTCAGCGGTCAATTTTGAGTGGTGAAGATAAAACAACGTGATAAACACCATAATTAATGCTGCGCAATGTCTTCAGCGTCTAAGATTTTTAGAGGACAGGTGAGAGTGACGACAGTGAATGGTAGCTGGCGGCGAAAGAAGTTTAACGTCATCATGACGATGCCGACAATATTTTTATTTTATAGGATTTGAACAGATTGATCTCGTCCGTCGAAAATGGCAGAAGATCCAAGAATTCTTGCACCTCTACCGATAAGTTTGCATGCAGGAATCTCAATATTTTTTAAATGATAGCATCCTTTCTACTATGTATATTGATTTGGACCGTTTTAACATTAATTGCATGTTAATATTTGTATTTATGACCGTTTAAGAGGAAATAATCGAAAGCCGACCCATTATAAAAAAAGATTTATTAAAATAGTAACACTTCAGTTAAATGGACAAATAAATTAAGTACTAGAATAAATTTGATTTACTCAAAATGCTAGAACAAATTAATAGAGGTATCAAAAGCAGTCCCTCCTTTTCTCAAATTTATCAGGCATGCACTGGGATAATCCCCCTTGCAGGTCCCGCCGTACGTCTTATAATTAAGGCATGCATAACCCCCACCACCACCCCCCTCGCACCTTTCTTATGACTAATTAAATTATATATATATATATATATATATATATATATATATATATATATATATATATATATATGCAGAATATTGCAAGGTCCATCCTTACTCTCACCACTACTTAAAATATTTATGACCTTTTTGTTCGTGAGCAAATTTGATAACGGGATAGATTAGGGATAGGTGATTTATTTGAGGTGACTCACTTGACCCTTAATTTTAATCGAAGTCGATTAACTTATTTCACCTATTTTTTAAGAACGAGTTAATCCACTTTAATCGATCTTATCTGACCCCGGTTAAGAAAAAAAAGATCAAATAAGAATAGCTCACACGATCGGTTAATTTATCTTATCCGGACTTAACTCATTATCAATCAGAGACTTAACTAGGCCCTGTTTAAAAATCGTACTGGGTAAAGATATTCAGGGGTTCATTAGCTCAAGTATCTTATCCGAAATCGGGTAAGATATTTTTTCTTTCCCGAGTTAAAGATATTCTAGTCTAACTTATTCTAATATACTCTTCTTACTTTCGTGGAAATATTTATACCAAGAGAAAGCACACTGATGACGGAGGGATATATGTTGATGACCGGAAGAAGCCGCCAGTAATATCATTGTTATATATATATATATATATATATGAAGTTCTTTAATTAGCCAACATGTAAGGAATGCAAAATGTACACAATGTCGGTGGTGGTACTTAAGCGGTTAACAACATTCAAAAGAGTAAGAAATAGATAATTAAACAAACGTTATCGATGATTCCCCTCGTTCTAATTATCGATGGCTTTTCACTATCCTTCAAAAATCTTATTATCTGATTTTTTTTATTTTTTATAAAAGAGGAACTATTGGTGATGTCCTAGAGGAAGTATCGGTGATGTCCTTATATGTAGATGCCAAAAATAAATGAAAAGTAAATATATAAATGTTAAAGTCCATGGTTATTTCAGCAGTTGACAAAAGATATATTCCCTGGATCTTGATTCAAGCCGCTAACATCTTTTCTCTTTAATTTCCCCTTTTTTGCTCTTTGGGTTTTATTTAATACATCTCATGCAATGTGGTCCGTCTGTTGAATCCATAAAATCGTGGTATTGAGATATATATGTCCAGGGTCATAAACACATGAACCATAACTTATTTAAGGAATACGAGACTATTGTCCAGGGACGACTATGTCCAAATTCTAACTTGAGATATACAGGCCCAGGGTCATAAGCATATGAACCACAACTCATTTAACCAACACGGGACTATTGTCCAGATATTATACCTAAATTCTAACACTCCCCCTCACGATCAAGATGGGCCGTGGACATTAATTAAGTGGAGGTGACAAGATAAGAAATATATGGAGTTGGGTTCAAAACTATGCTCTGATACCATGTTACTTTTTATTAGATTGGGCCATCCAACTTAAAATCTTAAGGTATTGAGTGGAGAGGGCACCACAATTATAATCGTATTATATTTTATCCCGTTTTCAATACGAGACTATTCTCTAACACGCCCCCTCACGTGCAAGCCGATTTTAGGCTCTGTCACGTGGACTACGACAAACACGGGGTGCGTGGCCTAGATCGTAACCATGGACTATGATACCATGTTGAATCCACAAAATCGCAATGTTGAGATACACATGTCCATGGTCATAAGCACATGAACCACAACTCATTTAATCAATACAGAATTATTATCCAGAGACTATGCCCAAATTCCAACATCATCAACATCTGCATTTCCCAGTCCACCCACTCACCCGTTACAAGGGCACCATTCAAATAATGCCAGTCATTTCATGATAGAACATGCAATGATTTTTTAACTTTCCCCTTCCTTTGATTTTCTCTCCATTTTTTACTCATGTTCCTCGTGACCCAATATGGGAAGTAACATAATAGGCTTGAGGATCGAGCACGCTTTGTGTAGAAGTTCTCTTCTACTATTGTTTCTCTCTTCTCAACATTGTGCTATATCATTTTTTTCCTGAAGGGAGGAGGGAAAGTATTGGAGGTGAGAGAGTTATTACAAGGGCAAGGACGGAAGGCGTTGCAGTTAAAAAGAATGATTTTTTGCATATTAGTCCCTATAAACTTAGTGAATTATCGATTAGTTCCTCAAATCTGACTATTGTCTTAAAAGTCCTTATAATTTTTAACATTTTACAAATGAATCCCTGTAGTTGGTTGCCGTCCACATAAAAGAATATTCCGTAGAATATTCCATCAAATGTGTGTAAAAAGTCTAAAATACCCATGTTGAACGTTGACTCTCTCTCTCTCTCTCTCTCTCTCTCTCTCTCTCTCTCTCTCTCTCTCTCAGAGGGAGGTCGAGGGAGAGGGGATCGGAGGGGGGCTGTCCACCGGAGCAGGTGGTTCTGCGGCGGAGGAGCTGTGGCGGGGCAGCAACGAGAGCACCACTAGCGACTGAGGTTCATGGCGATCCGCGATTGGAGGGGGGTCCGAGGTGGAGGGAGAGGGGACCGGAGGGAGAGGGAGGAGGGAGACTGGAGGGGAGGAGGGGGACCGAAGGTGGAGGGGATGAGAGGGGGAGAGGAGACGGTGGACTAGAGGGGGAGGGGTACTGGAGGTGGGGTTAGAGAGAGAAGAAGAGAGAACGGAGGGGGGGAATGGCTGTGTGCGATGTGTGTGTGTATGTGAGAAGGAAGAGGGTGAGAGAGCGGTTGCTGCTGGTGGGTTGTGAGTGTGTGGGGAGTATGTGCATGCAAGTGAAGAGAGAAAGGGAGAGGGAACGGGAGAGAGGTGCAGAGAGAATAGAGAGGGGGAGAGAGATGACAGAGAAGGGGGGGTCGACTCCGCAGGAGGGGAGGTCGACCCACCGGCGGTGCAACGTGTGTGTGTTTGCAGTGTGAGGGGGAGAGAGGAGTGAAGGGTGCGGAGAGGGAGGCGACAGCGGCGAGGGGTGCGTGTGTGTGTGTGCGTGTGCGTGCGGTGTGAGGGTTAGAGAGAAAGAGAGTGAGACGGAGGGAAGAGCAGACGTGTGTGCATTGAGTGTGTGGAAGAGAGACAGGTAGGGGGGTGCGAAGGGGTCTGCCGACGCTGTTGTGTGTGTGTGGTGTGTAGTGCAGTAGAGAATGGAGAGCATGAGGTGGGGGAAGGGAAAGAAGAGGGATTGAGAGAAAGGGGAAGAATGGCTGCCGGTGGTGGAGTGAGAAAGAGAGAGAGGAAGAGAGAGTTGCAGGAAGAGTGGGAGAGTAGATGGAGAAGAGAAGAGAGAGGGAGTGGGCAAGAAGAGGAAACTAGCGGTGTGACGGTGGAGTGTGTGTGTGAGAAGGTGAGCGTGAGCAGTGTGAGATGGAGGGACAGATTGTGGGGAAGATGGTGGTTGCCGATAGAGGGGAGGCTGGCCGTAGTGGGCGACAGGTGTGGGTGCGCAGGGAGAGGGGGAGGTTGCAGGGAGGTGGGCGCGTGGTCGCGGGGACGGTTAGGGAGGTGGCTGTGGTGAGGGGCACGGTGGAGGTGTGGCCGCGCAGTCGGTTAGGGAGGTGGTGAGGAGCTCAGGGAGAGAGGGGGGGAGGGCCGGGGAGGGGGGAGGCCGGAGGGGGAGGGGAAGGGAGGTCGCAGGGGAAGGGGGGAGGGCGGCCGGAGGGGGAGAAGGTGGTCGGAGGGCTGGGGAGGGAGGTCGGAGGGGGAGGGCGGCCGGAGGGGGAGAAGGGCGTCGGAGGGCCAGGGAGGGGGGAGGTAGCAGGGGAGGGGGAGGGGGGAGGTCGCAGGGGAGGGGGGCCGGAGGGGGAGGAGGGGGGAGGGGGACCGGAGGGGGTCGGAGGGCCGGGGAGGGGGGAGGGAGGCCGGAGGGGGAGGGGAAGGGAGGTCGCAAGGGGAGGGGGGAGGGCGGCCGGAGGGGGGAGCGCTGCCACCGACTCCCCGTCACCGTTGGGCCCCGCTGTTCACCGTCTTCACCACCGTCGGCCGCCTTCCCTGCATCTGCATCGCCTCCGGCTGGCCTCTCTCTCTCTCTCTCTCTCTCTCTCTCTCTCTCTCTCTCTCTCTCTCTCTCTCTCTCTCTCTCTCTCTCTCTCTCTCTCTCAGACACACACACACGCATGACCGGCCACCTTCCCTGCGTCTGCACCGCCTCCGGCTGGCCTCTCTCTCTCTCTCTCTCTCTCTCTCTCTCTAAGACACACACACACACGTATGACCGGCCACCTTCCCTGCGTCTGCACCGCCTCCGGCTGGCCTCTCTCTCTCTCTCTCTCTCTCTCTCTCTCTCTCTCTCTCTCTCTCTCTCTCTCTCTCTCAGACACACACACACGCATGACTAACTAAGGGCTAGTTAGTCTTTTCCTAATATTGAGTCAACTTAACTCTGATTTATTTAATTTTTATGGATTTAAAATAACGGTAGGGACTTATTTGAACAACGAAGATAATTATAGGAACTTTTAAGATAACAGTCAGATTTGAGAGACTAATCGATAATTCATTAAGTTTATAGAGATTAATATGCAAAAAACCCTAAAAAGAATTGTTGCTGCATGCTCAGTAGAAGGAGTTGCAGTTATTGCACTGCATGCAAAGTAGTAAAAGGTAGGTTCTTTCTTTCATTCTTCTCTGTTGAAGTAGTAATGATCCTCCTCCACCCTCACGAGAGAAGTGATGTAAGGGGGAGAGAGAGGGTGATCCGATGCGGATTGGGATAATCGCTTAGGCATGTGCATGCTAAGAAGAGGTTGAATATGATACTGAGAGCTAGCACGAACATCCTCTCCTCAATATGTCTATGACCTGAAGATCATGTAGATGCATGTGAAAGCAAGGGCATGCTCTTCAGAGCATGTACATATATTGGGAGCACATATATGATCTCCAAAGCGCACACACACATGTTCTTCGGAGCATCTTGGTGCTCTTGGTATGAACTCGCACTTGATCAATATAATGATATTGAGAATGAGGCTGACCACAACTTAAATTCAACAGAAGCACTCGTGAAGACATCTTCTCCCTTTGAGAAGCATGCATGCCTCCGAGGTGTACAAGAGGTATGTTCAAGAAAGTTGAGGAAGAGATTGTAGAAATTACCATCTGCCACCCATGAATCATACAACATGATGCTTCTTGCACAATTTTCAAAGGTAAGTCATTTGAAAGAATCAAGGTGAAAGGAACTACAAAGGAGATTGTGTACGTACGAGTACATCGTGGCATGTCATCGATTGGAGTAAGTTGTTACTTGTACCCACAATTATTTTCCATATCGAGGATACTTGTGCAGACATGCACTTTGAGTGCGTATTGAACTTAATTTTGTGACATATTTCATATTCTAGATAAATATATTATGAGGTGTTAGATAAAAGACATGTGATCGATATAGGCATGTCGAAAAGTAGGGAAATGTCTGACTCTCCAATATTTACTCTACAGAAGTATAAGGTACACGAATCTCAACTTAGAGAGCATGTGCACTTACTCCACATCACATACACAGGAGTAACTATGTCCTGAGCATATATGCAGTTATGCAGAGTTTCTTAATTTAGAGCACTTTTCCGGAGCATTATTTTTGCTTCTTAATTCCATATCGCACGTTTATGATTTTTCCAAAGCATGTACATGTATTGGAGCGTACCTAACAACACGAGCATGTAACGACGTATTCGGCTTGAGTAGATCAATATCATTCTGTATCTATAAAAATTTTAAAAATTTTATATCCGAATAGTATCATATTATTTTCGTAGATATGAATACGAATATATATATATCCATCAAAGATATGGATATACTCACGGATATCTATATCCGTCTATGAAATATTAGTTCACGTCCACATCTAAGGTGATGTGAGATTTATAAAAAGTGGAAAAATAGAAGTTCGTTCATTTTTTTCTTTCCAAAGTAATGTTTATATATGTTTTATAAAAATATTTTTATAAATTTAATAATAAGGTCAAACTCACAAACTTAATAAGGAGGGCAACGGGTTGAGTTCGTACTAAAATCATAGGCCTAACATGAACGATGAGTTATTAAGAATAAATTCGGATCGGATATGGGTTCAGATACACTAAAATCATACACTATTCGAATATAAAATAGATATTTTAAATATATCTAAACTAAAAATTATATTTATTTATTTAGGTATTACTCGACTTATCACATATCAAGTGATACTTAGAGTAATCGAGTTTATCAATATTTTTAACATCCACGAGAACATTAACATGTACACGCGCGTACATGTACACTTTTGATCGACGACGTCGATCTTCGCTTCTTCCACCTCATTTTTGCGCAATCCAACTCATATATGTTTTGGAGAACCTGTAACTTTCTGCGTATGATAAAATGCTAGGTAATTAACTGTGTCATGATCGAGCATTCCCTCTGAAGTGATGCGGGGCATGTCATGTCGGGGCCGAATCGAAATTAATATATATATATATCCCATCCTCTTAATTAATTTGGCTTCTACGTACGTACGGCAAATTAATGTTCTCAATAATGCATGTACTTAATCGGCGTATATACGTAGAAGAGGTCGTCACACTAGTACTCTATATACAGAGGTCACTAGCTAGCTAGGCTCCCAATTAATTGAATCACACCATGCATGCATCATGCACACCCCGGCTTGGACGCTGATGAATCCATGATGCGGGTGTCTGACGCGCGGGACGCTCCATGCATGCATAATAGATACACTTAAGTGGAATTTTTTTTTAAAGAACCATCGTGAAAAAGTAAAGATTTCCGATCTAAAGATTTATATCAGATCGGATAATAACCGGCACGGATATCTCGATATATGAATTCATATATCATTAAAATATTCATCGGATATAATTTTATTCGAATAATAATCTGATCAAACGAATAAGAATTCAAATTTGACTCGAATTTTAAAGGGAATTGCAGGGGTTTCAACATATATTAAGCTCTCACATTTATAAGTTAGTTTTCCATTGTCAGTGACGTCCAGTCGTCGACCGCCCGGTAGTGTGCATGCATGCATGCATTCATGGATATTCTCATCAGGGGACTCAATTTAAACAAAAAAAGTGATTAGAAACCTTGGACCAGGGTGCTAACTTCTCTGCCATTTACCTTATCGCGTTCATATATCTAGTATAATTAATGAGACTGCTTGTCGTTGACCAGGTAATTAATTAATTAATCACGTGGCAGGAGCAGATGATCCCCTACGTAACGTACGTACACCCCGAGTCAAGTGCATATACATGCATGTATATAACACATGCATGCATGCAGCTAATTAATTTATTACTACCCCTCGTATAAATATGCATCGATCATGCATGGAAGGTGTTTAATTAGCCATCACTTAATTAGTTTTTCGCCTTCTTTTTTGTCGCAGTCCATGGATCTCTGTTACGTACGTAGTACTCTCTTGGAAAATTACAGATCAGTACTAAACTTAAATCGTAAGTTAATTAACTAATTTCATCTTGATTAATTTGCTATCTGAGATCTAACAATTAGATAATCAAGCTAGATATAAAAAAGTAACAAATTAAAGATGTGGCAAAAAAATATCATATCATACCATTCATCATATCAATCATGATCCAGGGACTTCTGTCATATATATATATATATATATATATGGAGGGCCCTCCAGTATGTATCACTGCTTCATTCGCCTTCCCTCCAAGGAGATATATATATCGACGAAGGCCAATGGAGCGGTGCCGTCAGCTAGCGTCAGGAGAGCCCGTGCTGCTAGGTGGGGTCACCGGGCCCTTGTGGAGAGGGGGGTGTTGCCATAATCTTGGTCGCCGGCCGGCCGGCCGGCCGGGGCGGGTGGCACGCCGCCTGTCGTTCGCCGACACGCACCGGCATGCATGGCCACGTTAATTACTGCCGCTCCGGCCATCCGGGCGCACATGCATCGCAGGAACATGCGTGAGGATGGAACGCCGCCAGTGAAACCTTATCTCATCTTGAAGGGGAGGGGCCGGGGAGGGAATTAATTATGGAGGATAGGGATGAGAGGAGGGTGGGGATCAGCGACCTGGCCCTCAAACCCCCGTGGGGATGCATGCCTTTCATGTTAGCCTTGGACCACCCCCCCCCCTCGTCCTCCTCCTCCTCCTGATAAGATTGGTCTCTCTGTCTCTCTCTCTCTCTCTCTCTACATATATATATATACATATGGTCCCCGTACATGAGCACTCACATTATATTCTAGTAATTAATTAAGGAGGTGCATGCCCAACCCCACACCGTGGGATTACCCCGCGCGGCCTCTCTCATCTGATCAGCAGCTGGCATATATACGGTACTGAAGGGCCGGGGTGGTGAGACTAGCTAGTGGCTTGAAACAGTACCCACGTACCAATTAATTAATGATGCCCTAAATGTATATATATATATATATATATATATATATATGTATAGGGGGGTGTACGGTCTTCTCCCACCAGCACCCTTTGGTATATGGGGCTTTGCCTTTGCCATCTGCCGACATGTTGGGTCGATCTCTTTTGGAGGGGTATTTGCCCCCCACATTGTGTCGACAGATGGGGATGATGATGAGCGCCCCTTCACCACTCCGAGGTTTTTTATATGTCCTTGGTTGGCACTGATCCCTCCGGAAAGGTACACCATAAGAAAGCATATATCAGAGTGCAAAAATTCACGGCTTCAATGATATTCCTTGTGCTTTTTGCTTGCCTAACAGCTTGGGGGGGTGGGGTTGGAGAATCACCATTAATCATCCACTGTTGGCCATATTTAAAGCTCAATTCACCTTAATCACAAAGCAGAGAAGCTCAATTCACCTTAATCACAAAGCAGTGCACACACACACACACACACACACACACACACACACACACACACACACAGAGAGAGAGAGGACATACAGTAGAAATGGGAGCGAAGCCATCTGGACTTCTCCCATCGTGTCGGGCAAACTGCTCCCAGCAGAAATTAACACATGCAGATAATAATGGGACAAAGCTGAATGTGACTACGTACGGCACAGTGAAATGTCCAACACAAACATGCATCTATGCGTCAAATCCAATGCATATACAGAAGGGCATTACCCTACGTCCGTACGCCGTGGTTGGTGGTGGTGGTGGGCCTGCCTTCCCTCAATGATTTGCTCGACACACACGGTGGGCCAGTGTGGGGCTACGGCGGCTCTCTCTCTCTCTCTCTCCTGGGGGCAAACAGCACGTCGGTCAGTACGACAGGACGACGATGGAGATGGGCCGTGGGCCCATGACGAGCCCACACCCACAGGCCACAGCTGTACACAAAGACGCAAGGAGGAGTCGCCAATTTGCCGTGGGCCGTCACCCGTGGGGGTTTCCTTAATAACTCTTCCTCCATCAGGGGCAAACGTCGTCGCCGTAGGTCTCTCCCCAACACACCAGTCGGCGTCAGTGCGTCACCTCGCCCCCGCGCATCTCGCGCATCTGGGCCAAGATCCATACTGGGCCCAACAAGGGCCCACCCACCATTACTCCCTCCGAGCGTGGCCCCCCCCGGAAGGACACTAATGTGGGAGGGTGAGTTGGCGTGTGGCCCGTGAAAACACACTCGGCCGTGTTGGTCTCTGGCCTTGTAGAAGTCGTCGCGTTCATGGAATGTGTAGCTCGGCTGCGCATAGACAGTGTTTGTAATAATTACTGCAAGGTTTCCTCTTCTCATTAGTTTAGATATAAAACTGGCTCGTGACGTGGCAGGTAATAAATAATGCGAGCCTTACATGTGCATCAGAGTTATGTTATTTTCATATCATGTTAGTCCAACCAACATAAACCATGCATGCAGTGGGTAATATGTGGATGGATATAACCAAAGTCCGCTGGGTGTCTGGTAGTCTGTTCAGTCCCACATTAATTTCTGCCCGTTCTTCCGGCCCCTGATGGAAGCGGGTGTGGCCGTACGGTCGTGGATGCGCTGGGCCGGCCCAAATGATCGAGCGTAAGATCAAATCACACATGAAGGAGTGGGCCCCACGCCGGCATCTGAACACAAAATTGAAGCAGCAAGACAAGTTTGGGGGGGGAGGTGTGTGTTTAATTACTCTTTCACCGGAGAAAGAAGATTTGACCTAGCTAGTAATTCGTTCATACAATTTATTTTATCTAACTAGGTAGGAGATTTTAAGATCAATGAAAATAAGATAACAAGAGATGTAAGAGAGAGATTGACCAGTGTAGCTACGTATCATCAAAAAATTAGGTTTGGTCCAAGTTAAAAAATTCTCATGCCAAAGCTGGAAGTCATTAACTTCTTCTCTTTGGAAAATGCCATTTAAAACTACTTAGATTATAAATACAAGGCCAAACTTATAAACACGAAATGTGTGCAACAGTATATTGTTGTATTTTTTTGATAATATGTGTATATATTTGGTTCAAATAGGATACCTCTTCAGTTTGATGCATGATTTGCCGTATCAGTGTGACTTACATCGAGTCGGCCGTATTGTATCATATCTAAGCTAGATCGAGATGTTCGGCTCGATTCGAGACCGCCCAAATCTCTTTGAGTCGGATCTAAGTCTATCTGTATGGTATCGTGCGTATTTGGGCTAGATAGAGTCGATACGTACCGATGATATAGCGAACATTGGTTTGGTGGTCGATTTAGATTTGATTACTCTCTCTCTCTCTCTCCACACTATGCTTTACAAGTCATCTCTATCTTTACATGACTTGAAGATACCCTTCATCTCAGTAGAGTATAACTTATCTTTTGGGGATTCTGAAGAGATTTTCCTGACCAAAAAGACATCCCAAAAATATAAAGCCTTATTTTCTTCCCATTTTCAAGGTTGGTTGTTTCTTTTGACTTCAACTGATGCCGTATATCTGAAAAGCTTGATACCATATCTTATCTTATCCCTTCAGTCTGTCATTTGCATGCCACACCTTTAGGGAGGACCTCATCTCCCCACATCTCTCTCTCTCTCTCTCACACACACACACACACACACACACACACACACACACACACACACACACACACATGAAAATTTTAGAGTATGCAAAGGTTATAAACTTTCTAATTGCTTGAAGGGGTGCACATATCTACATGATGTGTCAAGCCTGGTACCTAAAATGAAGACAAACAAGGGAGAAGTTGTCCCACCCATGATACTTGGCTCCTTGGGTGTGGGACTAGACTCCCATTATCAAATTAAGCTTCTAGGCGCAATGGGTTTAAATTAAGTACCTCTAAACCAAATGAATCTTTTGTGAGATGAGGAGCAATAATATATAGTTAATAAAGGAATGGTGTTTAAAAGTGAAGGTGGCTTCCATGATGGCAAACCATCCCTTATCCAAGCTGAGCTCGAAAAGAGAACTTTGCAAAAGAGAAGACTAGTAATTGACAAGGTGCCCCAACCAAAGCTCTAACATAATTGCCTCGTTTTCCTCTCAAAGCTGTTCCTGTCATTTGTAGCCGCCACAGGGTAATTTTCAGCCCCATTATCCTATGAATCAAGTCCTTGGAATACCCAATGATGATGTTACCTGTTATAAGTGAACTTTTGGCTAACACTTTCAAAAATATTTCAGTAAATGTCAAGAGATGAACATTCTCTAGGATACATAACAAATTTCTATGCCAAATGGTAGGCTGTTATTTGCTCCTGAGCCCTCTGAAGGCGCATCAATCATGTTAACTTAGTTTTAGGCAGCGTTTGAAAATGAGATGGGGAAACATATTTTATCAAAATCTTTCAGTCGTATTATCACCTCTGCATGTCGGAGATTCGTGATCCACTGTGAGACTGCTTCCAGGAATTAAGAGCAGTGAGCACTTTTATGTCTAATTCTCTATCTTCCTCAAAATCTGTTTCTCACGTAATCCGATAACTACCATGTCCATTTGAAATAAATTAAAAACTATCTACAACTTTTATCACGAAAGTTATGATCGAAAGGGTTTTCAAACGGGGCCTTAGATGGACACTCTCTCCGTGTGTGATAACAGTAATTCTGAGTGCACATATGGGTGTTCGTACATCTGGGATGTGCATCAAGAAAATATTTTTTTAACAAAAAATTATTACGTGATACACAAGTCACCTTAACTTGTTGTACAAGACACATCCCGATCTGATGACTAAAAAAAATTAAATTAAAAAAATTACTTTTTGAACAATTGAATCTAATAATATTCACTTGATACAATTTTTTTTAGATTTTTTCTTGGATGTGATGTTTTTTTTCAACAGTCAAGAGTGATTTGAAACCCACGTTATCTAAATTTTTTTTAAAAATATCATTTACTTGAGTGCACACCCATAGTGTGTAATTACACCGGAGGAGAATGTGCAATAAGTATCACTCCCGTGACACTTGCCCACCTGCTGGCGACTCACAAAAATCTGATGTGATCATGGACTCCTACGTCAGTCAGTTTCTCTTACATTCTTTCGATGGATCTTAGTATTACATCACAGGCGTAACATCATTGTAACAGTGCTTATACACAAGCACATAGTAGTGTTGTCGTGCAACCTAGAGTCATCCTTGTCCATTTACTGAGAAGCTGTGTAAACACTACCGTGACAGTGTTTTATGATAAAACTTCCCGATACTTCACATCAAATCAAACGGGTTCTTGGTATTCCTATTAATTCTCGACTAATTGATGGGCGAACAATATCATATGCCAAGGATACAGACTGTCATAGTTTTGAGTCCCCACATTATGACGCACTTGACAGGATCACAAAAGGATATTAAGCTAAGTACTCCAAACCATGTCGAGCCTTTAACCCATCAAGAATCAGATTCCCTTTGGTAGTTCGGTTGAATAGATCCCTGCCCTCCTCCATCCATAATCACAAGCACACTCTCAGGTCCCTCTTCCGTCGAACTCTGCACCAGGCGTGCGATTTATGGCTTCATTCATGTGTTCTCTCAAGCTTCATCACTCCAATCTAAACTCAATGGCAAAAGGCTTCTCTATGCTAACCGGGCCTCCTAAAAAGATCCTCGCGAGCTTCGTGTCAAATAGCCATGTGATCAACCCACAGCCCCACCATAAAAGTAAGATAAGGTGACCAAATCGGGGGTTGACGGTGGGAAGAAGTATGATTTGTCGACTCGGGTCGACTCGAACGTGCCGTACCATATCTAAAAAAACTCGATTCAATACAGATCATCCCGAGTCAGACTAAATCGGGTTGAGTCACAGTGAGAGAGAGTGTGTGTTTTTGAGAGAGGAGGGAGATGCCGTACCGAATCAGAGAAGATCCGATCCAATACGGATCACCGAATCGACAAACCCTAGGAGGAAGTATCCACATAAACCGTGGACATTGTTCCCCCTTCCTCCACATGCGGAGTGGGGGGCCCTTCCACTATCTTAACCACCACTATGAATGTTTCCATAACTCTCCATAAACAAACCCTAGATAGGATTTCCCTTGGGGCACACTACATGAGGCAAGACAGAGGGTACCACAGCCATGAATAGGATGGAAGGGGACTACACTATTGCATAGGCCATCAGAAGAAGACATGCGGTGGTGGCACACAAGAGATGGGGACCTTCTACAAGGGGCAGGAGGGCCCTCCTCACTAGAAGAAAAGGGATAATGGGGCCAGCTGAATTATAGCATTGATGAACCCTAAACAAGTACTCTCAAATCCATCACTTTCACATGCCCACACCCCAAGTTGGGATCGAAGGGTAGGATGCTGGCCCAAAGAGATTTCATTGCAGGGATTCAACCCATCACCAGCATACGTTCAGACGGGCAGCCCATCAGACCCTGTCTGATCGAGGGGCCCCAACACCATCAGATGGTGGGCAACCAAGGACAAAGGTCACATGCACTGCTTCATCTTGGCCTATCATCCCACCAGAACATTCTTGTGCGGCCGTCAGAACTGCTGTTCCTGTCAAGGGGCACAAATGGGGTCACAGGAAAAAGTTAAAATTTTTTTTTCAGGGCTACGTTTGGCAGCAATTCGGCCCCAACCCCCGAGGCATAAGTCAGATTCCAGTCAAGAAATGAAAGGATCTTGTGCTGATTCCTGCAGAAGTAGATTGTTGTTCTATGTTGAAAAGAATTAAAAGAACACCACTTTTTTTTAATTCTCGAGAGCGAAGAGAGAGCCTTGGCGCAATGGTAAAGTTGCTCCATTATTACCTGAAAGTCATGGGTTCAAAAGCTCAAACAGTCTCATTACAGAAGTACAAGTAAAATTGCGTACGATTGATCCTTCTCAGACAAGACCATGCAACGGCGGGAGCCTCATGTTACTGACCTCGCCTTATCACTTCTTTTAATATACCTGACACAATGTGTAAAGTGTGCAGGGTCTTGAGATCTTTGACCATGCAGTCGGTGGAAGAAGAAAATGTAAAAGAGAGTTATTTTAGCCCACAAGTAAAAGAATCTTCAAAAGCTGCCGAATCAGCTGGTCCAGGCTTAAAATATTGAATAGTACGATCACCGAACAGCAGCCAGGAAGGGGGAGGCTTCACATCTGATACTGAAAGCGTTAGAAACTGACAAGACAGGTTCCTATGCCGATCGTCCACAAACAAAGGCATCATGCTTTTCCCATTCAAATCATTCGTCTTCCCCGCAAAAAGAGAGGGGTGAGAGTTACCCTGTCTATCACAACTTTATTCGGCAATAAGAACACAGCACATGACTATAACCAAACTTATCACAACTTTATTCAGCAATAAGAAGACAGTACATGACCATAACCTAACTTTATGATGAAAGATCATTTGTTTGCACCGTTGTACCCGGGGCAAGTTTGAATGAAGTACAATATCAAGCACAAAAAAGCTCCATGAAATGCCATACCACTGAATCAACCTCTGTTTTGGTTCTTTTTTGGGGGCCTTTGATAAAAGGATAAAACAATCAGCCGGTTGTTATCCCACTGGGACGGCGTATTAGACCTCTCAAGGTCGAATACGAAATCCCGGATTAGACACGAAAATGAGAAAGAACCCAAGTTGTTCGCTTTAGTTACTCCCGTGATTATCAAAGTGGCTTTAAATGTTACCGGTGAATACGGCGCAAAACCGGCGAACGGCTTCCCCTCTTCGTTTATCAAAGGCCCCCTTTATGTTTTACTCTCGCAGGACATGTATATTCTGATTTCAAAGTCTGTATGTTGAGATTAGATGGAAAATGGAAGGGCTACAATTAGGAACATATTTCCAACCTTATCTTGGTCCCTATGATTTCTGAGAAAAATCTCACAGGGAATATAACAAATTCATTTAGATAGACTAGCAAAAACTGCAATTGCATAAGAATCAGGTATGGAGAAACATTCGCTTGGGGGGGGGGGGGTTGCATTTGCTAAATTTCCATGCGCTTTTGTTTCCCCAACCAACTTTCACAGATCTGCAAACGTGTGAAAAGTTAGGAGGGAAATTTTTTCCCCAGGTGTCTGGAATATTATCTTTTTCACGGGATATATTTCCCCATTGGGGGAGGTAGGGAAATCGATCCCAGGGAATTTTTCCATCCACTTCTCTCTCCCATAACTGAATGCAAACAGAGATTTCATTTTCACCAAATTGTCTACTAAAATTGCAAACATGTGTTGCTATTTTATTAGAAATCATTTACCGTGAGTTTTCATTTTCCAGGAAAACATTTCCGTGATTCTTCATTTTCTGGGAAATCCTGAGAATGCAAACCCCCCCCCCAAAAAAAAAACAGGTAAACAGAGAAACAAGGTAATCGTAAAAAATAAAATAAAATCTTGAGACAGCAGATGTAGATAAAGGTATATGCATATGCATATGCATATATCTCTTAGAAAGCATGAATGACAAAATACCAAATAAACATTGCAGGATTCACAGTTCCCTAGGGAAGAAGAAGAAGAAGGAGAAGAGGTTGAAGACAAAGTAACGCAGGTTCTCCAGCATATAACTTAAAGTAAAATATCACAATCAACAGGAAAAACTTGATGCAGTAATAGCCAACAATGATCCTACTAACAAAGAAGTTGCCTATATAAGTAGACATTTTAATCTGAATAAGGAGAAAAAAGTACATCCGAAGATAAAAATGCAAAGGCTGTGTTCAGAAGAAATTCAGGCCTGATTCCTCGCAGCAGAAATCAGATTCTAATGTAATCATCAACAGTGGATGAATATGGTGATAATTCTTGCACAAACATATCAATCTTTCATATTTTGTTTGATTTCTCCGAGTCCCTGACATCAGGGTAAGTATGTTGGCTCTCGAATTCGTAGGATAGTGGTCAACAGAAGAAGAGAATGCAAAAAGGGTTACTTAGCATACAAACAAAAGATTTCCAAAGCTGATGAATCAGCTGGTCTGGGCTTATTTGGTAGTATGATCGGTATTCAGTGAGCAGGGATGGAAACAGTCTGAAATTGAGTGTTAGAAACTGACAAACCATATACCTATTCCAACGTCGACAAATGAAGCTATCATGCTTTGCCCATTCAAATCAATCTTTTTACATTCTTAGCTATCATGCTTTGCCCATTCAAATCAATCTTTTTACATTCTTTCATTGTAAGGTAGCCCAATTATGGCCAAAATTCATAAATTAAGTAAAATGTAGACACATATCGATGCAACTTGAATGGCATACTACAAGCAAAGTGGTAGAAGCAGTACCCCCTAAATTTCCCCATTACCTACATCCTCCTTAATTAAATCCTTTCATTTGTACATTTTGTGCATAAAATCAATTCCAAAATCAAACCATGGATATCCTACACAGCATCTGATAATGACAGCAATGTGTCTGACTTCATGACTGATTATTCTTCTTTCTTTCACACCAAAATGACCAGATCATTGTAGACAGACTTCATCCTTCATATCCCTTTTCTTGTACCCATTGCTCTCACTTTCCCCCATTCTGTAATCAGCTCTGAAGCACCTGACCTGCTGGTCCAATTGACCTGTACAGTCCTGAAAGCTGTTTCTAAACCTTCTCTACAGTGCCAAATGACAAAGAAATGATGTATACTTTCATTGAAGATTCCACAAATATACACAGCCCCTTGATGTCAGGTCTGAAACTGATGGGAATCGACGTTGAGTACTAACTTTTTATTTTGCATTTGAGTCCTTTTATTTGCTTTTATATCCTTGGGAAAGTATATGTGCAATTGTAAGGCTTTGTAAGCCAATGTGTCATTCCCTAGGATTGTGTGAGTTTCTATGTAATTTGCCAGTAGGTCCAGCAAGGGGCCCCCAACCCTTTCCCATTGGTCCACCTAAGCTATGTGGGGCTGATCAACCATCCTAGGTGGCCATCTAGAAGGTTTGAATGCCAATTGACCACATGGGAGACAAGTGGTGTAAAATGTCAAAGTTGGCCACCTACCTTATCTACCTAGTCAAAGGAGTGTCCCCTCCATATGTAATTTATTTATTTTTGATTTTTGATCACATGGGGGAAGAAAATGGCCTATTTCCCACGAAATTATCGGCCCCCCACCCCTTGCCATTTTCTATATAAGCCTATGTATAGTGTCATTAGAGATTAATGAAGGAAAAAATTGGCATTTTGCCCCAAGAGAGCTCTTGGAGGGTGCACCCCTCTCCCCCTATCTCCTTGCTGTTCTTCCCCTTCCTCCAGAAATCTAGGGTAGGAGACCCTTTCTACCTCCCCCTCTCATCCTCTGAGTTCCCTTTCTGAAGCTGCCGCCGTCGCACCGCCGTCGCGCCGCCGCCACCGGAGTTCTGTCTCCATCAGGACAGAACCTCACCTCCGTGGTTCTATATTTTTATGCTGTTGTCTGATTGAGCTGAAATTTTGAGAGCTTGTTCCTCTCTTTTTTAGCTTTCCATCCATATATCTTATGCCTCATTCTGAGTTCGTTTGATATTTTTGCCGCAATTTCTAGTCCACCCCTGTCAATCTGTCATTCTGCAGATCTACAGTACAGAGTCGTCTTGTTCTATTTTTGTCACCACCGTATCTATTTTTAGAAAATCCCAAAAAATTACTGAGTCTTCCCCACGTATATCCCCTTCCACCATAATTTTCTTAGAGTCTACAAAAATCGTTTACCCCTCAGTCAAGGGTGTGTTTCAGGCAGATTGTTTGCTGCCCTGTGTGTCTGTCAGTCCGGGTCAGAACAAAAAGCCAGCTTGCAGAGGTTTTAATTTTCAATCCGTGTGGTGGATGAAGCTGAAAAAATATTATGTTGTAGATCTCTGAGTGCTCTTTCCATCGGTACCAGCCACGCCTCGATCGGCCTCCAGATCTGAGCGTAGTGATTTTCGCCGCCGCAGCCCGCAGATCTGTTCTGTGTGCAGGTCCGAAAATTCAGTTCGGGGGAAAATCAAAAGTAAATATCAAAATTCAACTTCGGGTGCCGCCCCTTCAGGGAGTCGATCCGGGACATCCCGCCATCATCCCAGCTAAGCGGCACCTCCAGAAGACATCAGGAAGGTGACGTTCCTTTGGAACGGATTGCTTACTGTCCACCGAGTCAGTCACCGAGTTGGCGCAGCACCGAGTTGCAATAGTGCCGAGTCGGACCAGCAGGTCGAGTTCGTGCTGAGTTCGCCTCCAGATTGCTGCCCGTCAACCCAGGGTCGGTCCTCCCGGGCCCCACTATAGCCCTTTACCTCCCTGCGTGGAGTGGGCAATAGAATTACTGCTGTAATTAAGTTTTTAACTGTTGTTAACCGGGAGTTGCCGTAACTGGCCGGGAACGTCTTCCCCACCCCTGGAGCGTGGAGGTAAACTCGCTACCTCTCTCTTATCGCATTTTGCTCAATTCGTATACTTTTGAATGCCGCTGCGAGTGTAGGATTATTAGTCCGTTATCATTTCATCACCGCTGCGAGAGAGTGAGTTTGAGTGTTACCGTCCCGTGACTTGATCCGAGTCTACACGGAAAGCCGATACCCGTGACTCACGGCCGGTTTCTTAACCGTGCCCGGTCCCACGTTTCCCTCGCTAAGGGACAATTGCGAGCTCGTCTAGAGTCCAAGGATCTCATTCCTAATTCGAGTTGAGTCCGTGGTCCGTCCCGCATCAGAAACTCATCAGCTGATTGTATGTTGTGAGACAAGGAGTCTGATTTTATGGTAGTCTCTTTCTGAAACTCCCCTATAAACTTGTTTGTGCATGCGACTTCCTTCTCTCCTTCCACAAGTATCTTTTATTACTGATTTTTCTGACAGCCTGACATTTTGCTCTAGGCTCCCATTCTTACCTTCTCATATTCATCTTTTCCAGATTTACATGGACTTCATTCAAAATCAAGGTGAGCTCTAAAAGCTCTTGTATCTAGTCTATGTACAGACTTTTGCAAAATTTGAGATTCCAGGCAGCCATCAAGTTTATTTGCCGATACCAACGATCTTCTGACCAGACAAACATCTAATACCATGAAGATTTGGATATCTCTGCTCCAACCAGGTTCACAAAGCCTTGTTGCTCAGCCATTTCCTATGTCTATCTCTATCAAACAGTAAAATAGGTCCTTTTTCAGCAAGATACTCCTCTAAACAGCTGACAAAGAGTCAGTCAGTCAACAATTGTAGACCTAACTATCCTCCCCCCCACTGACTGGTCTTCATTATCTATTCTCCACAGACAACCCACCATGTTTACTGTAAGAAGAAGGGATCAAGAGATTCAGGACATCACATCAACCTCAATCTTTTCAGCAATAAGAACATGCTTGGAAGATTTTTTCAAGTTTTACAAAAGATCATTCATTTGCAACAACTAAAATCAGATGCATGAACAAGCTCCAATATCAAGTAGGAACAAGCTCCACTTAAGTGACTGCCACAAAATCAACCTTTGTTTTGGCTCTTTATCTGTTTTGCTATCATACAACATGAATACTCTAGACTCAGATGTCTGTATTCTATTTGTCTGAAAAATGAAAGTGCCTGTAATTAACATACTTCCCAACTTACCATGGTCCCTATGAATTCTGAGGAAAATCTCATGAGAAATCCATATATACTTGCCAACTTTACCATGATCCCCATGATGTCAGAGAAAAACCGATGACCAAAGCATAGCATAACAGTGATTAATTTCAGTGAGAATGGCCAAAAACTGTAATTGCAAGCGAGCATATTAGTTAAGGGACTGTGCTATCTACAGTTGCAAGCTTCAAAGAGACAAATGCAAATTCTGAGCCACAGATAAGAGAGTAACTAATGATAATCTTGAGAAAATAGATATAGGGGAACATTTCACTTAGAGACATGGAAATAAGAAAATGGTCAATGATTAAACTTTGTTACATCCTGTGTGGACAATGGTATACATAAACTATTATCCTAGGCAGACACTAATTTAATATCAATAAACCATGGTACAATTCACAATTCTCCAAAAAAGGCTGAAACTCACAACCAACGATGATACTTAATCAACATTATGGCAGTTAGTAAAAAAGTCATCACTTGCAATTGTAACGCAACATATAATGTTCAGCAGGCATAAAAGGCTATATTACTTAGGCAGGGATAACAGACCCTCTATTGGAGTGTTGGAATGGTAGCGCGGGATCCATGTCCATGAACCATATTAGTTAGGTTATGGTGGATGATGATGATGATGATGATGAACACAGTTTTCTCTGGCTGGATGAATAAAAGGTCACAAGCTAAAATATAAGATCATTGAACACAAGGAAATCAAAATTATATGAGCAGGCACATCAAAAGCAAAAGCAAGCACCCAGCCAAAGTCAACACAAGCTTTTAAATAGCAGGGATCTAATCATCCATTAAACGCATTGCATATAGTTTAGCGAAATCTTCAGCACGATTGGAATTCAGATGACAGATTATGTATTCTTTTTGACTTGTATAAAGATTCCTTGCCACAAGTAACATATCACCCAAAGGCCTGGCTGATTATGATAAATTTAGTTCTGTAATTCCACATTTAAGTGATCTACATATAGTTCTCAACTCCAACGATAGGAACCTAGTAATCAGATGAATCTAACAGCACAGATATACATCTAGAAATTTTTTAAAAGGCTATCACACACAGAGGAATACACATACAAATTACTGAAACAACATAGCACATTATTAAGTTACCAATGTATATTGAAGTTTATCTCTTACATATTTAATTGGTGATAACACAGGGGAGTGCAGAAACAAGGAGTACATATGCATAAGAAAGAAGATTATCCCATTCCCGTGCATATAAATCTTCCTGTGCATAAACACACATGTAAAATTTGGAAAGTTCCACTTTAATCTGGATTCAGGAACGTGCAGCAATTATTAAATATTAAGCTAGTTCACCTAGAAATTACTTCCAAGAAAACTTAAAGGATTCTCAAATGGTACTAAGCACTGGCTATTCTTGCAAAATAGAGACTTGTATCCATGTTATTACATGTGACTGAAGAACAGTCCTACTTGCAGAACAGGTACTTGAAAGTCGAAACATATACTTGCATGAGATGGATAGAGATGCCACTTGTGGCACTTTGATTGCAGTTATCTACCAGCTGATGCACAGCTCAAGTTAAAAGTTTGATTAATGAAATATGAGAAACACTTTTAAGCATAACTTACCTAACACAATTCTATCATGGAAGCTTTACACCTCTCACAACATACGCCCTGTAATGCTGTTTATAAAGTGAAAGGGGAAACTGGATCCAAATGGAAAACAAGCAAATTATGGAAACCACGGAGAATTAAGATTTTCAAATGTTTCCCTGAAGAAAGCTGCCCATAAAGATATATAAGTTTTGTTTATTAGGGTGCTAGATTCTTTAACCTTTCCTTACAAGGATCTTCCTAAAAGCTAATGGTTACTTGGATGATTGGGTTACGCCCAGACCAGTTCCATATGAAGAAAAGGGACACGACAAACAACCCATTAGCACCCTCATCTTCTGCTGTGTCACCTAGTTGTAAGGGCAAGCAGCCAAGAAATATATGGAGTACCTGTTAAACAATGGACTATAGTGTGAATCTACAAACTCTAGGCGGGCCTTTGTAAGTCATTGTAAGCTAATCTTTTCTCCAGCATTAGATTCCAAGAAGGTAAATACTTGCAGCACCCCCATAGTCTACAGCACACTGCACCGATGGGAATGGGGTGTGCACTTGTGTTGCAGCCCATGGGGATGCAGCAAGTATTTCTCTTCCAATCACGGGGAAAGTCAGAAAGAGAAAAAGAAGAGAGATGGTAACTTCACCTGCTGGAGCAAATGTGCTCGCAAATGGATGATGAGTTTGTTTCTGAGTGTTAGAGAATAGTCCCGTATTGCATATTAGAGTTTATTGGATTGGGTGGAGAAGGCACCACAATTATAATCACATTATATTTTTAGCCCGTTAGTGCGGACACCCGAGCAGTTACGGCGAGCCACAGGTACCGTACGTGGAGCACCACTCGAGTCTCCTCAGCGTCCATCTGGCTCGGAGACAGCCTGGAGACTCCCCCTTGAGTCGCGACATTTATCATATTTGTCTAGACTTTATTTGTGTGTAATGTGTGTTTGTTTCATTTTATTCGGTTTATAATTTTGATTGTAAGAGGGGTTTATTTGTAACATGGGACCCCTGGGTCTCACGGACCCCCCCATCCCTCCTCCCATTGATCCACCTCACTCCTAGGGCCCATGTGGGGTCAGTCAACCATTCAAATGGAGGCTTCTAGAAGGGTGGGCCAAGTGGGGGACAAGTGTTATTAGAAGTCAAGGTTGGCCACCAACCTTAGCCCTTGGTCAAGGGGGCGCCCCCCTCTCACTATCATGAAGTTTTTTTTATTTTGTGGTTGGTCACATCTAATCCAAGCCATCCATTCCCCCATCCCTAGATCCAAGGGTGGATATTGGATTAGATATGTAACCTATATAAGTTTGTATTTTCCATTTTGGATAGAATTAATACATTTGAAATCTGAAAAATTGTTTGGAGCAGCCTTGGGCGCCCCCTCCTCTCTCCTCCCTCTCCCCCTTGCAGCTGAGACGGTTGCTATTCTGAGGTGTGACGCCTCCCCTATCAGTTCCGGTCACTGCCGCCGCCGCCACGTGCCGCCATCGCCGCCAGTGTTCTGTCCATCCATGACAGAGGTGTCTTCTCCGAATTCCTGCTCTCCACCCCGTCGTGTTCTTGAGCTGAGATTTTGAGGGGATGTTCCAGAGGTGTTCCCCACGATCCACAAAAATTGGTTGGTCATGAATCTTCCATTTGATAATTTTCCATTTTCGTCCAACCTC
This sequence comes from Amorphophallus konjac, assembly GCA_022559845.1. NCBI lineage: Eukaryota > Viridiplantae > Streptophyta > Magnoliopsida > Alismatales > Araceae > Amorphophallus > Amorphophallus konjac. The sequence continues at coordinate 1,150,003 of CM040118.1, read as the reverse complement.
TTTTCCCAGATCTGTCTGCTTGCTGTTTAGATTTCTACCCGCCCTGTGTTTCCAGTGTTCGGACCCCTTTTTGATTTTTCCTATAGCTCCCAATTTTACTGAGAGTTCTGTCCATCAACCCCTCCCTCCACGATTTTTCTTGAATTTTGATCAGCCCTTCACCTATTTTTCAAAAATCATTTTCAGAGCTAGCTACAGTGCTGTCCACCTCTGTCCAGATCCGACCACCTGTCAGTGCAAAAATCATAACAAATCATAGCCTCCACCAATCCTTCCATAAAAAATATTTCCGTTTTCCTTGTTCAAATACCTACAACTTTGGTGAAGAGCTCAGGAACTGAATCGGACATCTACCTCGCGGTCAACGGCAGTTCTCAGACAACTCACCTGTAGATCTGAGAGTTCGGGTATTGTACAATAGAAGCTTCAAAATTCAGCAACATCCAGATCCGCGCAGATCCAGGTCCTCTTTCTGGGCCTATATTAGAGGATTTCTAGAGAGCTTTCCAACGATAGCTCATGTGCCCCGATCCGACATCGGGATTGGTCACAGCGGCCGATCTCGCCGGAGCGCGCGCCGGAAAACAGAAACCAGAATCCGTGGACAGCAACTTCAAGAGTTGGAGATCGGAGCCGATCGGTGTTTCCGGCCGACCGCCTTCCAGGGAGGCGCGCCACCAGGGGTCCCCATCACAGCGGGCCCCACCCCAGTAGGCCGGGAGGACAGCGCCATCCGTGGGCCCCACGGACCCGTAGATCGCGCCGTCCGGACAGCACTTTAGACGCGTGTTCGGCACCGCCGGGCGACATGAAGATGCTGCCCGTCAACCCGATTCGCGTGATTCTCGGGCCCCGCATGTGACCTTTTACCTCCCTGCGTGGAGTGGGTCAAATATTTGTACCGCTGTAAAATTGTTTAACCGGGAGTCCGTAAATCGGTCGGGGTTGTCTTCGCCACGCCGGATGCGTGGAGGTAACGGTCTAAACTTCTCGGCGTTACTTTGCTTAGCTAGTATACGGTCTTATGCCGCTGCGAGAGTGTAGGTTCCTAGCCCGTGTGTTCATGTCGCCGCTGTGAGTGTGAGAGTGACCCGTCCCGCGACTCGATCCGAGTCCGGAAGTTAAGTCAGACTACCTTGAACTCTGCCGGTTCCTTAACCGCGCACGATCCACGCTTTCCCTCGCTTGGGACGACGAGTGAGTTTGCACTTCTGTTAGCGACGTGTAACCCATAGGAGCTCTTAGTGTCGAGCCGAGGTCGCTCTAGTAGTCGTGTCGTTGCCGGTCGAGTCGTGTCCGTCTCATATAGCGTCGTCTCCTCAGTCCGTCCCGCATCACCCGTTTTCAATACGGAACCATTCTCTAACATATTAGAGCTTATTGGATTGGGCCATCCAACTCAAAACCTTAAGATGTTGAGTGAAGAGGACACCACAATTATAATCACATTATATTTTTAGCCCGTTTTCAATACGGGACTATTCTCTAACACTGAGGATAGGGAAAGATGAAGAAATGGAATTCACAAACCGGAGTAGGTTTAGGCTCTCTTATGAGCAAAGTCATAGTGTTGACCGTGATAGAATATGTTGTGTTTTGCGTGAGCAGGTAGAAAGTGTTACATTTTGCATGAGGAGATTCTGATTCTTTTCCTCTTTTTAGGAGTTCCTCCCTCCCAGGAAGTGTGCTGGCTTTTGAAAGCCTGTGCAGTGGGCGGAAGAAGAAAAATGCGTAAGGATTATTTAACCCCACAAACAGAACATTTTCGAAGGCTGACAAACCAGCTGCTGCAGGCTTATTTAGTACTACGATCAGCAACCAGGAAAAGGAGGGTTCCTATCTGAAACTGAAAGTGTAGGAAATTGAGAACACACTGTTTTACTTCAATCTCTACAGCTAAATGAATCACGTTTTTCCCATTCTGTTCACTCATGTCCGAACAAAGGGGCTGAGTTGTCATATCAACCAAAACTTTCTCAGCGAGAAGAACACACTCCTGCAGAACTTTTCCAAACTTTATGAAAGATTATTTGTTCACTGTAGTGCAATGGCAAGTTTAAGCCAGCTAGAACAGTAAGTAAGAACAATGTCCACCGGAATGTCATACCTCTAAATCCTCTATTTGGTTCTTTTACTGCTTTGCCATGTTGCAACATGGACACACATTCTACTAATGAGACAACTGAAGTTCTCATAGTAACATATTTCCAACTTCATCTTCCTATTATTTCTGCAAAATCCAGCTAGGATGCCCATAGCATAACACATTAAGCTACATATGAGCTAGAGAAAATGCAATTGCATAAGTGGTGCACAACATTCTTTGGCATCACAAGAGAATGAGTTGAAACTTGAAAGACCATGCTATCCAGAGGTCCAACTTCAAGTGATTGAACATAAATTCCAATAAAACCTTGAGAAATAAGATAGAGAAAATAAGAATTGTCAGCAAATACATACATGCATGTACAATCTTCTCTCAGACACTGGCAATAATGCGATATAAGAAAACATTACAAAATTCGGAATTCCCAAAACAAACCGCAATTCACAATAAGCGATATTGCTAATCTCCCACAAGAGAGCAGTTGTCACAAGAGAATTACAACAATGGTAATGAAACATAGGATATTGATTTTGAGTGGAACACTGGAACCTAAAGACAAAAAATTTGTAGAACGAAAAAGATCATGCAGCATTAAAAAAATATAATTTATTCTAAAAAAGGATTCTGGAAGAGTCCAAGCAACTTTTCCCCGAACGAATCCATAGTGGAAAAGCAAGAACTGCAGAGTGACAGCATTAGATCAGGTCCTGAGATCGGCTGGTACGATCCATGGTACGATCCACTCTAGATTGAGGCTGGGATTGGCTAATTCAAACCAATTCAAGGCAATAACCCTTTTTTTAATTATTAGATGAAAGGAGAGATCTAATTCCCCCTCCACCCACCAGAAGTTGGATTTGCGTTGGTCAGTCCCTAACTGAATCAACGGATGGAGATTGGGATCAGCTGATTTCGTATACCATGACAGAAAGAAAATGGCGGCATGCAACTTTTGAGGGGCATGCAACTTACTCTTGAGCTACCACACCAGTCAAATCTTCAATATCTTGTATATGAATTTCATATAAGGAAGATGAACAAAGACGAAGTACACAAGAGAATCCGATGTGCCATTATCTGAGTGGTTTTAGGACAAACTCCTACAGGAGACAATTTCTGTAAAACACCCCTGTAAGAAGAAAAGCACCTACACTAAGATTGAACACAGAAAAGCTAAAAGGGTAATATGGAAAACTACAATCAACCATTTTCTCAACATCAAGATTGTTGTTCACGACAGGAGATCAGTAGAGGAGCATGTAGCTACTTAAACAGAAAGGACCAAACCTCCATACACATGCAAGCTTAGTATTTGGGAGCCCTTGATGTCCAGTTCAGGCGATTATGAAAATTTAGTGGGTCTCTCTTTTTCCTTTTTCCCCTGAAAACTCTGCCATTTGAATGGGGAAGCCACATTGTGGGCTTCTTCACTCAATCCCGTGCACCACCTAATCGCCAATGGTGCTCAAACTCACTATGAGCTTTCTTGATTTCCAGTTCAGAGGATTACGGAGACTCTCTGGATCTCCCTTTTTTTCTGAGAACTCTTGCCTTTGGACTGAGCAAGCTGTCGATGCTTCTTCCCTCAATAACATGCACTCTTTTTCAGAGTTGAAAGGAGAGATGATTCTTACTATAACATTTTTAAAGATGTGAAAGGAGAGATGAAAGATGCTCACTTTTTGCACATTATCTCATAGGATGAGGGGGTACTTCGTGCCTCTCTTGAGTGACTCAGCTTTTTCGTAAACAGGAGGCCTTTGACTTGGTCTTTCGTATACGAGCAATACATGGGTAGTCGGTTCGGCATCCCAGTGATGTAGGATGCCTTGGGGTGACAAAGAACTGGTTAATCAACCAACATGCAACAATCACTGAGATATACCAGCCAAAACTCGATGACACCTCAAACACAAGTAACGTGAAGAGAACAATGATACAGCATGTTCGTCGCAGGCATCCTGCAGAGCATACAAGAAGCAACATTTGGGAATGAACAAACACCAGACATCGAGCACATATCACCCGAATCTTCAAAGAAGCACAGAAAGGCCGGGCAGTGCACCTCCCCTCCAGCCCTACCCCGGATTACCAATTTTCCTGCACATCCTGTAGCTTCATCCAATGCATGGAGTAATTACTTATCACACAGGTTTCTATTGTACAAGTCCCGATTCAGCGATTACATATCAGTTCGGTTACCATCGTAAAAATCACTCCTGTGGCAACAAGAGAAACAACAAGGAACAGTGAGCACAGCAGGACGATGACGGCGACGATGAGAAGAGAAGCGAAGGGAGCCGATCTCAAGGAACCTACTGTGCTCACAATCCCGCCGATTCTCCCGGTCCTACTCCTTCCCTACCACACACCGTCACCAGCGGTACTCGCGGCCATTCCGCTGTGCCACTTGCCGCCGCCATCCCCCACCCCCTCCGGGCAACCTCCGCCCTCGAGAGAGGGAGACCCCCCCCCCTCTCTCTCTCTCTCTCTCTCCCTCTCTCTCACGCACACACACATTAATAATCGAGATATTTTAAATATTTAAGATATTTTTTATTTTTTATCATAATATTAATTTATCATATATCACATGAATCCAATTTATTTAAAATATATATTTAATAATATATTTAAATAAAAATATGTTTACTATAAATACTATTTTGTAAAATTATTATATTATTATTATTATTTTAAATAATATAATAATTAATTAATTAATTAAAATAAAAAATAAAGATCATATATTGCATGACTCTTCAAAACAAATATGTTTGTATATTTATTTAATAAATTTACAGTAAACTTGTAGTAAGCTTGGAAGCTGCCGCGTCATTGATTGTCATACATCAATGGTGTAGAAGTTTGCACCATCTGATGTAAATTAGGTTTATAGTAAGTATTGCTCTAATAATAATTTAGATCAGAGTCTCTGAATTAGTGAAGCACTCCTAAATAAAATCTTTGATGTGAAATTTTGTTTCCATTAGTATTTATTTTCTTAAAAAATTGATGTCGAACCCCATGCGTGTGGACTTTTTGTCTTAAAATTTTTTGATATGATCAAATACGATGTGACTATAGTTGATGTGAATATGAGAATAGTTAATTCAAGATAACCTGAATAAATGTTAAGCTTTGTATAGATGAATGAGGTAGAATGTGAGTTTTTGAACTAGTTTATGAACGATGGAATGATATGTTAGATCCCTTTTATCCTTTGACTCTTTGTTTAAAAGAACTAACATGGCTGAGGACGTTTTTGTGTACAGGACAAAGTTGAGGAAGATGGTTCAAAACTCAAGTTGTTGATCTCTTTTTCTTAATCATGGATGAATGGCTAATTGTGATTTTTTTGAGTAATTCAGTGACAGGGATACTTGCGGAGAAGTTAAAGGAATTCTTCCTATGTCTTCTGAACCGTGCTAAATGTGGACATGTATAATAGATTGTGTGGTTAACACTTGACAGCTGCTCTCGTAGTGTTACAAATTGTATTATCTTGAGTTCAGCATAGGGAGGATATCGTTCCAAACTGATGAACATGTGGCAAAGGTAAATTTGTACATTTTGTTTGAAGTTTTGGCAATTAGATCATGGGTAAGCATGCTCAGTTTTTGGTTTGTACTTTCAGACCCTTTGCTTTCATGTAAAACCCCTTGTTTTTATTGTTTTGAAACCCCAGGTGAAAGTGTCGACTCTTAGAGTCGACACATTTCCCTCTAGGCTCTGCCCCTTTAGTGTTAATGAAGCATGGGATGAAAATGTCGACTCCTTGAGTCGACATTTTATCGATCCTTTCTGTATGCTGTGTTTCACCCCAGACAGAATGCCAGTAAATAAGTGTCGACTCCTTAGCGTTACCTGATAGGAAGTGTCGACTCCTTGAGTCGACACTTTTTGCCCACCGTTCTATTTTGGGGTTTTCAAGTTTGGGCGCATGAAAGTGTCGACTTCCTGAGTCGACACTTTCCGACATGCGTGTTTTACGTCGGTTCGCACGGGCTCGACGCCCTAAATGTATTCCGCCCATTTTTACCCCTCTATGATTGGTCCATGGGTGATTATTCTCTTCACGTGTCCCCCCTTTTTTTTCTGGGTATTTAAGCCTCAAGATTAGAGCGACCTATTCATTCGATTTTTATTTTGGGGTTTTTCACGTTCTATCCGCTTGTGTGCGCAGGGCGAGCTAAGCTGCGACTCTGCTCCTCTGCCCATCAACCAAGGCGCTGAAGATCGTTCATATGAGGAAGAAATCGTCATCCAGTACCCTGCGGTGCTACTTGCGGCGTGTTTCATCAAGGGGAAGCGGCTTCAGTTCTGATTCGACCCATCGTCTCCGACTTTGGGCAGGGAAGCTGGAACTCCTAAAGAGGAGTTGTAAGGGGGAGCTAAATCTGCTTAGATTGCATTTCATTTTGATCATAGCATATAGACTGTTTCAATCTTAAATATCTATTTGTAAATCTTACATTTGAGATACACTGTGTGTGTGGGGTTGTGTGACCAGGTTCGGCTGCGTGTGTGGTTGTGTCGTCTTCGGCACGTGTGTGTGTGCCTCACTCTATAGTGGAACTTAATCCTCACACTATGAGGGGTGGACGTAGGGGACACGGTTGTGGACCCGAACCACCTAAAAATTTCCGTGTTCTCTCTGTGGTTTGTCTTGCTCAGTCGATCTCGTGTGAGTTCTGCGGAAAACACGAGAGATTCTTTGATGCTCAAAAACTGATTATCGCCGTCTTCTTTATTTCTGCAAGTGTGACTCATATCCGAGTGATAGTGAGTGTTTGCTCATCTTATTGCTTGCATACTTTGCGTTTGGTTTATGAGGGGTGTTGGTCAGCTTATTTTAATTGCTTAACTTTTTATAGGTAATCAATTCACCCCTCCCCTCTTGATTACCATTTGCCCGAGTTCAACAACCGAGAAAGCTTTAGAAATGTGGGTTTCATGTTGCTTCTTAGTTTTGGGTAAATTTGAAATGATTATAATACTCTTATTCATTTAGGTATTATTTCATTTATTGCAAAAAGACGTCAAGCATCATAAAATTTTACTGTTCAATTTCTCCTTGCTTTCAAAATACGATCCACCCATATGTTATTTATGTTTTTTAGTAATTTTTAGTTTTTAGCCCCTAACATCTTTTGAAATTAAAAAACGACCTCCCTAATCCACCTATTCAATTAAAAACTCTCAAAATCTTTTCTGTTACATGAAAATGCCCCTCTCGTCAATCTTTGTAAAGTCGGGTCTTATTAGGTTAACCTAACCACAGTATAACCTAACCAGGGAAAGAAAAAAAAGATCATAATAGTCTTGTCTAACCCCTAGAGAGAGAGAGGGAGGCGGAGGGGAAGGGTTACTACCACTAGTGGTTGAGGTAGGGTTGTCAAAGCTAGGGCCGTCGGTGCAATTGCGGAGCTCAAGGAAGTTGAGGCGAGTGAAGTTGTCTTGGAGCTTGTAGGTGACCCTGTCGTTGAAGAGGGTGGCCTCCTCGCCAACGTCGAAGGTGCTGAGCTAGAGACAAGTCCGATTCTTGGGCAGTCGAATCTTGGGTAGTCGAATCTACGCCACCCACTTCCCCCAATGTATATGTCGCACCCCTCGGTAGAGCTCCCCAGTGTCGACGATGCCACCTCAGCTATTCCAATTATTGGAGTTGGATCTGTGCATAGACCTACTAGATCAGAGAGAGGGGGAGAGAGAAAGAGAGCCAGAGAGGGGGAGAACGTGAGAGAGAGAGGGGGAAGGGTGCCAGAGGGGGTCTCCCCCTCCGGCATTGGCTCCCTCACTCTGTGAAGTGGGGGTCCCAAAGAGAGAGAGAGAGAGAGGGAGATAGAGAGACGGGGTAGAGAGAAAGAGACAGATAGGGGGAGAGCGAGCGAGAGAGTGCAAGATGGAGTGAAGAGGGTGCAAGAGGGGGTCTCTCGTTATGACACTGGCACCCCCACCCACTGGAGTGGGGTCGCATAGAGAGAGAGGGGGGGAGAGAGAAAGAGAGATAGGGGGGAGAGTGTGAGAGGGAGTGGGGAGTGCATCAGAGGGGGGCAGAGAGAGAGAGAGAGGGGAGACCGACACCAATGTGTTAACATGGAACACAGTCCTCAAGGCCCACACCTAGCACAACCTCTGGGTCCACACCCTCCGCTACTTTAAGTTCCTCTTGCTCAATGGCGCCAGGTCGACCCCGATGAGTACACCTTCACCTTTGTATTGAAGGCATATGTAGTTGCTACCATCTACGGGGAGAAGGCACACACGCTTGTTCTAAAGGAGAGGATGTGAGGGGCGGCAGCCCAGTAGTTGTAGCCCTCATTCCCGGTCGTCACTGTGTCTCCCTGGGAAGAGAGAGAGAGATAAAGAGCAAAAGGGAGGGTAAAATGAAAAATGTCATACAAAAATTAACGGGGCAAAGGAAGTAAGATTCTATTTTTTGAACAGCCGATAATCCAAGGGATTTTTTACTGAGAATTTGAAGGTTTTGAGGGGATTTTGGTTAAATAGGTGGATTAGGGAGTCTCTTCCTAATTTTAAAAAATTTTGGGGGCTTAAAACTAAAAAAAATATTTTTTATTTTATGTCCGGTCCAAAACTACCGTGGATACCCAAGTATTTTCAAATCTTTAATTTAATATTTTAAATTGGAAGATTATGACATAATACAGCATATCAAATAACTCCTTCCCATAAGCCAGTGAATCTTGCAACAGGATCCGACGATACATCTATTTATTAACTTGAGAGTAGGCGAGATCATCCTATAGTAAATGGGGACTTGATCGAACTTAAGGTGAACTTGAGAATTTAAGTTGAGTTCACCCATCTCTCTCTCTCTCTCTCTCTCTCTCTCTACAAAAAGAGCTACAATGCATAAGAGCACTCTTTAAGTAGAATGAAGCTTAATGATGGTCAGGAAAAACCCCATTTAAGGTTGGGCCTACGGATGAGACTTGGGTGGGCTGAGTTGGGCCGATATTAGTTTCGGCTGTTACCCCAACTTGGAAACGGGTCAGACCAAATTCAACCCAACTCTTGTTAAGCCCAAATTAATTCAATAGCCTAAGAAATTTGGGTGGGCTGGTTTTCGTAGCCGGGGCCATTTGAGGTATACATTTCATGTTCGTGGAGGGATATGACCCATTGAGCCCAACTGGGGAATGACCCAGTTACATGAACACCGGCTAATCTTGGGTGCCGGTGTGAAAGCTATATAGGAGAACACTCAGCTACCAGAATCGGACTCAGATGCATCTTTCATTCACGCCGAAATCCGGGGAAGGATAATCTGATCTCGTTTGACTCGTAGTTTAACTCGGTTCTGCCAGCTGAATGGAGGCTTTCGATAATCTCAATCTGATTGAATTGGGTAGTCTTACAAATCTCAAAACTTAGGTGTTAAGATTGAAGGGGCCAAGGACTATAAACTCAAGGAACCCACTGTGTGTTTTCCGATATGGGATTTTTATCTCCCATTTGGGGCTCCAACACTCCCCCTCACATCTAAGATGGGCCGTGAAAATTGGGCCGTGGAAATTAGATTAAAAGGGAGGTTGCGCAAATATCACAATGGGCATTGGCCTGCTATGATACCATGTTGAAATTCATAAAATCGCGGTGTTGAGATACACAAGTCCAGGGTCATAAGTACATGAACCACTCATGCTTAAGATGGGCCGTGAAAACTGGGTCATGAAAATTAGATTAGAAGGGAGGTTGCGCAAATATCACAATGGGCCTTGGCTGGCTATGATACCATGTTGAAATTCATGGGCCGTGGAGATTAATTGAGTGGAGGTGGCAAGAGGAGTTGGGCCAAGACCATGTTCTGATACCATCTTACAAACTTCAAAATCTAGGTATTAAGATTGAAGGGGCCCATGACTATAAACTCAAGGAACTCACGTGTATTTTTTGATATGGGATTTATCTCCCATTCGAGACTCCAACCGGTAATAGGTCGGTGACCAAATCTTTTTGCTCAAAGGAGGACAGAAATCTCTGTTTCCTCAAATTTTTTTCTCAAGAAAATAAACAAGAAAAAGAAGATAAAAAAATTTCAAGAGAAGACACAGATTGGAAGATATTAAAAGTAATACTTCATCATGATTCATGATTCCAAGGGGTCCTAGATTTGAGCCCAGACCACTATAGCTAAAAAAAGAAGAATATTATCCAGTTCCCCTCTAGCTAGCCAAAGTGCAAGAATATAGATATAATATATGCCACATAGCTAGCCAACATTCTACACCCATGTTTGGCATTTCTATCCCATTCCTCTCTAGCTACTGCGGGAATGGTAATTTGGCCCACATATGCGTAGCAAGATTTATGATCTGTCCAGAGCCAGGGGTGGCCCTGTTTATTGTTGAACAGCCTGTGATTGCATGTTGCCCAAGGTTGGGTACACCCCATGGATTGCCTGGCTGTGCTGCACAGGCTACAAGTGTCCTCGTCATTGGAAGGAGGTGGATCTGGTTGTAAACAACAAAGAATCTTATTGTGTGTGCACATTAACGAGGAAGTTGGTTGAGAGAGAGAGAGAGAGAGAGAGGTGGTTGTGGGAGAGAGAGAAAGAGAGTTGATAACATTTGTGTGGGTGTGTGCGCGCACGCGTGCATGCGCGCGCGCGCGAGAGAGGTGATTATGAGAGAGAGAGATTGGCTCTTTTGAAATAAAAGTAAAAAGTTATTTTTTTATTTAAAAATTTTTATTGAAGGGTTAACTATCTCCTTAAAGATTAGGAGAGATATTTCAAACACGACATAATTTTTATTTTTTTCTCAAAATAAATTTTGAGAGAGAAAATATCTCTAAAAAATATAACCAAACACCCCGTTAATATATGACCATATTATTGTATGCATAATTATTTGGGGGGGGGGGGGGGGCGCGTAGCTCAACTTTTATACCCGTGGATGTTTCATTGTCTTGCCTCTCGATACATCTACCATCGCCAACCATTTCTTTTACCCAATCACAATTTAAGCTAACGTTTACTTATATTAGCTATATAATAACACTTTGTTATCAATACAATGTACTTAATTTTTTTAACGAGAAATGACCAAGGTTATGAGTATGATGTCAAACGAACTCTAACGGTGGACGAGAACATTCCTTGAACCTTCTCCCTCTAGCCGATATTAAGGGCCCGTTTGTTATTGGAATCGCATCCGCGGATTCTCCACCCGATGAGAGAGAAATGTGGAGGGTCCACACTCTCCCCTCGCACACATAAATTTTATCCGAGGTCGGACACCGTATTCGACCCTCTGGAGCATTGTTTAAAAAGGCGATGCCTCAAGGCACTAAGACTTAAGCCTCAAGGTGAGACACTAGAAAAACGTCTTGAGACATACGTCTCAAGTCTTTTACTTGAGGCTTATACCTTTTTTTGATTGAGGTGATACGCCTCACCGCTTTCATCGTCTCAAGGTATTTACTTAAGACTTGTGCATCACCCGAGAAAGTGGTATAATGAGGTGTTGTAGGATAGACATAAGATTTATGTTTTTTTTAATCCTTAAAACATAATTCAACGCTTTTTCTTGGTATGTACTTTCTTTTTAACGGAGAGGGGATAATTGAGTTCGAACTCGAGCCCTCCCTCATATGGTGAAGAGTGGCGAATCAACTGTGCTAGATAACTAGTTCATAATTTAGTACTTTTGAAATAACAAGAATCTATCTTTGAGTTGAAATAACATTAACACATAAAAATTAATATTATTTTTAACTTTTTTATGGTTTTAAGATTATTTTCTTAATCTATTAAGGTTTACGCCTCACTGTGCCTTAAAATTTATGTTTGATGAGACTTACAGAAAATGTCCCATAACCGTCTTAACACCTTTTAAATTATACTATGGAGTCCTAAAGTCAAAAAATAGAGCGACCGTAATTGATTAGGATCTTGGGGGCATGGAAGCAAATATGGCGATAACAGGGTCCCGCATCAAGTGCAAACAGATATGAAGAACATACGAGGCAAAAGGCCCTTTTGTCCTTCCGATTCGCTTAGTTGTCATTGGAACGGGGGGTCCCATTCCAATTGTCATGACAGCAAGCCAAGCCATTAAAGACTAAGTAAAGAAAAAATGGCATCATCATCGTCGTCATCACCGCAGGGCTCCAACTTTTGGAACCAACACCCACCGTGGTTATATTATATGGTGTTGTTATATCACACCATATTATATCATTCCATGTTATGTTATGTCATATTATTATACTAATCTCTCACCGGATGTAATCCGATTCCATCCCCTGCCATTCGACCTGTCACGCCGACATCCGGGCCCATCATTCCATTGGCAAGGACTAACCACCACAAACTCTTCTTCTAATTGTTTATTAAAACTCTCTAATATTTAACGGCCTAGGATTAGTTTATAACAGAGGGAGCTTTGGGAATTTGCCAAGTTGAATTGCGAGTGGGCATGAGAGAATTCGAGTCATATCCATGTCTACCTACCTGTGGCTGCTGCGTCAGCTTCCTCCCGGTGGGGAGAACAGGGAGCAGCAAAAATTGAAAGCTGGAGGGTGTGGAAGGCTGGAAAATGGTGCTTAGCTTAAGAGGACATGCACATGGTCTTCCCAGTGGTTGATTCCGCACCTGAAAGCTGCTCTCTTGGACCTGTTTGAAGACCCCCGCCTCTGACCCGACTCTCTCCCGTTTCCTGCCGGTTGCTGCAGTGCCTTGGAGGAAGGAATTCCTGTGGGTTGAGCCCCACCCATGTGTGATGGTGATGCGGTGGACCAGTGGTTACCTCCCTCACAATCTAGTTACCAGAGTCTTACCAGCGGATACTTTACACGAAGAAAACCTATGGAGTAGTTTAGTATTTCCTCTCTCTCTCTCTCTCTCTCTCTCTGTGTGTGTGTGTGGGGGAGTGGGTCTCCAGTCATGCCAGCTAATTTGCTCGCCCTTCTCCGTGCTATGCTCTCTGGGCTTGGGAGCTCTTGATTCATTGTAACACGAGCTTTGAGACCCTCAGCTCCCTTCTGCTAGATCGCCTTTGCCTCGTCCTGCCGGTGGCAGCAGCGCCTGGATCCATGGCCAGCGAGGCTTCTGTGGTGGAGCAAACCACTGATGGGGTATGAACAACATAAAGCTCTGGTCTTTTTAGTTTCCATACTCTCTTTTGCTTGTCGCGGGCTTCATCGTCGTAGTAGATCTGATCTGATGGGAGTGGGGGTGTGAGGACTTGGAAAAAGGCCGAATTTTGTGTTCTCATGATGTGGGCGACGGTGGAAGCAAAGAACCTACTTCAGCTTTCCGTCCCCCCTCCCCCCCTGAATTTTTGTTCCCCCCCCCCGCACCTTGTTTCCTTTCTCCTGCTCCAAATCCTGCAACGGCCACTGATGGAAGTGGGTTGGTGTATCAGTGGGGAGAGATGAATCCTGCAAATCCTGAAACAGTCATTGATGGAGGTTTTGAGATGCATCCTCTCATTAAACAGCCGGTTTCTTTTTATTTGTAATGACTATGACTGATTGAAGTTCATGTTGGAGGGAACTCCGGTTTTTCCTGCTTGCACTTTCCTGATAGAAATAGCTTGAAATTCATCTCTCTGATTTGCATATTTGTTTCTGATTATTTTGAACTTCGTGAAGGAAAGAAAAAGAAGATAAATATCCAGTTCTCATTTCTGGGTTTTGTGGGAAGCTAATTAAGAACTTTTAGGCTAACGATAAAATCTTTGTTGCAAGGGGAATTGTTACAATAAGATTTTTGTAGACATGAAATGGGAATTTTAGTAAATATACTTCAAACTTTTAAGTTTCCTAGGAAGACAAGTCCAAGGTTTAAATGTTGTCATATATATATATATATATATTCTCCAATCAGAGACTGTCCTTGGAATACCAGCTTGAGAGCTGCAATAATTATGACATCTAGTCGATCTGTTAATGAAACTACTTGCAAATTGTACATTGAAAGCTTTCAGATTCCATGGATTGCTTGCTTGATTAATTGTCAGTTTGAATGCAGTTGATCTATTTATGAAATGCACCTGCAAATTGTACATGAGAAGCTTTAGTCTTTTGGTGATTGCTTGACTTCAATAACTTAGGTTCGGAGTGGAGCTCGTTGATCTGCATTGTTTCTATTTCTTTCCTTCTGTTTTAGCTGCTGATCACGGAAGTGTCTAGTTACACAACGAGGTTATCATGCAAAGTGGTATACAGTTATGATACCAGGGAAGGAAGCCAACTGTTCTAATTTCCGTCCCATCAAAAACTTGTGCAATGATTTAAGGCAGATCCAGTTAAAGGACATAATGAATTCCTGCAGAAGGAATGCAAAATCAGTAATCCTTTTTTCTTGAAAGGAAAATAAAGAGTTATTCTCTTATTGTACATGCTCAAGTTGTTTGACTAAATGTTTTTCTGTCTTTGTCATTGGTTAGGTGATTTGCTGTGTCTCAGTTATATCTCCAAGGCGAGCTGTCTGCTTTCTATATGCATTTCGCATGATTAGGACTAGGAGTTCAATGAAGCCAACTTTATTAAAATTGCAAATCCTTTTATGCTTTCTTTTGGGATTAGATCTTCAATTTTCATTGCGGTTATATGGATAAAAGTTCAAATTACTTTTGCATGTGATCTTATTTTGGGTCCTGTATTCACCTGTCCTAAACGTTCAGCAAGTTGAAGGAAAGAAGGTGATTGATCATGCAAAAGCTTTAGGAGAGAATGTTTGCTGCCATAAAGAAACTGGAGGAGTTGCTGAGTCAGATGAACCCAAAGTGGAACAAGAAGTGAGTCCTGGAGCTCCTACAACCAATACCGAAAAAGCAGTAGAAGATGAGAAGGATGAAGCACACACAACTGAAGAGGTGGAGGAATGTGAAGATGCCAAGACACCCACTTCTGGAGTTTTACAAGATAAGAAGGATGACATGCCTGTGGTTGTTGATGTGAAGGAGGAAATTGAGGATATCAAGGTTTCTGATTCTGAAGTTTTGGCAAACAGCAAGGATGTAGCTGACAGTGTGAAAGAGAAAGCCGAAACTGGTAAGGTCTCAAACTTTGAAGTGCCTGAAGTTGAAAATCTGAAATCTGATAAAGGAGAGAAATCAAACGAAACTACTGAATCACCGAGTGAGACAGTACAGAATACAGTGGTGGAGCCAGAAATATCTTCAGTTATGGAATTGGAACAAATTGGACAAAAAACAGAAGTTTCAGAGCCAGTAGCTGAAGTAGCCCAAACCACAGAAGAATCTTCAGATATTGCTGCTGACGCAGCTCTGCCATCAGAAAAGGTTGAGGAGAAAGCTCTTACTGCTGTTGAGCCCGCATCTGATCCCACTGCAGAGCCAGAGAAAAAGGATGAGATACATCCAGCTAATAAAGAGTTGGAGGTATCAAAAGAGGAAAAGGTTTTAAGTAATGATGTTGAGATTCCTTATGAGGTTTCAAAGGTAGAGCCTGCTGCGAAGGAGAATGGAAATACATCTGTATCCCAGGTTCTGGATGATGATGCTGTTTCTGAAAAAATTAAAGAAGCTAGTGATGATAACAGTGCTGGTGGGTGTGAAGAGGAAACTAAGAATGAGGTGAGTGGGCTGAGGACAACTGAAGGTCTGGTGAAAGAATTGACAGTTGATCCCAGCTTGTCCAATTCATCTGCTGTTGTAGCTGAAGCCGGGGAAAGTGATAATAGTTTGGTTCCTGAAGCTGCTGAAAATGTTGTAAAACCTGAGATTAGGATTGAGTCACGGGAGGAAGCAACTTTGGAAACTGAACCAGTTGAAGAACAGCAAAAAGAGAAGACTGTAAAAACAGAGGCTGCCGAAGAGCAAAAGGGAAGGAAGACCTTAGAGGCAATGCTAGCTGAAGAACAAAAGGGAGAGAATAATGTTGAAACCAAGTCGGCTGAAGAACAGAAGGAAGAGAAGACTCTGAAGGCAATGTCAGCTCTCATTGCTGCAGATAAAACTGGGGATTTAAGTAATCCTGCTGATGAAGTTACTTTACCATATGTTGAAGAAGAGAAGAATTCTGAAGGAGCTGACAAGGTTGCCGAGGAACAGAGGGATACTGGTGGTTCAGATTCTGCAATCAAAACTATTGAAATTCCCACAGAGAAAGAGAAGGCATCTGAGGTTGTGGACAAAGCAAAGGATGGGAGTGCTACAGATAATACAAATGTGGCCCATACCTCCAGAGATGTAGATCCAGAGGGAAAAAAGGATGTGGTGGATACATCCATCAAAGAATCAGTGGACAAACAAGTAAAGACAGAAAAAACTTATATAGCAGATGTGGAGAAGGACACAACCAATGACAAGAAAGATGACGCTGAAGAAACTGACACTCAAAAGTTGGTTGAGTCCTCTAAGGATGATGCCTCTTCAAAAACTGATGTGGAGGCTCAGAAATCAGGGACTCCTGCCAAGCCCAAGACTTTAATTTCGAAGTTCAAGCGCTCAATTGTGAAGGTGAAGAAAGCAATAATTGGGAAATCACCAAGCTTAAAAACAATATCTGTAGAATCCAAAGAAGTGTCTGAAGTGAGATAGAAGTCTGTCAACTTAGATTTGCCATATAATGTGTTGTCAGCTTATGCATATTTGCTGTAAAGTATGTTTTTGCATGCATTTGGCAGTGTGGAATGTTGGTTTTTTCCTGTATGCTTATGATCAAGAAAGCACGTGTATATAGAAGAAGAGATGTTCATTTAGAAGGATCCTCCAGCTTCTTCCATTGCAGCAGTCTTTCATTCAGAGGCTAAGATTTTATGGCTACGCTGCCCTTTGGAAAGTGATGAAGAGACACATTTTGTATTTTTATCATTCATTTAACTAGCGCTTTTGGTGTTACCCTCATGCATTTTTAGTTTCCAAGAAATTGCCTTGACATATTTTTTGCTCATGAGTTAATGTATGATTCTATTTTATAATTGCAGCAATATTGAGTTTGCACTTGGGGCTGTGTGGATTGTGTATTCATATGAGAAGACATGAATTGTAATCATTTTTCTTGATTATAATGCATTTTGCATGTAATTCTGTGTGATATTTTCATGGGGTTGGATTGTTTTCAGGCATGAACGGATGTATGGCAGTGTCTATCAGGCAAGTAGTTGTCTCTGTTCATCTCCACTGCACTAATGGGCTTATGCCTTGGATTGCAAGATGACATGATAAAACTGCAATCCTTGTATTGCAGCAAATATTACTCATGCAATCCATCCACCACACCACACTCACCATGCTTCACTCAACAAATAGCCATCAACCAGATTGTTTGTGAACAGATGTATTCAGAATCACCAGTTTTAGCTTTGTCAACATGTCAGCATCACTCTCCCTAAGCTAATGCTACCATTCTTGGTACATACTCTTTAACAGCTAAGTCGTCCAGGTTTAGCAGATGGCACATAGTCTTGTGCCCCACAAATAAGAATGTTTTATTCCCACTGATGATCTTGTCTTATTGTTTTGGATTATAGATTCTGCATTTTAACTGGAATTAGATTTGCATGCCTTCATCAAAGCCGAGCAGATCGTTCCCATACGTAGGATCATCCATATTTTAATCAACTCTTGTATGATGTGTCAGAGTATTATCCTGATTGTCCGATAAACTTCCAGTCTTTTTAGCTTCAATCTTTACTACAAAAACATGGAGAGTTAGAACATGGATTGGAAGTGTCGGATTGAAAGTTTCCTCAAACTGGCACACACAGCTCTTTCCCCAATAAAAAAGTCCAAAATATAATACAATACTGATAACCAGGGATCAACGTCAAAGAGAACAAAGAAAAATGAAGACACCACGGCCGATTGTGCCAATTATTGAAGATCCTCGCGGGTGAGAATCTTGATTCATATCGTGAATTGTAAGACGGTCTCTGACAAAATTCTTAAAGATTATGATGTGGAGACAAGTTCATCTTGCAGATCGTATGATTTGGATATTGGATTAATTTTCATCTCTCTCGTAGATTGTAAATCACAGATGATTGACAAGTGATGGATCAAGCTGCTGGATTGGCCGCTCCGAGCTCTATGGCTGCCGTCGAACAGGTTGCAGGCAAAACAGAGTACTGTTCTTGCTGCTTTGGTGAACTGAATAGGGAGAAAAGACGAGATCTGAGCAGGGAAAATCTCCGGACATCAAGCTCTGGATTGAGCAGAACTAAAGGAAATCTAGCTAAGAACTGGAAGAACAGGAAGAACTAGCCGAGCTATCAATAGAATACTAAGAACTAAGAAGGAACAGAGTACAAGAGAGAGGAGAGCAGGAGAACCGTGTTTTTTGGGGTTAATTCGATAGCTCCCTAGCCATCCTTTTTTCTCCTCTATTTATACCACTCCATAGGGTATTACAAATACAAATCAGAACTAGAGCGGCGCCACATAATTCTGGCCAATCTCTAACAGAAAATAACAAACAACTAACAGCTAACTACTGACGTAAACTACCCCTAATCACTCCAACGGTTAAACTATCAACTACTTTAACTACCTAAATTCCTAACACACTCTTCAAGATGATGACACCCAGAGTGTGGAAGGTAACATTTGCTGTTAAAACCCTGAAATTACCTGATCATTTTCATCTCCCTCAAACATCGACCACGAGCCTGATTAACCTGACCTTGCCGTTTTGCCAATCATCCTAACACGAATGTAGCGCAATTTGCTATTCTCTTTATCATCATTTGACCTATTCTTGATTTTTTTTAAATCTAATTTGTTCTTTTATCATCACCTGACCCACTCTTTAGCATATCGTGCACACTTAATTTTAACCATAGGAGAAGATTTTTAGCTCCAGAGAAGTTCAAATACTACAATTTACCAGGATATGATGCTGACATAGTCGCGGCAAAGATGAAAGTGTTCTACACATCTATGTACATGATTTCTTTTTCAGTGACAAGCATAAACAAGAGAACAATTGAAGACAATTGTATCATTATGCTTCAAATGAACTAAGCAGCCTCGAGACGGAGACTTGACAAACTCTCTGTTAAAAGGTCAGTTGATTCTTGATTCCTTAGGGTTTCAACAGAATAACCATCTCTGTCAGGTTCTGTAGCTCCTTCCTCATGAGTTTCACTTCTAAGTTCCAACTCCAGTTTCTTAAAATCCTCTTCGATGACTTCATCCTCGATACCGTCGTTAAGTGACACTGATCCTGTGGGAAATGCAGATATAAAGAAATCAGTAACAAGAGAAACTCGACCTGGCAACAAAGAGTAAATGCACAAGGACATCAACTCTTCTAAAACACAAGGTGCTTTGCCACAACTTGGTCATAATTCTTCTAGAATTATTTTCAAGAAAATGAAGTGCAAATAGATTTCGTGTAAGTTCATGAAGGGGTAGCTTCCCAAGCAAAAAATATCACCTAAAGCTTCATCCACTTGTTTTTGAGAGGCAACACTTTCGTCAAGATCCTGGAGACATGAATGGACTTCCTCCACATTAATCTGGTTCTCCTTAATTGCTTGAGCTCCAATTTGAATAGCTTCAGCAACCTGGCATTCAAGGATCTTATATCATCAAATTTGCAAATCAAGAGAAAGGGGGGAGTGGATATAGGAGCAGTTTTACAATGCATTTGCTGTCACAATCTATTCACAATCTATTCATCCTTGTTAGTTTTACCTTCTTGGTTGATTCAGAGTTTGCTATGGTGCTAAAAACCTCCTCCACTCGGTCCATAAGCATTGCACATTTTCCTCTGCTCTCAGATAATAACTTTGCCTGTCGGAGGTACCTGCAAGCTGCCTGTTTGTCACCAGATTTGAGGGAAGATAATGCTAACTTTCTCTTTCTGCAAAAAAAAAGGACCCTCAGTTTTCTCAATGCTGTGCCATGCACGTATAAACAGATAGGTGTCAATCTTAACATCCACCAATCTTCCACACTCACAGAATAAAGAATATCAAGCTTTGAGAAAAAAAATAATCAGCCAAAACTTCGAGCACTTAGGATACAATGGCATGCATATCATATGGCAAAGGGAGGCTGAAAGTGACATATATTATCAACTATGGCACAGCGGTATCTAAAAGGCTGTCTATCACTAATGACAAGGCAAGTAAAAATTGTTTACTCTATAATAAGAAATCTATTGTTGCTCTGGATGATTACACTTGATAGAAAAGAAATGCATATCATATCAATAAAGAATTATAATCAGTGGTATTCACATGTAACCTTAAAAACATACCGCCAAGAAGACAATGATGAAATAATTCACCAAAGACCTAGAATATAACTGATTATTCTTGTCTATACCAGTGTGTTCAAATTGCCCTAGCCGTTCGAATATAAATTCATAAAAAAAGAAGAATTTCCAATGTTTGTATAGTCAGTGCATCCAATTAAGTAACTTTCCCAGTTGTTTCAGACATCTGCAATAAATGGTCTTTTAAGGAAAAAGATTAGCAACCTCCGATAAAAATAGTTAATGCATCTGTTTATACAACATTTATTTTGTTTCGGGCATATACACCAAACAGTCATTAAATTAGAAGAAACTAGCATCTCACTGTGCAAAAAGATTCATATCCTCCACTTTTTAAATGGTAGATAAGATGCAATTGAATGTCAAAAGATTAACCCGATGCTCAGTCCATTTGAATGTATAATGTTCAGAGGAACCTATCTCCAATCTCTTAGTCATTAAGACATTTGCAGGATTGGAATATTCAACTTTGATTGTTGGGATAATACAGCCACCTCTGCACGAAGATTACTCTAGATTGCATTGCATAGAAACTGTGATTGCCTACCAGAGTTCATATCCTTTTGCAAAAAGAACAGTAGGCTTGACAAGAAATAATTAATGGAAAGAACTCGAGAAGAATTACATATCCCAACGTTGATCAATAATATCAAGCTGTTGTTGCAGCTTCTCAATCGTCCAGATCAAATGCAACATATCAAAGTCAAGGCTTGAGAGGCCGGAAACTGACTCTGGTACAAGTGAAACTTTTACTCCCTGAAAACAGAAAATTAAACAATTAATTAACTGTTAATTTAAAGAATATTCAGAACTGAATGGATCCAATTCCTTATCAAAATAAAAAGGAATTCTAATACTGGACCTCAACAAAGTCCGTTTTTCTGATTGACAGGTATTGTGCTTTTCTGCATTGAATCAGGTAACTCAAGATTACAGAACTTTCGTTGGATTCCTTACACATGCTCTGGAACTTCTTCATCGTGACGATACAACTCGAGGTCCAATAACTTTCAGATAAGACCTTAATAAAATCGGAAACTCTATCCTGCAAATTCCAGAAGACTAGGTAAATATTCATGGCATGAGCAGAGAATGATCCACTCCCAAAAATAAAATTCCTATCAGTAGAAAGAAGTACAAAATGAGACAAGGACATACATGCCTGAAGTAACACTCTCAGAATGATCCATTCATCATTGTTTTCTTCTAGAGACGATTTTGAAAAACCAAACAACCGTCCAACTCTTCTAAACATCTGGTAAAGATGACCACTTGTTGGATCCACTAGATCCCCTCTCAACAAGATGTCCCCTTCTTTGTGCATCTCAATCTGCAAGGAAAAGCAAAGGATGAAACTAAGTAAACCCAAACTGAACAGAAAAGAACATGTGGCATGAGATTAACCATCATCTCCAAAAAAATAACCTTGTATTTTTATTTTTACTCTTTTTTTTGAGAAGGGGAGAGTACCACATTTGTATTAATGGTAAAAAGAAGGAGGTATGTACAAGTATAATTAGTCAGCTCCAAAAATCGCTATACAAAACACCACATCAAGAGGGAAAGCCCCTATCTATGCCCCCAACAAAAGGAAAAGAGATGACTTATGAGACTCCACTTTACATAGATGTTTGACCCAATCACACACTCTCTCACAAACAAAAGCAACAATCCTATCCTCCACTCTTGCTGCCCTTCTGAAGATCTATAGTTTCTTTTGCTCCACAAAGCCCATAGAGTAGCGTGAAGGATGAGCCTCCAAATAATTATATCCCCTTTTAGGTCCCACCTCTTGTGCCATTGTGAGGAGGAGGTGGTGCACACTCTCAAAATGGCCCAAGGAGTGGAGTATCCTATCACCGACCCTATTCCATACCTCTTTAACAAGGGGGCATCCTGTGAATAGGTGGTTCAGGTCCTCCACTTCCCCACACAAGCAACACATGATAGAAATATCCTGAAGGAAGGGGGCAAGTCTATCACATGTGGGTAACCGGCCACGAGAGATCTACCATATCAATAGCTTCACCTTCAGCGGGGTCTTCGGAACCCAAATCTACGGAGCGAAATAGTGGCACATACCTCCATTTGAGATAAGTGTGTAAGCCAACTGGACTGAGAAACCTCCCTCCTTTTCCCATCTCCACACTCACCTGTTGGCCCTATTGTCCACTAGTCTATAGTCTAGAAGAAAAAGCAAGAGTCTCTCTAGCTGGTCCATTTCCTCATACGTAAGATTCCTCCTGAAAGTAGGGGACCATGTGCCCCCAGATAGCTGTGTGTCAAAGTTATGTGCCACGGAAGGCCCAGGTGCATCCAAAATAGCAAAGAGCTTCGGAAATGATTCTACTAGTGTGAAATCTTCACACCACCTATCCTTCTAGAACAAACACATATGTCTATTACCTAAATTGACCCGAATATTGAACCTGATGATACCGGCACACTGGAGGGTGCCTCTCCAAATAGGCGAAACATTATATACAAGTGAGGCGGTGACAGATCCCACTCTCTAATCCTGCTATAATATCTTTACCTGATAAGATGTAGCCATAGCCCATTATCTTCTGCTCCAATCCTCCACAACCATTTACACAAAAGAGCCAGGCTGAAGACTCTAATGCTCTTGATGTCCACTCCTCTTACTTCCTTGCTCTTGCACACTTTGCCCTAGGATATGTCATGCCAACCCCTGTCACTATCCCCACTACCATGCCAGAAGAATCTAGTTTGAATAGACTCTAGTTTCTTAGCCACGATTTTGGGGATCCTGAAAATGAAAAGATAATAAATAGGCAAACTGTCAAGTACCAATTTGCATAACGCCATTCTCTCCCTATAAGAGAGAAGCCTCACCTTCCATCTTACAAGTTTGGCCTCATACCTTTGCATAACCACTTGGCACTTGCCAATCCTTGCAATAGACCGACACCAGGGACAATGGTAGACCCAAGTAGGAGAAAGGAAACTCTCTTATTTGACAGTCCAAAATAAAAGTTGCTCTCTTGAGCGACCTCTCCTCTATGTTAACCCCAACTATATGAGTTTTGTTGTAGTTCACCTTTAGACCACTAATCTCCTGCAATAGCTCAAGCATCAACCTGACGACATCATCTAGCTGACTCTCCTCATCTGCTAGAAATAGAATAGTGTCATCAGCGTACTACAGATGGGTGATGCTGAGGCTGGGATGTCCAACTTGGAAGTCTTTAATAATACTTGCCAATTCAGCCCTAATCCATATTCAGGTTAAGATTTGTACAACAAAGACAAACAAGACGGGTGACAAAGGGTCTCCTTGGTGGAGCCCACTGCCACTATGAAAAGAAGACGTGGACTGGCCATTAATAAAGACTGAAAAGGAGGCTGCAAAGATGCAAGTCTGGATCCATTCAATCCATCTCTAATCAAAGCTCATATAAGTTAAGGTTTGAAGAAGACACTGCCTATTGACACTGTCATATACCTTCTCAACGTTCAGCTTCAATACCACCTCCTCTTCCTCTGGGTCTTCATAACATGCAAGTACTCACGAGCGACAGAGAAGTTCTCCTCAATATGTCTGTCCCTGATGAAGCCCCCCTGGCGCCCACTGACCACTTTGCCAATCACCTTATCTAGTCTCCTGGCCAACAACTTTGTGATGATTTTATAATTACGATTTAGCAGACTGATGGGTCTAAAATCCGTGAAGCCTTGTGCATCCTGTTTCTTAGGGATGAGGACCAAGAGAGTTTTGTTGCGCTACCCTCTTGGAACTCTCCTAAGGCCTAAATCAGGTTCTCCTTAATAATATCCCAACACTTAAAGAAAATGTTTAGTGCGGAATGCAGTTTTGCCTAGCGTACCATTCACTTCTTGTCATCATTTCGCCTTCCAAAAAATAGCAGAAGGTTTTTTGTGTTTTAGTATATTTCCATAATTTATATCAATCCAATTGACCCCACAAAAATGTAAGGCATTATTCCCACCAGAGCATCGTTCCTTCAACTTGCCTGCCCCATGCCTGCTCCCTGAGCCTCAAGAACAAGACATCGATTTTCCGAGAAATCAAATAGCCAAACAAGGTGCCAAGGACAGCTATCTAACATGTGATTTCTTTGTTGGCTAGCCACAAAATCAAAATCATATAAAAGGCTTTTATCAAAAGAACAGATGAGTTACGTTGGCATCACCAGAAGCTCACCAGGACACGGTCGATGCACAGGGGCGTCAATCCCCCTCGAGAGAACCAAACATTCTTAACCTAGAGAGAGAACAAATACCCAATGTCACGTACGTTCCAATGGTACGCTAATCAAGAATCTACAACGAGTAAGCTAAGAACAGCTCTCGAAAGCTCTGATAGCAAGTGGATGAACAGGGAGTACGAAGAAGCCAGGTGAATCAGAGGGGCGGGGAGGAGATACCTCGGAGGAGCGGACCGTGAAAAGTCCGAGACGCCTGGCGACCCTGAGGATGAGGTCGCTCCACATGAGGTAGCGGGGCTCCCAGTCGGGCCGCTGCCCGCTGAAGGCCCTGAAGCGCGCCGCCCACGCCGCGTCGTCGTCCCAATCGGGCGCCTCCGCCCTCACCGCCGCCTCCACCGCGGCTGCCGCAGGAGGACCCATTCGGCCAGACCGGAAGCTCGCTATCTGGGAGGATCGACAGCCATGGTGGAGCAATGGGGGACGAAGGAGAGTGGGAAAAGATCAAAACTTTAGGCGGTTCGAAGAAGGGAAAATGGTCGCGTTTGAAGCACCCGGACGTGCCGCCGGTGTGCTTTCCCTCTTTCAGTCTCGCGAGGAAAACGGGGAAATCCGATATTTTGGGGGGCTTTTTGCATCGATACCCATGTTAAAAATAAAATTACACTCAGAGCAATGCTCTAATACCAAACCAAATATTTCGCTCGTGAAGATAAATTGACGCAGGGTTTGCCGACCCGCCCGACCCGGCCGACCCGGTCTCGGTGCGGGACGGGTCAGGTCGGGCGGGTCGCAAAGCGACCCGGTCCGCCCTTTGGCTCTCCACGCGATTTTTTTAGAATTTTTTTTAAAATTTTTAAGAAATTTATTTTGAAAGATTAAATGGTATATATATATTTAAAAATATTAGAATGTATAATTTATTTATGATAATAGATCCATACTACATTATACATATTAAATTATATAAAAATTACATATTACACTGCTTAATTAAACATCCTATTATATATAATACATAAAAATTTATTTTAATTACTAAATATGTAAAAGTAAACAGTGACATAATAATGACATTCATTCATGAAGTATAAAATACAAAAATTCACTAATCCGTGTCCATCTGTGAAGTCCGAATCCCAAAACTCACTCATCCTTCTCATGTGTGTAATCCGAAACCCAAAACTCACTAATCCTCATCATCAGTGAAGCCCGAATCCCAAAACTCATCATCAGATACATGAGACTGATCACCCGTATAATCTAACTCTATCCTAGTGGGTGGAGGTACATATGGGTGAGACTGAAAATATGTAACCATCTGCACAAATGATGAGTCGTGTGTTGCGGTGGAGGGTACATGAAAATCTGTAAAAAAGTCATCACTACATCTATAGCTTCAATTCTATCATGTGCGACTGGTGCTGGTGCTGGTGCTGCTCGAACTCTGGACGTGGAGGAAGATCCTGCTCCGCCATGTGCTCGTGGTGGAGGTACCCGGGACGTAGAAGAAGATGTCCTCGGTGTGCTACGAGAACCGTATCTATCATGTAACTGTGTCCGAAAGGAATGTCGAACATCTCCCGGAACTCGGTCGCATGCACGAACATCGCGTCCCACTCCCGCAAGGTGCTCCGCAAACCTGTGTATGCCGGTGACGCGATGTTCGCAGTATCTACAGTGCACATGTCCATCACCCTCAACAGAATATCCATGCTCCCACGCAGGGTGACGCCGTCCATCCATGATGACCTGCAAATGATGTAAAAGTTTACATTAGTGATTTCGATGACAAGTACAAAACTCTATATATGAAGAAATGTACAATTAATTATTAGTTAGTTCTAAATGTAATCAAATGATACATACTAATAAAGCCTATGGACCCAAACTGGGCCAGTGCCCATCTCCAAACAATCTGACATTAAATGTGATCCGCAGATAGGACAGATAGTCTTCATAGCGCATTGAACCTGAATAGTTCTCCCAGTACATGCGTACGTAGTATTCATACTCATGCGAACCTTGTGTGTACACGACCTCTACTGACGTAGCTGCGGCATAAGGATATGGATACGATGGGAAAAATGAACTACTGTTATCTGAGTCGCCATGATACATCGGCTGCTGCGGCCATGACCGTCCATACGAGCTTCCAGATCCCTGGGAGTCATGTGTGCTCATCCTCTCAAAATCAGACAACATGCCTTGATAGCTGGTACTGTCTGCAACCGAACTTCCATAGTAGGGATCCCAATGATCAGCTGCCCGTCTCGTCCCTGGCAGTGGAACACCGTGGTCCTCATCTTGCGTGGCATGTGTGAAGTGCTGCTCCTCTGTCCATGCGCCATGTTGACGGCCCCCACGACCTCTACTATGACCACTGCTGTACTCTCTGCCACCAGCACTCGTATTCTCACGAGGACTCCGTTGGTCACCTTGAGAACCACCACCTCCATGGGATGAAGACCCTGTCGGTGTACTCTCAGCATCGGAGTCATGACTCCCACTAATGCGGGGCTCAACAGAAGGCTCGGTAGTGTCGTCATCTGCATTGGGATCCAATGTCTCCATGTCTGCAAAATCTATCGGATTTAATGGTGGTCCCTTGTCCTTCTTGCTGGTGAATAATGTGGTCCATGATGATTTTTTCTTCTGTGGAGCAGGGGGCGGCTTACATGCTGCATGTTGTGTCCCTATAGATGCCTGAGAAGCAGAAGCCTGTTTAGATAATTTTTCAATTTACTTTCTATTGTGTAAGTCTGTACGTATACCTGAGAAGACTGATTGGGTGCCTTAGTCTTAGATGTTGAGCGTCGGGGCGCAGCAGACTGAGATGGTTGTTTCGATGCTCCCGAAGACTACACAATTGAAAGAAGAATATATTCAATTACCAATGAATTATATATTAACAAATGTAGAAATGACAATATAATTTCACCTCTCTAAATGAGGAACTCCCCCTAGCCTCTCTTGAAGTGGATAACCTTCTTGGTTCCGCAGATATTGAATGCCGCGGTACAGCAACTCGAGACCACTGTTCTCCCGCAATGTTGTCATTTGTCGGACCGACCTGCAATATATTGCTATCATACATAAATATATGACTATGCTATCTAATGAAATTTGCGATTCGATTTTCATGTATTAATTCACCTGAGGTGGCTCTTGACGCTCAATTAATGGGGGTTGGATCAATCGCTCCCATGCTGTATCATCATACGCATACGATGTGTCTCCACCCCCAATGACGAGGTCTTCATCTAAATTAATTTCATCATCACGTCCCGTTGCAGAGTCGTCACCACCCAAATGCACATGGGTGTCATCTCCCTCCCCGACTGCCTCTTGTACAGCTGATACGAGAAAAGTATTAGGCCGTGGTGTCTCGCCAGGTTCTTCAGCCTCCTCGTCTAATTCTGCCTCACCACGCTCGGTTGTGGCTCTTGCAACCCATGCTACCATAGGGTCGTCATCGTCTCGCAAGTACACAGCATCCGTTGGGTCGTAATCTCCCTCTCCTCTCCTTGTATCCATTTGTACATGCCGGACCTTTAGCCTCATGTTGTAATGAACATACACCATTTTGTCTAGCCTGCGGTGTGTTAGCCTATTCCTCAGCTTAGTATGCAAGAAGGAGAACGTCGACCAATTCCGCTCACACCCACTCGACGAGGATGTTTGCGATAGAACTCTCATTGCGATCTTCCTTAATACGGGTGCACTTGTGCCGTAATTTAGCCACCACTCAGCTGTGTTTAAGACAGATCATGTACAATATAATAATTAGATGTAAAAATTCTTTCTCGAGATATAGAAGGTACATTGTGAAGACACATTACCTGGGTCGAGTCTATCACGACTGGCCACGGCATTAGGTGTCGCAAATGAACCAATTCCCTCTCTAAATATTTTCATCTGCATTATCAAAAAATATGAAGTGTATATTTCATTTAATATTGTCAATGTTAAAATATCCAAGTATACCTCATTCAACGCATCAGCGGCATCTGTTGGGGTGAAAGACAATCGGTCTACCACAATGTTGACCGATTCTATCAACGTATCGTCATAAGCAAGGGCCCGAGCATATTGGAAGGCCGGATGTAGATAGTACGCTGCAATCGTAAGACAATGAATTACATATTAGTATCAACTGAAAATCACAGCTCATTGATTGGACGAGAATGTAAGTGTTTACCCGCCATGTGAAGATCACGGCTCATTTGTCTGTCCCATCTGTCCCCCACAATCTCCAGAATAGTGGGTCCATATTTTTTGGACGTTGTAAGGATCTTCCGCTTGGCTGCTTCTATTTTGCTGTACACCAACCCCATGGTTGGTACTCTATCCCCATCCACGCATCGTAGAACCTCATACAGTGGCTCTATCAATGACACTAATATCTTCACTCTATCCCAAAAATTCGAGGTGTTGACAATCCCCTCGACCTCCGCCCCTTCACGTGAAGCAGCAAAAGAGGAACTCAGCCAGGTCTCACCTCTAAACATTTGCTTCAATCCATCCTTGTGCTTCAATAGGCTCTGCAATGCGATGTAGTTGGTGGCAAATCGTGTGATGCCAGGCCTCAACAGTTCGCCGCCACAGTGCTCCCTCATCCATGCCAATACAAGTGTGTGGTTGTAGATATATTTCGTGATTTTTTGTGCCACCTCGACCACAGATTTTACCATACGAAGCTGCCCAATCTCCTTCAGCATCAGATCTACACAATGTGCTGCACAAGGGGTCCAGAAAATGTGCCGTTTTTTCTTCATTAGCTCCTCCCCAGCCTTCTTATAGTTCGACCCATTATCAGTCACCACTTGTACAATGTACTCCTCCCCAATCTCAGTCACCACTTGCTCCATCAATGATAAAATATATTGGTGACTGTGAATTTGACCAGACGCATCCACTGATTTGTGAAAGAATACCTGTCTGTCACAATAAACAAGGAAGTTAATCAGGCTAGATTTTGTGGTACCTGACCATCCATCACACATCAGTGTGACTCCGTACTTTGTCCATTTCTGCTTGAATGAGTCAATGTAACTCTTGATCTCAGCAACTTGTTCATCAAGGTATACGCCAGCCAATTCTCTCGCTGTAGGTGGCTGCACGTGTAGCCCAAGGATCTGTGCTTCCTGAAACATTGGCTTGTAGTAAGGGCTATTGGCTGCATTGAAAGGCAGACCCGCGTGGTGCCACCATTTTGCAACAGCTTGACCAAGTTTCCATTTAGGTCCCTTCTGGCCATACGCATCGTCCATCCTCGTTTGCTTACCATGCTCTCGGGATAGTGCACCGGGCTCCACATCTTCGATGTTGATCGATTGTGTCCTTTTCCTTTGTGTCCCCTAGTCACCAGTCAATAAACTCCTTATGCCTCGTGATTGTCGAGTCGTAGATGAACCACCACTCCCTGATGCTCCGGTCCTCGCGGCCTCGCGACTACGGACTATAGTCTCCTCGGGATGTCTTGACTCTTCCCTGCTCTGACGTACTGCCTCACGAAGCTCTGCTTCGTATGGATCGTTCACAGTGACATACACATTAGCCTGCTCAGTACATGCTTGTTCGTCTTCGTCACTGGGTGTCCATGCACATTCCTCCTCGTTGCTGCCACTTGGGCGCCCGCTCACTGCCGCTTGATCCCTTTTCTTCTTTTTTTCATTTTCTTTCATCTCAGCTCTCTTCTCACGCAGGTGTCTAGCCATTGCAAGTTTCACATCTCTAGGCACATGGGTACACCCAGCAACCTCAGAGTATCCTGCCCCGGCTCCTCCGGCCAAATGCTTCTTCAACCGAGACACCCCTCCTCCCCGGTGTTCTATTTTACAATAGTTACAACGCCAGCACCTACGGTTGCCATCCAACAAAACTCCGTGTGACCACCCAATATCATTTGTTCGTTCCTTAGGAGCCATATTAAGTACTTAACTGTATCTCCTAAATGTAAAAATTACAAATCATATTAAGTACATTATTTTAAACAGAGACTAACAATGAAAATAATATCATTATTTCTACAATATGCAAGACTAAATTCAATATTTACTACATGTCAATATAATTTAGTTCAAAATAATATCATTATTTCTAAAACATGCATATAATGCTAATTTTTTATTTAATAGACCTACATTTAGTTTAAATTAATTTGTAACATATTTATCACTAATTATATATTTAAATTATAAACATGTCTAATTAAATTATATTATATTAAATTATTTATCAGTAATTATTTATATTATATTAAATTATTTTACGTCTACAACTAATAATGAAAATAATATCATTAATTCTATAAAATTAAATTTAAATTTTAATACATCTCAATTAAATCTAATATTTAAATATTAATTAAATAATATATGAAACATAAATATATTTCTACAACATGAATTAAACGATCTTTATATTATTTCTACAACCAGAATTAAATAATATATCAATATATTAAATTCTACAAGATGAATTAAATAAAATTATATTTTTCTTACAACATAAATTCAACCTGACATCAAAATAATATTAAACAATGACAATCTAACAAATTTTATTCATATATTTTTAAATTAAAAAAGATATTACATTTTAAAAAAATAAAATTTTTTCCTCCCCCCCCACCCCCACGGTCGCACACGCCCCCCCCCCCCTCATCCCCCCACCGCCTGCCGGTGGCAGACGCCCAGCACGGCAGCACCCCCCCCGTCCCCCCCCCCCCCTGTCCCCTCCCCGTCCCCCCACGGACGCACAGCAACACCCCCCCCTCCCCCCCACGGCGGCCCCCCGTCCCCCCCCCTGTCCCCCCCCGTCCCCCCACGGACGCACAGCAACACCCCCCCCCCCCCCCCCCCCGTCCCCCCCCACGGCGGCCCCCGTCACTCCCCCCCCCCCCCCCCCCCCCCCCCCCCCCCCCGGCCCCCCCACGGACACACAGCAACACCCCCCCCCCCCCCCGGTCCCCCCCACGGACGCACAGCAACCCCCCCTCCCCCCCCCCCCCGCCCCCCCCCCACGGACGCACAACAACCCCCCCCCCCCGTCCCCCCACGGCGGCCCCCGTCCCCCCACGGACGCACAACAACCCCCCCGTCCCCCCACGGCGGCCCCCGCCCCCCCCCGTCCCCCCACGGCGGCAGACGCCGGGCACCCCCCCCGTCCCCCCACGGCGGCCCAGACGCCCAGCACCCCCCCCCCCCCCCCCCCCCCCCCCCCCCCGGCGGCAGACGCCCCACCCCCGACCATTTTAAAAAAATTTAACTTACCTACCTCCGATCGCCGCCCAACGCCGCCGTCGGCCGCTCAGATCGCCGTCCGAAGATCCTGCTCGCCGTCCGCCGCCGCTGCACCGCCGTTCGTCGGTGGGAGGGGTGGAGCTCTTCCTCCCCCTTCGGCCCGTTAAATGGGCGAACCGCCCCCGACCCGCCGTACCGAGCCGGGTCCCGCCTCGCACCGGAGCGGGACGTGGCGGGACGCACGGGACCTTGCGGTCCAGTGCGACCCGTCCACGACCCCCAGCCCGCGCGACCCGGTGCCCGCCTGGGTCGGGTCGGGTCGTGCGGGTCGGTGCGGGTCGGGGCGGGACGGCAAACCGTGATTGGACGACAAAAAAGTGTGACATGGACTCAATTGTCCGACCTCCTCTGGGTCAATAAATAAGAATAAGCTGCCGTAAATGAGGCCGGCTAATGAGCCTAATTCATTTCTACTCACGGCGTAATCAAGATTTGTTGAGTCAGTCATACTATTGATACGGTATAATATAATAATATATAATAATATATTATTAAAACTTAATAAGAACATATTATTTTAAAAATATTATTATAATAAAATATAAAATATTTATATGTAATTTAATTGGTTAACGAGTCTCTCAGTTGAAGTGGAGGTTAACCGTTTGAATCTCATATTTCATCTTTTTTGATATAAGAAGAATTTGGAGAAAAAATATAAAATATGTCGTTCATGAGATTCGAATCCAAAACTAAGACACTAGATCAAATTACTCAGTAGAGCTTTTTATGTTTAAAATAGAATACTAATTATATATAGTGTATCGATTGTGAACTACATATTACTAGTATCGATCTTCAGTTGATATGATTTGGTGCAGACCCCCATGTTAAAAAACCCTGATCATAACATTCTCTTGCATGAAAATCTATCTTAAATTTAATCCCTCTTATGCCCTTACGATAGAATTCCGTCAAAAGGCTCATGAAAATATTCCTTCTTCTCTAGTTCGGCCTCAAATATTCCTTTTTCACCCTCACCTCTTGTAATCTTGTTAGGAGATCTTTGATTAGTGAAGATATACGTGCAAATGTGAGATCTGAATGGATTAATATATATATATATAAGTTATTCATTGTAATTATTATTATCAATATTTTACATGTGGCTATAGTTTAGAGACTTGTATCATAATAATGCGAGCCTCGCAACCCATACCGTCCTTCCATAAACCCGAGTAGGTAGACTTGTCACTGATATTTGAAGTAGAAAGACAGAAGAATAAAAGTCATAAAGGAATAGTTGAGCTGGTGGCACACTATGCCATGCTATCTGGAAACGAGATCACCCACGTCAACCGTACGATGAACTTTGTATGCGGACGTTTTTTTTTTGGAATTCAGAGACTTCATTCATATCACATAAGCAACAAGATACAAGGGGGACAAAGACCAAACCACATACATAACCCTCTCTGACCTATGAAGACAACTGTCTAACGGGCCACAAAAGAAGAGAACAGAGAGACAACAACAACAGCCCGAGGGCGGGGCACTCCTGACGATGATGGGGCAGCTGACGAGTCGAAGGCGAAGGAAAACAACCTCGAGGAGCACAAGGCGTCCAGACCGCATACACCTATGGCGGTGAGTAAAAGAGACCCGGGAGACAAGCAACCGAGGGGTGCTTGGAAGAAGCGCAGCATCTCGAGCTCTGAAAGAACCGAGGGGTAACCGTCACCTGCAAGAGCGACCAGCTGGCCACCTTCTTCGACCGGAGAACCACACGCGTGCCGAAGGCCCGGGGGACAAAGGGTTTGGAAGAGGGAGAAAGGGAAGAACGCCGGGGGAGGGGGGGGGAGGGAGAGGGGAAGCTAGAAGGGGGACGCCGGAGGGGAAGAGAGGGAGAGGGCGAAGGGAGGGCAGCGAAGGTGGGGGGGGGGCAGCTGGAAACGGCGGGAGAGGGAGGGGGGAAGGGCGGCAAAGGAGGGGGGGGTGACCCGAGGGAGGCGAACGGGCCCCGGGGCAGGGGTAGGCAGTGGGTCGGCTGGGAGGGGGGGAGGGCAGAAGGGAAGGCAGAAGGCGGCCGGAGGAGGGGACAGGTGGGAGTGAAGGGGAAGGGAGGGGGAACGCCGGGGAGGGGGTTAAGATTGAGGAAGGGGGAGGCAGAAGGTGGCCAGAGGAGGGGGATCACCACAGAGGGGGGAGATGCGAAGGGAGGAGGGACGGAATGGGGGGACGTCGGCGAAGAGGAAAGACTCGGGAGGGGGGGGAGGAAGGGGGAATGAGGACGGAGAACACCGAGGAAGGCGCCGGAGGGGAGGGGGAAGAAACAGCAAGGGAAGGTGGAAGGGAAGGAGAAGGAAGGCGGGGGAGGGAGGCCGGAGGGCAAGCGCGGGGGGGGGGGGGGGGGAAGAAGGGCAAAAGGGAGGAGGGAGAGAGCCAGAGAAGGTCGGAGGAGCTCCGATCTCCCTGAGATTCCAGGTAGGGTTTGGGAACCTACCTGACAAAAGCCCGGTGAACGCCCCCGGAGAGACGAACCGGATGTGAAGCCTCCGGAAGAGGAGAAGGGGGGAGGGGGGGGGGAGTCTCCGGCGGGAGCTCCCCCCCTCCCAACGGTTCCGCGAGGGAGCTCGCGACGGGACGGAGGAGCGCTCGGCGCGCAGCCTTGTATGCGGACGTTATGCTCTATTTTGTATTATTGATTCATCAGCGATCTTCAATGTTCCTCTAAAGTAAGTAAGACTCCGTGTATTTTTTTATTAATAATTTTTAAGATTTTTTACATAAATATTATTGTTGCAAGTGAAATTATAAATATGTTATTTTTGGAAACATTTTAATATATATATCACTGTTATTTTTTAAAAAATTACAATCATGTCATGTCCGATGACATATTTATAAATTTATTAAAATAACAGTGATATATATATATTTAACTAAAAAATTATATTTATATTTTATTTTTTAAAAAATGACAATGATATATATATATATATATATATATATATATTAATATATTTTCAGAAATGACATATCGATAATTTTTTCTGTAACAATAACATTTATACAAAAATTCTAATTTTATATTCACGTAAATTTCATGTTAGCATTTATGTTAATATATTTCGCAATTTATTTATATGGTTAAGACGATGTTGCTCGGGAAGGCACCGGAGCCCTACGCAAGGACCGTTAGGTTCATCTTTAAGTCACCTTACTTCGTTGACAATCATGGGCATGGCAAAATTGTGGGCATATGATTTTAGGTTTCATTTATAAATACAAATTGACAAGTTTATGGGATGATCTCCAGAGAAAACGATGGATAAATGCCGATGAACTGGATTGCTAGTTTTGGTATCTAGAGAAGACTTCAATTAGTCATGTTGATCGGGTTTTTTTTCATGTAAACTATTCTTAATATCAAAACTTATAAAAATATTATTTCTAAAAGTTTATTTAAATCTATATAGATGTATCATTATTTTTGTTAAAATATTATAGAAATATTGACACTCTATTTATTTTACTATAATTATCTTTAAATATAATAGTAAAATGACGAAAATATTTCTATCAATTAAACCTCTCTCTCCCTCTCTCAGGCGCTCCTCTCTCTCTCTGTGTGTCCCCACGTGCCGCTTCTCCGCTCCCGACACCCACTCGCTGGGTGGGGATGGCCGACGCCGGGTGGTCAACGCCGGAGACATCTCTCTCTGGGATGGGAGCCCATGGGGGTTGGCCCTCTCTATTGGAGATCATGGCAGCTACCAAGGGCTGGCTGATCTACAGGCTCTTCCCCAGTTCGGTGTACGTTTGCCGGTTTTTGGGTGTGTGCCTGGTCTTGGTCCACAGGGCCACCCACGTCCCCGGCTAGGAAGGTGAGAGGTCACCTTGGCTGGGCCTGCTGGCCGCCGGCGTCTAGTTCGGCCTCTACTGGGTCCTCACCGTACTCCGTGAGACGGGACGCCACCTACGGCCGGACCTTCCGAGACAAACTGTCCCGCCGGTAGATCTCTCTCTCTCTCTCCCTTAATGACCGGGTCCGTCGTCATTGTCTCCCGTGCCGGTGGCTAGCCAAGCTCCCCCGAGGAGGTGCATATCGGGGTTGACCTCTCCGGCCGGTGTGGGCTGGCCCTTCGTCTCTCTCATCTTTCTCTCTGCCCTCTGCTCTCTTCTCTCTCTCTTTCTCTATCGTAGGGGGGTGCCGGTGCCGGTGCCGGTGGGGGAGAACCCCTCCGGGCCCCCCCTCTCTCTCTCTCGCAGAGAGTGAGAGAGGCCAGAGGAGCTCTTGCTTTCCCAGCCATGGAAGAGGTCCTCCACCTCTGCAGCCCCTCTAATCCCCGCCTCTTCTCCTGCCTCCGGCCTCGGCGACCGACAGCCCGTAGTGCTCCTGCCCATCGTCGCCTCCTCGTCCCGGCCGTCCTAGACCTGTGCTGCAGCAGCAGCAGCGCCACCCTCCTCCTCCCCAAAAAGCCCCCAAAGACCCCATTCCCCCGACTACGACGATGTCGAAGACGGAGGCGACCACGACGACGGGCTGCCCTACGTTCTTCCCTAAATGCACCCCCTGGGCGACCCCCAGGCGGACTCCTCCACCTTCCGGGAGACGGTCCTCTTCCGTTGCAGGCGCCCGCGGTGCCGGTTCCAGTAGGCGGTGGCCTACGCGAGAGAGCCGACGGAGTTGGAAGAGGCGGCCCGACGTGATGGGCCTCACAGTCACTCGAGAGCCGAAGCAAGATACGGAACGGATAAACTGATGGCGTTTTCTTCAAGCAATGTTTAACAAACGAGAATACGAGAATCTGTGAGAAATATGTGCCCTCCGGTAGATGAAAATTAAGCAAAATATTACTTTTAGAATATTTTGTCAAAATTAATGATATATATAAATATTTATAATTTATCCGAGAATAATATTTTTATAATTTTTTATGTAAGGATAATTTATATGCAAAAAAATCTCTTGATTTATTTCATATTGTTTTCTAGATGGATGATGCGACATATGTAGAAGTCGTCTCCTTTGTTTACTTCAAATTATTCATAATTTAATTGTTTTAAAATAGTAAAAGATTACAACTTCTTCAACGATTCTCAAGTCGCTTCATATGCATCATTTTTTTTACTATGGTTAATTATTTTAAAAGTAGAGTTCCATGTGAGACCATCGTGTTCTAAGGAATTCAATCCTACCACCACCACACGGTCAAAGTGCAACTTTATTACAATCATATGGGCTAAACTGACACTTGCCCGCACGCCCTTAATTTTCAACCAAAGCATCACTAACACCATCCATATTGAGCGATAGAAACTAATGACTACCTGCTAATGCCAAATAATCATGCGATGGGGCATACATGTAGTGTCACATCACATGTTGAGCTTACGTCGACAGAGGGGACAACTCTTACTCTCATGCAACCACTTCTCTATGCATTCCGAATGGAAGGCATGACGACAAGGTAACATGACATGGCGCCCATGGCACATAACCATGTTGTCTTGACATATTGGACATGACTTGGTATGTTCATATGAAAACTGGCCTCCTATTCCTACCCACGACCGCTGAACTCCACCCTCTGACGTCAACCCAATATCTTTGTCTTCAACACTACTCTCTTCCTGATCATCATCCTCAACTCCATGATTAGGGTTTTCAAATAATACTGTGATGGTCACATCTATCTTGGCACTAGAACACAAGGAGTACGCTTTCCTAGCCGCTTCATGGGAAAATGATGCTATCTTATCCCTAAGATACACGCGAAGGACATGGACCATGGATTCATCTGCGAGGTGGAAATCTTTGCCCTCCACGATGGTCCAAGCAGCATCCCCGGATGTGCATGGCATTATGAAGTCATGGAGGCTATGAACATGGATGGCCCTGTCTATGATGACATTGTCGTCGTAGTTGCACAAGTTGACGACGTCTTCTTGATCACGAACATCGGCCCATTGGACATGGGCATGGCGTATCTCGACGAAGAAGCTCATGTGGTGATGGGGATCATCCCCCATTCCTTTGGCCATCTCCTCTACTGATGAGTCGAGGATTAGATCACACCTTCCATTTGACCATTGATATTGCATGGTAAGAGGACCAACCGTTGGCATCTCTGAGGAGAAGGGGAAAATGTACATGATCAAGGGAAGGGAAATGCATGAGTTGTTACAAGTCTTATGGTGGAAGGTTCCTATATATACATATGTATATATGTATGTATTTCATGTTCTCTTAGAATCTTCGTTTGTGATTTTGATCATGCGCCCATGGATGCCAGCATTTATGCTACCATTTTCATGATCACACATAATGAGTATGATTCTTCCTTCCAAACAGAGACTTTTCATTACTAAGGCCAATCCAAGCATTAAATAGTCATGAATTCAAGAACAACGCTCCTCATGCGCAATTGATTCATAGTATCTATTAATGCAAACATAAATGGCTTCATTCTCTCTTAAAGTCCATTGACAAACTTTCTGTAAATTGATAAAAAAGGAAAAAGAATTTAAAAATATGGGTAGCTTGCACGAGAGGCTATCTAAAAAATAATTTAAAAATATTTTTTGGGTCGCTTAGTGCAAGAAGCTCCTACCTCCACCGGCGATCGATGCAACTTGTAAAACTTTTCTAGAGAGAAGGGGATCAAATTTCATCATGTTTAGTCCATTATCTTAATTTCTTTATACAATTGAATTGGTGAATCTCTCTCTCTCTCATGTACTGTAGAACTTAATTATAAAAGATACATTCATTTTTATTTTTAAGACCATACTAACTTTTTAGATCTTCCCTAAAATTGACTTGATTAGGGGCTTACGTAGAAAGAGGGGATTCGAGTGACTTTTTCGTATTTGCCTAAAACGAGATGAATTAGGGGAGAATGTTGGATTTTATCCTAATATAATGGTTCACGTATGTTGGGTCTCACACATCTAAACACATCGATAACTCCAGTTAAAAGAATATAATTATTGACTTAACTCATTAAATGTCTATTAGGATCATGTTATAGGTGATATCGTATTTTAAGTTCAATTGAGACTGAACTTCCCATTATGTTGTGACAGTTAAGAGAGATAGAGAGAGGAAATCATAGAAATATTGTTTGAGTTGTGCATCTCTCTTCCCGACGTTCGTGTGCGTGGATCTTTTTCTCGTCGTCTTTCTCCTCGCGTGTGGGATGACTTCCACTTCAGATATACATCCTTCAAAATACATAGCAATGATTAGACTCTTGAACAAAATTTGACTCAACTTATGTGGGTAAACAAATAAATTTAGATATAAATAAAAAAATTAACCTTTATTAGTAAATGAGTTAAACTTAAAACATAAATATATAATTGGTATGACCGTTAATAAATTTGATCCAGATTTGACTATAGTTATTTAATATCTTATTCAAGTTAATAATTTGCTTTACACTACCCCCATTTAATAATTCAATTACAAGCTAGCAAATATCAAATAAACGGGTTTATTTACCACACGAAGAATTCACATTATACTAAATTATCAAACAAAAAACAAATTCAAGTGGAACCTTATTTGTATTTAAATGACTTGACTTAGAAGAAAAAAATAGACTTAGTGTTCGTTTGTTTCATCATGAAAGACCGTAAAACTTCATAGTTGTTTTATCGTATAATATTTTTTAGTTATTTATTTGATTATAAAATAACATAAATAGAATTACATGAGTCCAACGTGGTACTAACAATTTTATTGTTTTGATTTAAGATGTATATCCTCTGAAAACCAAAACTAGAGAATACAAATGAGTTAAAATCTCAAAAAGTTAAGAAAATATTTTATTTTAATATATGATGATCTAAATAAAATATTTTTTAAAATTAGAAACCACATCAATTTTAAAATTAATAATTTGAAAATTAGAAGATTAAAACAAATAACACCTTAACAATGGACGGACCTCATTTTGACCCGACGAAAACTCGGACGTACTTGACTCGGTTTGCACCCCGCAAAGAACGAGTCATTGACGATGGGCACCGACCGACGGAAGATGATCTGCCTCGCGAATCGCGATGGACCCATGGAAGCACTGATCGGACGGTATCAAATGCTCTGATCATGGATACTCCCCTGGTCGCTCGTCCCCGATTTCGGGGCATGTCGGTCATTTAAAACTTCGGCCCTCACGCCTGTCGAAAAACCCCATTTCCCGCCAGTTCGATCTCCCATCTCACTCTCCTCTCTCTCTCTCTCTGTGGAACCTTGATTGAGGGGGAGGGGGAGGCTCTTCCACGGGGCGGAAGCCGGCGACGGAGGAGGAGCTGCAGCGGCAGAGACCTGGATGCAGTGGAGTGGGTGAAAGGGGAAGCACGGGGTAGCCTCTCTTCCCGTAATCTTTGATCGCGGCGCCTTGTTCGTCGGAATTTGTGTGATCTCTAGCTCTATCTCGCCGGAGAACTCCGATTGTCGGCAAACGTTCGGTATCCGGCTTCTTTTGCTCTGTTATGTGTTGTGTTATTCTTCCAGGTCCCTGTTGTGGTGGTTAGTGTGTCTGCATTGTCTCTCTCTCTCTCTGTGCGTGTGTGTGTTGGGTTGGGGGTGTGATGTTGCTTTTGTCTCCCTTTTTGGAAGCCCTCGGATCTCACAGAGGTGGACTCGGGCGTTGGAATTTTGGAAGTGGTGCGTCGGTGATGTGGATGATTTGGACGGGAAATTGTGGTAATTGTTCCCGGGGAAACTAGCATCCGTGTGGTTCTGAAGTTCTATTGTTTGAAGATTGTTCTTCTTGTAGATCTGCTGTGCCGGAATTGCACGATTTGCGTGCTTTTTTGAGTGCTTCTGTCGAACTTCATGTTCCCTTCCATTTCTTTTGGGTTGTGGAATAAGCATCACATGAAGCCATCCTGTGTCTGGGAGAGAAATAGTGGAAAGGACAAAAATTAGGTCTGGCATGTTCAAAGGAGTCGGGGTCCTATGTAAATAAAAGGGCTCCTGCTTTTGTTCTAGTACTAGTGTTCTTATGTGACCGGATATCTCCACAAAAAACGATCTCTTACAGATACTTAGCATGATGTGATCATATTCTTCTTCTGTATGTACGAATATATGTATCATGATACCTGTGAGTTACAGATTTTGTTTTTCTCCTTGTAAAGCATTGACCTTCTTTTAGTGATCTGGCCATCTTTGTTTCAGGTTCCAGCTGTTTATTCACCGAGATAAAGTAGTCAGTATTTGCCAGCACAATGGACATCGACTTGCCCGATGTAATTTCTAGTTCTACGCTAGACCCTATTTATGCAGTTCTTCTAGAATGCTGTTTCTCATCACATGTAGACCCCATTTGACGTAGTTATATTTGCCAGGGACATTGCAACCTGTAAGCCGATGTATCACTCTCTCCCATTCTCTCTCTGGGTGTTAGCTTTGTTCTCTAGTATATTTTTCATTAATTTCTGGCTTAACTTTCAGACCTTTCTGGAGGATGATTGGTTCTTCTGACCCTCTGCATGAAACCTCATTATGATCACGTATTTTCCATTTAATGACTGTTCTGTAGCTGTAGTTGTTGTTGCATTCCAAAAGGGAAATCACTTAAGCTCTCTATAATTAAGATGTTGGGTCAATTAAAACAGGGTGCGATGAGTAGTTACAAGAGTGGCAGCAGTATTCGTCCCCCTTCGCAGCGATTTCCCAAGGTTTCTATCGGCATCATGGTGGAGAAGACGGCAAAGATGGGATATGCAGGTAAAAAGGATGATGAAACTTTGTTACCTCTCAAGGAAACAGCGCCTTCATCTCAAGAAAAAAATGTTGAAGAAGACAGGGTGCCAGGGACTGCAACAATCTTTGCAGAAAAGAAAGCCGTGGGCAAAGAGAATGTCTTTCCCTGGGTCTCTACCAGATCCATGAATTGTGAAATACCAAACGTTCAAACAATTCATTTTCGTGCAAAGGCTTCAATGCTACAATCAGATGGTGGGTTGCACGAGAAGTTGGGTGGTGTCACCTGTGAGAGAAGAGAGAATAGCGGAAATGTTGAAAAGGTCGAGGGAATTGCGTTTGCTGCTATACAGGGAGTGCATCTGCTGCATAAAGGAAGCGCATCCCCTTCTGCAAAGTTCAGAGAAGGCAGAAGTGAAGCTCTAAGGATGAAGCTTTGGGAGGCACTGGGCCCCACTTCTTCACAGAGTAGACATATATCAAGCCCACCACTGGTCAATGGGAATGCAAAAATTTCCAAGTCCGATAATTACAAGGAGAACCAAACACATGAAGTTCCAAAACCTAAGCAGGATACTGATACAATTGAGACTGATTCCGAAAATCCAGATATGATCGCAAGGAAAGGTAGTCCAAATCAGACGACGATGAGACCTTTTACTCGTTCTTTGGCTCGAAAGAAAGATCCGGGTAAAACACTACCAAAATTGCAGCTTCAGAAGAACAACGCCGGAAAGTACTTGTCCTCCTCTAGAGCAGAAAAACAGAAACCAGAAGAGAAGAATATATTTACCTTCGATGAAGGTGAAAAACGAATGGAAAGCTCAATGTTTGCTGCCAATGGCCATTTACCTGTGTCTGTTCAGAAGAAACATGAGATAAAAAGCGCTAGGGTTACACCACAAAGGATATCTTTCCCTAGCAGGTCAGCTTCTCGAAAGATTTTACAGATTAACAAGAGTTTGCAGACCAATGCCAAAGAACAACCATCGCCGCCTCCTCAAAATGAGGCAAACAAGACAAGTGCAATGCAAGATACCCGAACAATCCACTGTGAAGTGAAGGAAAAAGTTCAGCAACCGTCAAATTCAATAAAATCAGGAAGAGATGCCCATCCAAAGAATCATCATCTAGAGAAACTGAGCAATTCATCGTTGGCAAACAGTTCAGAAACACGAGAACTAGACAGTCCACCTCTAGGAAGAGAGTTTCAAGGTTCACAAGGTCAACCTTTATCGATGGATGGGCATCCGCATGAGAAATTTAGTAGTCCAACACTGGCAAGGGGACCGAGATCATTAGATCATCTCTACAGTCCAACATTTGCGGTAGATTTAACCCCTTCACCCCCGGAAAGAACATCAATGGAAAACAGGTGCCACAGTCCTATTTTACCTGAAGAGAAGGTTCCGACCAGGAGCTTCAAATTTCCACCGAATCCAAGGGCATGTTCCTCTGGATCTGCTGGATATCCAGAATCTTCGGTACTCTATTATCTTAATATAGCTTTTCTCTCCAACAACTTTGTAGCCTTGTTTTCTATATTTTACTTCTGAAATAGTGCACGTTTGAACTTTCTTTTCTACTTTCTGCCTAATGATTATTCAGGATGGTACGAGAGATTCCCAGGTGACACCAAGTGGAGACTCATCACCTGTTGTGAAGCAAAAGACACCAGAGAAGTGTTGTTCTTCATCCCAACTGCAGCCACTATCAAGCGAAATATACGAAGCAGATGAAATCGTCGGCAAAGGTTATAAAACTGCTTTTCAGTTCCCTTAACGCAGATGTCTTTAAGATGAAAGTGCGGGTCGGTTTCTCCAGTGCCAAATGTGCCACGTATCCACTCTAATCTGAGGGGATGGTGAGGGGTCTGTGTTCTCTGTGAACACATTGGAATTGTCTGTACATGAGCAACCACCATGGTCCTTAATGTGTTTCCATCAAATGAGCATCATTGCTGAGCCGGGAACAAGGTTCCATGCCCAGTGCAATTTTTTGGTCACAAACCGCATTTTTGCATGCTCATGCCAATTTACGCATCTCTCTAATAGGGAACCTGTTCAAGTGACTAGTTTAAAGTTGGACTTCTACCATTACTATCTCTGATTCTTTGTTTATAAAAAGTTTCACATTTCTATATTTATGTGTGCGAGGATTTGCATTGTGATTATCATATCTTGAACAGCTATTCCTGTTTTCTTCTAAAGTAAAATGGAGTCCCATGCTTATCTTGGTTATTCATATTTTTTTCAACTTATTTCTACTTAGGTATAAGAGATAAGTCTG
The DNA here is from genome assembly GCA_022559845.1 of Amorphophallus konjac. NCBI lineage: Eukaryota > Viridiplantae > Streptophyta > Magnoliopsida > Alismatales > Araceae > Amorphophallus > Amorphophallus konjac. The sequence goes on along the minus strand of CM040118.1, from coordinate 1,106,224 downwards.
ATTTTATCCTGTGCAGGCTTCAATTATGCAATAGACTTAGGTATCTAAACTTCTAAAGAAAGATTTTGCTTTCTTTGTCTATCTTAGCTAAATTGCAGGAGTACGTGTACACTTGTGCAGGTATCGGAAAGACAGGGAGATGGTATTCGAAAACTAGTGGCCACAGTAAATCTCCATTTACTCTTCGTCATATCAAAAGGGTCCGCAGCGTAGGAGACATAGACGTCGGGAAACTCGATCCATCCTCAGGATTTCCCATCAACTCTGGTAATTACAAAATCTTTTTGGATTTGCACTTACTTTGGAAACTTGACTTTGTTCCCCAACTTATGGCGAGTCTACTATTTCCTAGGAACTGGGGAGGCCGTTGGCTCCCATTGTTTGTCGGATCAACCCCCAGAAGATAGCTTGGCTAGGTTGTTACTCTAATTGGTCTCTATCTTGACCATCTCTTTGCCATGATCTGCTCCTTGTTGTTATGTGGATCAACTATTTCTGTGTATTCCCAGGGCAATTACTCAATTAGCGGTTGTTCTCGAGAGGTTTAAAGCCAAAATAAGGTTGCATACATGCAAGAAAAGCTCTGAGATACTGTCATCTGCTGGGGACAGCATCCGCTTGCAATTACAGGAAGTTGAGTCTTTGATCCAGGCAGATATGTAAGTTTTGCCCCATCATGCTCTAAAAATTCCTATTCGTTCCAATCAAAGTAAAATTCACGTTCGGTGTCCCATCTCAAGCTGCTCTTTTTGCAGGGAGAAATTCATGAGTCTTGGCAAGTCCAAGAGAAAACGACTGGAATCCACATTCCTAGGTATGCTCGTCTATGACCGTTTTAGGCTACTAATTGAAGTGCTCTTTATTTATTCTTTTCGTAATCAAGATGCCCCTAGACCCTAGTCTAATGGCTGGAAGCTTACACGCATAATAGTAGGAATATGGGTCCAAAACCGGCAACCCTCAGATTTTTATTCTAACAGACATTATTTCAGCCTTTTCTTCCATCAAGCAGCATCTTTTCATAACCATGGGGCAATGCTCTTGATCTTTGAACCTGAGAGCTCCCCATCGTAAACCAAACGGATATGCACCCTTCCATACACTCGAGTGAAATACTTCCAAGCATTCTGTCATGGGAAGTCAGTGTCCACATTTATCACACCTGATAAGATAAATCTGATCTACGTGCATCCAGACGTGTACGGCCGAGCAAAGAAACACAACTGGATGCCCTTGCAGTATCATGTACCTGCATACTTGATCCTAGGATGTGATAATTCTTGTTTTCATCCTTTCCTCTGTTGGAAGGTTGTTGCTCACGTTGACATGCCAAAGACCCGCAGTGAAACTTGGCTATTCTTATTGATGCTCAGTAGATGTAGTAATGTTGCTTGTATACTACACCCTGCACCTTGCCTGTGACTGCATGACGAAGATCGTGATGCTGACATGAAGTTGATCACTTTCAGTTTCTAATTAGGCGGGCACAATAGTGCTGCATTTGTTCTTGTCAGTTCTAGATGGTGGGTTATTTTAGTGATGTCCTCATGCTGTTTTCTTCAAACACCTGTGCTGATATGGTGGTGTGTCTTCATCAATCGTGGAGCAGTATGGCGTGTTGTTGAGTACCTGCTTGATCTCAACGAGAGATGACTGGCTTTTGATGCGTCTGGTGGTGCAGAGCAACAGGAGAAACTGCAAGCCATACACGAGAAGTTCAAAGAGGAGGTCAACCAACACGTACTCGACTGCAAGAGCACCCTGGAGGAAGTGGAGGCCTACCAGAAAGAGCTCAAGGGGAATGTGGAGCGGCAGAGTATGTGCTTGCTTTTCTTCTCTGCTTCTACTTTATATGGCTGCTTTCCTGCTCGTAACCATGAAGTTAAAAAAACATGAACACCTTGAACCATCAGTCAGACTCCAGATGGAACGGCGTAATGGACTCAGACCTCAGCATGCGGTTGCCCTAATGCCCTGCCCACTCGTTGGAGCAAATCATGCTGGGGCAGATTGAGCCCTAAGCCCCGTTTTGGTTTAAGATTAAAGATAATCCGATTAAAGTTAACTAAATTTATTTTATCTATTTTTATTTTTTTTACTTTGACATAGCGCCAGATTAATTTGACATAGTGTTAGATTAATTTAATTCACTTGTGGAAGTGGGATATGTTAATTTGAATTAATTCAGGTTAACTCTCATTTAATTTGATTGTTTAAATCTGATATTATCAAAGTAAAACGAGTTAACTCTGAGCTTAAAAAGAGATAATCTAGAGTTAAACTCAGAAACAAAGCGAGACTAAGAACTTACATTGGACCCACATCCTTTTTGCCAATAAGCCTCACTTTGATATGGAGTTAGGCTAAAGGTGGGCTAACTCAACCCGATTAAAGTAGTCCGGAGTTAACCCATTTTTAATTTGATAGGAGAGTAGTTAATCGGGGAATAAGGATGTGGGCTAACCTAATTTTAATTTAGTATGATTTGGTAAATAGTAGGTTAACCTAGTAATAATGAGAGAGAAATAGCATTTATTATGAGAGAGAGAGACATTTAATTGAGCATTTATTGAGGCAGGAGGTTAACCCACCTTAACCCACCCTTGGGTGTGGGTTTCAAAACCCAGGAATATTCCTGGGTTAGCCCTTAACCTAACCCGATTAACACTAACTCCTTACCAAAGCACAAAAAAACTTATCCCGGAGTTAACTTAGAGCTAACCCCGGGATAAATCAATACCAAAGAGAGGCTAAAAGGGCGTGGGCGGCATTCGACTGCGTCAGGCGTATGGTAAATGAACCCTCACAGCTTTGACAACGGGTTAACCACGAGTTACCCCGGAGTTAGCCCTGTTCTACTAACTTTAGACATGCTTTGACAAAGTCCGAACGCCTAAACCGATTGTATTAGTCTCTCTTTGGTATTGGTTTATCTCGGGGTTAGTTCTAAGTTAACTTCGGGATAAATTTTTTTGTACTTTGGTAAAGAGTTAGTGCTAGTCGGGTTAGGTTAAGGGCTAACTCAGGGATATTCCTGGGTTTTGAAACCCACACCCAAAGGTGAGTTAAGGTGGATTAACCTCTCACCTCAATAAATGCTCAATTAAATATGTATCTCTCTCTCATAATAAATGTTATTTCTCTCTCTCATTATTACTAGGTTAACCTACTATTTATCAAATCATACTAGATTAAAATTAGGTTAACCCACGTTTTATTCCCCGATTAATTATTCTCCTATCAAATTAAAAATGGATTAACTCCGGACTACTTTAATCGGGTCGAGTTAATCCACGTTTAACCTAACTTCATATCAAAGTGAGACTATATAACTCAAGGTTACCCCCAAGTTAGCTGCCCCACCTCCACAGATGGGTTGCGGGATCTGTTGGGTTAACCCCCGCAGTTCTGAATGCAAAACTGGACTAAAGTTTAGGATAATATTGCCCTGTTTGGTGTTGACTTCTTGAAATGCTAACCTGTTATTAACGTTGTGCCTATAGATTACCTGTGGATCCCACATTTGAACAATCTAGAGATTGAGATAGATCACTAACTTAATTACCGACGAATTCTATTAGTTAAAGTTTGATGAAACACACCAAAATAGCTGATCCGACCTCACAGTTTGGATCAGTATTCGCCAATCGCCATTGCTAGTATGGATTCTCGCGAGTGCCCCAGAGCGCACTGGCATGTCAAGTCCTGTTTCCTCGCCGGCGTCCAGGTTGTGCCATACGGTCGCTTGGGTTCTGCCCTGTTAGAATAGTCTTTGGAAACTGGTTAAAATGTTACGTGATTATGTCATTGTAGTTTTCTTCACTCAAAGTTTTAAAATTTTGAGTTAGATAATCTAATTTAATGAATTTAAATACAATTTCATAGTATATAATTATGATATGTGTCACACGTCTCGTTATTTACCATGATTTACGTGACATAATTTAAATTGATTTATGCGTGAAGAGACGAATAAGAATAATTTTTCATTAAAATAAATTAAAATATAATATATTTATATTAGTGTAATTATCTAGTAGTGTAATTATCTTCGCTCAAAACTTTAAGGTCCCGTGTGATAATCGGGCGGGACAAGGTTATTCGTCTTCCGAAGTTGAACAAGTCCGAACAAGAGGATGTGTGTGTGGGAGGGGGGGTGGACCAGTCACTCCCTCCACTCGACATGCAGTCGACAGTTTAATTATCAAAGATACATTAAGATTTTAAATTATATGACTTAATTTAATAAATTTTAATAGTGACAACCGAGACGTACTAAAGAGAAGAGTCAAGACTGGACAACTTTTTAGATGGATACCGTTTGGAAGGTTGTCTATAGGGACCTGGACACCCGGAGTGCCTCGATTGCCAAGTTCGAATGGTAGAATGTGGACGTCCCATCATAGAAAGCGACCCCTTTCCGTGAGCGGTGCCCCTAACTGGACATGGCCTTCGTGATGGTCTGGTTTCTTTGTCGGAGGGGATCATTGAATCCAGTAACGAGTAAATGGCGGTGTCGGTGGGCTTGGCTTAGCGACACTTTATATCTCCATGACCATTTATTTCATGGCATCTGAAATTTGTTACATTTCCCTATCGGTTTACTGGTGTTGAGAGTTGATACTCTGAATCAAACAAATTACATGCCCCTTTCGGCTGCCAAACTTATGAAAATGTCACATCTAAAGTTTGATGAACCGTATTCATCTGTAAGTGACCTGTTTTTGTTAGTTTGGTATTCAAAAACTTTATGAAAGCAGATCGTCTGCGGCCTGCGCTGAATTGGGCTGGGTTGGTACCAGTTCAAGCGGTTAGGCCAGTTTCATGTCCTCCCTATTTTTCATAGGGTTTCTGCTTCCAGAACTCGTCGGTTCATACGTGCACTTTTGTCAGCCTTGAGACGAGGGAAATAAAACTGGACCCAGGAACATCAATTTCCAGAATAGTACACGCTATGTCCCTGAGATGTCACTCGTGTTCCTCAAGTTTCTGGGAATCCTTACCATGTCGATTCTTCAACTTCGAAGCACCTCTGATATGCGCTAATCTTCTTTATGCTTGCCCCTTGCTTTTGTTGGTGCTGGTGCATGAGCAGAGGCGGCACATAGAAAGCTTGTCCTGCAAGTCGAGGAAGCCATGGAGGTTCAGCTAGCCGACGCAGAAACGAACATAGCCAACGTCCACAAGGCAAGTCCTCCATCTAAACGCGGCATTTGCTTATCAAGACATAAACCCCAAGAATTTACCAGTGTTCATAAGTACATGTTGAGACTAATGCCAAAAAATTAAACCGTTCTACCTTCAAAATAGTTCTTAAGATTCTTGTTGCCCCGTCTGGGGGACATGAATGAGGGCAATCTTCTGCGGGTTCCTTGCAGGCCGCGAGGAAGAGGATGGCGGGCTTGAAGCACGCTCTGCGGGAGTGGCTAACCGACGACGGCACCACAAGTTGATACAGTTTCTTCTACCAGGTTTTATTATGGTGGCCCTTATCTGAGACTGGTAACTTGTAGAAAACAGAGTCTTCTAGCTGAAGTATTAAAGCTTCTTTATTGGGGTTAATCTTGACTTTGCTTTCAAGGCATGGCGTTAGGATCTGTGCAGTAATTGACAGATCTTGCACAGTGAGGCCCATTTGCTACTGTTCTATACCCTTTTCACCCTCCCCTGTTTTCCGGTCCACCGCACCTAGCCATCTTACGCCATGACGTGTATGTTCCTTTGTCACCTTTTTACAGAATTGGATATGTTCTTTTAGTTGTTTTTAACATAGTTTTTAACGAACAGATTGAAGGAGATTTTAGAGATGTTTAGAGGGTTCAAATAGTTGGACAGTGATCTTGTGGGTATGATTAAAGAAGAAATGTGGTGTTAATATGCGGTCCTTCTAGTAGTTTCCATGGACGCAATGGATGGTTTCGCGGAAAGAAGTGACTGTGATGTGATATAACGCGGTGATGGCTAGCGAGGGAGGTATGCCATGCAGCCTGCAGGGATTGCACTGTTAATGGGATGGGAACATATGAGGGGACACCAATGCTGGATCGTGTGGGACGCGCTTGGATCCACAGAGGCCAAACAGCCTTCCCCGGGCCCGGGGCTCCGCCTTTCCACGCCCCCCACGCCCGATGTTGGAGCTTCTGCACCCTGGGGGGGTCCATTTCTAGTAGCTTCTATTGGTTTTTTTTCCTCACTGGAAATAAGCTGTGGAATGTGGAGGATCGCGCTTTATAGAAACAGATTGCCCCGTGTGTTCCTCTCACGTGGGAGGATGCTGCCCCCTCATCTTGGGATATTGCTTCAGAACAAGTATCCACTAGAAATCTCAGAACACCACACTCGGTACCGTCTGTCTAATTATTAGTGTGCTAAATATGCCTGTAAAAAGGATTAAATGAGTGGTTTCCGTAACTATGACAAAAGGCAGGGTATTTGAGTATGATACTTGGGGTTGGGTCATCCCATCAGAGCCAAGTCGACGAATCGCCCACCAATCGCTTTCGTACATGCATGCATCCGAGTTATGAAATGATTCCTAATCATTGATGACAGATCGTGATCCAGTTGGTGTCAGAGTTTATTTTTCGTGTAAATTGGATGAATTTATTTGTATTCAAATCTGGGTGAGGATAGTTTTTTTTCTAATTTATTCAAAGCGTCTCCTCTCATTATGACGGGTTTTTCAAAAATTCCAAACCGTTGACTGGTTGACGTGATTATCTTGAGGAGTTTTTTCTCTGGTTGCTCACCAAACAATGGGGAAGTACGCACAAGGTGCACTAATCAACCTCATATAAGTGAATTTAATTAGGCATGGACCCCGTAGTAGTTGGACAATAGTTGTTCACTTCTAGGTTCACACTCTCAATAATTTATTTAATGGGATCACAAGTCTCATCGGGAGAAGGATTTGTGACCGTTGGAAAGAGGTCAGAAGGAGTCTTGAGAGTCATCTCAAGGGGACAACTTTTCGATGATCAAATTAGACAACTGCGGAGCGAAGGAAGAGTGCTAGAAGAACTTAAGAGTTCGGAGGGAGATGTTCACCTTATTTTTTTTTCTGTCCTCCTGGTCTTTGGGTCAATGTTCTCTTATACCATCGTCGAGAGTTTTGATCACTAGGTTACCATGGTTCGGGAAGATGTGAGTCGCCCAATTAATTTGCGTGTATGACGGAGTAGGAAGTATGGACGTTGACTTATTATTTCCATAAAGGTGGTAACTCTGCCATTAGTGTGATAGGGGCGTCGATCATCAATGTGACAGAGCTCGTCAGAGAGGGAGCGTGCCTGTGTCGACAGAAGGAGTGGCACAGGTGGCGTCTCAATATCGTCTCCAAAGTGGAGTACTATTCGCCATTAATGCGTAACATTGACCGTTGCCGGAGAGGGTGCATGCGGGTACGACGTAAGTCCTGACCCTGCAACAGGGCAGGAGGTGTAACGGGTCGCCCAGGTAATATGGTGGATTTGGAGAGTTGAGCTCTTGCAATGGACTAGATATCTGATGCTATAAGGCCGACATGACACGATGGGCCCTCCTTAAACTGCACCATGAATGGAGCAATATTATAGTATTACATTTTTCATGTTCTTATTTGTCACTTTTTATTATCTTATTTATCTCTTTTTTTTCTGGTCGTGGAATTGGATACTCTCGTTAACTTTTAAAGATGTACCAATAAAGAGACATACAAACCACACTGACATAAAAGGAAACCCAACGCTGCAGAAGGCACAGATCAAAACCCCAAAAAAGAGATAACGGATGAAATGGCGTACAGCTCTAATAACCATGGACGTGAACGGAGAAGATTAAACCGCTTCTCCACAAAAGAACGGGCTTCAACCAGTAGCAAGCAGACTGCACTCCAGAGTCTCCAAGGCAAGGCAAGGCCGTGATGAGCACCAGCCACTCAGCACTACCACAGAGAACCAACTAGACGGGGGCCGGTGGTAACAGGAGTCGAAGAGAAGGAAGGACGACCGGATAAGCAGGGCTACGACCTGAAGGAGTTCCAGGCAACGGGATGGAAGAGATTGGAAATAGGGGGAGGAGGAGGTCGGAAAGCCGAAAGTGGGCAGATTGCACCAAGGAAGGAGGGGTGGGGGGGATGCATCGAAAGGAGGTGAGGGGGCCAGGCTGGAGATGGAGAGGAGAGGGGAACGGGAACAAGAGGAAGACGGCCAATGGTACAGTGAGGGGGGAGGGTAAATAAGTAGTAAGAATGATCTCACGTCAAGTGGAGGAGACTCAAATAAATTAAGTACATAATGTGGAACCAAATACTGCGACGTAGAGCGGCCAGAAGCATGTAAACCTTATCCTCCGAGGCAGCAACTCCTGACCATTGAGTGAGGAGAGTAGCCAGGATTCATGAGAGAGGGAGAGAGAGAGAGAGAGAGCGTTATCACACCGGGCGAGTTGGGCACGTCTACAAACTGCCCGTCACTTGCCCGCCTTCCCCTCTGTTTGGATGTAAATACCATCTATGCATCACCTTTGAGACAGTTGCGCGTTTCCTCCGGCCTTCGAAAACTGGTGCGTACTCCCTGGCACGGCGCACTACTTCTCGTTGGTGACCGCAAGTGCGCCGTCTGGTTGCCGGAAGCGATGTGGGCTGAGCTGGGTAATCCCCATCTTGATCCGAACATCTCCTCTTCGGGGAATTCTTCCCTCCCCTCTTCTTGTTGTTCCCATTGATGGGTTTGGTGTGTGGTGCAGAGGAGAGAGCAGGATTTGGATGGGAGTCTGGGGGAGGGGAAGGCGCCGAGATGGGTCTTCGGGTGTTTGCTTTTTAAGTGCGGGGTGGGGTGTTCCGTGGTCTGAACTCTCCTGCCTTGGCTTGGAAAGGTGGAAGCTTGGTGGCGGGGATTCCGCTAGTTTCTGACTGCTTTCGTTTTTAATGTAATTGGTCAGGATTGGAGATCTGAGTGGCAGTGTGATTCCTTGTGTGTGGGAGCGGGGGGGGGGGGGGAGAGGGTCATCCCACAAAGCATTCACAAAGATTGGGGGTCGACTTGCTTCTTTATTGCCATGGCGACACAGTGAGGAAAGGAGCAATTTTCGAAGCGAGAACACCATCTCAGGTGTCAGGAGAAGGCTTCCCTTTTCCGTTTTAAACAATTCAGCTCTTATTTTGTATATGGTGTGCTCCTTGTTGCTTTTTCCGTGGTCACCCTACACAAGAATTACCCATTTGGGGGTTTGACTTGGGTTTTTTTTTTTTAAATACGACGGTGAGACCGTGAAGAAAGGGGCAGTTTTTGATATCAGAAGACCACCATGTCTGGTAGTGGTTTTCCCTTTTTCATGTAAAAAGATTGGTTCCTTATTTTATATCTGTACTTCTTCCTGTTGCTTCTTCCCCACTGAGGCTACATAGAGTCCCACACAGTGCAGAAAACCTGTGTGGATTGGTGCCAAGTTGTGGCCAGGAATGTAGTTCTTGCTGAGAGGGGAGAAATTTAGGACCTAGGGGGGTTGGTTTGCTCTGACTCTAACGCTGCGGCTTAGTCTGTCCTTGTCACTGGAGCCATCCTTCGCCATCCTGGGTAGATGACACCGCTCTCTGGGTTACATTCATCTGTGAAGGGGAAGCATGAACCCATCCAGCCAAAGATGGCAAATTGCTCGTTGGATCTGCCTTCTTTTCTGTGAGTTGCCTCATTCTGTAACTTTCAATCATAACAATGACTCATACAAGAACAAGTTCTTGACTAGTTCTTCAGTCTGTGACTAGGCTTTCTTCACATTTTATCTTCATTTTTCACTTTTGTTGATATTGTGTTGTGTGCTGAAGACCTGACCAGGAATTCATTGAGCTACTATGGGAGAATGGTCAGATCGTCATGCAGGGCCAATCCAACGGACCCAAGAAGAGCTCATCTCCTGGTGTTCTCCCCAGCTACGCTGGGAAAGATCAAGTGAAAGAAGGTGGAGATGCAGGTGCTCTAAAAACCAGCAGGTATGAAGGTATAGACTCGGCAGGACAGGATGTTCAGACGACTGGGCCTTTTGGACACATTCGGCTGAATGATCAAGATGTTGACATGGCCCCTTGGTCAAATTACCCAATTTATGATTATTGCACAGAGTTCTCATCCGAATTCTCAGGGGCCAATCTTTATTCATCATCCGCCACAGTACCAGCTGATAGAATCAGCAGTTACAGCCAAGCAACTAAGGGTGCCCATGTTACAGAGAATGGCAATGGAACCAGAGATTTTTCAGGATGTTCAGAGCCTAATAGAATGATGAACAGCCAGTTATTTCAGTTGCCACAGCAATGCCAGTCTTTCATCCCCAGGAATAGACAAAAGGAGACAAATTATGTGACAGGGACGATTCCCCGAGGACCTACTGGACATGTACACACTGCGAAGGTGCAGAAACAAGACATGACATCTTCCAACCTGACGCAGCTGAATAACAACATGGGCTTGACAAATTTCTCTCATTTCTCTAGGCCGGTTGCTTTGGTTAAGGCCAATCTCCAATGTTTTGATCGGGTGAGGAGTGAGAAGACATCCACTATTGCGGGTAGCAATCCAATGGAATCAACAGTTACTGAGCCTATGAGTAGTTTGAAGAGTGTTACCGGGTTCCATGGACAGATGACTTCAGTCACAGCCAAGGCAGATTCAAAATCATCTGCTCAGCCTCTACAAGAAATAGTCTCAGTTGAGAATTCAGATGCTATTTGTCGGAAAGATGCTGCAGAGAATTCTAGGAATTATAACAAGATTAATACCATGAACAATCAGAGACCGCCAGATTACATGAAATGTCATAGTTTGGGCTTCACGGACAGTGCTGCTGTAGTAAAGTGTGAAGCACATAAACACCCTGAACCTGTTGTTGCATCACCTTCCACGTGTTCTGCAAGTGGGGCTGCTGCAGCATCAGAACTTATCAAAAACAGAGGAAAGAGGAAAAGTCAAGAAGGTGAAGAATCTGAGTACCAAAGTGAAGTGAGTATACTCGTCATACTGAGAACAATCATAGTTGGTTGAGTATTCTATTGTTCTTGATAGTCTTTGTAACTGTACTTCTCACATTTTCTCCGCCATTTTTGGCAGGATTTTGAAGATGACTTGCTTGATGCAAAGAAACCTGTTCCAGGGCAGGGCACGAGCGCTAGGAGAAGCCGTGCTGCAGAAGTGCATAATTTATCAGAAAGAGTGAGTTCATGCTCCATGTCTCTCTGAATCTTTCAATAATTTATTGTCTCATTGTAACTGATGTCGTCCCTCTCATGTTACATAAAGAGACGAAGAGATAGGATAAACGAAAAAATGCGTGCATTGCAGGAACTTATACCAAATTGCAACAAGGTATACATTCATACGTTTTTCTTAAAAAATTTGTCGGAGTACGGTATATGAATAGTCGTTCATTAGTCTGAAGTATGACTGCTCTTTTTAAGGTAGACAAAGCTTCAGTGCTTGATGAGGCCATTGAGTACTTGAGAAGCCTTCAGATGCAAGTGCAGGTACTGCTGGAACTTTTATTTACAGTTATTGTAATTGCTGGGTTCAGATAATTCTTTATGAACCGAATGATTCATTATGAACTAAGGATTGCTTTCTGGTAAACAGATTATGTCTATGGGTGGTGGTCTCTGTATGCCGCCGATGATGCTTCCTCCCGGAGTCCGTGCAATGCAAATGGGCCCTTTTGCACCCATGGGAATGGGCATGGGATTGAATTTTGGGATGGGGATGCTTGACATGACTGGTTCCCCCATGATACCAATTCCCTCCATGTCCGGACCACAATATCCTTGTCCTGCAATTCCTGGAGCAACAGGTTTGCATGGGATGCCCATGTCTAGTAACCCGCACATGTTTGGAATTCCTGCACAAACACCACCCATGCCAATGCCTCGTCCACCCCCATTTTTCCCTTTGAATGCAATGTCTATGAATGTGAATCCATGGGCTAAGGCACCTAGAGCAGATGTTTGCCCAGTGCAAGTGACAGACTCGGCCCCTCAGAAATCAAAGGATCAACAGTTGCAGACCGTAGATGCTGTAGCTAAAACAAGCATCAACGACTCACAGGTTGAGATATCTGGACCAGTCTGTCCCTTCCCCCCCCCTTCATCCATAGGCTTCAAATGTGCATGCCAATAACCACCCATAGTGTGTCTTTAATCACTTGAACTTAGTTTTTATTTGTCTGTATGTCTAAATTCTTTTTCTTTTGGTTAATGTTCATATGCAGGCAAAGAAGGGATGCAATGAACAGTCTCCTGTAGTAGATATTGATAATCAAACTTCCAATGTCTGTGGCAATGAAGCTATCAGTAGCAAAGATGCTGTTTCATCTTCCTCCATGACGAGTGTGTGAAACGGTGACGCCTCATTTTCTCACAACCTCCCCCCAACGCCACCCAAAAGATGCCGAATGAAGTTTTTTTGTTTTTTTTTCATGTAGGCGGTGGCTGATATGCTCAGCAATTCAGGCTTAAAAAGGATGCCATTCATACACGTTATAAATACAGAAGCCATTGGCTAGTTCTCCAGGCTTCTTGGGAACACCAATGACAGTTGGGAGTGTCGACATCACCATTGAAACAGGGTGGGAGAAGGCACCAAAATTTGTGAGAAAAGTTGGGGCTCCACACTTTCTGTACATAGTCAAATCTTTGATATATGCAGGTTATTGTGGATAATGGATAAGTTTAGAGGTTATTGTGGATAATGGATAAGTTTAGATCATCTTATAATGTATCAAATAGGTGCATTCAGCAAATCTGTACTCATTTTTTCCCATTAACAGGACTTATTTCTTTCGAGCTCTTTTTTCTTGCACTCAGTTACTGTTTATATTAATATTCTGTTCTGATTTCTGTTGGGGGATTTCTTCAAGTACGGAGTAAATTAATCCTTAATTGGTGTGCATGGTTGCCAAAATACATCAATCCAAAAGATTAATCTACAACTTTTTCATCCGTAGTGTCATCTTGTATTGAACTATCAAAAAGAAAGGTGTTTCTTTGTATGGATAATTTTTTATCATTCCAAAACGCATTAAAACTTGACGTGTAAACACTTTCCACTTTATCTGTCATCTGGCAATGATAGTCACACTCGTTCATGGTTGCTATCTCGATGGCAGGCATGCACTTTCCCAAATCTGCTAATCGAATGTCAGCAGGATCACAGGATATTGGTGGGCAGGGTAAAAGATTGAAAATTCTTGCTATTTCATCAGTTGTAAGTTGCAAATCAATATCTTAAAGCACTCGTATTCCTTGTCTCACTTAAGCCTCACCTGTAAGTATTAATTCTTGCCATCAAATTTGGCCTGTTTGATTCTGCTGAATTCTGATCACTGATGGCTGTAGGTGACACCTGAAGAGCTTAGCGACTCCAGGTAGCTTACCTTTTCAGAATATGAGCTTGTGCTTTTGCACGGTCTTGATGTCAAGTGTTATGCTTCAGAGTTCAGACAAAAATTTCATCAAATGCTTGCTGCTCAAATTGTGATACTGTTTTCTGTTCGCCGTAAGAATTAAGTGGAACCTTGCTCCATGTGAATTGATTTCTGGACCACCAAGCAGCATGTTAATTCATATCCAAGTGGTTGACTTCTGAAGGTGAAAAAACAAATTCCTGATAGATTCTGCAAAATTTTTGTCTGTCATTGCCACAGTTTACTGTTTCGTCCCCTCCAGGTTGGCCTGGAGGAACCTGCCATGGTCCTCTCTAATGCTGAATGGATGACCTCCTGCCTTATCTCTTTCCCTCTTTTTCAACATTTCTCCCATTAATGGCAATTGCACATTTTCCCTTCGGTTGCCAGAGTACTGATCTTGGCACACAGTTTTTCTTCTGTCACCCGTGGGACCTGCTCTATTGACCTCTTCTCCCCCCTCGGTGGCCTTATCCACACTCCAAAAGGCCAGGACCCAGGAATCTTTTCTTTGGGGCATGGTGTTTCTGCTCATTCATTGCCCATTATTGAGAGCATGACAAGTAAAGGGAACCGGTACTTGGCACACAGTTTCCTCTTTCAACATAGTTGCAGTTTCTATTCCCCTCTCCCCCTCCATCCAACCTAGGTTACCCAGGTTATCTTCCCATTTTCCTGATGGCCAGGAATCTTTCTGTGTGGGCCATGGTGTCTGCTGTTCCATTGTCAGTTTTGACAGGGGTGACAAGCTTTAAGTGCAAGAGAGCTTGCACACTATGACTCAAGATTCCACATGAGAGGACAGAGAGGGGCAGAAAAGAGCTCAAACTTGTATCTCTACTGCCAACCGTATTCTGCCGTTTGAAACTCATCAGCTTTTCTGATGGAAGATCTAATTCCTTTTTTTTCATCCTTTTTGTGCAGGATAAATGCTAAATCTCACCTTCCAAAAAAGAAGAGAAATCTCAGATGCTTATACCAAAGCTTCTTCTGGGAACTTGGTGGGAATTATTGGAGGCTAGTCCTGCAGGTTTAGCCCAGCAATCATTACACAGTAACTGTGTGTCAGGCTTACATTCCAAGACATTAAGTTTGGTAAGTCTGCAAAATCCTTTGCCTAGTTTTCTTTATCCATCGTCAAGTTGTGTCACAAAAGTTGGCAATTTTTTTTTTTTTTGGAAAAGATCATATGTTCTTCCCTTTTCCACAGCATTTTTTTTTAACTCAAAGGCAATACTTGCAAGGTGAGGCGAGGGTTCCCATTCACCCCTTCATTGCGGAAGGGAATGGACGCTCCACCCCGACTACTAGACAAGCGTTTTCATTAAACAAAACTGTAAAAGGGTAGAACAGAAAAGGGAAAAGGGAGGGAGAGAAGAGGGTCCCAAACAAGTAAGGGGCCACGCACAACAGAAACGAGAAATAACCAAAAACCCGTTGAGAGAGAAGTCTGGAACCCAAAGACGGCCTAAAGAAGCAGAAACGAGGCAGGAATGCCAAGACAGAGCCTGCCAGCTAAACCCTGACATTGTAGAACTCGAGATGCTTTGGCCTACGACGATTCTTTCTTTTGATACTGTGGGCGGGTTGGAAGGTAGCATCATACTCCATGTCCCGCTCATCCACCGAATCATCAAACTCGTTGGGAGCACAATCTGAAGAATGGCCATCCTGTTGCAGTGCTTGTGCGGGGGGGCTTCGAGAAACATCAAGCGGGACAACTAGGGGAGACGGCTGGCTGGAGACGACATAGGCAGAGCCACCAACAGCCAGAGAAGAGGCAGCAGGGGCTGGGGGAACCTCGTCACAGGGGTCAGCGCGCAAAGCCATGATCACATCGTGGGGCTTCAATACCGATAAGGGGAGCGCCAAGGGGGCAGCAGCAGCGCATGACCGTAGAAGGCCATGAGTTCTGGCCTCAGAGAAACTTGGAAGGGCATTGACATCATCCCTCAAAGCGCGCAGAGCGGCCAATCTGGCCAAACGCGCCTCTTCCTTCTGGAGGACGACGGCAGTAGGGGCCGCCGGAGAAGCCGGGAGGGCTGGACAGCCAGACCCAGCAGAGGGTAGAACAACGATGCGGTCGACAGCAGGATGGGGGTGAGCGTCGACGTGGCCTGCTGCGGCAGGGAGCCCAACGTCGACGCACCCAGCAGCAGAGGCCTCGGACGAAGCACCAACAGGCGGAAGATGAACCCCTGCAGCACGAGCAGGCGAAGGCGGGGCAAGGGCTGGCGAGACCTGCGGCAACACACCAAGCGGCGCAGGACCGCCCTGCGTCGAGGCAACAAGAGGCGCAGGGGCGCCCTGCACAAGGGGCTGGTCTTCATGTTCAGCAGGGCCATCAGCCATAGACATAAGGGGCTGCAAACCCGCACCCGCAGTAGGGGGCAGGTTTTCACCAGAAAAACTGAGATGGTCACCTTTGGCAGCAGCATCATTTATGTCAACAGGGTTAACAGCAGTAGCAGGTGAACCAGTAGCATTCAGATCAGTCCCGTGCCGACTGCGAACAGCATTGTACTCTTGCGTCCAGTGGAAGAATTGCCTGGTTGTTAAAATTCAAAACAATGTGATTTATGTATGATTCAATCGCGTGTTCATAAAGCAAAAAAAGGGCACAATTAATACAAATTAATTTACTTTTTTGCTGGGCACCACAGATGGATGTTATTTCAAACTAATTTCTATATATTTAATGTGTTGGCTGATCCTTTCACATTCTTCCATGGACTGTTCTTTCAGGTTCTAACTCAGAATTATTCTTTCCTGAGACGCGATTTAGTTCTTTTTTTTTTCCTTCTCACAATTTCCATTTCAAGAGTCTTCTCCTAGACTTTCCATTTGTTTAAAAGCTCATCATTCTAATTTTGGAGTTGCCGCATGGTGGTCTCTCACCGGTCAACGTTGGGAGTCCGCCAGTGACTTCGGATCGATATTGGGTAATCAATTCCTCCTCTCCTTTGTTTGCAGGGAAAGAAATCCTATATCACCTTATGTGTTACATTATTTTGATTCAAGTTTGGTTTTTTTTTTCAAACTTGAGAGCGTTTAACTTAAATTCTCAATTGACCTCACTTTGACCATCTGATTACATTGCCTTTGGCTTACGTTCAATGTTCGTGAATTGATCAGACAAGTCAAAGTGAATTGAGAACCATCAAATTTGGGGAACAATCCGGTGATTGAGTGGTTCCGTACTCGATGTGTAGTTCTAAATTCTTGACTGTACATCTTTGATTCGTTGACACGTTAGTTAGTTGTAAAAAGATAATACGCTAATTAGTGACCTCTGTTAAGTCTTAAACTCAAGATGTCTAAGTGCTTAGGCTGACTCTTACACCAATTGTGCTGAATTTCAGATTATATATATATATATATATATATATATATATATATATATATATATATATATATAACAATCAAACTTAAGTTGTCAGTTGGACCCTGAAAAGGGTAAAATCGGCATGGCCCACGTTAGCCCGTCGACGTCAGGCTCACGTTGGCCCGAGGTCCGTAAGCCACTTGACGGATCCCCGACAGTCACGGCCCATGACAGGCGGTCCAAGAGAGTCGGCCATAGGATCTACCAGTTCACGACGGGTATCAACCCAGGTATATCGGACGTCGGATGACCCTCCGGCGATCGAACGTTACTCCCGTCATCGTCGGTCTCGACTCCATTAAAGGCGAGCATGTTCTACAGGTGTCGTAAGACTCGTCTAAAAGCCGCCTGACTCTGGAGGAACGGACGCTCAACGGAAAACTCCCCACAATCGCGGGGAGACGTTACCCTACAACTCACGCCCTTCCTTACTAAGGGATAATGTCTCCCTATGTTTCAGGACGAAGGTCTATTTATAGGGGTTGTCTTGACGGTGGAGACACGGGGCTCCTTGTGACGTCGTTTCTCTAGTGTTTGTAAGCTTTCACGGGTGATCGAGTGATTTTTTCTCGACAAATAAATATTAAAAATGTAATACAGGATCCGAGAGATCATTTTCTCGCTTCTACGGATCCCATTTCGATTTATCTAATCTCGTGAGCGAACGAATGGTTGGGACGAGAATGACAGATAATAAGATAAATGTGGGCGATATAACAACAGTCTTCCTGCAAAGATTCATCATATATAGAATGAAGAGGGGCATCCATAATACATTCCTCTTTTAAGAAGGATAATATTCATAGAGTTACGATCTTGTGGGGTGTCTTCATGTAAAAGTTTGTCAAGGTTATCCATGCAAAATTCGTGCAAACGAGATCGAAGCGCATCCAAGTCAGTTGTGTCATTCCTAAATAACCACCTTATTCCGACAATATAATAATTCTCGAGACTGGAAGGGGGGAAAAAAGGGCCTTGTAATAATTATTCCATCTTTCACATGACTTTGACTTGAACTTGATTCGATCATCCAATTTTTTTTTTGACTTGCACTTGATTTGTTTCAGGGCCGGATCGAGTAGGATCGACCATCAAGTTTGCCAGATTATGATTGCACCTTTCCTATAAAGTTGAATTGGGCCTTCTAAGTCGTTTGTTGAAGGTTTCACTTGGGCCCATGTCTATTGGCCCGTTGCACTCTCAGGCTGGGCCAGGGCATGGATTGGCTGGACTTGTGTGCAATTCATTAGAGTAGTATTATGAGTAATGCTCAGTGCACACCCAGGTGTAATTATGCACCCGGGGTGTGCATCAATTAAATATTTTTTTTAAAAAAATTATAACGTGGGGCGTAAGTCACCCTAGTTTACCGTACAAGACAATTCTTGATCCGACAGCCGAGAAAATTCAAAACAAAAAGGCCCGATTTTTGAACGATTGAGCCCAACATTATTCACTTGATACTAATTTTCTTTTTTAGATTTTTTTAGATCATCGGACGAGGGTGTGTTTTTACGGTAATCAAGTGCGACTTGAGACCCACGCTACTTAAATTTTTTTTTTAAATTTTTTTTTTTGCTTGGTGCGCACTCGAGTTGAAAATTAACCCGGGTGTGCACTAAGCATTAACATTCCTGGTCACTAACCGAAGGTGAACTTACAAAGATGAATAAGTGCTTGATCCTTTTTTTGCTACCATTGTCAAAGTTAAATTCCTTATCCTCGATATCCTATCTCATTTTTCTCCAAACAGTTATTGGAATAAGATTCTTGTATGTCATTGGGCCAGACCACATGAAGCACGTCATTAGGGCACAACATTTCAGTAGATCGACTTTGTTAATGGTCAAAGCTGAGGATTGGAATAGATATTGCATTTAAATACACCATGTATCAGAGGCATATTCAAGATATCAGATTATTGGATACATGTTTGATTCAGAGTTATTCTGTGGAAGTCACAACCCAACTTGCAATCCTGTTTGATAAAATTTACTTAACTTGATGTCCAATGTCATAAGCAGGGTTTGTCATTCCGGTGCGAGTTACCCCGACTCGTACGATCCGACCCGACCCAGGAGGTGGGCGAGACGCTTGGGTCGTGGGTCGTCACCAGGACGTTTTATTATTTTAATATTATATTATATTATAATATATATAATATCTTTTTCTATTTTATTATATTATTTTATATATATTATATATATATTTTAATACGGAGCGAGATAGACCGAGACAGAGTTGGTCGGGACCGACCCGACCTGTCCCAGGCCGTGACCAAGACGAGCGAGTCGATCGAGATGTCAAACCCTGGTCAGAAGTGGCCGGACATTCTCATTCTCATATTATTAATTTGATAAAATATTATAGTCGTTGTTTAAAGTTTTGAAAATGTCCTATGAATGCTCCTTTGGTTAGTTTTTAGGACGTGGAAATTTCTCTGTTTACCATGATATATACTATATTTAAAAAAGAGTAATTAAGATTGTTAATCAAAATTTAGAAGTGGACAAATCGTTTCTGTTAAGTGAATTTTTTTTCAAGATTAGAAGAAAATAAAGAAAAATAATAAAATAAAAATAATCCATGCATGTGTCGAATCTATAACTTCGCGTATATAACTCAATATGAAATAAAATAAATAATTAATTATCACAATACTACTTAATATTATTATGCTAATCAATATCATTATTCTTGTATGTATGTTTGGTATGTGAAGGATAAATATGATGATATTTTTATTACTCGTTTGATAAAAAATCAGACAAATGAGAATAAGTACTGAAAAAAATTATTTTATCATTCTTATTGATTATGATTAGAGACAAATTAACTTGGAATGACTTACACCTATTCTCCTAAAAATTTATCCTCTAAGCAAATCAGACCTAAATTTTTTGACGTGGTAATCCCATCTCTCTCTGAAAATTGGAAACGCTCTCTCCTCTGATTTGTAGCATCCAAAGTTTTACAAATTGGTTCGCTATAAGATAAATCACACGTATCAGATCGTACCATCCAGAGACTGGTACGACGGGTACGTGATACATGGTACATGGTACATAGTCATATATTATATATTTTATTTTATATTTATCATATTTTGATAGGTAAATTAATTAAGGATATTCCTATCTCACGGAGGTTTCTTCGAAACCCATCAATGTCATATTTTTTCATATATTTTTAAAAATTTTATTATTTTTAAGAAAATAATCAAAATATAACCAACAACCGTGAGATACGATCACGTGGTATCATATTTACATTTATTATAACAAATATTATTACGTAATTCTTTATCTATGATACATTGTGATATAATATATTATAGTGTCGTATTATATCGTACTAATACATAATTGATACGATCGAGTCATCAAACTTTTGGTAACACCCACGTCCTAAAAAATATAAAAAAAAATTAATCCCCCACTAACAAGGAATTGTGATCAAAATTTTAATTTTTTATCTCCCGATAGCTTGACAAAGAAACAATTCCTTTAAAACGAGATCATGTAATTCTTAATGGGTTCGGTAATGGATAATCCACTTACTTAGATCTAAGGCATCACATACACGGTCATGGGTCTGGGGTCATTCTCGTACTCTCGTGGACGTTGAACATGACATTTTAGTTTGTCCAATTGGAAATGAGATAGTTACATGTATTCTCTTATAACTTTATAGTTTCTATTTAATAATCCTTGTAGTCCTTATATTATCATATATATTCTTATAATAATCATATTTCACCGTACATATCTCTACCGTTATGTATTGTTTGTTTAATTTAATTTTAAATAAATTAATATAAAATAATCTGTCTTTATTTAATCTTCTCACATTATTAAGTTAGTAACATGTTTGTATGCCCCTACAACATTTCATATTATTTTTTTCTACCTCTTTAAAACCTTATATTTTCAACGTTCAACGAAAACATTTTGTTGACTGTGGGAGTGGTAGAGCATAAAAGTTATAACTGAATACTATTTTTTAATATAAATATACATATGACAATATGGGATTGTGTAATATAATACTCAAAATGTTAGAGGCACAGATGTAATTATCCCATTCGAAATCGACCGGTCCAATAAAAGAAGAGATAACGAGACCTTACTCACTAAACCGACCTCCCACGACCTCGACGGTCTTCTCTCTCTCTCTCTCATGGCGACGGCGACGGCTTCGACGTCGGCGGCCATTTCTTCCCTCCGCTTCCCCGGGGGACCCCCGGGCGGCCCTCACAGATGGCGGCGCGGCCTCTTCGTTTGCTCCGTCTCGGGCAAGCCGGCCGTGTCGACGGACTCCGATGCGTCATCATCCTCCCCTGGTGGCCCCGGGGAGCCCGTGGGTAGGCTCCGCGCGGACTGCGTCGTGGTCGGCGGCGGGATCAGCGGGCTATGCACGGCGCAGGCGCTGGCGACGCGGCACGCCGGGGGCGGGGCGGGGCCGGCGCCGGAGGTGCTGGTGACGGAGGCGAGGGACCGGGTGGGGGGCAACATCACCACCGTGGAGAGGGACGGGTACCTGTGGGAGGAGGGGCCTAACAGCTTCCAGCCCTCCGACGCCGTGCTCACCATGGCGGTAATGCGGTTCTGCTCCACGGGTCTCTGTTTTGCTGCTGTTGTTGCTCTTTTGTTGTTTCTTTTTCCCGTGCTTTCTTGTTGTTGGAAGAAACGAACTTTCTTTTCGTTAGGCGGCTGAAATTCTAAGCGTCTATACTGTGATCGTGCAATGTTGGATGATATGTTCGCTGGAGTTTCAGTTTATGCATCTATATGCATGTGCTCCTGTGTATGTATAACGTGGAATTAGTTATTGTTAGTTAATTAGGGGAGAACATCATTATTCTTGTGTTGTAGCAGCAATGGAAACCTCACTCACAAATAGCCCAGGGTTACCTTCTCTTAGTTGGGATCAGATTCAAAGGAGTTATTCATTTAATTTCTGGTAAAATATTGGTTTTAAGTTTTAACTATGTCTGTATGGTGAGCTGGGACACTGCTAAATAATTTTAATGAAATATTAAATCGACTTCATTTCTTTGCTTGTATGTTCAGAAGTATTAGGCTCATTATGGAGCTGGTGTGACGTGGCCTTTTGTCTAGTTATGATGAAATTGTGAAAGCTGGATGTATTGTGTATACATGCAAAAAAGTCTCATCCTGTTAGAAAAAAAATCGCATTGTCACAAGAACAGAATTTTTCTTATATGATTACCCTGATTTGGTCAGGATGATTTAAAATCTCCTTTTGCTTCTCTACCCCAAGAAAAGAATGGAAAAATCTTGGAAAGGTCAAAAAAAGTTCTAAAATATCCAGTAGAGACACTATAAACTTAAAGTATCTAAACAAGGCACTCTCTATAAAGTATAAGCATAATACCTGCAAAGGGCAACATACATGCTTTCTCCTAATACACTACCAAAACTACCATTGATCGTTTTACAAAATGAATTTTAAAACTCTAAATATAGCTTTTTAACATATCAAAATAGAGTAAAAAGGAACATGATTAGTATATTGGCTAGGGTCAAAATATAAAGCTAACCTATTTACATCATTATGTGAAAGAAAAATGGCTGAATGAAATATGTTATTTCATGTGTACAGTATTTTATACTTCAATATTTTTATTTACGTTGTGATGCTTTCACTGTTATGTGTCAATTTTGATGTGAGTAGGAGGGAGTAAAATGGAATTTGGGTTGCAATAATAAGTGATATCATTTTTAGGTTTTCTATTCACTTTAAAAAAATGGGTATTCTATTTTAAAGGATACAAAGTTTCTATCATATTGATTTTCATTAAGAAAATTTGTTCATGAAACACTTTAGGGTATTATTGGTAGTTTGTGGAGGATTGCCCTCTATAGATATTTTAAACTTGAGAGGTCCCTATTAGATATTTTAAAAGTCTTTTTACCCTTTTCAGTAATCTTCCCAAAAAAGAACACAGTTTTATTTGTTCCCTCTCTTTGCTTTGCGTTCAAATTATAATCTGTCAACTTGCACATGGTTTCTCCTGTGGATATAATTTCCCGGTTTCCCCCTTTGCATGTGCCTATACGCATTATGGGCGGTTAGTTTTGTATAGTTCCTCTATGTCTGTTTTCCTGTACTGTACTGTCTTGTCTGTATTGTATTGTGTAGTCACACAACAGTGGTCTTCCTCTGGATACTTAATGTGTTTCTCCCATTCCTTACAAGTTGAAATGCACAACATTTCCACAGGTGGATAGTGGCTTAAAGGATGACCTTGTACTCGGGGATCCAAATGCTCCACGTTTTGTCCTGTGGGAAGGAAAGTTGAGGCCAGTTCCTTCAAAACCTACTGACCTGCCTTTCTTTGACCTAATGAGTATTGGTGGAAAACTAAGGGCAGGATTTGGTGCTATTGGAATTCGTCCTCCTCCGCCAGTTTGTCCTCTTGACCTTCTTCTTATCCTCCTTTTGAATTACTGTCAATGCCTTATTCCTGTAGTAGATGCTTCTCATATGCAAGTTTCTTGCAAAGGTTTCAGGGACATGAAGAATCGGTTGAGGACTTTGTTCGCCGTAATCTTGGTGACGAAGTGTTTGAGCGCTTGATAGAGCCATTCTGTTCAGGTGTTTAAGATATATGTAACCATCACTTATCTCTGTGTAATGCACCAGGTTGCCTCCTAGAGGGCTAAAAATTTCAGCTAAAATTAATGTCATGATGCAACTTGTAAAAAGCTAATCACTTTCTGATGGAGTGCTAGTCTTCCTACAGGTGTCTATGCTGGTGATCCTGCCAAGCTAAGCATTAAGGCTGCATTTGGGAGGGTATGGAGACTTGAGCAGAATGGTGGCAGTATTATTGGTGGTACTTTCAAAGCAATTCAGGAAAGATCCAAAAATGGCAAACCACCACGAGATCCGTAATCAAATGAATACTTGAGTTTTTCTTAATGTATATATTTCAAATCCATTTAGTTGCCCCTTTCTACGTTCTGATTCATGTATTTTGCAGGCGGTTGCCGAAACCAAAGGGACAGACTGTGGGCTCCTTTAGAAAAGGGCTTGCTATGCTGCCCAATGCAATTTCATCTAGGTATTTTGGTCGTATACTGTCTTTGTGCTCGCTTCTTATGTGTTTCTCTGTTCCAACTATTTGAGAGACTATGGCAAACTTGTTATATCAGTGGAGCTAATTGTCTTTGTCATTAGCTGGGGTTCCTGAATTCCTTGTTCTCCATGTTGAATGGGTTATCGTTAGGAAATAAAGGTCACTAACAATACAATTATATTGCAAAGACAGCATGAGATTAGTATCTCATAGCGTGAGCCTGTGATTGAAAGTAATCAAGAATGTTTGTTCATAGTTCATTTGGTAACTTATATGCTTGTAATGATGCATGAAAGTGTATTGTATTGCATATGAACTACAGAGCTTTAACTGTCTGTCTTTACCTTTCCAGGTTGGGCAGTAAAGTCAAAGTATCTTGGAAACTTTCAAGCATCCAAAAGCTGCAAAGTGGGGGATATACATTGACATACGATACACCAGAAGGATTGATATCTGTCCTGTCTAGATGTGTTGTCTTGACTGTCCCATCGTATGTGGCAAGCAACTTGTTACGTCCTCTCTCTGTATGTATCCTCTTCCACGTTGCATAAAAGGATGTATATTTATTCAACAAAGTGATGTGCATTATTTGTAATCCTTTTTATTCAATTTATTTTATGATTTAAATTGCTGGTTTTCCTAGCATCTTCTCTCAGGTAGTAATTGTAACTTGTTCATCACTTTCAGATAAATAACAACTTGTTGATTATTAGAAAACTTTAGATTTTATTGGTGTTGATATATGCCTCTCTGTTGTGCAAACTTTGATGGAGAAAATGCCTGTGTTCTTTCCAAGGGTTCTAGATGCTTGATATTTTTTCTTGCACTTTGTAATGTTGTCGTCAGTTCTCAACATATCTAATGTCCTGTGTACAGTTATTTTTATTGTGCATAGTTTAAACAATGCCCAAGTAATTTCCAAGGATTCATTTTGTTTCAAAAACCACAGGCAGCTCAGATTTCTCTCTGAAATGTTATTCTCTTATTGCTAGTTGGGCATGAATGGCATCATTTTTTTTGTTAGTCTAATTGCTATGTAAAACTTTTAATCACACTCTGAAGTCACTCTCTGTGATGACAATTGGATTTCTTCACATGAATTACATGTGAAATCTTGTTTTTGACAGAACGATGCTGCAGATGCACTTTCACAATTTTATTACCCACCAGTTGCTGCTGTTACTATATCATATCCAAAAGAGGCAATTCGGAAGCAATGTCTGATAGATGGAGAACTTAAGGGGTTTGGCCAATTGCATCCACGTAGTCAGGGAGTGGAGACTTTAGGTATTGCTTATTCTTCCCCCTTTATTTCATTTATCTACTCATGGTGCTTTGTGGATCACTAGATGCCTTCTTTTGCTGTTCTGCCTCAAATATGATGGGAATGATCCCCAGTAGGTAATGAAACATGGTTCGTTCTGCATGATACTCTAAGATTTTACCTTTGAGGGGCATCAGTTAATTCTGTGAATGGGAAGTAGCAACTTCTTTCCTAAAGAATATGTTAGTATTAGGATCTGCCTATGCCAAATAATAGTTGTGACGCTCATCTGTCAGGCAACCTCATGTGAAAGTAGAGTTTAAGGCTAAATAAAAATGATGTTGTGAAAATCTACATTTGAGAGATTAAAAATTTAGTCCCTAAAAAAGTTTCCTTTTGCAAAGGAGTTGTTCATACAAGAAGACCCCTTTTCATCATGCGTTATGGAAGTCCGGAAATCTTCTTCGTGATTTCCAAGAAGTGGTGCACAAATCGAGAGGCAAGAGGGCTATTTTCTTTGCACTTCTGTCCAATTCAAGGATGGCAGTGTCGGTTTCGATTTCGGTGTCGGTTTCGGCCGGTGCCGGACCGAAACCATAAATTATTATTTTTTTTACCAAACTGTAGGGTTTTGGTTTCGGCCCGGTTTTAGCCGGGTAGTTTCGGATCGTTTTGGCCGAAACTGCCATCCATGATCCAATTGTGTTGTAGTTTCATAACATCTTTGTTATTTTTCATTTGAACTTTACAATCTTCTGACTTCTTGTAATCTGCAGGGACAATATACAGCTCATCCCTGTTTCCTGGCAGGGCTCCCCCTGGAAGGGTGCTCCTCCTAAACTACATTGGGGGAGCTACCAATACTGGGATCTTATCCAAGGTACCCTACCTTTACTCCTCATTGAGCCCCTCTTCTGTACTAATGAAGGCAGAGATTCAGAATATGATTAGTCTTTAGTTTGAGGTGTTTTGAGTTTTATTGAATTTTCTTTTTTTAATATCTGGTGCCTACGTGAAGCTTTGGAGAATTTTCCTCCATGTTTCTGTTCAATGGAATGTTGTTTCTTCCACAGAAACCACTTGAAATTAAAGAACAGCATGCCAACATCCCTGGTGATACCAGCAACATTTTTTCTTCCCCCATGAATCTCATGCCCTTAAGATCCATTTATTTTCAACAGAAGTTTACATCAATATGCACACTAGTATACATGATGCACCAAAGCACACCAAACTTAGGGGCTTAAGGTTACAACTGGAGTTGCAGACGTACACATTTACCATGTATCAATGGTAGTCCACAAAAGTGTAATTTATTATGGATATATTCTCTTCCTTTAGTTCACTGTTTATTTTGCTGCTGCATTACTTCTGTTGTCTGAGTAAACCCACTTGTTGATGGTTAGTGCAGAACTGCAGATTCTATTTTTGCACCCCCATTAAATTGGGCATTTATGTATTTGGAAAGATATTAATCACTGATACCTTGTAATATTACAATGTGTATGAATGTGCTTAGAAAGGACAGTCTGATATTATTTGCTAATACTCTAGATTGGATTTTGCTTCTCACAAATATTTTGATTCATGTGCATCTTCTTATATGCAATGTTCTACAGAGCGAGAGTGACCTTGCAGAAGCTGTTGACCGTGATGTCAGGAAAATGCTGATCAATATTGATGCAGTTGATCCTGTTGTGCATGGTGTCCGAGTGTGGCCACAAGCTATACCCCAGTTCCTTATTGGTCATCTTGACCATCTTGAAGCTGCAAAGAGTGCCCTGCAGAAGGGAGGATTTGAAGGGCTCTTTTTGGGAGGCAACTACGTAGCAGGTGTGGCCTTGGGCCGATGTGTGGAGGGTGCTTATGAAAGTGTTTCAGAAGTATCTAACTTTCTTGCAAAGTATGCTTACACTTAGGTATGGCAAGAAGCATAAAATTGTTGTTCAAATGATGTTTGCTTTCTGGCTGTTTCCACATGGCCATCTGCCTATCATGATTCTTTTTCCTTATGATCCAAGAAAGTTTTGCAGCCTATGTTTATGTTCTCTTTTCGTCACAGTGGACTTTAATGTATTATTTCGCTTTGTTGTTAAACCATGTAAACCTCTCAAACGGCTTATTTTTTTTCATATGCGAGAATAATGATTAAGTTACACAATCCTGAATGTCACCTGGAGGCAACAGATTTGCAGCGAAGTGCAGTTTGGGAGGCCATTGATTTTCAAATATTTTATTGAACTTAGTGACCTCTGAATAAAAACAGTTCTTCATTTGCATAAATGCTTCCTGTCTCTAGGGAAAAGCGAATGCAGGGTTCCTACATGTGATAGTCACTTGCTTGCTTCCTGGAGGATATTAGTACCTTATGTCCCCTTTGCTGGGAGGAGGATGAGTTCTTGGGTCGTTTGTTGACGGGGGTATTCTATGCTTGGGAGATTTGGCCAGTGGTTCTTGGAAAGATTCAGTGTGTATACCGGCCATCAGACAATGTGGGAAGGCTGCACTTGGATTGGAATCAGAGGTGGCCCCTCAAAAGGCAATTGTGTGGCGTGGTGGCTGATCGTTCAGGGTCACTTTGGTAACGGGTTGGGTTAAGGGTGGGTGGTCTACCCGGGGTGGCCCACCCGTCCTTAACCCAGCCAGTTATTAAAGTGGCCCTAACCCGGGTGGAATAATTCATTCCACCTATTTAAGTGAAATAAATTAATCCACTTTAACTCTATCCGACCTGAGTTAAGAAAAAAAGTATCAGAGAGAGAGAGAGAGAGAGGGGCATGGCTGGCGGTTGAGGGGGAGGGGGCGGCGATGACAGGTGAGGGGGCGTGGCCGGTGGATGAGGCGGAGGGGGAGCCGACGATGGAGAGGGAGGGGCAAAAGGGGGGGATTTACCCCAATCCAACTCAGTTGTAATCTGATTTGTTAAGTTTGCCCTGTCAAAGTAAAATGTGCTAACTTTAGATTAAAAATGGGTTAATCCTGAGATAAGTCTGAAACAAAGTGGGGTTTAATTTTTTTGCCCTTTTCGGGATGGTGTTTGTCACCCCACCTTGGTATAATCATTTCTTTGGTATCCAAGGGGTCTGAAGACATACAATTCTTATGCTAGTAGATCTCTTCTTTTATCCCTCTAAAATAATCGTCGTACCATTCATCTTCAAAAAATAGTAAAATCTTCCAAAAATAGAAAAATCATAATCAGGGAAGTTAGAGTGGAGGAGAGGATTATTTTCTTTGCATGTGAGACATTATGTGAGTGGGCTAATCATAATTGTAACGGAGAGTTTCATAACTCCACTCTTTTCCTTTTGTGGGGAGTATCCGGTTTTACAGTCAATTCTCGAGGGAGGGCGTCTTCTGGCATGCCAACCTAGGTTGTCCAGCTTCGCCCCGACTTGTCATTTCGTCGGGTTCCTCGTCACAAAAAAAAAAAAAAACTATTCTAGATCTGGCAGTTCCTCGACAATGGCCGGCCTTGTGGGTCTCTTGCCCTTTGTAGAGAAGTAGGCTTGGGCTCTGATGCATCAAGAGATGGATCTTCTTTTCGCTCACAGTAAGGGTGGGATTTGATTCTCTTGACTTCTGCTCTGAAATGGAGGTCCAAATATTGTTGGGCAATGAACCCTTCGGTAGAAGTGAAGCTGGGCCTGAGGGTTGGCCATTTTGCCTCTCTATCATGCTTCATCACCACCAGCACAACTGAATGTGGTCGCGGAAGGTGCTTCAAATGCTCTCTCGATCCGGGCTCTGTCTGATAACCCGTGTCTGAGATTAAAGTCTGAAGTGGTTAATTAGACGTTCTTATTTCCAGATTGTTTAATAATAAAATATCTTAATCAATGTTTGAGAATTTAGAAATGTCTGAGAGGACTTCTTAATTTGAGCTACAAAGAAGTATATATATATTTTGTCTTCAGACGTTGTAGTTATCTCATGGCTCCGATCGTCCATTGCAATTATCGTTTCCCTCTGCCATTGTACTTCGGCTGTCACTGTGATCTTTGTGGCTATTCTTATAGCCATACAAACAAGAAAAAATTCCTTATCAAATTATATTTCTTCAAACACACGAGTACCATCGCCTCAATGCAACCTGTCAAGCGCACGGTACGGTGGCATCTCCATTTACTGTCATTTTGTATTCGGATTAATATGTTTTGCACGTAGTTTTCTTGCCTGAGCTTTCCATAGCAAGTTAGGTCTAGCGAACAATACAAGGTCGTTTTAGGGTTGATTCATCGATCCCTGTCATGCATCAAGCTAGCTTTTGTTGATGCTATTGATACATCATATATACAAGGTTGGCAGCTGCAAGATGTAGTCCCACCGTTAGTCTTTGTTAGCTTTCCCGTCGTCATTTTTGAACAAGTCGTGTAGTGCAATTGGTTCGTCACCCTCTCTTATCTGAGAGAGATCCCGATTCTGAATCAAATTATCTATTCTCCATTTTTTTTTAAAAAAGAGTACCTATTGAGAAAAAGATCCTATACTGTTTCGAAGCATATTACATACTCTTAAGTATAATGCCTTTCAAATAACTAATTTTAATCCCAGATGCCATAATATGACATGATTTTTATATTGACCCAATCATCATCTTCTTCCTCCTTCTACTTTTACGTATCATGCCATATATAATCGAGATATTAAATATCAGCCGGCTTCCACCAGTTTGCTATATGTGTCTCGGGACTGATCAGGCTCACTAAAGCCACACCCATGAGCCCTCTTTGAAACTGGGGTTGGATACCGCATTTGACCCTAGAGGGTCGAATACGGTATCCGACCTCGATTAAAGAGCATGTGTGTGAGAGGAGAGTGTGGACCCTCTCACAATTCTCTCTCGTCGGATACCGTATCCGCTTATCCTAACCCGATAACAAATTAAGCAGCCCAAGATGAACTAATATCCCAGACCCGTGCAGTATTTGAGAAGACATGTGGCCTCACGCACCCATTATGTCTTTAAATTTCTGACAGTAGTATCCTTTGGTGATGCACCTTCTTCTTTTTTTTTTCCTTAAAAAATGTGATGGAACCGTCTGTGCGCATGCAGTTAATTTGCAAGAGCAAACAGTCTACGAGGACATCTCCGACATTCTCAGGGGAGAAAAAAAAGCCAGGAAACGGGATCATGCCCCCCTCCCCCAAAGTAGATCCATCATGGAAAAAAAAATAATAAAAAAAGAAGCTCACAAAGGGAAGGGAGGAAAAAAAAACCCCCTAATAAATGTTCCACCAAAAAGGCTACCCCTCAATGACACAGGTTAATTGGCCGGTGGAGGAATCAATGAACTACAAGGAGGAGTAATTAATTACAAGGGGAAGAATATATATATATATAAACTTGTAAAGGCATAGTTATTGCCTATATATGTGGAGGTGATTATTGCAACCGAATTGTGGACTAATTAACTAATTAATTAATTAGTTATCCCAACAGCTTGGAAGATATCAAGAAATTAAGGTGAGTATTATTATGGTTGATTTGTGTTTGATGAGACTAATTGGGCGGCTACATGCATGCATGCTCAGTGGTGCCTTAATTAATATATATATTATGTATGTATATATGTATGTATGATGAGGAGCCCCTTACATTAATGTACGGGGGAGTGGAGACAGTGCAATGCGATGTAGGGATGGTGGTCCGAGGGGGTAAGACATTGGGCACACAACACAACACACCTCAAAGTCTTCCTTCCACTTTCCAACTCGATCGTCCTCCCCCTCGTCGTCCTTGAAAAACCTGCCACAATGGAGAGCGAGCCTTGTGTTTTGGACACAATTAATTATCCCACTTGCATAGTTCTCTAGGATTGTGCTAATTAAGGATACTGCCTCCCCTTCTGTTTGATGGATTGGAGGCACCCAATGTCTATGCCTTGGCATGCACAAATTAACTAACTTATATATATATATATATATATATATATATATATATATATATAGAGAGAGAGAGAGAGAGAGAGAGAGATCGGTAACCAATATATTTAGGGAGATGTTCATATGATGTCGGTCACATGGTAATTTATCATGGGGCCGGTATCTAGACCTTTCATCTCGTGTGCCCTCACCTCTCAGATGAAAAGTCCAGATGTCGACTCTATAATAAATTGTCATGGGACTGACACCATGTGAACATCATATATAGTTGTTGATCAAACCAGTTAAATGACCCTATGATGGATTGCCAAATGGATCTAATAATTAGTTTGAACAAAAGTCGAACCAATTGTTGCACATGGGGATGAGCACGCTCACCCATCCCCACTACTCAACATATATATATATATATATATATATATATATATATATATATATATATATATATAATGCTTCCCATTAGTTGGCCATTTCTTTAATTAGGAGCAAGACAATATTCAAACGTACGTACGTGTCCTAAATCCACATACTTAAAATTAAGGATCGATCGGCGCAGATTAATTTGGGTCGACCCCTAATATATATATATTATCCTGTTTGACATGTCGTGTATATATATATATATATATATATATATATATATGGAAGTGCCAATCCAGAGATGGCACTTAATTGTCAATTGATCTGAATGCCTTTGCAGAGACTTGGCAGCCAACATATATATATATATATATATATATATATATATATATATATGCAAGACCACGTTTCTCTTCATCCCTTTCTTGAGAATTGAACAAGCTTTCATTAGCTTTGTCGAGCAACTGTCAACAATATAATTAAGGCCCCATCGGTGACAGCATGCATGCCTGTTAAGTTGTGATATTGTTGGAAGAGAAGTATTGTTGCCCATGAGACATGGGGATTTGTCTTTGATGGAGAAACGTGGGCTGGCTTCTCTACCACACACGCACACACGCACACAAACGCGAGAGAGAGAGAGAGAGAGAGAGAGAGATTTCTAGCTAGAAATAAGGATGTTGTTAAGTTGGCCTTTTGCCTCCTCCTTTTTTAAGTTCTTTGTCTCCACGAGGGAACAAATAATTGAGTGCATGTCTCCTCGGAGTCGCCCTCATGTCCTTTTGAGGAGGGTGGGTGGGGGGGGTGGTGCCTCCTCTTAGTTTAAACCCCACAACTACAGATGAGACCCTTGTAAAACCCATGCCCTATCTTTTTCCCAACATCTCCAACAGCTAGCCCCATACCCATGTTGTCCCTCCTTTCTCTGCAGAAGAGTCGATCTTGTTTGAACAGGTTACACACAATCTTGACTCTCCCAATCACGTGGCTTTCTCACTGTACACTCCCAACAATGTCAAAGAAGAGAAGTACAATTAATAGCCAATCTTTGACTATAGTTCAATCTCATCCTCTCTCCCTCAAAAAAAATAAAAAGAAAATAAAAAGAAACATGTTCTAGCTCCTTTAATTTGTGCATGAGATATGAACAAAGCTTACGTAAATAAAAAAAAATAAAAAGAAACCTGTTCTAGCTGCTTTAATTTGTGCATGAGATATGAACAAATCTTACGTAATTTTGAGAGTGATATCTAAGAAGAAAAGTAGCAAGATCCTGATCCAATACATGGTTAATTAATTATTCCTATTTTGATAACGGATTAGAATAGGGGTAAGTGGTCTACTCGGGGTGGCATGCCCATCCCGACCCTATTCCTATCCGACCCCGATTAATTAGTTATTTCATCTATTTCATGAGAACGAGAAAAGTCACCCTAATCTCTATCCGACCCCCGTTAAGTCAAAATGAATCAAACCGGAACAACTCAACTTTACCCCGGATAAGTCATCCTAACTGGACTTATCCCGTATTAAAACCACATTTTGACCGATTTTACGACGAAAAATGTCTGTTAACATATATGGTATTTACATGCGTACATACAACAAAACATATATAATTTCTCCTGGTGGGACTTGAGTTGGCCCAATTTAGCTCCCCAAATTAATGGGAGGGGTTAGGAAATAGCGTATACGTGGTACTAGCTGTATAGGTAGCTCACCCATGTGAATTTGCCCTCAAAAGCTAGCACCCGCGCGCAGCATGGCAGGGGATAAGAACAAGTAGGTGAAGTGTCTCAATCGGGGTCTCATCCATGTCCTTCCCCCAGCCGGAGCCGACATTCATTCCCTCCGGGTGGGGCGGCCGCACCGGCGCCGGCCCCGGTACCGTACACACATATATAGATGCTTTCTTATTTTCTTTGGAAGGAGTAGTACGTACGTACTAAGACATGAGATTAGATGGCCACCTGCGATTAAGTCCATGTTAGGTCATCTTTGAGCATCTCGGATCCTGACTTGTTTTCCGACAACCAGCTAGCGGTGCCCGTCCTCGCCGGAGAGAGCGGCCGCGGGCTTGTGCATCCTATTCTTTTGAAAGTCTGAAGTAACCATTGATATATTGCTAACACCATATGACATGAAACGATATGTGCATGTGTACTACTACTACTCTAGCTAGGAGGCTAATTAATTCGAGTATGACTGAATGTTGTCAAGATTTGTAATGATGAGAGAGGTCGTCAGAATGCCCAAGCTCATCCCTGCTCCTTGCAAGCATTGGTGTGCGGATGAATTATAGTAAATTCTGTCTGAAGGAGAAAAGACAGTAGAACACATCACTGCCAGTACTGTTTTTTTCTTGTTTTTTGGTTACGAGAAAGTGGGAACCTAGTATATATTGAACCCACCCGTGACCTCTCCCTTGCAAATTAGAGAGAGAGGGAGGGTGTCCACTCTGCCACCGCCGGCATGAGATATCACTGCCACTGTTAGGTTGTGAAGTAGTTTAAGTTTTGGGTATCAAGTTAAGCCGATGCATTGCATGTGAACCGCATTATAAGGCATTGTGATGAAAGGCTTCCCACATAATTCACCGTTGAAGAAAAGGTTTCCCTCTTGTCCACCCAGCAATATGTTGGTAAATTAATGGAGGCTTTCGTTGAAAAGAAAGAGCACGCAAATTAAGCATCTCTCTCTCTCTCTCTATATCTCATACACATGCAAAGGATGATGCATGGGAGGCCATGGATGAGACAATTGGGGAGCCGTGCTTCATCGGACGGTGCTCGTGCGGGCCATGAAGTGCTTTGCAACTCCATGTCGACAATGGGGTTGGACAAAAAATGATTTTTTTTTTTGTTTAAATGGAGGTATGAAAAGGATGGGGCCGGGATGGGGGAAGGGTGGTGGATGATGGGAAGATGTGGAGGGGGGGAGCCCATGGAGAGGTGGCAACACGGAGACAGGCCTCTCACCGGCATCTACCCCACACGCCCTCAAGTCAGGAGCGACAACGCTTGTTCGTATAATATATATCCCACATTCCTCCCTGCCACATATCCCTCTCTCTCCCCCTCGGCCCTTCTCTATCTCTCTTAATTAATTGGTCCCCTCTTAATTAATTCCCTAGATATGATCTCTCTCTCTCTCTCTGTTGTTCTCCTTCTCTGCTATAAGATCTCTCTCTTTCTCCTTCGTCGTCCATGTTGTAGAGAAGGCTGTATAGTCTCTCTCTTTCTCCTTCCCATGTTGTGGAGAAGGCTCTAGTCTCTCTCTCTCTCTCTTTTACTCTCTCTCGCTCTCTCTCGCCAAATGAGAAGAGCAGATGGTGCTTCACCTTCTTCTTCCATAGACAGCAGCAGCCACCCTTGCCTCTCTTGCACATCCTCCTCCCAGCAGCACAGAGATTTGAGCACCGATCTAAGGCTAGGGCTCAGCATATCGACAGCGGATTCTCAATATGAGAGTTCCTTCACTGCAGGGTAATTAAGGCAACAGCAAGACCCCACCCTGTTACTTAGAAGAGATGAAAAGGCCCCCTCTTTTTGCTTTCCTATATATGTCTCCTCTTTTGCTTCTCTTCTGAACCCAAGATTTGCACAATCATTCTTAATTAGGTGTTTTG
Organism: Amorphophallus konjac; assembly: GCA_022559845.1. Classification (NCBI taxonomy): domain Eukaryota; kingdom Viridiplantae; phylum Streptophyta; class Magnoliopsida; order Alismatales; family Araceae; genus Amorphophallus; species Amorphophallus konjac. Next base: position 1,071,174 of record CM040118.1, on the reverse strand, counting down.
TCTGGGGGCATGATCTCCTTTTCAGATTTTTTTTAAAAAAAGTTTCTCTCTCTATCATACAGTTCTTTTATTGTCTCACTTGGGTTCTTTTTCCTTAATTTGTTAATTTTATGGTAATTGTTGCTCCTCAATTCAGTATTCTGCCCCCCTCGTTGTTGCTTTTCTCTCTCTGTATATATAGCTTTCATATGCCTACTTCTGGACGTGATTAACTGCACATGAAACAAACCTTACTGTTTCAATTCCTTCATATTTTTGCTTTTGAAGGAAGTAATAATACCTAGATCGGATGATGCGGTGCAGATCAACCTTCTCCCATCCATGCATGCCTTGTTATGAAACCATTAATTCCCCCCCCCCTACATTATGGTTCCAAATTAACGAAGTGGATCGAGTTGCCAGTTTCAAGTTATCCACATTCCAAAGTACTGCGCGCAATGCAATTTTCTCCTCTTTGCTTCGATTCATCCTACTTAAATCTCCATGTATATTTGCATAAATTAAGTCCTTGTTCCTTCTCTGGCCATCAGGGACTGTCAACCGGATTGGCCGCAGGGTAGATCAACTCCCCGTCAGAACTCGCTTTCCAGAGGAGGAACCCACCGGCAACAAACTACCTTGTTCGTCAAGGTGTACATGGAAGGCATCGCCATTGGGAGGAAATTGGACCTGCTCGCACATGACGGCTATGAGGACCTCATAAGGACACTCCGACGCATGTTCAGGACCACCATTAGTTGTAAGCCATTAGTCTCACAAATATCTCTCTCTTCTCTCTCTCTCTCTCTCTCTACCTGCATGTGTGCGTGTGTGTGTGTGTGTACTCAAAATATATATGCCGTGGTGATCGATCGATGCCATTTAATAGAATCCTCAAGATTGGCACATTGGTGATCTTATTCTCTTGTTTGATGACCACGTTATGAAGGTCCCGATCCTGCTCAAGTGTCTTCCAGCATGACCTATATACTGACGTATGAAGATAAGGAAGGGGACTGGATGATGGTTGGAGATGTCCCGTGGGAGTAAGCTCTTAATTCACACACTTCAGCTTACCTATATATGATCTCTCTCTCTCTCTCTCTCTCTCTCTCTCTCTCTCTCTATCCTGTTCTCTGTATTTTCCCTTCATTTGTGCATGCACCTTCTAATCAGCCAACTCTTTGCATCTTATCCTGGGCAGGATGTTTCTGACATCTGTGAAGAAGTTGAAGATCACCAGGGGTGACAAGTGCTAGTATTCCATTAATTTGCCACCCTAGACTCTCTCTCTCTCTCTCTGACTACACAAATTTTGTCTTGTGGGCTGAGCTCATAAAAGAGCAACAAGAAAAGTAAATACGAGGGTACAAGACTACAGATGTGTACAGCCATACAAGAAGATATATAGAAAGCATCAAGCTTTTGCTTGTTTCCTGTGCTATGCTGTTGCCATCATATCGCCTACTTGCAAAACTATATATATATATGTGTATGTATATATTTATATCTGTATATGAACAAGCAGACCCATCACCATCAGTGGGATAGAAATTAAGGAAGGTATAAATCTTACGGAGATCTGTAAGGTGGGGATAAGCTTGTCCTCCCTTTCGCCCACCCCATCTCTTTCCCTACGTCTTTGCTCTGGCAGAGAGATAAAAGAAAGAGAGAAGGAAAAAAAAAGGGGTGTGGTCCTCTTCTCCCAGTCTCGATCTCCTTGTCGATCGCCTGCCCAATCCATGTGCCCTTACAGGATTGGTTAAGGAGTCCAAGCTTTTATGCCATAGGGGTTTAGTTGCAAAGTTGTCCTCCACGAGATTGTGAGTGCGAACTGCGAACTTCACGTTAACTTTCTAAAAGATATAATTGCGTGTCAACCCCTTCACATTCAGAAACTTGCATATCTGCCCTCACTGTAGCCTACAGTTCCTTGATGGCTCAATCATGTCGCGCTAAGTTTTAAACAATATATTCAACCAAGTTATGACCGTAATGAAATGAGATGAATATAATTAATCACATTTTTTATTACGAAGGTATACATGATAATAATATAAGAAGGTGCAGGATATTTATGCTGTAAACTAGAACGCATAGCTAGGGGAGTACATGCAAATAATCGCCCCAATCTTTTAAAGGCAGGAAGTAGTTCCACTCTTAATTAGCAAGAGAGTTTTAATTGGTACTTTGGCCAATGCAAGGACAATGACGTGGTCAGTAGCATTTTTTTGACTTCTTAATCAAATTACATTATAATGGAGTGAGTACTCCCATATGTATATAATACCAATGCCCTAATGACACTTGACAAAGAAGGGCATACGTATCTCTGCTTGTGAAACATCGCTGTATTAATTTCTAATTAGGGTGGTACATTTGCAATGAAATCCCTTAGAGGTTGGTTAACTAATTAACTATGCAGCTAAACCTATGTTGCACCGAAGGACGAAGTCATGCAGGCCGGCTCAGGAGAAACGGGAAAATGAAAAGAAACCACAGAAAATCAGGACTGAATCGGTGTGTGTGTGTGTGTGTGTGTGTGGAGCCAATTCTATCTTTTTCTTTTTTTTATTTTTTAGACAATTTGCCCCAGTGGTTGGGCACTCGGGAAATAGAGGAGGAAGGAAATGTTAGATTGTGGAGTCGAAACTCGCCATCGTGCGTCTTCGCATGCGGATCAACCGACCCTGACTGTTGGGCGCCCTAATCTCCTTGTATAAAAGGACTGAGAACTCTCTCTTTGGATGGTTCTGAGTGTGTTTTTATCATAGAGGAAACTCTGCTGCGGCCGTGGATGTAGGGAGGCACATCACCTTTGAACCACGTAAATCTCGGTGTTCTTATGGTTTGATCTTTTCTTCCCCCTTTCTTCTTCCTCCTCTGTTGTTTGTCCATCTATACAGGTACTCCGATTTCTAACAGGAAAATCAAGTAGGAGGTTCGACATCGTGTGTGTGTGCAACTAATCTAGGAGCGGGTAATCCCACTAACTAACAATATGGAGCCCTCAAATAATTTGGCAAGGCGTGATCCTTCTGATTAATTAACGTGTCTGTAAATAATCCGACGACAAGTACTATTTAATCCATCTCGCTAACTAGTTATAACTCGACATCTTCAAATAACTTGATGATGGGTGAGGACCCCGAGTGACTCGGTGGGAAAGGTCCTCCTTTTCATAGGGGGGACTCGAGATCGAGTCCCGGGGGAGCTTACCTGATTCACATTTAATCTTGGAGGGATGTGAACTCGGATGGAGTTTTATGACGTCGGTACAAAAAAAAAGGTGATAAGATATATAGAGTAAGACTCGAAACTCTGTGTCTCAATATTCGTTCATCTCTCTGTACCAGTACTCTACTAAATTCTCCGTTATCAAAAAAGAAAAGTTTGATAACAAGTGATCTTGCTAATTACTAATGTACAGCATGTAGAGTTAATTACAAGTAATCTAGAGGCGGTTGATCTCGCTATGCACGCCGGGGAGCAGCATAATCGAACGACCTCCTCGTCAGGAGAGAGGTGCACGATGAACCAACAAAGACACGTCTCGAGTTCAAAGAGTCAACTATAGACATCAGTGTCACCACTCAACCAGATCTGCCCTAGGTATTCTAGGGTACGATAGGTGCGCTTAAAAGTCTTCCTCTTCCTTTTCAATGCGGTGCACTGGCGGCCAATGTAGCTAGCAAGGATCGACTAGTCTTCTCGATCATGTACACATCCTTTTTCCTCCAATGGCTTGTGATGTCGATCTCTCGTGAAATATTTTTTTTTGGGTTTGAGATATATACCAAATTGACAGTCACTAGCTAGATTAATTAGTCCCCTCCACCTGCTATATATATATATATATTCTAATTAGAAACGACATGCATTTAAATGCTTTCCTGCATACCTAGCTAGCTAGTCATGTCAACATACATATATATATATATCTTGGTAATGCTTAGACATTCCAAGTTGTTTCCATTTATTTTTTCCGTCTTGTTATTATGATTGTGATGAGCAGCCTGTCTTTATTTTGGTCCCACATCTATCCATCTTCCGACACGTTACGTACCTTTCGTCTATATGCTTTGTTTGAGTGATTGTAGTGCATGAATTAATGTCACTTTCAGGAGAGAAAAAGAAAAAGGACCTTCAGAACCATGGTCACTTTCAAGTTTAGACTAGAGCGTCAATTTGAAGAGGAAGTTTAAAAAAAAAGTTAGTCGATTCAGATGTTAATTTGGGGACAACACCCTGATTGATTAATCAGTAATCGTTAATTAATTGGGTTCCACAAACAGAACTTCTGAAAAACTGTTAATTGCCTCTTAATTTCAGTACTCTCTCTCTTTAATTTGAGCATCAACTATTAGCTAGTGATTGAATGAAGAATAAAGGCAGTCGGATTTGATCTTTAACGGTGGATGACCCTTCATATATATCTTGTATAATGTACGGATCAAATATATATATTTGTGCATGTTTTGAAGGATTGCTGGGCAATTGGATTTGCGAGTTGAGTGTCCCGGCGTGGGTTAGATTGTGAACGAAGGACTTCTGCACCCTTCAAAACTTCCTAGATCTCCATGCCCCCTTCCCCTGTAGACCTTTGTTTACGTGGTTATATTATATGCTCTTAATTGAGATAGCCAAAAATCAAAACACAGCTGAGGGCAAGGGAGGACTATTATGTATATATATATATATAATATAACCATACAAGATGGGGAATAACATCAGGCTTCTGCTGACTTCCTATATATACGCTACACCTACTATGCCATACAAGATGGGAGGGGGGGGGGGGGGGAGACCTCTCGTCCGTCATCCCCCCTCCCCTAAGCGCTCTCTCTCTCTCTCTCTCTCTCTCTCTCTCTCTCTCTCTCTCTCTCTCTCTCTCTCTCTCTCTCTCTCTCTCTCTCTCTCTCTCTCTCTCTCTATGTTCCTCTCTTTCTGTCTCTGACCATCCTAGTGGCCCCTCTCCCACACCGCCTCATCGTCGGCGACCTCCTCCCCCTCTTCTAACTCTCAAGCACTTCCATCTCGCACTCCTCTAGTAGGTTCTGCGGCTTTGCTGACCCGATGATGATGTCGACGAGTGACTTTCGTCATGGGCATTGTCGTCCCCAAAGACTGGCCCTTCACTGGCATCCTGGTTGAGAAGATCGAGGAGCTCGATCATCTTTGGCCTCCTCCTCCTGTCTCGCCCCACCTCGTCTCTCGAGTAACTTACACGGAAGAGAGAGAGAGAGAGAGATAGTGGTGATAATTAACTCAAGGGTAAGTTAATCTTTTTCTCTTAACTATGAGGGCAACCGGGTTAAAGTGACGTGGGTTACGACGAGAATATATATAGATGCAACAATACTACATATGTTAAGAGTAATGTTGATAATATGCAAAAGTTAGGGGTTTATTTGTAAATACGACCCTTTATAGGGGTATATGTGTAAACATTCCAAAAAAAAACCCCACTATATGTACGTACTGTTTCTATCGTATACTTGGAAACAAAAAAAAAAGGGAACAAAAACTATGTGAAACAACCAGACCCATCACAGTCAGTTGGAACAGTAAGGAAGGTATAAAGCAGCTTGTGGAGAAGACTAATTAAGGTGGGGGCGATGATGCTTGTCTTCCCTTTCCCCCACCCCCATCTCTTTCACTGTGAATTCCCCTCCAATACCCCCATCTCTTTCTCTGTGTCCTTGCTTTGGCATACACAGAGAAGAAAAGAGAGAGAGGGAGACGTGGTCCTTCAGTACTGCCTGTCATGGCACAATTAATATATATATATATATATATTATCAAGCAGCTAGGTGGTCTTGATCTTTCTATGGCAGCTCGATCATTGGGGTTGGGGGGCTCCATCCACGTGGCGTGCGTGGGTCTCCTTTTTCTTGCTTGATAACGGGGAATCACACACTAATGTACTGGATGGTCCTGCCGAATCTACGATATATATGCCAATTCAAAGTTGACCATACATACATACATATAGCTAGGCATGTCCAAAGGTTCCTGGAATTAGATATTATTCCATTCATGACTTTGGTCGATCGATACGTACGTACGTACGTAGTAACTTCAATTGATATATATATATATATAAATATACATACCCCTAATTCCCACTTAATTATGTGGAGGATGTTTTTTTGCAAAATTTTATCATGGTATATGAGTGGGGGTCGTCGTACGTATAGTAGCTCATCAACACTACATGAATTACAAATAGGAGCTATATATGTTGCCTGCTGCAATCCATGGATTATAATTAATGCCATACGTCTCTGCTCAGTAGTAGACGGACTGGGCTTGGGCTCATTCTTCTATGTGTCCTGGTCTGGCCCAGTCTAAACTAGGCGGCCATCGCTGAAGACTTAAAAGGTCCTCTATAACTGTATATATATATATGCATGATGAACTAATAACAAACGAATTTTATGCAGTATCAAGCATGATGTGGGCAAGATATATAGGAATTTCGTTTCATGGGTTAAAAGGGCTCACAAAACTTTACTGAGGACTCAAAGTACTCCACATTAATGTAGAAAGGTGAAGCAAATTAAGCCAAGAAGTTGATCTTGCATGTGCATTTACACATACATCGTTAGAAATGAACAATGTGCAAAAAGAGTAGGGAATGGTCCCTTTGCACCATATATATATATATATATATATATAAAGACCATTTAAATGTAAGTAATACGATTATTCTATGATATTTTTGAATAACATTTGATATTCTTAACGATATGTGTACGAATGTAAATGTAGGAGTTATCATACATATGCACGTAGCCTTGTTCCGAAATAATTCACATGCAAACATCTATTTTATAGTATGCGTGGGTGAGAAAGGGAAGATATATGATATCTATATCATTAACAAACGATTTTTTTTAAACTTATTCATAGTTCTCCTTTTAACAGTGAGATCCTTCGGACATAATTGTCCGAAAACCTCATACTCGATCCCACTCTCTGTTTTATTGATTCAACTATACATTTATCGGATTTTTTAATTTGTTAATTAACATGAATATATAAGATAGATTTCATGGACCATGATTTGTACCAGTGTAACCAGCAAGTTAGATATAACCACAGACATTTGTAAATCATTGTGGGTTTCAATTGCATCAAATATGGATCAGATGGAGCAAGAGAAGACAGCATCGTCCTATTCTTCATCAGCACTTAACTAGAAAGCACACTCTGGGTATGCAGTGTTTTTATTTTTTTTTTATTTGCAGTCTTATTTGGAAGACCCAAGGAATAAGCTGATAACACACCATCAAAGGTTTCATTAAAGAGTAATGCTCAGTGTAACACCTCAGATAGTTATACCTCGGGGTGTTGCACATGCAACATTTTTTATTTTATTTTTTTGAATTTTTTTTGACTGATCTTCATGTCTAATTAAGTTGGTGTGTCGCTCACGTCACCGGATGACGTGATGTGAGGGTCAATTAAATGAAAACCATCAACCCTATGAATAACAAAATTGAGTCAATTTCACTCTTCACAAAGGGACAAATTTATATTTAATTGGTCCTCACGTCACGTCATCCGATGATGTAATAGACACACCAAACTAATTAGACGTGAGAGTCACTAAAAAAAAATAAAAAAAATAATAATATGTGTTGCATGTGCAACACGTCGGGATGTTGCACTAAGCATTACTCTTCATTAAACCTACAAACAATCAGGAAAGAAGCTCCCTTTAGCATCCTATTAAAATTCTGCAGTTTTGAGAATGGGGGATGAAAGTAATTCTTCAACAAAAGACAAGACCTAAAAGTCATGCAACAATCGGAAAGAACACAACATTGCCAGCTTCAAAAATGTTGAAGAAAGTCTGGGTAACATTACCGTTGAAAAGATCAACAGATTAATGGTCAACTTTAAAAACAGAATGAGAGGCAAGAAAAAAGAAACTGTTGAATTAGGTAGCTGTTGTTCTCCTTGCAACCTCTTGAAATTACGGTGAGTCATGAACCCACCATTTTTTTTGGGAGATTTCTAGCATCACCAAGCACTTGTAGAGCACACCCATGCTGATAGAAATTCCAAGAACAGATGCTCAGAGAACGAACCAGTGATATATAGTCATACGGACCTGGAAGCTCAAATTCATATAACGATACCCAACCCATTAATCTTTACTATTTTAGAAGAGTTCATCAGGATCTTTTATGTCTCTACACAAGCGGTCGATACTTGAGGCTCCTGTTGGCGTTAGATGGGTGAACATACACCCACCGGGTCAGCATTTGAAACCTGCAATGCCTGTTGGCGTTAGATGTTGCCGTCCCGACTTCGGATGTGCTTCACGTGTGCAGGAACGACCACTGACCAGGATCCGTGTGTGCAACTCTTTGACGGGTCCGGTTCGGATCTTCCCGTTCGTGATTCCACTGATCCTTCGACCCTCCCCATTGACTCATCCCCTGGACTCCGGAGGGAGAGCTCGCATGCAACTCCGGTGAGAAGAAAGGAGGAAGGAAAGTAGCTCAGCAAAAAATCTCCGAACGAAGATAGAAGGAACACAATTGCAGGGAGTGGGAAGCCCTTTTTGTTTTCACACCTAACAATCTCCACGGTCCAAAGCTCCGTACTTGCTTTGCCGAGAAACCCACAGAGAAGAAAGCGGGGAGGAAAAATTGCAGAAAGTGGAGGCGCCCTGTTGAGACCCATCACCAATCCCCACCAACAAAACCCATTTCACATATCTTCCGTTCCCACTAAACGGTGCTGCAGGTCGGACCGGTTACTCCTATTGTGGATGTTGGTGAACCAGAATTTCCATGTACAACTAGAAAACAAGCAGGAAAAAAAGGAGGATGGCCCGGCCGGCGCACCTTGTTATGCTTGGAGACCAGGGGAGACCGTTCAAGGGAAGCGGACCGGTGACCGGCGTTGCGACGGCGGTCACCGGATGGATAGGGCGGCGCCGATGTGGGCGGCGAGCTAGGGTTTTACGAAGAGCCTTTGGAAAGAAGCCGCGGAGGCAAAAAAAGGGCAGATTTGGGCGCGAGGGGGATAACCGGATTCCAAATGGTATCCGTTTTCACTACCGGTATGCAAAGATGACATCTATCCGAGGAAAATTAAACCCATTAGGATAGGATCCGGATACATCCGATCCGATATATGAAGTGGAAAGCCAGAAACAATTAGGGTTAATTACACCGGTACCCCTAAAGATGTTTAGGAATGATCTCTATACCCCTACCTTTATCTAATTTACCTGTACACTCTTAAAATCTGTTAATTAGAGTCTTTGCGCCCATAAAATCAGAGTTTACCGTCTCGATCGACCCGTCCGTCTCGGTCACGGCCTGAGATGGGTCGGGTCGATCCCGTCTCGATCCGTCTCGATTCATCTAACTCCGTGTTAAAATAAAAAAAATTATATAATATATATATAATAATAGAATAAAATAGAAAAGAATATTATATATATATCATATAATATAATATTAAAATAATGAACCGTCCCGGTGATGACTCACGACTCAGGCGTCCCGTCTATCGCCTGGGTCGGGTCGAATCGTGCGGGTCGAGACGAGTCGGAGCAAGACGGCAAATCCTGCATAAAACAACGTAGAGATATCTGAAGAGCAGTAATATTAATATTTTTGTGTTTTTTTTGTAAGTGGTGTCATCGTCTACATATAATTATATATGTGCACTGATGACTTCATTAATTTCACAAAATATACAAAGAAGTCGCACATAAATATGCACATATATAGCTCTTAATTTAATTCGAATACTATCCAAAGAATTACGCTTACGCAAACAACTAATTTTCACCAGCAAAAACACCTCTAAAGCTCTAATTCTCTACTGCTTTGGCCAATTATTCACAATTCACCGAAATACTAGGACTAACTAACAATATGGGTGTCCGTACCTAGCCTGCTTCTCAACCTAGCTAGCTTCAAAAGGACTCTCTACATGTAATGACCGTCTAGAATATTCAATTAATGTCGACATTAATTACTCGACAGAAAAGTGAGATCTGGAAATGCAAGGGGGCCAGAAGTTTTCAAAATATATTAATATGAGTAATGCTCAGTTGACAAGCGAGTGTACCGGGCCGGGTGTGTACCAATCAAATGATTTTTTTTTAAATTTTTTTTTTGAACATTGGACATAAGTCATCGTACGAGACACACCTCTCTGACAGTCTCAAAAGAATTCAAAACAAAAAAAAAATAATCTTTGAACAATTGAACCCAACACTATTCACTTGATATTGTTTCCTTTTTTTTAGATATTTTTTTTGAACAGTTGGATAGGAGTGTATTTTTAAGGTAATTAAAAATGACGTAAGACCCATGTTATCTTTTTTTTTATTAAAAGATTTACTTAGTGCACACCCGAGTTGAAAACTAACACGAGGGTGTGCATTAAGCATTACTCAATATATATTGCCTGGTTCATGTATCTTTTTCTAGTTCCCCGTTCGTTGATTGTCCTTACTGGGAGAGATTGAACATGAGACATGGGAAAAAATAATAACCTCGATCGATCCCATTCTATTGGGTGCCCCTGTTGGTATTCTTTTGGCTGTAGAGCTAGTGGGTGTCCAGCTAGCAAGGTATATAATGGGTATATATGGTAGGTTGTTGTATTGAACTATATATATATATATATATATGATCATATCTTCTCAGCATGGACTTGGCATGTGGAGCAACTTTTGACTGCTGAGTGTCGATCAACAACCCTTGAATGTTCTAAACCTCTAAGATTACACTCGAACGTGAGATGAACTTTCCTGTATGTAAAGCGCATGCAAATTAATGCCCCGTTTTCGTTGTCGGCTGAAAGATGATTATCTTTCTAGTTTGCAACATTTGATGCTCATGTAGTCTTAATTGGTTCCAAAATATATGGGCAATAACAGTACTACTACTCATCTCCCTTTTAACTGTGGGTGGGGGGATCTGATACCAATCTTGGCAGAAAGAGATCCGTTAGCAATATTCCCTGGGTTAATTAATTAATTGTTGGTTCACTGTATGAAATATATAGTGGGGTTAAACATGGCCGGCTATGGATGTTGATTGGATTCCACCTAGACAGGTGAATAACTCGAGTAAGTTTGACTGGTTTTATAGCTGGAAGTCTACAAATTAAGTGATCCAACAAGCTAGAAAGGTTATTCTTGGTCAGCAAGGGGAGTGTCCACCCATGTGATCGATCCTCTTAATTAATTAATTAATTCCCAGCCGTGGAATATTGATGCATGTACTACCTAATAATTAATTGAACACTGCCAAGGAGATCTTGACTGCTCTGGGTTTGCATATGTGTGTTCTTCGCCGCCGCCGGATTCCTCCGAGAGAAATGGAGAATATATTGCGGACTAAGAGCTACCAGACAATTTGGCATCATCTTTGGAGTTGGAGCTTTAAGAGTGCTGATGCAGATTCTCTCCACAGTACACTACTGTTAGCTTATTGCACCAACATGAACATATGTAATTGCAGCTTCTAATTAAGAACACCAGCTGGTTCACTGCGCTCCTCACATCATATCGTGCCAAGAGATGCAAAAGTATATATATATATATATATATATATATATATATATATATGCATGTAATTCTTGTTTCATTATTCTTCCCAAACTTCCACCCTCAAGAGCAACAATTAACTAGCTAGGAGACCCACCCCACATTAATGTTTTGTCGACTTGTCGGACCAACTTGAAGACAATTAATTTCGCAGAAAGATTGAATTTAAATAATGCAAATTCAGTTTTGTTGTCTGAATATATATAGAAGCTTGTGTGTGTGTGTGTGTGTGTGTGTGTGTGTGCAAGGCAGGAACAAATTGATCACTGTACGTACGTAGTTTGCCATTAGGTTTTGGAAGATGCACAGTACTGCATGCAGGTGGCAGCTTTGTAGTTTGTACCATGGTGGTGTGGAATGCAGCTGAACATGTTAGACGTAGACCTAGCTAGTAAAGAAAGATCACAGGGTATATATGTATATATATATATATATCCTCGATCATAAAAGGTGCGCCATTAATCTGGGAAGGCATGCATCCGTCCATGCAGCTGCACCAAGAAAAGGGAATGGAACTGATCACCCTAGCTAGACTACAGGGGTACGTGAACCTTCCCAGAGAAGAGCACATGACATTGATGTACAAACCCGCAGCCTATATAGATAGATATTGCAGCTGGGGGCAGGGGATATTGAAGGGCCCGAGAGAGGATCGATGGCCAATGGAATCATTGAAGGAAATTAGGCCATATATATATATAGATATAGATGGCTTTTCCATGTGCCTAGCTTGAAGGTTCACTTTGATTTGCCCCTCTAGCTAGATATATAGCTTTGTTTTTTTCAAGGTCCTTCACCCTCTGACTTTTGGACCCCTTTTGCAAAAGCTAAAAAATAACATTATTAATCCCCGTATCTCCACGATTTGCCTGCACGTTTCCTATGCCTTCCCCTCCATTAATTATTGTCATAGTATGTTAGTGTTCTCCGATCCTCCATGACATGTTATCATGTATTCTCTCTATATAATTAGGAGCACTGCTCCCAGTAATAAACATGGATTTTCCCTTCTCCTTATTCAACAATTATTTTTTCTTCTTTTTATTTACCATGTGATGGCCTGTGGAGAACTAAAAGCAGGCCATTTACTCTAAATTAACTCTCTGTGTAGCATGGGCATGCATGGTTGATACGGCCGGGTAATTAATTAAAGTTGTTAAGAGTGTGCAGGCAGCATGCAGTACTATCCAGTAGCATCTTATATATTGATTTCCTTACAGCTTCCTCCAGAAACCTGTGGCCGACACCCGCCCGCCGGTGGTTTTCATGCAGTAGAACCGATTGGTTGATGAAGAGCAGGATTTGGTTAGACCAGACTTTTATATGTTAATTGTCGATCGACGTCAGGATTGATTCTCCTCCTGTACCGATCACAAGGTTCTGCTTAATTTCTGCCAGTGAAGAACATTCATTCCATTCGAGTATACTTAATTATTATTCTAGGTACAATATTATTTTACAATATATATATATATATATACACCCTTAGAATGTTGGGATAATAATATATAACTGCATATTAATTAATTTGTCATCAATAAAGAGAAGAACTAAGGAAGAAAACATCAACTGCTTTTAAAAGATCTGCTTTATATATTCAAGTTTTAAGACCTTAATTAATTATTATACACAGCATATTTGACTCTTCAACGCCTTAATTGGCGTGATGCATGCATGGAAAGAAGAAAGGCAAGAATAATCCTAAACAATGGGTATAAGACTATAAGTACATTAAAAAGAAGGAAGAGAAAGGTCTTGAAAGGGAACAGTAAAAAGCTACATATGAACCTCAGATTTCTTGAATCATATATAGCAGTCTGAACTATCTCATGAGTACTGCAGCAATTAATGACAATCCAACTTATATATACATATAGCTAGTGACCATAACCTCAAATTTTCACACAATCAAAATCCTTTGAGAATCACAATGGTGGAGCTATTTATGCATGCAGTTGCTTATGTATTACAGACAGACGGTCGTTGTGAACATATATAAAATATAAAGCCTTCCAAATGGAGTGTGGATCCAGGTCGTTATGCATGCATATATATAATTATACATATATAGATCACTCTCGATCCAGTACTGCATAAATATATAACATCACAGACCCCCACATGTGAAGGCGCTCATTTAATGCCATAAAATCTCCTTCTCTAGCTAGACTCTCCCATACAATACAATTAATATTACATGTTTCTTAAAAGTGGAGATGGATTTACAAGTTAATTAAATGCATTATGATCCACAACCAAAAAAATTAATACAAGCGTCAGGAGGACTGGTGCGCATGCAGTTTCTTAATTTTGGGAGCCTGTCTGGGGATTGAAAAGAAAAATGCGAACTGTTTTGAACCAGCAGTGCCTTTATGTGGATATATTGTTTTCTCTATCGTAGCTTGTTTGGACTTTCAAGATCATAATCACAAGTTACAATTAAGCTGTTGAAAGATGATATCCAAATTTATAAACTTTACATGAGGTCTATATATAAAGGCATAAAAGGATAATCCTGATGCATGCATGGTACACATCGATCAAAGCACATGAAGATATGGCCAGCTCACAAAAACCACACCCACATTTTGCTAGCTCCTCAGTGAAAGGTACCCCAACAATCTTCTTTAAGGACTCCAGAGACTATGAAATAAATGTGAGGAGTATTGAAAATTAAGTCTGAAGATATATATAGATATAGATATATATATAGAGTGAGAGAGAGAGAGAGAGAGAGAGAGAGAGAGAGAGTGCTGTTCTAAACGTTTGCTGTTTGCAGCATCATATTTCATTGCAAACCAGAGAACATGCATGCGATGAAGAAACCAAAATCCATATCACAACCTTGTAGATACATATACATGGTTGGACAGACTCAAGAATGTGAAAAACAAAGAAACTTGAAATTACTAAACAGTGAAAGTTTGTGGGTCGTGGACGCGTGTTTCGTGGAACTTCATAATGAACTCCGTCGCCTTCCGGTCGATGTCTGGCTCGCCAACCCAGTAGGATCGATCCTCGTCGCTCCTCCATACCTTGTCTCCATGCCCAGCTTCAGCTTCCTCCTCATCGCAATGGTGCGACGCCTTGAAGAGCTTGAGCAGAATGGCGAAGAAGGACTTGGTAGCAGACTTCCTCTTTCCCGCCATATATATATCTCTCTCACTGAGCTCTCCCGATCGATCCCCTCTCTTCTAGCTTCTTCTTGTTCGAAGGGGACTCGTTGTTGTTGCTATGTGATGCAAAGGGGAGGCTATGCACCCATTTATATATGGGAGGAAGCCTGAGGTGGTGGCAAGGAGATCGAAGGTGCCGCCTTTGAAGAGATTCCAGACCATTTGGATCCACATGGACGGTGTAGACAGGCTGAATTGACAGCCATATGCATGTATAGCCAGGGTGGCAACTGTGTTATATTTTTGTGGAACTCAGGGAAACCCAGGAAAAATGAGGTCCTTTGGTTGTGAATGCGAATCCAATTAAAGAACTTAATTTGCTCCCCCTAGCTACTCAAGCTTCCCTAGCTAGCGTTTGGCTTGACCTCAACCTTTCCACTGTGTGGAAGGCGACCTGCCCAATCAGTACTGCTCTTCGACTCCTTTGGGATACTGGTTGGCTTTTGTCTAACCCTAATCACCCTTCACCTAGATCCTACACTTCCTTTTAGTTTCACCACACCATTTTGTTTTGTTCTGTTTTATTTTGTTTTGAACATGGCAATATATATATACTTCTGTTACAGTGAGAGCATGCATGTCTCCCTTCTATTCACTTTGAGTCATTTTGAAAAATATAGTTTGGGACTATACATGGTGCTCTTTTTTTTTAAATCGAAGGCAATATTTGTAAGGTGGGCCGAGGTTTCTCGTTCATCCCTTCATTGCGGAAGGGGGTGAACACTCCACCTTGACTATCAAGCAAGCGATTTTCATTAAGTAAAACAGTAAATGACAATACATGGTGCTCATTTAATAAGTTTTTGTCCTTCTAAGAGGATGGCTTTCATGGGGGATTCCAAATAATGCTCTCGTCTTCCCTCCACAGCATGCATGCAAGTGATCATCCGACCCTAGCTAGAAAATATTCTAATGTCCACTTGCTGGATGGATGCGTGAAGCCATATATGTGCAGCATGATCCTTCTTGCTTAGTTGGAATCACCCCTGAAATCACGCTGCCATTACGAATCTAGATTAACAATCCCATGAAAGGAACGCCCAGCCATCAGTTCCAGCTGGTTAACCGAGAGAAAGTTGGAAGGAGACTTGGGATCTCCCTCCCCTCCATCCTTTATTTTTGCCCGATACTTTCCCTCTCCTATCCTTGACATAGACCCTTTAATTAATTAGACGGAAGGCTCTCACAAGCAATCTTTTAATTAAAACTCGATTTAGATTTTGACCCCGTTAAGTTAATTAGTGAGTCACGGGTCAATGATTTAATCATTCTGATTAATTTGTGACTCGTAAGATTAAAATCTCAAATATTAATATTAAATATTACCATAAAATTTTAATATATCTTAAATTAGAAATATGAAAGATATACTTTAACATGTATTATAAAAATAAAAATAAGTGCATTAAACAACCACTAAGATAGTCTAAAAAAAGAACAAAAAATATATTAAATCAACACGTACTATATATGATCATTTATCAACTATATATAATTAGCATCTAATGAGACACAAGTTTTATGGTGTGTGAAGTCAAATTTATTTTTCATCTAAATTTTTATTTGTCATTGGATCTTCATTTTCTTTTTTGTCTCCATCTCCTTCTATGAGTATTCTCGGGCCTTCATCTTCTTCCCTATGTTGTTCTGCAAACTACGCGTACTCACGTAGAGAAGAAACTAGAACTATAAAGGTTAGAAGTTGGAAGGTTAGAGTCTAAGTCTCGTCAACTTCCAAAAATTATGTTAATCCTTAATTAATATCATTTAAATGATAAGGTCAGAAGGTTAAGTTAAAATTAAAACTTAAACTAATGATAAAGATTTTAAAATAGGAAATATATCTCGGACTCGACTGAGTCACACTGATTTTATCGGGTTAGGTTGAGTTAGTCGAGTTAGATCGAGTCAACTGAGTTTGACTAGATTTTGAGTCTTAGACCGTCTAGACATTGTTTTAAACTAATTTTGAGATATGATGACTGGTTGACCGGTCAAACCTATTGAGTTGGGCGGGGTTTTTAAAACACCGTTCACAACTAATTTAACTTCTCTCTCTCTCTCTCTGCAAAAAAAATTAAAAAAAGAAATACATTCTTGCCCTCTATGTTGGATAGGGTTAATCAAATCCATTGAAATGAGAGAAAATTATATATTCCAGGAGAGATGTGAATTCTCTTTGATAGCTAACGCGTTAACCTAATAGGTTAACTTTAGAGTAAATAAATACATTTTAATATAAATACGAAATAGAAAGTACAATGTGTATGGAGATTTTCATAAATGTCCCATGAAAATATGTTGGAAAGTAAGACCTTTTTTTGCGGGGGGGGGGGGAGAGAAGGGTAAAAAGTAAAAGTGTCTCTAACTTTAAATTCATTTAATTGTGGGAAAGTAATTGAAATGCATAACCCTGCAGGGTCATCACGTGACTTTCTAACCTCCTTAATTTATATATTCCGGATTAGCTGTTCCATTTCATCAAAGTATTTTTTAAGTTAAGTGAACCAAGCTATAACCTTAACACCCAATCAAAAATTAAAACTACTAAGATACATCATTAATTATATATGATGCCCCCTACGTGTCATACCAGGGCTGGCCCGAAACTGATTAGCGGCAGTCCATTCCATTAACGACGAGATATGTAGTTCGCAATTTGCAAGATGTGACTTCTAAATGGAATAACTTTGAAGAGCAAAAACGCTAACAGCTAGCCTTTATTTCTAATGGGTCATTAGCCATTAATTATTTCTTACAAATCAAGGCCACTGCAGAATCTCACAGACAAAAAAAAAGTGCAATATGATTAGATATGGGTGGCCTTGTATGTATCAGGGAGAGATTCCCATATGCGTTGTACTTCGGCAAACAATTTCATTTGCGCCTAATAAAAAAATCACAAAAAATCTTCCTATATTTTTTAAATCATTCAAAATTATTCTTATATCTTTAATTTTATCGTACTCTTAAAATTCGTTAGAATATATATTGTATCCCTATCTGTCCCTATCATTGAAATAAAAATTATCTCTATACCCTTACGAAGAGACATATATAATAACTATTTTATATAAAAATTAAAAATATTACGATAAATATGATAAAGATAAAGATATATAGATAATTTTAAATAATTTTAAAATATAAGAATAATTTTTTTAAAATATATATATATATATAGTATTCGATTAGGTGACGGGGCTGCATGATCATACCCTGCAATCGCGAGGCGCCCAGACTGCAATCCGAGCCGTTGATCACGTGGCCTTCCAGCCCTACTGATAAAGCTAATCTGATCTCGCACTTACACAGCTTTTCTTTATCTTGGCCTCGCTGCGCCGGGGGCATAGAAATTAAGCGTTCGTTTTCTTGCATGTGTTAGGAAACACCATGAGACATGAAGTGACAGCTCCCAATTGCCATGCCCAGGAAGACAGCCAAAACGACGGTGGCAGCGAACGTACCCTAAAAATTAAGTATGATCAAGTAAATGCGATGGCAAGTGGTGATTTGATCGAACTCTGCAATGGGTATCACAGAGATTTGGATCAAACTGTGGCCTGTGAAGATAGCTAGAGAGGAATATATCTTGGCCACGGGATGGGACAGTCTGCTCATGCTCGTATTAAGTGATCCATTTTTGACATATACAGGTCATTAGATAGATCTCAAACAAACCGAGGAGCCCTCAATGTTGTTGTGCTGAGAAGCAATTAATTAACCTGGGTATTATATATATATGTAGAACATGTGGATTTGGGGTAGTTTAAGCTAAGAGGCAAGAAGTTTACGCAGCAAATTAACGATCCTGCACAGTTTGATATATATGTAGCAGGCCATTCTGGTTCTTTTCTTATATATGCAAGGGTCTAAGCTGTGAAGCATGATGGAAAGGGGGAAACACAAAAGAAGAGAAGGAAAGGCTAAAGATGATAAGAAAAGAACTAAAGGAAACCAGTTTGTTAAAGAAGAGTACTCTAAAGTGAAACGAAGTGCTGATCGAGGGGAAGCGTTGGATATTTTTTCTTCTGAGAGCTTCCCAATATTGGAATCTACCGTGGATATCAATGGATATATATATAACCCACGTCAAATATTGGAACGCTTGATCTTGCAGAAAATCTTTTATCGATCGATAGGTATCTATATAGAGAGAGAGTTTTTTCTTACAAATGGAAGAAGAAAATGTTCGGCTAGCTCTTGACTGGTTAGCAGCTGAGTTTGAACTGACCAAATCTGTAGAACATCTGATTTAATTAATTTCTCCCGTACGTAGTTGGTGTTTTATATATTTATCTGATTGTATGATTGATGAGAAGTCACACGCCTCACAAGGTCATCTCAAACATCTTCTCTTGTTCTTTCTATTACCATATATGTGATGTTATATGTATACTATGTGATCACCAGCACCCATTTGGAGTTCTGCGTTTCTTTCTCCTGCTATCGCATTCTCAGTTGTTTAGGTAGCGATCGAAAGTCCATTCCAACGACACTTTGAAGAGCCAATGCATGTAAGATGTACTGTAACAGAAGAATATTCATAGCACTTCCAGGAACAAACGACTGGGCAAAACTTATTGAGCAACAGTACCAGAATCGAGATCTATTCGATCGTAGTACCTATTAATTCTCCAGCCAAACATGCAGCGAGCTTAGCAAAGGACAAAAAATGTAGCCATCGACGTAAAGCTTCAGCTATGCTGTCAAAAGTCCCCGGCCAGCTTGCTGCTTTGCATGGCTGTTCAGAGTTGCAGTGCTGTCGCCGTACGTGCAAACTAACCAGCTCCATAAAGGACTAGATGCTGGTGATAATTAACAAACCAAACAGTACTGCAAATCTTACAAGTCCTACGGGAAGACTGATGCCTCCTTATTTTCCCGTGATACATATATATATCGCTTCACTTAAATCGTTAACAACAAATTAACTGGGAAAGGAGCATGAAACAGATTGAGAATTAACATCAAAACACAACGAATGGTTCTTGAAAGTTAATTGCTGACGTCTAATTAAGGATCGATGCCACCACTTTAGGATCGAACTGCTATGGTTTGCCTCTCGGAGTCGGTGATGCGGTTCTTGTAGAAGTTGGCGATGAACTCCGTCGCCTTGGTGTCAATGTCATGCTCACCAACCCACCAATCCCGGTCCTCGTCGCTCGCCCACACTCTTCCGCCATGCCGCGGCTCGAAGTCGTCGACCTCCTTCCTCGAGTGCTGTCGCCCCCCTGAGAGCTTGAAGAACATGGAGAAAAAGGACTTGGCAGATGAAGAAGATGACTTCCTCTTCCCTCCCATCTCTCTCTCTCTCTATATATATATATGGTCTCTCTCCCTCTCAGCTGATCTCTTTCCTCCTAGCAGTCCTATATATGAACAAATCCTTGTGTTTAAGAACCAATTAAGGACACAAGTAGCTAGCTAGGAGGATGGGGGTTGGGAGGAAGTGAGGGGAGCTAGCTAGCTAGCTAGCTCTTGTTTGGCTTGCAAGGCACATATATGGCATGTGGCCTCTATTTATAGTGGGGGGAGAGGAGGCACCCTTTGCAAGATATGGGAAAACGTAATTAACTATGAGGTTAATCATCATTTGAACGGTCTTAATTAACATTTGGCCGAGTTTATATATATATATATTCCAGCTGCTTAAAGCTTGAAGAGATTCCGTGGTGAAGAAGGTGAAATGACAAACGGGAAAGCAAAACCTTAATCTCCTTGGAACTTTCTAACTTCACCTGGAACTGCACTTCTTGCTCGTTCACTTACCCACTTTTTTTTGTTCCCTACCACCTTTCTTCTCCCCTCGGAAACTTCTCCTCTGCAGAAAAAGCACAGGGTGGGGTCTTTCTTGATCAATCATTTGACGGTATGCTATTAAAATATATTTCCATTGCTCAATGAAAAATAAA
Organism: Amorphophallus konjac; assembly: GCA_022559845.1. Taxonomy (NCBI): domain Eukaryota; kingdom Viridiplantae; phylum Streptophyta; class Magnoliopsida; order Alismatales; family Araceae; genus Amorphophallus; species Amorphophallus konjac. The sequence goes on along the minus strand of CM040118.1, from coordinate 1,050,511 downwards.
AAAAATTGCGTCAGTTAGTCACTTCCTTACAGAATTGTCACTATTGTGTGAAAAAAAAATGCCCTAGCTACTTAGATGTTTTGCACGGACTAATTTCACCACATCTTTAGTTTAATAATTAGTAAGAGCCAGACGCTTTCTGATCTATGGTTACAGCTGCACGAGACCATCCACTGAGCTCATGTAAAGTCTATTATTGGTGGGTGGGTCAAATCCAGAACCCTTTTGCAAGGGACATTAATGGTCTGGTAAATTTGCATATATGATAATGCAGGCCATGCATGCACCCACAATTCAGTATTACGAGCAATCGCTATTAACAGTAAATGTGTTATAAGATGGCAAATTAAAGACCAAGCAAATGGTAAGCCAGCAAGCAAAACGCAATCTTTTGTATGTGTCTCAGGATTCTTCTCGTAAAAATCATGAAACCCATGTGTATCATTAAAGAAATAACACATTCCTAATAGCAGTAATCAAAGCCCTCTTTCTAACACGTTTGGAACTCCATGGTGAGACTCACTGAGACGTGTCAGGAAGAGGGCCACAGGAGTTCCAAAACCAACAGCTGTCTGGGGTTTAATTAATCCTCCCTTGAAGAATCTTTCAGTATAGATCGAGATTACGTAATCCAATTTTTATAATTTAAGGAAAAAAATAGTAGGAGCAAAGATATTAATTAAAATGTGGGGAATTGAGAAAATGGAATGGTCAAAAGTGGGATATTGGATGGGGGGGTTTCACTTTGGGGGTGGTGGATGGATTCCTCACTGCCAGCTTTCTTCCTGTTTTCCATCTTTTCCAAAGCTCTCCCCTTCCCACCAGCACATAATTGGAGCTGCTCCACTTCTGGCCATCTTCTGGCCTTAACTAGTCAGGCCATTGTTTGGCAGAGCCTGTGTGTAGCGTTGGAAATTAAGGCATTGGTATCTTCCTTTTTGGATTTCCCCCATTTCTTTAGCAGCTAAGCTAGTGGTTTCTTGCTGTAATCACATTGCTTATAATACTAAAACACTGAAGAATCTCATGATGAACAAAAGGGGGGCCATGCGGTATGGTTAGGTGAGGGCCTCTCTACTTAATTATATATATAAATGCCGATATTCCAATTGTACAGGGTACTCCTATCCGTATGCACACACGTCGACTCATGCATGGATGAAGAGGAAGGTTGGTTAATATAGAGGAGCTCCTTGCTCAAGTGAGAATATATATAGTTGATGAGCATATATATGAAGAATTACTGTAATGTAGTCCTTCCATCTGGGATAATTAGCTGGAAGCTAGTATTCCCAGTGAATTCCAACTTGAGCTACAGATTCTGCACCATCACGCCTTAAGCTTAATTTCCCCTTGTTACAAGAACCATCACTCCCTCTTATCTCCTCCATGATCCCATGAATGGAAGAATGTGGATAAGTTGAAATCTAAATTACCCTTCAACATTTACATTATCATCGTTAGCAAACCCCTTTCCTTTGTTCCTTATATGATGTACACAGCAACTTTTGCATGCTGTGTTATGGTTAGGCAGGAGTGGGAATATTTACATTGTCCTCTTCATAAGATTTGTTGGGTTGATGTGTCTTGTGTCTAGTGGGATGAGGATAGGCTCGGTGACCCAGTCCTATTGGGATCGATCGACGGTTGTGGTTTGCTCGCTAAATAGCCAGTGATATCCTTATAATTGGATCGAGAGTGCTGGAGTGTAACATAAAGAAGAGATGATCGAGTAGGTGCATGAGAGTTTTTTTGAGGACACGTCTTCTATGCCCATTGTAATTAAATTTTGGATCATACTATATCCTTTTCTTGGTGTGTATATATGTGGCCTCCTGGATTGCTATCAATTTGTATTCTTCTATTTCTTGCCCTCCATTCCATATGTTCCAATGGTAAGCAAAAATAGGGAGCATATACATCATTTCATCCCATGTATATGATTCACAGGGGATGTGCAATTCTTCGTTTCTGCCACAATTATGATGTGTGATCATCTGAATAATTAATGTGGACGTAAACCAGCATGTATATTCCCTCGTTAAGTCTAATAAGTTCCAAATGTCACGTTACATATGGATACTATGTTAAAGGTAACCCTTGCGCCCATACATTATCCAATGTGGAATTAAATCTCGATGCATCCACAAATTATCTATCGTGGAATTAAACCTCAACATCTCACTTGCGGCCAAACTCGAATGGTTATGTATAAGAGGAATATTTTGTGCACGGAATTTAACGCACAAGGTCATGTCGTTATATAACATCCTCTCTCATTGACCAAAAAATCATGTGAAATGACCATTTTCGTACAAAAAGATGACACCCGCGTCAGACCCGTACGATCTATTTTTTCACCCATTAAATGCGGAGCACACTTGACAGAAAATCATAAGACTAAAATATTTTGTAATGTTGAAATATTTTACATATGAATAAAATATTTTGTTATAAGAATGAAATATTTATTGCACGAACAGAATATTTTATTTTACTACAGAAATAAACCAATGAAAATATTTTATAGAAATAATATTTTACTATACGAATGAAATATTGTATTACCAGAATGAAACATTTGTTACAGAAATAAAATATTTTATTTGATTATAGAAATAAACAAATTAAATATTTTGTAGAAATAATATTGCTATATGAACGAAACATTTTGTTACAATAAATATAACAAAATGTTTCAATCCTATATAAAATGTTTCGTTCATGTAACAAAATATTTCGTTCATATGCAAAATATTTCAATGTTACAAAATGTTTCAGTCGTATACTTTTCTGCTGAGTGCGCCCCGCATTTAATGTGCAAAAAAATAGATCGTACGGGTCTGACGCGGGCGTTATTTTCTATGCAGAAATGATCCTTTCTCCTTATTTTTGGGCCAACGAGAGAGGATGTTATATAATGACATGACTTTGTGCACCAGATTCAGTGCACAAAACATTACTCTATGTATAAAGGCTCGAACTCTAACCCAAAATTTAGGGTTACGGTATGAAAGATGTAATTGAACGTGTCGAACTCAAATGATTACGATACGAGTGGTATGGTTGAATGGGTAGGGTAGAGTTTGAGAAAATCTGACTCTGATACCATGTTAAAAACTCGAACTCTAACCCAAAACTTAGACATTGAGTCGAGGGAAACCTCAACCGATAAGGAGTGAGGCGCTCACATATTACATACACAATGTGATAATAAACATTAACATATAGGAATAAATATCGTGCCCACTGAATAACATCAGATTCCGAATTAAAGTGGTCTTAATTAGAACCGGCCGGCTTATGTTCAATTCTAATTAAGTGATAAACTAATTAAATGAATAAATAAATAGGGACATCAACTCTTCATACTTTCTGTGGCATCTTCCGTTCCCTAGTTGAGTCTAATACCGAACGTTCAGGCTACGCATGCGTAGGCATATCTGCAAATATCTAGCCGATTTCAAAAAGATCAGATTCTAAAAGTGCTCCTAATTAAGATCGGCCGCTTAATCGCCAAGTTCTTATCAAGTGATCAACAAATGAATAAATAAATAGATGGGGAGATCAACTACAGCTTCTTGGCCATGTTTGTAGTGTTCATCTTGTCCCTAATACCCCTTCAAGTGAGAGTCGTAAATAGAGATATCATCTTCGCACTTTTGGGGCCATGCTTAATTAGGAGATGAACTCGCATATATCAGCATCTGATACCTCACTGCGCTTCCTTCTTGGGCCTATCCTATCCTACCTGCCACTCTGTACATAATAACCCTGCCTAGGTCATCACTCTTGACATCACCTTGGAGAGACTACGAGTAGAGAGGCTAGGCGTGAGTTTCTTCTTTCTAGTTATTGGGCCATGGATGTGGGCCAGAGAGAGAGAGAGAAACAATGGCGGACTCATAGAGAAAGACTTGTTGCATTGGGTGTGCAGCACCTTTTAAAATTTTTTTTTTGAAAATTTCTTGGAGTGACACCTAAGGTATCATAATTTGGAGTGCAAACCACGTCGTCGTACGGTTCAAAAAAATTAAAATAAAACGGGCTGATTTTTAAAAGAATGGATCTAACACTATTTATTCAATCTGATTTCTTTTTTTATTTCTTTATAAATAATTCAATGATAATGTGACTTACACCACGAGTTAAGATATCTTGGAGACTACTCTAAAAAATTTTCAAAAATAAATAAATTAAAGGCATGCACACCTAGGGTGTGCTGCGGTGTGCAGCACACCCTAGGTGTGCAATGAGCCTTCCTCAAACCTAACATCTGTACAGGAGATGATGCCTAGATGCTTGTACTTTTAGCGGACCATGAGATGCACCCAATGTTTGGGCCACAACATATCCGATGTTGGCCCTATCTTGCAAGAGAAAGGCTGATTGCACACTCAGGGTGTGCTGCACAATCTAGGTGTGTAATACTTTTAAATTTTTATTTTTTAAAAAAATAGAGTGGCTCTCAAAATATCTTAACTTGGGATACAAGTCACGTCATCAATTGATTACCTATAAAAAATAAAAAAAGTAGATTAAATGAATAATGTTAGGCCCATTCTTTTAAACATCGACCCATTTTATTTTTAATTTTTTTAGATAATCGAATGATGACGTGACTTGCACTCTTAGTTAGAGTACCTTGGAGATAACTCCAAAAAAAAAAAATTTTTAAATATAAATTTAAAGACCCTGCAGCAAGCCTTTCTCATCTTGAAATGGGCCCAATACCCTAACAGGCGCTCATCCTCTTATTTTAGCCGGTCACGGCCCATCCAAATCGGAAATGGGCCAAACCAAGATAGGTCCACTACGAATGAGACATAACTGTGAATGATGGTTCTAATTAATCATGGGATTTTTGTCTATATCTCTTAAGAACCATAGACATGCAAAAACTACCTCGCAAAACCATCATGTGTAAAACACCACTTGATCAGTCGACAATTATCAGCACCATAGCATTTAATTGCCTGTGCAATTAGACGTCACGTCCATTAATTTCTTAGCACACGGGATGTTTGAAGCTGCATTCCGCATCTATTAATTAAGCATTTTCGGCATAGAATTCCGGGGTTCTCTTTGCACGTACAAAGCTTCTTGGCAAAGTGAGTAAAGCGTATGCAGCGTGACATCTACCCGACGCAACTCAGAGAAAGAGAGAGACAGACGGGTAAACAGACAAAGAGACCAAGTAAGTGCATGAAAATGTCATCTAATAACGCCACCTAATTAGGAGTGGAATCCCAAGATCCTTAGTTGGGTCTATACGTAACAACACAACATCATATGCTAAAGCAATGGCCAACGTAGTGACCATGTCTAATTCCAAGTTAAATTAGTCTTAACATGCATGGTGACCATGCCTTTGACCTTTCTCAATGCTCAATTTGGCGGCGAGAGGTAAACCTATGGCAAACAACTGTGAAGCTCAGAAGCTTCAGCTGAAAGGGCCAATATAATTATTTTAAAACCTGCCTTCTGGGTTTGACCCCCTCTTTTGGGTTGGTTGGGCACATGGAAATCATGGTTCCATGGTGAAATTAGAATGAGCAGAGAGATTCTCAGGCCAAAGATATAAAGATATATATATATATATATATATATATATATATATATATATATATATATATAGAGAGAGAGAGAGAGAGAGAGAGAGAGAGAGAGAGAGAGAGGGATGCCAACATTATACCTGTTATACTAACATATTCTTTTATTCCGAGGTTGCCTTAATAGATGTAACAGGTGGAGAGGTTTCTCCGTAGCACCGCAGATGAACTTAAGTACTTGTGATCAAACAACGAAAAAGAATTGTAACAAGTAGGATGGCAAATTATATGACACCATAATATTTTTCTACTATGATTATAGACTTCATCTTTAGTCAACTAATCTTCTATCAGATACCTCAATTCATCACCATATTAAAACCTATCACTATCAAGTGTGACGCCTACTTATCCGTGGACGTGATAGAACTTAGGACGCATTTGGTTAAGATGGTGGGGAGAGATTTTAGAATTCTAATTATTAAAATCTCTGATATCCCATCATCCCAACCAAATATAATAAGGGTGATTCAGTTTCCATACTTCACAGATTTTGAAGTTGGAGAGAGATAGACACATAAAAGAAGACATCTCAAAATTTTAATAATATTTCTGGGTGAATTTCGAAGACATTTAACAATTAAATGTCCAATTAAACCTATCAACTATTTAAACCTCACATCCACCATTTTAGCCCATTTAAGTCCCACCAATACTTATAATCACTCTAGCATCTATTACAATATATCATACCCAATGTGATGGTAGGAGGGAGAGAGAGGAGGAAAAATTTTCCTTCAAAAATTCCTGACAACTCAATAATTGTATGATACAAAAAAATTTCACATAATCTCACCGTACACATCCAAACCAAATGTGCCCTTAAGGTGCCCATCAAGAGTTCAAGTGAATACTAAAATAATGATTAATGACTATGAACAAAAAAAAGGGCAAAGTATGTGGGCCCAACCCAGTGGCGATTCTAAGGTGGACAGCCCATACCTTCACATGGTACCGATAGTTTCACAAATGTCAGATTGGCTCATGTTGGTAAAATCTGGAGACAAACGTTGAAGAAGTTGTCACTCCTACCTGGCTCGGCATGACCTTTCACCCGATTGCATCACCTCAAATTTGACCCGTATAAATATTTTTCTCAATTCAACTAAACCTTAATGTGAGCCGAAGTCACACATTTATAGCACACATGTTTCAATCATATATTTACAAGTAAAATATATTTCTCAAGAACACCTTGGACCTTATATATTAAGGTCAAGCTGGCTCTCATTTATTTATTTCTCCAGCCGACGGAGACTTATATCTTGCAGTAATGTAATCAAGTGACGTTAACGGATAGGTCAATTAGTGACACTACTAAGGCTTGAACTCAAGATGTCAGATGTCCGGACTGAGAATTACACTATGTTAGCTTCCATATTACCAAAAAAACCTTCATCTTGGTAGAAGATAAAATAAAATGTGAACTCGGATGATATAGACCTAATTTACTTATGGCCTCTTTAAGTAGTTTTGCCTAAGATGACATAATTTTTTAAGCAAGTTGAAACGTATGAGCGGTGATTTTTTTTTCTTTGAGTAATTAAAATGATTTCATAGGAAAAAGAGATCTTTTCTTATCTGAGACATATATTCAATTTTTGAACCCGGAATCTTCCTACTGCAAGGTAGAGGAATTATGACCTTTCCATGCACTCTTGTGTGCTAATTAACATGAGATCACCTTACACACCAAAATGCACCCAAAGAAAAGCAGGCATTCTCACCTTGTGCACAACCCACCCAGCATTTCATAACAGTTTTTGTGGGCAAGTCAAGAAGGACCCTCAGGAACAAGCATGGAGTTGCAAATGTTACAGCCAGGCTCAGACAATAAGAGGATCATCTCCACCTCTCTTGGACCTCCTCTTCTTCATCCGATCTTCTTTGGCATGGCCTCTATTTCCTGATATTATCCTTCTGCACAATGCAAGAAACAGTGCAGGCACATAATCAGTACAGTTCCTATGATCCGGAGAAGCTAATCTGCAGCAGGTCAGTCCATGGGTACTGATTACACCCAGCTAAAACTAAGGTAGACCCCATGACAAAACTTGCACAATATATATGTAGGGCACACGGTGCGGCGGCTAACTGAGTTGAGTCCACCCAAGATCATAGGAAACCTAGATTCTTTATATAGTCTACAAAAGGAAACCTCACCTTAAGCTGCTGAGTTGCTGGGTCAGCTCATTGATCTCCCGCGCGGACAACTTCAGTGACAGCAAGGTGCCCGGCACCTCCTTGAAGACCACATTTGACAGCTTATCCATTGCCCTCGACAGCTTCATCAGAGCCTGGCACCACCGCCACAACCCCACCACCAACACCACTTCAATTAGAATATACGTATCATCTCCCAACAAGGGGAGAGGAAAGATGGGTGCGCTGCGCACACAAGAGACAGCATAGAAAGGAGCACGCTTGTGCCGTGTTGGCTTACCCCCGTCGCCGGAAGGGAGACGATCGCCATAGTGAAGAAAGACACGGTCACCTGTCATCCATAAAGACGAGTTGCACGAGGCACATTACCCTCAATCCGTCATACCAAATTCCTTTTTGGCATTTCCACAAACAATTTGACCTCGTCCGTCCCGGTAGTTCCGGGAACGGAGGAAGAGAGAAAAGAATGGGTTTTTGTGTTACCATGGAGATGACGAAGACGAGGGAGAGTAGCCCCAGCTCCGGTCCCGGAGAACGGAACCCCAGGTTTCTCCCCGGACAAGACGAGGGGGAACCTGGGGAAGAGGCAGCCGCGACCGGCGGCTGGACGACATGGAGGGTCCAGTGGCGGGCGTGGGAGCGGACGCCTGCAGCCGCCGTGCTGCCACTGCTCGTGAGCAGGGACGCAGCGGCGAAGAAGGATCGCCGGTGGAGGGGAGCGGCAACCCTGCGGTGGGTCGCCGGCGGAGGGACGAGAGGAGGAGGTGGGCGCCTAAGCGGAGGCCGCAACGAGGGAGGGGACTGCAGCATCTTCTTCTTTCGTTTTTGGACTTCCTTCCCTCCCCCCACCCCAAAAGGGACATAATATTTTAATAGTTTTTTATAAAATTACTTTCTTTCTATATTTTATATGTTTATTTATAAAATAACATTTATTATTTTCACATAGACTTGACGGGATTAATCGGATCCGGTATACGCTACACGTGTCGGGTGCGCATGCCAACATGGCAGTACGGGCACGGTACGATGTCAAGTTCGTCAGCGACCCTGCAAGAATAATTACACACATTAAATACTACAAGTGCATAATATCTATTGACTATAAAAAAACAATGATGGGTAGATCTCACATAGATTTGGTTAAAATTTAGAGTCTAATATTTAAATTAAATTGTTAATTAGTTACAAGGATAGAGAGAAAATTCAGATCGAGTAAAAATTTCAATTAAAACGTAACTTTTAATAGAATAGAAATTAGGGTCTCATAATCCACCGTAACATTCGATTTCGATCACAAATAAAAGCATATTTTTAAATCTTTTATGATATAACTCAAATTAAAAATCTATCGACCTTATATTTTTAACTCGGATGATTTGACCTTGAAATCATGATTTAATATTTTAACAAAAATATAATTTTTCTCAATTCTAAACTTAATCTAGATAAAAAATTAACTGTCAAAATAAACATATTTTATCAAATAATAAATCTAAGTATGATATATCAAATAAAGCACGATTAGTCAGCATCTAGATCCGAAACATTCGGACTCCGAGCATAGATGAGAGCAAATTTCGTCGATCTCAACACAAAATATATATTTAATTATTTGCACATATATGTTATAATTTCATCTTCAACCCTAAATAATGAAATTAGCTGAGCTCACGTTGAAAGGAAATAAATAAAATCAGACTTAGGTCTCGTTAAAGAAAATAGATTTACAAATATTCAGTGTTACAGTGGTCACAACGGTGCTTTCCGCAAGTAGGGAAGCACCGCCGGCACTTTTGACTCCCGGACGGGCAGCCTGGCCTCTCCACCCACTTACAGTAGCGCTGCCCTCCCGGTCTCTTCTCTGGTTAAATAAATAAACCCACGGAAACACACACACACACACACACACACACACACACACACACACACACACACAGAGAGAGAGAGAGAGAGAGAGAGAGAGAGAGAGAGAGAGAGAGAGAGAGAGAGAGAGAGAGAGAGAGAGAGATGGATGGTGTGGACCAAAAAAAGATCAAAAAGGAAGAAGACGGGAGAGGAGGGGGAGATGGTGGTCGTGATTAAGGTTGTCAATGAGTCGGGTCGACCCGATAAGTTCACGCGGCTGGTCCGATTTCGGGCCGGGTCGCAATATCTTTTTCATCCCGCGAATTTTTGTCGGGCCTAAAAGTCTGGCCCGATTATACTCGCGGGCCGGACTTGGACTTTGAGTTTAGCCCGTGGGCCGACTCAGCCCGATCTTTTTTTTTAATTTTCACTTTAAAATTTAAAAACTATTTAGTTAAGATTATGTTATTTTACTTAATTAAAATTTTTAAAACTCTATTTTCACATAAATTATGTAATTAATATCAAAATTGTAACTAATTTAGTGATATTATAAATTTTATATTATTAAATTTATTTTTTTATTTTTTTTATTTAAATTTTCGGGTCGGGTCGAGTTTTAGTCGGGTTTTGTATTTTTTGAATAATGTTGAGCCCGGTCCGGCCCGACATAAGTCGAGCACGGGTCAAGTCTGGGCTTTAATCTTGATAAGTTAGGTATGAACCAGACCGATCTAAATCTGGTCCGAACCTAACTCATTGACAGCCCTAATCGTGATCAACGGGACAGAGAAAGAACGTGGGGAACAGAAGAAACAAGTGAATAAGAAGAAAAAAGATGGAGAATAAAAATAAAGAATATTTCAAGAAGTCTCTCTCTCTCTCATGTTGGCTCCCAATAAATTGCCCCAATGGTGATGCTAGGCTAAGAGGAGAGGTGGAGACTACTACAAATGGATGCACGTAGGAGGCAGGCAGGGGTGGCTGGCGACGCGAGTGTCTCTCCTAAGCTTGTGGAGGAAGAGGGAGGGATGGAAAACGGGGTGACACCATAGATGGAGAGAGAGAGAGAGAGAGAGAGAGGCGGAGGGTGGACCCCCCTCCCTCTGCCAGAACCCCCCCCTCCCACCTCTCCCGACTAACTAAAGATAATTTTATTTTTGATAATGTTGAGTCAAGTTAATTATAATTTGTTAAACTCTCGTTGAATGGAACGAACAATGGGCAACACTTTTATTTAATGACGATGATTATAGGGGTTATATATAAATAAGAGATATAATTTAGGGATTAATCAATAATTAGTGAAAATTATAAGGATTAATAAGTAAAAATCTTTCTAAATTTGGTTAAAAGATAAGATTTTAACGGAATGTCGACGGTAAGCTGGCTATTTCTACAAGTATCCCGACATAACGAGATTAATAAAGGTAATGTAAAATTAAGAGAGGTAATTTTATAAATAAACTTGAAAGGAGGATGTTCGTGCAAATATTCCTACTTCAAATCGAATCTAAAACATAGTTCATCTATTATAAATTTTAGATGGGACAAAAGTCAGTTGATACTTGATACTCACATACTTCATCTTACGTAGAATGGTCATACTCAACATAAACTGATAAAAGCACATGACTCAATTCTAAACGAGTGCCAGGCAATTATACAATATATATATATATATATATATATATATTTATATATACCCCGCATCCTTCAAACTTTACTCATTCTGTCAAACTATGTTCCCTCGTGTATATATATATATATATATATATATATATATATATATATATATACCCGCATCCTTCAAACTTTCCTTCAAACTTTAGTAGTGACCTCATTCTGTCAAACTATGTTCCCTCGTTGAAGGAGCTTATCCTCTCGTCCAGATTTACGTATTTGCCACTACATATTAGTCGTCGTACCCTCAACATCATTGTTGCTTGATTAATCTAATGTTGACACATAAATGTATGTCTCACGACTCATCTGTTTTACCAAAAAAAAAAAGCCTCCTTTCAGCATTAATGTGTGCGCACCAATAGGTGACCGGTGACCGTGACCGCCACGTATCCCTCGTTTTTCCACCTAGCCTTGGTTAATTTGAAACCGTAACGATAACCGTCCCACGTCAACATATCTACGTCTATTCATAGCGTCGCGATTCATTTTACTTCTCTATATCAACGGCACCTTCGACTGTCACGTTAGAATGTGGACTCATTTCAAAGACATTATCTGTCGACCACTACATCTTGCTCTGGCCTTCACCTATAAAAAGAGGTCTCGATCACCTCTAATTGAGTACACAAAAAAGGATAGAAAAATCTTCTCCTATCTTGTTAAAATCTCCTTAAGAGAAAGCTCATCCCCTTCTAAAAGAGTCACATGAGATTCATAGCCACTCTTCTGCGCCTTCCTCACATTAGCTTCCTCACTTTGAGTCTTCTCCACCTCATGAGAATCTCACTCTCGTCTCTCTCTCGGTTTACTTACTTAAGTATCATATGATTCTCTCGGAAAATTATCACTCCGGTGAAGAACTTTTGTGCAAGTTGATGCTCGACAAGGCCCACTCACATCAAGTATGCAATGTACGTAAGGAGGTTGACTCAGCCCTCAACATCCAATGGACCTCGGCTCCTCGAGGTGGAAGGCGACCACCGTCCAGAATGGGTGTAACACCCCAATTTTATAAAATCTAAAGATATATTGATCTTCCATTATAAGAGTCTAACATGCCGGCCCACTTAGTTAGTTTGAGTTAAAAAATCTAACACTTTTTAAAAAAACAATTTAATTATTTATAAATTTAATGTCCGACATTTTTATAAATTTTGACATTAAATAGATGAAAATGATAAATGAATTAAATAGGTTACTGAAATTATCACTCTACCACTCGGTAATGGGTTGGGACTTGGGACGGTCAGACGGGTTTTTCACTTTTCACTTTTCAGAACCTCCTTGGCTCGGAGTCAAGGTTTGCCGACCCGTGTGACCCGGCCGACCCGGTCTCGACTTGGGTCAGGTTGGGTCGCTCCCGACTCGATTCGTCTCGGTCCGTCCCACCCCATATTTAAATAAAAAATAGTATATATATATAATATATATAATAATAGAATAAAATAAAAAAATATATTATATATATAATATACTATTAAATTAATAGGATGACCCGATGACAACTCACGGCCCGATCGTCTCACAAATGACCTGAGTTGAGTCGAGTCATACGAGTCAGGATAATCTGCGTAGGGTCGACAAACTCTGTCGGAGTCGTCATCGGGTCACGTAGGAGATATATTTATTTATTGTTGGTTTTCAGAAGGGATTTACGTGAAAATTAATCTTTCTTTAGATTTAAAACACGTGCCCCTTCGTTCACGTGGGGCTCATGTAGGAGATCACGTGGGGCTTCTAAAGGGGAGGCTAACGTGGATGTGGTGAACGTGAACGAGGGAAGGACAATAAAATAAATAATATATCCACCCACGGGCGGTGGCGAAGAGGAGACTTAATTTAATGTCCTCTCTCTCTCTATATATATATATCATCTCCCTCGTTTCCCCCCCTCCCCCTTTTCTCTCGTCACCGTCGTTTCTTCAGTAGGGGCTCTTTAGTAAATTATTTTCATGTAAAATCTTTATAATACAAACCCCTCCACAGTAAATGATTTTCAATAAAATAGAAATACCTGTTTGCAATTTCTGTGGCGAACCCGTGAAAGTGAAATCCCATCTTTTCATTTGGTTATGGGAGAGAGAAAAGTGGGTGAAGGAAACAAAATCCAGGATCGACTTCTACACCTCCTCCATGGGAATATATATATATATATATATATATAGATCCCCAGAAATTAAGAGAATATTCTAATTAGTATTTGGAGAATTTTTTTTTCAACTATCTTAATTTTCACAAGTTTACAAAATCTGTAAAAGTTATTGACTAATAGAAGAATAATAACACGGGGAAGTGTGGTGAACACTGAACACAAACCCTCCCTAACAGTGACGCTCTTTCATCTCCTTTCATCTTCCATATCACCCACTGTCCTCAAAACTTATATATATATATATATATATATATATATATATATATATATATATATATATATATATATATAGTTTATTTATACTCTCACCCAAATAAAATTACTATCGTAGATACGAGATGAACCTTTTTGTTGTCTCCAAGAGGTATTGTTCCCGCCACGTCGAAGGACGGTTAGAATTTTATCCTTGTAAAAAGACCCTCATGGGATAGGAGGCTACACAAATCCCCCTTGAGAAGGCAAGCGAGTGCGTGAGAGCTCAAGGTTCGGCCCTCTTAGGGTAGGAGGTGAAGACCTGCCTTATAAACACTCGGTTACTTTCTCAACATTCGATGTGGGACTAATCCTATGACCTTAGGTCCGCTACAACTATATATTATATATATATATATAATATATACGAGGAACTTTCATTCAACTCATTAAAGATACACAAACAATAGGAAACTTAAAAATCACTGTCACACTAACATATAAATCCTAATTAGTCAACATAGAACACCGTGACATAAACAGGTGTAACGGTAGAGATCTAAGAAGAGGATTCAAAAGATCTTATATTAAAAATTATAAAGATAGACATGTGATTATAAATAAGATTCAAATCTTTTCATTTGAGAACTCTTTTATCAGTAAAAAATGATAAAATTTTAGTTATCTCCGGACGTAGCAGAGACAATATCTCAAAAGAGACATCTTAAATTTATACGTCTCCGATAACAAACGAAGGTTAAACGGTCAAAAAATATATATATAGCACACAGCTAAGTTTCACATATCTGACGTTCTTGGTGTGCTCTCATGTCACATTAATATCTTCCATCTCATGAATTTTAGTTGGACAAATGACACGAGGATATACAACACTATCATACGGCATTTGCATCAATCAAGTACTATAATTCAAATTAAGTGAGCGCTTACAATCTCAGATATTTCCCCGGAAACTATTTTCCTATCTAATTTGCACATGATTTGCTGACACAAAAAAAGTTAGTTGGAAAAATATCTTCCACAAATATTCTCTATTTTTTCTGAAATTTACATGTGAACACAGATTCTAATAATTTTCTTTTACTATGGAATCCGTTAGTCTCACTTTGGTTGAGAGTTAGGTTAAAGACGGCCTAACTCAAATCGATTAAAGTAGTCCGGAGTTAACTTATTTTTGATTTGATAGGAGGATAGTTAATCTGGAAGTAAAGAGATAGACTAACTTACTTTTAATCTAGTGTGTTTTGATAAGTAATAGGTTAACCCGATAATGATGATAAATTAAATATTATATTTATATATTTTCTTAATTTTTTAATATATCTCTCATTCTCTCTCTATCTCTCTCCCTTCCCCTCTCTCTCATGTCACTCTTTCTCTCTTCACACACACACATTAATTACCTGTTTATGTTATTATTCATCTTTAAAAAATTTTATTTTATTTTAATTTTAAATTATTTTTAATATATACTACAAATTGAATATAACATAAAAATAAAAATATTTTTGATATAAAATATACTTAATCTCACTAATTAAAATTCAAAACACATAAATTTCATTAATTATCGGCAATGTTACTATTCATTTTACAAATTATTTTATTTTAATCTTTAAAATATTTTATTATATTCTATACATTGAATATATCATAGAAATAAATTTTTGATAAAAATATCATTAGTCTCACTAATCAAAAATTAAAAGTAAATATTATTCATAAAAATTACTATTTATCTTAATATCTTTATTTTAACTCATAAAAATATTTTAAATAGATTCTATATGATAAATATATTATTCTAATAATAAAATCTTTGATAAAAACTATCATTAATATTCCTAATTAGAATTTTAAATAGGATAAAAGTTATAATAATTCACTGTTAACCTCGTTAAACGTTGGAGAATAGAGAGTGCATGAGAGAGAGAGCGCGTGAGAGAGAGGAGAGAGAGAGAGCGCATTAATGAGAGAGTGCGGGAGAGAGAGGAGAGAGAGTGCATATTAATGAGAGAGTGAGAGTGAGAGAGGGGAGAGAGAGCACGAGAGAGCGCAAGAGAGAGGGCGTGAGAGAGAGAGCATGAGAGAGAGAGAGGAGAGAGAGTGTCAGAGAGAGCGCAGGTGAGAGAGACAAATGGACATTAATTAATGAGGGCATTAATGTGGGTTAACCCGGTTAAACCATCTCCGCCGGTGAATTTCATAACACAGAGTTAGCCAGGGATTACCCCACTTTTATCTCGATTAACCTAAATGCCATATCAAAGCAGGGTGAGAGTTATCTCTGGTTTAACCGTTATCTCTGAGTTAACTTTCGATTAACCGAGACATAAGTCTCAACCAAAGTGAGGCTTAGCTTCGCTTTGAGAAAGGGTTATCACTTATGTGGGTTAAGTCAACCCCCTTAAGTTAGTCTTGGATTAACCCGATTTTAGTTTGATAGAAGGATAGTTAACCCGAAAATAAAGAAGTGGGTTAAACTACTTTTATTCCAATGTGATTTGATAGAGAGTGGGTTATCTCATTAATAATGATAACCTAATTATCATATTTATCCCTCCATTAATATTTTTTTAATATATCTCTCGTTCTCTCTCTCTACCTCTCTCCCCACTAGTCTCTCTCACGTCATTCCCCTCTCTCTCACACACATTAATTATGAGTTTAGATTATTATTCATCAATATTTTTATATTATTTTAATTTTAAACTATTTTAATATATACTATAATTTGAATATGTCATAAAAATAAAAATATTTTTGATAAACAACATAATCACACTAATTAAAACACAAAACATAAAAATATCATTAATTATGAGTTTTGATTAGTACTCATCTTAAATAAATCTTAATTTACTTTATTTTTAAATATTTTAATATATTTTATAAATTGAATATACCATATAATTAATTTATTTTATAAATAACATCAATAATCTCACTAATTATAATTTAAACGTCAAACATGATATTAATTACGAGTTTACTATTCACCTTAAAGAATGTTTTATTTTAATATTTAAATATTTTTAAAAGTTACTATTTATCTTAATATATTTATTTTTTAACTTTTTAAAATATTTTTATAGATTATATATGATAAATATATTTTTATAATAATAAAACTTTTGATAAAAAATATTATTAATATTACTACCTTAAAATTTAACCATGATAAAATTTATAATAATGTGTGTGAGAGAGAGAGAGAGGTGAGCATTAATTATGGTGTGAGAGAGAGAGGGAGGGATAGCATTAATTAGGTGTGTGTGAGAGAGGGAGAGAGAGGGAGGGAGGGTGTGTACGTGAGAGGGAGGTGAGCATTAATTACATTGTGTAAGAGGGAGGGAGATAATCAGGAGGTAACCCGTCTGGAAAAGTGGAATTCCATACTCGGGATTATCCCGTGGTTTGCTCAGGTGTAAGCCGGATTAAGGTTGCCCCTCAATCAAATCATAAAATTGATTTGTCCAGAGTTAATCTTAGGTTAACCACATGCTAAGTAGTTTTTAAAGTGAGGCTTTAGTCTCACTTTGGTACGGAGTTAGATTAAAGGTGGTCTAACTCAACCCGATTAAAGTAGCCCAGAGTTAATCCATTTTTAATTTGATAAGAGGGTAGTTAATCGGGGAGTAAGGATATGGACTAACCTACTTTTAATCTAGTATGATTTGATAAATAGTAAGTTAACCCAGTAATAATGAGAGAGAGAAATAACATTAATTATGAGAGAGTGAGACACATTTAATTGAGCATTTATTGAGGATAGGAGGTTAACCCATCTTAACCCACCTCTGGGTGTGGGTTTCAAAACCCAAGAATAACCATGGATTAGTCCTTAACCTAAACCGATTAATACTAACTCTTTATCAAAGTACAACAAAATTTATCTCGAAGTTAACTTAGAACTAGCCCTGAGATAAATTGATACCAAAGTGAGACATAAGGATCGTATCTGATGCATCATGCTCTTGGTTAAGTGCACGCAATCCACATGTGCGTGCGCGTGTGTGTGTGTCACACGGAGAGAGAGAGAGAGAGAGAGACTCCTAATCCACAGGGGAGAAGAAGCAAATAAGAAGGAACAACTCATCTCCACGTCTCTCCCTTCTTCGTAGCCGCCCGCGGCGCGACCCTCTTTTCTTCTTCCTCAAAAGCGCGAAAAAAAAACCATCTGGAAGCCCCACCGAACGCCCGGTGAAAAGCCATTAAAAAGGAGCCTGCTTTCTAGAGAGAGAGAGAAAGAGACAGAGAGTGGGGGCGGTAAGAGGAGCTGGAAGGTCGATTTTTGCCCGGGACCCAGACCCCAAGGATTCTCGTCCTCCAATTTCTCGCCCATTTCGAGGACGATTCTGCTTCCAAAATCGCACCTTCCTACCGGGAGCTGTCAGCATTCTCTCTCTCTCTTTCCTGTAAGAGAACAAGCGAACGCCATCGCGGCGGGACCGTCCTCTGGTGATTCTCTTCTCTGCCCATCTGCTGGTGGCCCGACTTCCTTAACTGGTCGTTATCTCTGCCTCCCTTTCGACAAAAGGTCCGCCCGGGGAAGAGAGAGAGAGAGAGAGAGACCTATCCTCGATACCCCCCCCCCAACCCAATGGAAGACGCCCAGGGTAATCATCTTACATCTCCCTTTCTTCGCTCCCTCCATTTCGGCATCGTTTAGATCTCTTTGTGTAGAAGTAATTCTCGTTTCTTCTCTTCGCTGCATTTAATCTTCCGTTTCTTTTCATTTTTTTTTTTTGCGTGTAGATGCATAGTTGTTCTCTCCATGGACTCTCGGGTCTCTGTGTTTTATCGCCCGTTTTTCCCCTCCTTTTGGTGCGTCAGATCTTGTTTGATTCATAAGAATCCTGCTGCTTGTGGGCACTTTGATTAATGCACTTGGAGCAGACAGCTGATGGAATCGGGTTTCCCATTCTTCCCATTTCTTTCTGTTAAATTCCTGCGTCATGTCACTTCTTCTTGGTGCCTTTCTATGAAATTTCCTTCTTTGAATATGCAAATGGAGTCGCACAAACGACTTGTACACTTTGGAGTATTTGCATGATACAGGCATCTCAGTTTGCACGATTGCACCCGCCCCTCTCTTTATCATCTTCCTCCTTCCCATCACAATTTCTGTTGTATAGCTAAGTGGCTAACTGGTATATTTGACGTTCAGGAATCTCTCAGTTTGCATGGTTTCAAATCTCTCTTTATTTGCTTTCGATGTTGAATTACAATTTTCACTCCCTTGGTTTTATACACAGTAATATTCTGGAATGGCATGTGACATTTTGCTACATAATTACCAAGAAACTCGTGTATATATCTTAAAATATATAAATTTTTACCTCCTGTTCCTCACGTTTGTTTCTCATTTCACCTTAATCTGTAATTCAAAGTGTTATCACTCTTGCTTCACTCTTTGCTTCTTGCTTTCCTTCTATCTTGGTATAACTATGCTTTGCTGTTATTAATTTTTCTGGTCTTGATTTGAATACCAGTTGCTTTATTCTCCATTTTATTGGTTGGTCACTTTAGGAGAACTTGCTTCCAGCACTTTACTGCACTGCTGCACAACAAAACAAAATAAAATTTGCTCATCATATTCATATGCACCTCCATGTGCTTCCCCATGTTTACTTGTGTTTGTCATATCAGGTCTACTGGTTGGAACTTCGGATGTTTAGCCTTGTTGATTTCTGAAGCTATGCTCGTCTGAGTCTTTTTCATATGAGTCCTGTTTTCTCTATTTGGCAGTAGATTTTTGGATGTTGATATTCAGTTTGGTAGAGAATGTAAGCTATAGGGTTTTCCAAAATTGGAATTGCTATAGGGTTTTCCAAAATTGGAATTACCACTTTGTTATTGCAAAGATGTTCATCTGCAGAGTGAGGTTTTTCTCTAACTCCTTTTTTTCCACTCCTGCAGTTTTAGCTCATTGAATAGAGAGCTTCATCAAAATTTAGCATGTTGCTATGTCTATGATTACACTAATTGGGCTGTTTCCACACTCCTATTTCTTAAACTCCTCTTTAATCCCTTATGTTCTCTGCATTTCTCATCAGCACTTGGTCAGACGTTGCAAGGGCTAGCTAGGGCGTTCCCCGTAAGCGACGTGCCGCAATGGCGCCCGATTGCGGTGTCAAATAGGCAAGGGTTCTCGTGTGGAGTTGGATGCACACGGGTAAAGAAGCAAGTCCAAAAACATAGGATCCGTCTAGCTACTTGGAATGTAGGAACTTTAACAGGTAAAGGTTTAGAATTAGTTAAGTTAATGAAGGACAGGAGGGTTAACATAGTTTGCCTACAAGAAACTAGGTGGAAAGGACATAAAGCTAAAGACATTGATGGATATAAAATTTGGTATACGGGTAATAATAACTCTAGAAATGGTGTTGCTATAATAATAGATAAAAACTTAAAAGACAGAGTTGTGGAAGTAAATAGATTGGGGGATAGACTAATGTTAATTAAACTTATCTTAGGTGAGGATATTTTGAATATAATTAGTGCATATGCACCTCGAGTAGGATTAGAAGAGAGCATTAAAAAGTAATTTTGGGAGGCTATTGATAGTTTGATCCAAAATATCCCTAGTGAAGAGAGAATCTTTATTGGAGGGGATCTTAATGGTCATGTGGGTATAGATAATATAGGCTATGAGAGGATTCATGGAGGGTTTGGTTTTGGCAATAGAAATGATATGGGTAACACTATTCTTGATTTTGCTGTGGCCCATGATCTAGCAATTACTAATACCTTCTTTAAGAAGAGGGACGAACACTTAATAACATACAAGAGTGGAACACATATAAGTCAAATTGACTATTTTCTCATTAGGAAGGTCGATAGAGTCTTATGTAAAGATTGTAAAGTTATTCCTGGTGAGAGTCTAGCCCCTCAACATAGGTTGTTAGTAATGGATGTCACTATCCCTAAATTCAAAAGAAAGATCATTATAAATAATTATTCTAAGATTAAATGGTGGAATTTAAAAGGTAAAAGTTTAGAAACATTTAAAAATCATCTATTAAAGGAAAATATTTGGAATTTAGAACAAGAAACTAGTGTAATGTGGAATAATGTTACAAATTGTATAACGAGGGTTGCAAAACAACTCTTAGGCGAATCTAAAGGTAAAAAGAATTTAGACAAAGAGACTTGGTGGTGGAGTGAGGAAATTCAAAATACCATTAGAGTAAAAAAGGAATGCTTTAAAGTTTGGCAAACTAACAAAAATGACCAAACCCTAGAAGCTTATAAAATCGCTAAAAAGAGAGCTAAGAAAATAGTTAGCGAAGCTAAATCAAAGGCATTTGAAGATTTATATAATAAATTAGGAACCCGAGAGGGTGAAAAGGACATATTTAAACTTGCTAAATTAAGAGAAAGGAAAACTAGAGATTTAGATCATGTTCGATGCATTAAAGGTGAAGATCAAAGGGTTTTAACTAAGGATCTTGAGATTAAAGGGAGGTGGCATAGCTATTTTCAGAAGTTACTTAATGGAGATTCCGTCAAGGATTTATCTCTAGAAGGTACCCAAGAGTCCACAATATTTGATAAATATCAATATTTCAGGCGTATTAAGATGTCAGAAGTGGAGGATGCTTTAAGGACAATAAAAGTGGGTAAGGCCTTAGGATTAGATGGCTTACCTATTGAAGTATGGAAAGGCCTAGGAGATATTGGTATTCAGTGGCTAACTAAATTTTTTAATAAAATTTTAAAGGAACGGAGAATGCCAGAAGTTTGGAGAAAAAGTGTTGTAGTTCCTTTCTATAAAAACAAAGGAGATATTCAAAGTTGTAATAATTATCGTGGAATTAAGCTTATGAGTCATACTATGAAATTTTGGAAAAGAGTAATTGAAAAACGCCTCCGATGTATGACTACTGTATCGGAAAATCAGTTTGGTTTTATGCCAAATAGATCTACTACAGAAGTTATTTTCTTACTACGGTAGCTAATGGAGAAGTATAGAGAGATGAGAAAGGATTTGTATATAGTTTTTCTTGATTTAGAGAAGGCGTACGATCGAGTACCGAGAGAATTGATTTGGTGGACATTAAGAAAGAAAGGAATCTCTCAAGGATATGTTGATTTGATTAAAGATATGTACGGCGGTGCTATTACTAGTGTTCGAACTATTGCTGGGGAGACTAGTGAATTTCCCGTTTCTATAGGTTTGCATCAAGGTTCTGTACTAAGTCCGTATCTCTTTGCCTTAGTTATGGATGAAGTAACTAAACAATTGCACGAGGATATCCCTTGGTGTATGCTATTTGCAGACGATATTGTTTTAATTGATGAGAGTATTGATGCTCTAAATGCTAAGTTAGAGCGTTGGAGACTTGCCTTGGAGTCTAAAAGTTTTAAAATTAGTAGGAGTAAGTCAGAGTTTATGCACTGTAATTTTAGTAATGGGAGAGTGGTTCAGGAAGACATGGTTCTAATTGATGGACATAACATTCCGAAGAGTAGTAGCTTTCGATATTTAGGGTCTATCATACAAGAGAATGGGGAGATTTATGATGACGTTACGCATAGGATTAAGGCAGGCTGGTTAAGATGGAGAAGTGCATCAGGTGTCTTTTGTGATCGTTGTATGCCTGTGAAACTCAAAGGGATGTTTTATAGAACTGCTGTGAGACCTGCTTTGTTATATGGTACCGAGTGTTGGGCAGTACGAAAGGAATACATTCACAAAATGTGTGTAGCAGAGATGAGGATGTTGAGATGGATGTGTGGTAAGACTAAGAAAGACAAGATTAGGAATGAGCGCATCCGTAAGGACTTAGGGATAGCTCCAATTGATAGCAAAATGAGAGAAAATAGACTCAGGTGGTTTGGACGTGTTTCGTCGCCCTAATTCAGCGCCGGTTAAAAGATGTGACCAAATCTTAGTGTATGCTAGTAAAAGAGCTCGAGGAAGACCTAAAATGAGATGGTGCGATGTTATTAGGAAGGACATTAGTTCCTTGAGTTTAAATATGAATATTGCACTTGATAGAAATCTTTGGCGGAACATGATTCATGTAGCCGACCCCAATTAATTGGGATAAGGCTCTGATGATGATGATGACTTGGTCAGACGTTGAGGCTTTTGAGGGAGAGAAGATGATAGAATTCTAAATGCATAAGCATCTAGCTTTAACTGCGCTTACTCTAAATATGATGCCGACCTTTGACACATCTGTCTTAAGTCTTCATTCTCGGGGCATGACTAAATCTGTGGAGCTTTCAACTCATTGAGAACCTTTTGTTCGCATTAATGTGTTTATTTATTTTATTTCAAGTTCTTTTGCAAATGCCCTTCCATGGTGATGTAGTATTTATATGATGGTCACCTTTCTTCTCCATAGCTCAGCATCTAATCATATGGCTTAGATGATGTTGCCTGATTAATTTTCTCTGAATTTTGCCACCATGCTAACATGCACTTAGATATTCATTTTTGCATTTTCTTTCTAACTTTATTGGTATATCAAGCTCTGCAATTATACGTCATTATATCTGGATCAGAATTCAGTTTCTGGGGTGACATTTTGAAAAGATAGTTGTGCAATGTTCATTTGGTTGACTGTCAACTCTGTCTCCCTTCCTAAACAGTGCATAAGCATGTCATTCCACTAACTATCGCACCTGTCTTCATGTCTAAACAGTTCATAAGCATTTCAGTCCACTGACTATCACACCTGTCTCCCTGTTCTCTCCTGGACAATTGCTGGTTACCTGAGCTCTTCTATCTTGTAGTTGTCATGAAAGCCTTTCAGCAAAACACTTCTCAGAGAGGGTAGAGAGGCCCATCTCAAGTATATCTAGTGGAAAATGTTTGGGCAATTTTTTTTGCTTCTTCTATTCCTTGCTCTACCTTTCTTGTTTCCACTTTGCATTGTTAAGTATTTCTTTTTTCTGATTAATTCACCTCTTCTTTGCAAAAAAAATAGGTGAAAGGCTATGCACGATCGCCCTTGTGGCATTGGGCGGCCCCTTTTTTTTCTCTGTCCCTTGTCAAGCTGTTTTTGTGTAGTTTACTTATTAGCTTCCCCCCCTTCATATAGAAAAGACAGTGGAATAGAAATTTCAACACATTCATGGGCAATTTTCTTTGGCAGGGGGACAGGGTGAGGAAAGTGTGACGTGCAGTTTCTTGGGAAGTCATTGTGAAGAAAAATAAGTGATTATTTCTAGGAACTCATCATATTTAATTGTCTTATTGTCTAAGTGATTATGTTGTCTAGGTTCTGGGGATGTCTGTCTATGGTCAAAAGTGGTGAGGGAGAAATATCACATACTAGAAAAATATGGAGCATTACTCCTGTCACGTTCACTTTGTATATGGTTTAAGCAGGGGTTTTCAACTTCAAATGTTATCAGGGTCAGCATTCAGGTTGAGAATCTTGAGATGAAGAATTCCACGACTTTTCTAATGGAATCTTAGTCTGGGAAATCTCATTTCTTGGTCTTCTTAAATCTTTCTTGTCCATAAAGAGATGATGTGGTGACAATTGCATGTTATTTTCCTTCTAACCATGTGGGCTTATGATGACCACTTTTAACAGAAATCTGGTGGAATATGAAATTGTGCAGCTCAGCCTTTTCTTTTCTATGCGTCATGGAGGTCTCTTTTGGTTGATAGTAAGGGCAGGTGGGTGCAAAGATGGGGTCATCTGGGGGGTCTTTATTATGATATCTTATTATCTGGTGTCTATTGATTGAGTCAAGGATGCACTTTATCACACTGTTGTGATGAGACCTTTAGGGTGAAGTGTAATTGTGCTACTAACCTTTCTCTCGTAGGAAGAAAGGAACCGAATTCAGAGCTTTAGATCATTTTGCCATCTGCCTGTATAGCCATCTGTTTTATTCCTTAAACTCCATTCACTTTTTGTTTTTTTTGTCAGGGCATGTATTTGTCTCACCATTTGTCCATCATTAGCCCAATGTTTGTATAGTTTTGTATGCTAAATAGAGAGCTGCTTTATGATGTTTATATGCTGGATTTTGGTGAGATATATTTTAGGATGGATTATCATTCAGGTGAAACTCTCGTTTCTTTGCGTCAACGTGTGACTCTCCATCAATTGTGACTTATTTAATATGTATTCGTTTTATAATCTTTTACAGTGGTGGAAACCAAGGATGGAACCATTTCTGTAGCTTCTGCATTTCCTGGCCATCATGAAGGTGAATATCAATACCTTTCTAGATGCTCACCCTTTTTACCTTGAACTTGGTCTATTGAGAAAAAGAATCCTTTGCTTTTTGAACAAATGACAGTTTACCAGTTACTCTAGGATTAGGACTCATTTGATGATCATGTTCTTTGTGATGCATTGCCCGGTATTTACTTAATTGATCGGCCATGAAAATCAGCTGTCCAAGACAGGGATCACAAGTTTCTGTCAAAAGCAGTTGAAGAAGCATATCGTGGAGTTGATTGTGGTGATGGAGGGCCTTTCGGTGCTGTTGTCGTTCGCAATGATGAAATAGTTGTCAGCTGTCATAATATGGTCTTAAAGAATACTGATCCAACTGCCCATGCAGAGGTGACTGCTATAAGAGAGGTATGATGAGGAGGCTTTAGTTCCTGTTTACAAAGTGGTTTTGATTAGCTTTCATGATCTTATTTCCCATTATATCTCAATGAATATATGGGAATTGACTGTTACTACTGTCTGTTTTTATCATCATATTATCTGACATAACATGGTCTTGAAGAATATTGATCCAACTGCCCATTCATGGGTGACTGCCATAAGGGAAGTATGATTGAGTGGCATTGGTTCTTTTAACTGAGTGCTTTTAACTTGCTTTCATGCTTTTACATCCTGTATATGTCAAGGAATATATGGGAATTGACTGCTTCTATTGTCTGTTTTTCATCATCATAAAATCTGACATGTTATGCCTCAATTGTTCATGCTATTACTCTTTGCTCAACCTCATCCATTCAGCTAATATTTCTCATCACCATGGTCCGATGCCTCCAACATCAGGTCAGAGACCCGTGGTAGATTACAAAATGTAGGCTTTGTGATTTTTTTCTCTTCCTGTACAATATTGAGATCCATTTAGCTCTTGGTCATTCTCAAGCAAATACTAATGGTAAAATGTGTTGACTATTCATTGTAAAAGTAGGAATGACGAGGTAATTGTACAGTAGTTCTAATTAGATATGCATATGTGAGTCTTTGTCCTACTTGTATGGGGAATCATCTGGCACACTTGTATAAATTTCGGGCTATTACCCAGTTGTTAATGCATACCCTTTCATTATTTCCCCTGCTACATGTCTTAGCAAGTATGATTCATGCATTCCATTAAAATTGAGACTGGTCTAGAAACAGGTGGTGTTGTTGACAGATCACTGGCCCAGGCACCCTGATGTCAAGCAGCAGGACCCTGGCTTCTTCAATACTGAGCCTACTTGGAGGAGGAGTGCTCCCTAGGAATTCCTTCCGGGGGGAGTGAAATCCTAGTTGGATCTGCAATAGATCGAGGAGGACTTGCATTGGTTTGTGAGGTCTGTCTGTGATCGGGTATTAGAGTGGGCAAAACTTGTGTACGGGGGGAGTAGGGAGATCTCTATAGCATGATGTGCTTCTAGCTAACAGAGTCCACACATGATATAGATTGCTAAATGCCCTTTTCTAGTTTTGATGATGTTGTGTACCATTCAGTTCTATAACAATGTCTTAGACTCTTAATTGGACGTTGGAAACGGGATGCTGCATTAGGTAAGTATTGAATTGCAGATGGAGAGAAGAGGTTCAGGTTCAATGAGAGGAGGGAAATGAGGTCTGGTGCAGCAGTTGGATATGATGGAAAGAAGTAATAGGTAAAGTTGCATGCAATTGGGTAAAGGAAATAACAGATAGTAGTCCCGAGAGTCAATTGGCGACAATGCGTGCCTCGGTGAAGAGAAACTGCTAGCGAAACAGCTCTGGGTTGAAATTCTGAGGGGTGGGTTATCTGGTGCTCTGCCCTCCCCAGAGTTAACTGGTGATGTACGTGAGGAGATTTATCGGTCCTATTTATTTAATGTAGCAAGTTTTGCATCAAGGTAAAATGTGTAGCACTCCTTGTTTTTTTTTAAAAAAAAAATGGATGGTATCACTGAATACATTAAAATGGAAAGAAGGATTTACAGGTATGATCAATCTGCTTGCTGATCAATCTGCTATTCTGCTTACAAAACATCCCTGTACACAAGGCCACATCAAGGAGATGTGTCACACACTAGCCCCCCGACACTCCCAAAAAAGACGAAGTGTGTGTATCTACATTACAAAGCAATTTTGCCCATTCTTTGACTCTATCCCCAACAAATTCCTCGACCGTTTCAGGAGCCAATGTCTCCTTTCCGAAGATTCTGTTATTTCTTTCTCACCAGACAGCCCACAATGTATAGCACTCTTGTCTACTTAATTCAACTGCTGGTGTTATGTGCTTGAGGTGATTTGTTGCTCCAACTTTTTAAAATCAAGCAAATATTTCAATGCTAGGAATTGTTAGTTGACATATTTATATGTTCACCGTCTGCCGCCACATGGCAATTCCTGTGTTACTGAATAAACATTATAGTGACAGATGGAATACATGAAGATGGTTGGACAGACAAATGCTATACCCGTCGATTTGTATTTTGGAGCATTGATTTTCCTGAATGTGCACATTTAGGCATGCATATCTTCTGTGAACATTTAATGCAACAACTTAACCTAATTCTGTTTTCATGTCAAGGCATGTAAGAAGCTGGGGCAAATTGAGCTCTCCGATTGTGAAATATATGCTTCCTGTGAGCCTTGTCCAATGTGCTTTGGGGCAATCCACCTGTCACGAATCAAGGTGGTAAACCTTTTCCTTGGTATACAATAGATCTCTATCCTGGAGAGATTGTTATAGCCTATCTTCTTTTCATATGATGCAGAGGCTGGTCTATGGAGCCAAAGCAGAGGCAGCAATCGCGATCGGGTTTGATGATTTTATTGCTGATGCCTTGAGGGGTACAGGTTACTACCAGAAAGCCCACTTGGAGATCAAGAGAGCCGATGGAACAGGTGCTATCATTGCTGAAGAGGTTTTTGAGAAGACAAAGGAGAAGTTTCAAATATATTGATGTCTTTCAAAGCCAAAATCCCCATTTTACTCAAACAAATTTCCATTTTTTCTCCTGGTACTTGAATTTGTCTGCATTGTAATAAGTGACTCATCAGTTAGTTGTTTAATCTTTTCTTTAATTGACTTCTTTGGCATTGTCTACTTGGTTATCTGACAAGGGCATCATCCTCGCGATGGAAGGGATCCCAGTGCTCCGGCGCCCGGATAGTGGATAGGTAGTAGAGGGGAAAACTGGTTCTTATGTTCAGCTTCGTAATGGAGGGCATTGGTCCTTGAAAGGAAGTGAGCAGGGCTTTTCTTTAGGGGGGCCAGCAAGACTGCATGGCATGTTAAATATTTGTAAATTAAAAAAAAATATTTCAATAGTGTTTAGTACGTGTTTACGCAAGTCATCAATTATCGAGTTCATATTTATTTTTGTAATTTCTTTCTTCACATATACTTTTACAAATGAATAAATAGCGTGTCCACGACAAATGGATATAAAAAAATAGAACTTAAAAGTAATTCAAATTAAAAATAGCTTTAAAATGAATAACCTCAGACTGTTTGACTTTGACAAAATAGAGAAAACACAACATTGAACACTTCTTCAAACAGATTAACGGAGGATTAGTCTTGATAAAACAGTGAGGAAACTGCAAAAGGGCAATCAAGATACCTTGAAAGAAGGTAGAGGCGAGATACTGTGAGAAGATGAAGTCACACAATAAAAGAGGAAAAGTCCTCTAAAAAAAATCTGATTTCAAATGGGATTCAAAATAAAAAGTCCATTGAATCGGTGACAAAACAAAAAATTCCATTCAAAATTTTGACGGGCTCATCATAGAATTGTATATCATTTTAATATTAACTTCTTTACTATGATGAAAACTGTTTCAGAAACTTATTGAAAAGCTAAGGTAAGCCAAACCAGTAACATGGCCGGAATATTAACTCGTATAATAAAGGCCCTGAGTGTTAGCTCAGATGGTCTCGAGTCTTAACTCGACCTCAAACTATCAGAAGGCCTCGAATATTAACTCTACTCTGAGCCATGGAAAGTCTTAGCTCAACCACCAAGATAGGATGCGCATTAGCTCGATCCCCGACCATGGGAGAGTCTTAGCTTGACCCGTAGTCTTATAACTCGACATTGCCCGGCTGACGGTCTTCTAGCTCAACTCCCATTGTTGTAGCTCCAACACGGAGACAGTAACCCAGGCACCGTATCAGATGATGCAGACTCGCCAAGACAGTTGAAGTGAAGGCCACGAACTGTGTGAATCAAGCCCTCACGATCAAATCTCTTTCGAAGAGTTACGAGACGTCGCATTGAAAGTAGATGCTCAGTTAGACGCATCTCTCTCAAGAAGTATAATCGTTGTCCTGTGTACTAACGCTCACCACTTGAAGTGCCCGAAAATATGGATATTGCACCAATGTCAACCACGTGATCTCCATGCCGCTAAATCTGGTCCAACTTCCTAGTTTTCGAGGATTTAGAGCCCCATTATACCTTACCCCTGTCAGTAAATCTGCACTCCTTTATGTTGCCATGCTATGCTTTGCATCACGTAAGCAATGACAGGAGATCACTAGTAGAGTCCTTTCAAGCCCAAAGATCAAAGAGACCTTTCTCAACACGATGTTGCTTCTATATAAGGGGGTCTATGCGACCCCCTCCAGGTAGGCAACTATCATGCCTCTCGTCCCTTACACAGAGGGAACCCCATGGACGGAAGGAAGGAAGCATAGAGTAGTCCGTATGCAAAAGTCCTCTCCCTATGAGGCCACCCAAGAGCAAATTAAAGTCGCCCTAGCGATAGCTCCTCCTCTTCTCCCCTCCACCTCCACCAGGTTGCTCGACAGATCATGGATGTCCCCACTCTTAAATGTCCTTTGTCCTTCCACCAAAGTGCCTATTGACTTGAACATCGGAGGGTTCTCCCGGGGTATCCTCACCCCGGTAAGAATTTTCCTTACAAGAAGAAACTTGACAAGATTTTCTCATGGCAGGGCCACCTTAGACAACTCAATAGAAAAGCCTAGCAAGGTCCTCTCAGGACTCCAACCGGAGGTTCTTACGTGACTAGTCCCAATGCCACCAGAAGCGAAACATCATCACCCTCAGCTTCCGGACAGCAAAGCGCCTCTACCTCTAGCCGACGACAACTCGAACCCCTGCCTCAAATGCACCCAGGGTAAGGTTCTCGCCATCGCTATCTGACGCCTCTAGCTTGGTCTCTCCTCCAAGAAGACCCATGCATCAGTCGCCTAAGCCTCTGTCGACAGCTCGCGTCACGACAAATTATGTTTTCAGAACTTGAGTTCTTTCAAAGTGCCTTCGAGTACATCAGACATAGCTCTCAGCTCCCGTGATTCGCTCGTCCCAAGCGACATGATTATGAAACTCAACAAATGGCTAGTGGTGACCCTGTCCTTCCCTTTCTCAGGAGTTGTGTACAAGAGTCTTCTTGTTCCTTTCTCATACGTTGTATCTTGATCATCCCAAACCATGTAACTCTATTTCATTAAAAATAAAATCAGGGATTCCTAGCATGCATGTGCAGCCTTTTACTCTGGTAGCAGGTCATCTGGCTAAGGCATGATCCATTCCCTTCGTCAAAATCTTCTGACCATCCAACAGTCTAGAGAAGCTGCGAGATCCTGACTTCTACACCCATCATTTTCTCTTAGTTATAACTCTTTAGATATAGTTAAGCTACTGTTTAAAGTATTCTTACGTCCTACCAAAAAAAGAAAAATTGCACGCTATGCTCTTCCCATCAAGACACTGAATCCGAATAGAATATGTGAAAAAGGATTCGCGAAATAGTAATCATTCACGGCAACAACACAGCGACGGCATCTGCAAAACATTTTTGTAGATGACGAGGACTCACGTTGTATTCTTCCCATCAACACACCGAATCAACATGTCAACAAAAAGGCTTCGCCAGAGGGTAGTCTCGGCATCAACACAGCCAGTGCCATTCGTGTACGTAGAAGAATATCCCTGGAGATTACGAGGGTGTCTGGTGGTCAAGGTGGAGCGTCCACCCCCTTCCGTAATGAAGGGATGAACGAAAAACCTTGACCCACCTTGCAAGTATTGTCTTATTAAAAAAAAGATTACCAGGGTGTCTAGAACAATGGTTGCTCTTCATACATACTAGCTAGGTATTAGATAGGAGAGCCTTTGTGGGGGAATATTGTTTGGGAAAAAAAGAAGAAGAAGAAATCTTTAATATGATTCTCAATGGCTACTTCAATTTGTCAATTTTCTACGACAGGGATGCCTCATCTCCTCTTTTACAAGTCATAGCTGCACATTAATGGGAAGTTAATCGACCTACAAACCATTATGCACAATATAATGATTTCCTAAATCCATTATTTCACAGAACTCATCTCCTTAACATGTGCCAGGTTCAAACTACACTCTTTTTTGTACGAGAAAATAGTGACTCTGATCGTGTAACTCTCCGAGTCTGATAAAGGTTTTAAAATCAAGATCATCACACAAAAACAAGAAAATTGAGATACAGTTCTTCCATTCTTTCGGAACAACCCTCAAAAAACAAGAAAAGGATGTAATGTAGAAATAGCTTATCATAAACTGCAGTGGAGACTCGCTGTTACAAGCTTTCCTGACTCATTAGGAAGGGGGTTTCAATTCATGGATTTGAGAGAACGTCAGGCATATCTACGCTGCCCATCTGCTGGTGGGCCGACTTCCTTAACTGGTCGTTATCTCTGCCTCCCTTTCGACAAAAAGGTCCGCCCGGGGAAGAGAGAGAGAGAGAGAGAGAGAGAGAGACCTATCCTCGATACCCCCCCCCCCCAACCCAACCCAATGGAAGACGCCCAGGGTAATCATCTTACATCTCCCTTTCTTCGTTCCCTCCATTTCGGCATCGTTCAGATCTCTCTGTGTAGAAGTAATTCTCGTTTCTTCTCTTCGCTGCATTTAATCTTCCGTTTCTTTTCTTTCTTTCTTTTGCGTGTAGATGCATAGTTGTTCTCTCCATGGACTCTCGGGTCTCTGTGTTTTATCGCCTGTTTTCCCCCTCCTTTTGGTGCGTCAGATCTTGTTTGATTCATAAGAATCCTGCTGCTTGTGGGCACTTCGATTAATGCACTTGGAGCAGAGCGCTGATGGAATCGGGTTTCCCATTCTCCCCATTTCTTTCTGTTAAATTCCTGCGCCATGTCACTTCTTCTTGGCGCCTTTCTATGAAATTTCCTTCTTTGAATATGCAAATGGAGTCGCACAAACGACTTGTACACTTTGGAGTATTTGCATGATACGGGCATCTCAGTTTGCACGATTGCACCCGCCCCTCTCTTTATCATCTTCCTCCTTCCCGTCACAATTTCTGTTGCATAGCTAAGTGGCTAACGCGTATATTTGACGTTCCAGGAATCTCTCAGTTTGCATGGTTTCAAATCTAATCTCTCTTTATCTGCTTTCGATGTTGAATTACAATTTTCACTCACTTGGTTTTATACACAGTAATATTCTGGAATGGCATGTGGCATTTTGCTACATAATTACCAAGAAACTCGTGTATATATCTTAAAATATATCAATTTTTACCTCCTGTTCCTCGCATTTGTTTCTCGTTTCACCTTAATCTGTAATTCAAAGTGTCATCACTCTTGCTTCACTCTTTGCTTCTTGCTTTCCTTCTATCTTGGTATAACTATGCTTTGCTGTTATTAATTTTTCTGATCTTGATTTGAATACCTGTTGCTTTATTCTCCATTTTATTGGTTGGTCACTTTAGGAGAACTTGCTTCCATCACTTTACTGCACTGCTGCACAACAAAACAAAATAAACTTTGCTCATCATATTCATATGCACCTCCATGTGCTTCCCCATGTTTACTTGTGTTTGTCATATCAGGTCTACTGGTTGGAACTTCGGATGTTTCGCCTTGTTGATTTCTGAAGCTATGCTCGTCCGAGTCTTTTTCATATGAGTCTTGTTTTCTCTATTTGGCAGTAGATTTTTGGATGTTGATATTCAGTTTGGTAGAGAATGTAAGCTATAGGGTTTTCCAAAATTGGAATTACCACTTTGTTATTGCAATGATGTTCATCTGCAGAGTGAGGTTTTTCTCTAACTCCTTTTTTTCCACTCCTGCAGTTTTAGCTCATTGAATAGAGAGCTTCATCAAAATTTAGCATGTTGCTATGTCTATGATTACACTAATTGGGCTGTTTCCACACTCCTATTTCTTAAACTCCTCTTTAATCCCTTATGTTCTCTGCATTTCTCATCAGCACTTGGTCAGACGTTGAGGCTTTTGAGGGAGAGAAGATGATAGAATCCTAAATGCATAAGCATCTAGCTTTAACTGCGCTTACTCTAAATATGATGCCGACCTTTGACACGTCTGTCTTAAGTCTTCATCATCTGGGCATGACTAAATCTGTGGAGCTTTCAACTCATTGAGAACCTTTTGTTTGCATTAATGTGTTTATTTATTTTATTGCAAGTTCTTTTGCAAATGCCCTTCCATGGTGCTGTAGATGATGTTGCCTGATTAATTTTCTCTGAATTTTGCCACTATGCTAACATGCACTAAGATATTCATTTTTGCATTTTCTTTCTAACTTTATTGGTATATCAACCTCTGCAATTATACATCATTATATCTGGATCAGAATTCAGTTTCTGGGGTGACATTTTGAAAAGAGAGTTGTGCAATGTTCATTTGGTTGGTCTGTCTCCCTTCCTAAACAGGGCATAAGCATGTCATTGCACTTACTGTCGCACCTGTCTTCCTGTCTAAACAGTTCATAAGCATGTCATTCCACTGACTATCACACCTGTCTCCCTGTTCTCTCCTGGACAATTGCTGGTTACCTGAGCTCTTCTATCTTGTAGTTGTCATGAAAGCCTTTCAGCAAAATGCTTCTCAGAGAGGGTAGAGAGGCCCATCTCAAGTATCTCTAGTGGAAAATGTTTGGGCTTTTTTTTTTTTGCTTCTTCTATTCCTTGCTCTACCTTTCTTGTTTCCACTATGCATTGTTGAGTATTTCTTTTTTCTGAGAAATTCTCCTCTTCTTCGCAAAAAAAATAGGTGAAAGGCTATGCACGATCGCCCTTGTGGCATTGGGCTACCCCTTTTTTTTCTATGTCCCTTGTCAAGCTGTTTTTGTGTAGTTTACTTATTAGCTTTTTCCCCCTTCATATAGAAAAAACAGTGGAATAGAGATTTCAACACATTCTCATGGGCAATTTTCTTTGGCAGGGGGACAGGGTGAGGAAAGTGTGACGTGCAGTTTCTTGGGAAGTCATTGTGAAGAAAAATAAGCGATTATTTCTAGGAACTCATCATATTTAATTGTCTTATCGTCTAAGTGATTATGTTGTCTAGGTTCTGGGGATGTCTGTCTATGGTCAAAAGTGGTGTAGGAGAAATATCACATACTAGAAAAATATGGAGCATTACTCCTGTCACGTTCACTTTGTATATGGTTTAAGCAGGGGTTTTCAACTTCAAATGTTATCAGGGTCAGCATTCAGGTTGAGAATCTTGAGATGAAGAATTCCACGACTTTTCTAAGGGAATCTTAGTCTGGGAAATCTCATTTCTTGGTCTTCTTAAATCTTTCTTGTCCATAAAGAGATGATGAGGTGACAATTGCATGTTATTTTCCTTCTAACCATGTGGGCTTATGATGACCACTTTTAACAGAAATCTGATGGAATATGAAATTGTGCAGCTCAGCCTTTTCTTTTCTATGCTTCAGGGAGGTCTCTTTTGGTTGATAGTAAGGGCAGGTGGGTGCAAAGATGGGGTCATCTGGGGGGTCTTTATTATGATATCTTATTATCTGTTGTCTATTTATTGAGTCAAGGATGCACTTTATCACACTGTTGTGATGAGACCTTTAGGGTGAAGTGTAATTGTGCTACTAACCTTTTTTCTCGTAGGAAGAATGGAACTGAATTCAGAGCTTTAGATCATTTTGCCATCTGCCTGTATAGCCATCTGTTTTATTCCTTAAACTCCATTCACTTTCTGTTTTCTTGTCAGGGCATGTATTTGTCTCACCATTTGTCCATCATTAGCCCAATGTTTGTATATATTTTTGTATGCTAAATAGAGAGCTGCTTAATGATCTTGATATGCTGGATTTTGGTGAGATATATTTTAGCATGGATTATCATTCAGGTGAAACTTCTTGTTTCTTTGCATCATCGTGTGATTCTCCATCAATTGTGACTTATTTAATATGTATTCGTTTATAATCTTTTACAGTGGTGGAAACCAAGGATGGAACCATTTCTGTAGCTTCTGCATTTCCTGGCCATCATGAAGGTGAATAGCAATACCTTCCTAGATGCTCACCCTTTTTACCTTGAACTTGGTCTATTGAGAAAAAGAATCCTTTGCTTTTTGAACAAATGACAGTTTACCAGTTACTCTAGGATTAGGACTCATTTGATGATCATGTTCTTTGTGATGCATTGCCCGGTATTTACTTAATTGATCGGCCATGAAAATCAGCTGTCCAAGACAGGGCTCACAAGTTTCTGTCAAAAGCAGTTGAAGAAGCATATCGTGGAGTTGATTGTGGTGATGGAGGACCTTTCGGTGCTGTTGTCGTTCGCAATGATGAAATAGTTGTCAGCTGTCATAATATGGTCTTAAAGAATACTGATCCAACTGCCCATGCAGAGGTGACTGCTATAAGAGAGGTATGATGAGGAGGCTTTAGTTCCTGTTTACAAAGTGATTTCAATTAGCTTTCATGATCTTATTACCCATTATATCTCAATGAATATATGGGAATTGACTGTTACTACTGTCTGTTTTTATCATCATATTATCTGACATAACATGGTCTTGAAGAATATTGATCCAACTGCCCATTCATGGGTGATTGCCATAAGGGAAGTATGATTGAGTGGCATTGGTTCTTTTTAACCGAGTGCTTTTAACTTGCTTTCATGCTTTTACTTCCTGTATATGCCAAGGAATATATGGGAATTGACTGCTTCTATTGTCTGTTTTTCATCATCATAAAATCTGACATGTAATGCCTCAACTCTTCATGCTATTACTCTTTGCTCAACCTTATCCATTCAGCTAATATTTCTCATCAACATGGTCCGATGCCTCCAACATCAGGTCAGAGACCCGTGGTAGATTACA
Organism: Amorphophallus konjac; assembly: GCA_022559845.1. Classification (NCBI taxonomy): domain Eukaryota; kingdom Viridiplantae; phylum Streptophyta; class Magnoliopsida; order Alismatales; family Araceae; genus Amorphophallus; species Amorphophallus konjac. The sequence continues at coordinate 1,014,559 of CM040118.1, read as the reverse complement.
AAATGTAGACTTTGTGATTTTTTTCGTCTTCCTGTACAATATTGAGATCCATTTAGCTCTTGGTCATTCTCAAGCAGATACTAATGGTAAAATGTGTTGACTATTCATTGTAAAAGTAGGAATGATGAGGTAATTGTACAGTAGTTCTAATTAGATATGCATATGTGAGTCTTTGTCCTACTTGCATGGGGAATCATCTGGCACACTTGTATAAATTTCGGGCTATTACCCCAGTTTTTAATGCATACCCCTTCATTATTTCCCCTGCTACATGTCTTAGCAAGTATGATTCATGCATTCCATTAAAATTGAGACTGGTCTAGAAACAGGTGGTGTTGTTGACAGATCACTGGCCCAGGCACCCTGATGTCAAGCTGCTGGACCCTGGCTTCTTCGATGCTGAGCCTACTTGGAGGAGGAGTGCTCCCCAAGGAATTCCTTCCAGGGGGAGTGAAATCCTAGTTGGATCTGCAATAGATCGAGGAGGACTTGCATTGGTTTGTGAGGTCTGTCTGTGATCGTGTATTAGAGTTGGCAAAACTTGTGTACGGGTGAGCAGGCAGATCTCTATAGCATGATGTGCTTCCAGCTAACAGAGTCCACACATGATATAGATTGCCGAATGCCCTTTTCTAGTTTTGATGATGTTGTGTACCATTCAGTTCTATAACAATGTCTTAGACTCTTAATTGGACGTTGGAAACGGGATGCTGCATTAGGTAAGTATTGAATTGCAGATGGAGAGAAGAGGTTCAGGTTCAATGAGAGGAGGGAAATGAGGTCTGGTGCAGCAGTTGGATATGATGGAAAGAAGTAATAGGTAAAGTTGCATGCAATTGGGTAAAGGAAATGTAAAAGATAGTAGTCCCGAGAGTCAATTGGCGACAATGCGTGCCTCAGTGAAGAGAGACTGCTAGCGAAACAGCTCCGGGTTGAAATTCTGAGGGGTGGATTATCTGGTGCTCTGCCCTCCCCAGAGTTAACTGGTGATGTACGTGAGGAGATTTATCGGTCCTATTTATTTAAGGTAGCAAGTTTTGCATCAAGGTAAAATGTGTAGCACTCCTTGTTTTTTTTTAAAAAAAAGTGGATGGTATCACTGAATACATTAAAATGGAAAGAAGGATTTACAGGTATGATCAATCTGCTTGCTGATCAATCTGCTATTCTGCTTACAAAACATCCCTGTACACAAGGCCACATCAAGGAGATGTGTCACACACTAGCCCCCCGACACTCCCCAAAAAGACCAAGTGTGTGTATCTACATTACAAAGCAATTTTGCCCATTCTTTGACTCTATCCCCAACAAATTCCTCGACCGTTTCAGGAGCCAATGTCTCCTTTCCGAAGATTCTGTTATTTCTTTCTCACCAGACAGCCCACAATGTATAGCACTCTTGTCTACTTAATTCAACTGCTGGTGTTATGTGCTTGAGGTGATTTGTTGCTCCAACTTTTTAAAATCAAGCAAATATTTCAATGCTAGGAATTGTTAGTTGACATATTTATATGTTCACCGTCTGCCGCCACATGGCAATTCATGTGTTACTGAATAAACATTATAGTGACAGATGGAATACATGAAGATGGTTGGACAGACAAATGCTATACCCGTCGATTTGTATTTTGGAGCATTGATTTTCCTGAATGTGCACATTTAGGCATGCATATCTTCTGTGAACATTTAATGCAACAACTTAACCTAATTCTGTTTTCATGTCAAGGCATGTAAGAAGCTGGGGCAAATTGAGCTCTCCGATTGTGAAATGTATGCTTCCTGTGAGCCTTGTCCAATGTGCTTTGGGGCAATCTACCTGTCACGAATCAAGGTGGTAAACCTTTTCCTTTGTATACAATAGATATCTATCCTGGAGAGATTGTTATAGCCTATCTTCTTTTCATATGATGCAGAGGCTGGTCTATGGATGCAAAGCTGAGGCAGCAATCGCGATCGGGTTTGATTGTTTTATTGCTGATGCCTTAAGGGGTACAGGTTACTACCAGAAAGCCCACTTGGAGATCAAGAGAGCCGATGGAACAGGTGCTAGCATTGCTGAAGAGGTTTTTGAGAAGACAAAGGAGAAGTTTCAAATATATTGATGTCTTTCAAAGCCAAAATCCCCATTTTACTCAAACAAATTTCCATTTTTTCTCCTGGTACTTGAATTTGTCTGCATTATAATAAGTGACTCATCAGTTAGTTGTTTAATCTTTTCTTTAATTGACTTCTTTGGCATTGTCTACTTGGTTATCTGACATGGGCATCATCCTCGCGATGGAAGGGATCCCAGTGCTCCGGCGCCCGGATAGTGGATAGGGTAGTAGAGGGGAAAACTGGTTCTTATTTTTCAGCTTCGTACAGGAGTTGAAGCTTTTCTCTAGGGGGCCAGCAAGACTGCATAGCATGTTAAATATTTGTAAATTAAAAAAATAAAAAACATATTTCAATAGTGTTTAGTGCGTGCTTACGCAAGTCATCAATTTTTGAGTTCACATTTATTTTTATTATTTCTATTTCTTTCTTCACATATACTTTGACAAATGAATAAATAGTGTGTCCACGACAAATGGATATAAAAATAGAAGTTAAAAGTAATTCAAATTAAAAATAGCTTTAAAATGAATAACCTCAGACTGTTTTACTTTGACAAAATAGAGAAAACACAACATTGAACACTTCTTCAAACAGATTAACGGAGGATTAGTCTTGATAAAACTGAGGAAACTGCAAAAGGGCAATCAAGATACCTTGAAAGAAGGTAGAGATGAGATACAGTGAGAAGATGAAGTCACACAATAAAAGAGGAAAAGTCCTCTTAAAAAACTGATTTTAGAGGATTAGTCCGTATGCAAAAGTGCTCTCCCTGCGAGGCCACCCAAGAGCAAATTAAAGTTGCCCTAGCGATAGCTCCTCCTCTTCTCCCCTCCACCTCCGTCAGGTTGCTCGACAGATCATGGACGTCCCCACTCTTAAATGACTAGTCCCAATGTCACCGGAAGTAAAACATCACCGCCCTCAGCTTCCGGACAGCAAAGCGCCTCTACCTCTAGCCGACGACAACTCGAACCCCTACCTCAAATGCACCCAGGGCAAGGTCCTCGCCATCACTATCTGACGCCTCTGGCTTGGTCTCTCCTCCAAGAAGGCCCATGCATCAGTCGCCTAAGTCTCTGTCGACAGCTCGCGTCACGACAAACTCTGTTGTCACAACTCGAGTTCTTTCGAAGTGCCTTCGGGTACGTCAGACATAGCTCTCAACTCCTGTGATCCGCTCGTCCCAAACGGCCTAATTATGAAGCTCAACGACTGGCTGGTGGCGACCCTGTCCTTCCCTTTCTCAGGCTCTGTACAAGAGTCTTCTTGTTCCTTTCTCATGCTTTGTATCTTGATCAGCCCAGACCATGTTACTCTATTTCATTAAAATTAAAATCAGAGACATGTGCAACCTTTTACTCTGGTAGCTGGTCGTCTAGCTAAGGCATGATCCATTCCTTTCGTCAAAATCTTCGGACCATCCAACAGTCTAGAGAAGCTACAAGATCTTGACATCTACACCCATCATTTTCTCTTAGTTATAACTCTTTAATTATAATTAAGCTACTGTTTGAAGTATTCTCACGTCCTACCCAAAAAAAAGAAAAATTGCACGTTATGTTCTTCCCATTGAGACACTGAATCCGAATAGAATATGTGAAAAAGGATTCGCGAAATGGTAATCACGGCACCAACACAGCGAGGGCATCTGCAAAACATTTCTGTAGATGACGAGGGTGTCACGTTGTATTCTTCCCATCAACACACCGAATCAACATGTCAACAAACAGACTTCCCCAAGTGATAGTCTCGGCATCAACACAGCCAGTGCCATTTGTGTATGTAGAAGAACATCCCTGGAGATTACGAGGGTGTCTAGAACAATGGTTGCTCTTCATACATACTAGCTAGGTATTAGATAGGAGAGCCTTTGTGGGGAATATTGTTTGGAGAGAAAAAAAAGAAGAAGAAATCTTTAATATGATTCTCAATGGCTACTTCAATTTGTCAATTTTCTACGACAGGGATGCCACTTCTCCTCTTTTACTAGTCATAGCTGCACATTAATGGGCAGTTAATCGACCTACAAACCCGCGGTGAAGATTTTAAGGTCGACCCTCCAAAGATTTTTTGTAAACTTATGAAATTAGATGCCGAGGTTGGCCAGTCTCAGGAGGAAAATTCCTATACTCGCCCCTCTGCCAACAAGCATGCTCTATAGTTCCTAGTTGCCTCGCCCTTGCTCATGGATTGTAATGATTTTTTTTTCTGTTTCCTTTTTATTATTGATCAGGGTATTTACAATTCTGAGTAACCAGTCAAAACATTTCGTAGGTTTGGGTTGGGGCTATCTTCACCCTTAAAATGTTCTTGGCCACACTCATCAAAAAAAAGTTGATTTCGGCAAAGTCATTTCATCAAGTTCATCATCTTTTGGGCAGAACGCTACCTGTTCACTGTTTCTCTCTCCTCTTTATTTTTTTTTAACTCAGAAGACAATATTTACAAAGTGAGGTGAGGATTCCCATCCACCCCTTCATTGTGAAAGGAAATGGACGTTTCACCCCTGGTCACCAGACAAGCGTTTTCATTAATGGAAACAAGAGGTTACAGAAGAGAGGAAGGAGAGAGGGGGACAGCAAAGGCACCCAAACTTATAGAGACAAAAGGGGTCACATGCAACAAGATGGAAGGAAATCCAAAGATAACATAGGAATGGTAAGCGACTAACATAAGTCACGATACCGCGAAGAGGAGGTAGAGTTAGAGCACCGGTGGGATCGCTTGAGGGCACCGCCATCCGTCGAAGATGGCCGCGAGCGATCTTGGTCATAGGTGCCCATGAAACGCGCATGGGCAGTCGTTAGATCAGGGAACCTCTCGGTAGACTCCAGACCCGGAATAGTGAGCACCTGAATAATCTGAGGAAGCTGGAGGCCATCTTCAGGAGACGGAGTAATAGACTCCACGACAGGAAGCCGAGGCACAGGCGCCGTAGGGGGGGGGCAGCTAATGGACCGGGCGGTTCCGGTTGATCTTTCTCCTCTTTACGGTACATTTACACAAGTAGTCTCTTGAAGAGCCAGACCCTTCTTTGAGAGAGAGAGGGGCCCAAAAACCGATGAATCTGAGTGTTTCTTCAGACATAACAAGTCAAATAACATCAAAGCATGTTCTCTTATGTCTCTTTCTTAGAAAGCAAGTGAAACATTTTCCAAGAAAAGACTGCGGTGTCTCCTTGTAGTTGTAGAATTGAGCCGAATTCCACGAACAGATACTTGGCTGGGCACACTCACATGGGAAACACCAAGTTCAAAAGATGGCATGCCAGAGCAGCTATATTGATTTTCCCCACCATCAAAAAGAATTTGGGTAATCCAAACTACATCTGCATGGAGGCCGAAGAACTATGTAAAAGGTCAGAAAACTACAATGACTGCCATTCATATCTTATTTGGCTGCAAAAGCAAGTAATTGGTTTCTTGAACTTCTGTTCTGTGACTTCTGTCCATGCTTCACATCTTGCAATTATGTCATCCCATGAATTTTTTCAAGCTGCCGTCTCAAATGCAATCTTATTAGTAAACAGAAAAGATCACCATTGCTCTACTCGAAATGAGGAATTGTATTCATTCAAATTGGTAGCTTCTGAGAGTTTTACAGGATTTTCATGCTGAATTCCTATGCAAGAAGAAAACCAACAACTCAGTGGGAAGAACAGCTTTCACTGTCACCTCCTGATTCGCTTTTGTCCATGTCAACCGTAGATTTAGCAACTTTGCAAAGCTTCTTTAAACTCAAGTAGCCCAAAAAAAACACCAAGCAGTGGAACCACAGTAATAGGAGTAGAGGGGTAGCACCACAAAAGGAGGAGCAGCAGCACAGTCACAGATGTTCAGCAGGACATAAGGCAACAGCAGCCAGAAGCCAAAGCAGAGGGAGAGTGGCAACAGAACACCATTGACAACAACTTGATTGAGCAATGGTGGCACCTACGCCATGATCCAGCTAAGGAGAGAGGCAGTGAAGAACCCTAGAGCTTGAATAAGGGGAATCTCCTCTCTCTTTAGATGTGAGACTATCAAGTTAGAAGAAATGGTCAAGAACCCCCTCCCACCCCCCCACCCCAACTGGCCTAGTCTGACCAGCCAGCATTCAAACTAAAACAACTGCTCTATGAGAAAATAGTCCATCTCAGTGGGTCACATTCTTGATGGCATGCTAAGAGCGATAATTTTGCACAATCTCATAAGCTTCATGAGACTGAAAACCATTGTAAAAAGATGCACACAGAACTTGCCATATTTGGCAATAGAATATTTTCATAGAAACCAGTCAAATCAAACAAAGATCAAAGGATGTGAGCCTCAAAGACACATAAGGACCTTCCTAAAGACACAATTACTGCCTACATGAATCTTCAATGTTAAGCGATCAAAATTACAGAACTTGCCATATTTGGCAATAGAATATTTTCATAGAAACCAGTCAAATCAAACAAAGATCAAAGGATGTGAGCCTCAAAGACACATAAGGACCTTCCTAAAGACACAATTACTGCCTACATGAATCTTCAATGTTGAGCGATCAAAATATGCTTTGTAGCTCTTACTATAGGGAACATGTGACAAGCTAGAATAAAAGGCTTGTGCTCAAATGTCCCTTGTGGGTGGGAGATTTAGATAAGCACCTCAACTCCCACCATTGGACATAAATGCAGGGCGGGTACCAAAGCCAGGTTAACAGGGGCTGAGAGAGAGAGCCCACTGCCCAAGAGATGTTTAACCTGACAGTGGTGATTCAGGCTTGATCCTAGGCAGGTGAGTTTACTCTTTAGTAATTGTAGGGGGGGGGGGGGTGGAGGAAGGCACTGATGGGCTGAAATGATAAGTGTAGGCATCAAAGAAACTTTTATTTTATTGACAGTGCTATGGAAACGAAAGAAAAATAACGATGAGCATCAATAAAATGAAGACGATGTTCACACCTTAAGCATGTTCACAAGTCAAAAACATTTCAAGAGATAATGACTATGAATCTCTCTCTTTCTATGGAGGGCCTCTGCCGCAGTGGCAGAGAGTCACAGAAATGCAAGAAAACTCAAACTTGCGTGGTTCCCTTACCAACCCTCTACCCCATGCCAATTGGGCCAAAGCCTGTCGGTAATGACTATGAATCACTAAACATGGCATGGCATACAAATAACACCTATGGCTGCACAATCAAGTCCACACAACTGTCACACTACCTCCAATACTTTTCATTTTCTAAATGCATCATTTGCTCATCAAAAGGAACCTTCTTTGGATAAGTACCTATTAACAGTTGCAAATTAAATGTTCCCACCAATCATTGATATCATGTAGCTTTCAAAGCAGTATGAAAAATGAGGCGTGCAGATGATTAGATAAGTGAAGCTCATGATAAAACATCAGTCGGATGATTTCATCATCACACAAATCTTCATGAGCATAAACAAAGACAACATCGGTAATATACACGTGGCTCCCATTCCCTTTCATCTTCACGAGTTCTTCCAACAGTCGTTCCCGGAATATGTAAACTATACTCCCATAAGGAGCAAGAACTAAATTGAAGATAGCAAGAAGCGACTAGAAAAGTTCAAAAATAAATGAGAGAAGATAATCAAAGCAGTTCCCTTTAGCTATCAACAGATGTGAGAAAGTTACTGACTACCATGAACAAACAAAATTATTAGAGACATCTAGAGTTACATGAAGTGACAAGCTTGGAACCACTTTCTCACTTCCGGAGCTCCTCGAGCATCAACTTGATCTGCTCCTGCACAAGCTCGATCCGCTTCGAGTATACCTCAAGCTCCAAAATCTGCTGTTTCCGCCACTTGTCATCTATTGCCGCAGCATTTGGCAGGTTCACCGGATTATTCCCTACACTTAGCGGTAACGGGCTGAGCCCCAGTCCACCAAGTCCTCCGGAGTTCGCCCCGGGACCAACGGGCCCCCCAACAGCACAGTACAGAAGCTCTTTGAACAGCGGCGAGAGGCAGCTCCTCACTGTTTCCTCGATTACATTTGGCACCGACGCCATCGCAGTCGGCATATGGCTCTCCGCGACCTTGACCTCCACCGGCGCCTCCGGCGTCATCAGCAGCGCTTCGGCTGCCGCCGCCGCCGCAGCAACGGACCTCCTCCGGCCTCGCCTCCGTATCCTCCTGCGGTCGGAACTCGCCATCAAGGGGCCATGGTCGTCACCCCCAATCTGGTGGTGGGTTGTGGGATCGTCGTCGTCATCATCGTCGGGGCCGGCTCCGCCGCCCCGAGAGTAGATGCTCTTACCCCAGATCTTGCGGGAGAGCTCGAAGGTGGCCTGGTCGTGGGGACTCTTGAAAGCGTACTCCTTTCCGGAGCTCATCTTATTCATGATATTGCGGTACTTCTTCTTGAGGCGGCGGAGCTTCTCCACCAGCTGGTTCTTGTTGAAGTCCAGCTGCAGCCTCGTCCTGATCTGGTCGTAGAACGGCCCCGTATCATGGTGGTGCGCGTGGTGCGCCGCCGCGGCGCTGCGCTGGGAGGTGAAGTCGAGGAACCCCTGCAGGATCGCAATCTCGTCCTCGTCCGTGAACAGTCGCTGGAACAGCCGCCGCGAATCCTCCAGCGCCGCCAGGGGCTTCTTCTCCTCCGCCACCACCACCAGGGCGCCCGCCGCCTCCGTCGCCGGCACGGACTCCGTCCGCTGCCGCTTGCGGTTGGGGCCGTCGAACCCGCCGGCCACGACGACGGCCTGCGCCACTCCGTCCAGCGAAGCCGCGGGGCCGTTGAGGCTAGGGTTAGGGTTAGGGTTGCCCGCAGGCGCTGGGTTTCCGTTGGGGTTAGGGATCTTGGCGGCGGAGGCGGAGGAGGTTGAAGTAGAAGAGGAACCATTAAGAACGCTGGCGGAGACCGTAGCCACTGCCACCGCCGGGGCCGCCACGGGTGGCTTGCGATCCTCGTCGTCCTCGTCGTCGTCGACGTCCTCGTCTTCGAGGTCGTCGGTCTCCACCTCCTCCTCGTCCTCCTCGGAGTCGTCGAGCTCGTCCTCGTCGCCCAGGAAGGCGGTGGCGGGGCGGTCGTCGGCGCCCGCCGCCGCGGCCTCTGCTGCGGGGGGCAACATCCCTGGTTACGGAGAATTCTCCAGCGATCAGCAATCAAGAGAAAGAGGGGGAGGAGGAGGGAGGAGGAGGCGCCATGGACGAGAGAGGGAGGCGAGGGTTTTTTATTTTATTTTATTTATTCCGTTTATTTAGTTATTTTTATTTTTATTTATTTTTTATTTTAATGGGGGTTGGGGTTGGGGGGCGAGGGTGGCGTGGTGGCTAGGGCTACTGCTGCCGCCCCCGGGCGCGGATCCTACGGTCTAATGGTGTTATCCACTAACCAGCAGTGACCACACCGTCTCGGTTCTCCGCCTCCGTCTCGAAGGACCTGAGCTCCGCGGGCGGTGACCGTAGCGGGGGCGATTAGCGCGTGGGGGACTGGACTTTATTATTAGAGCGGAACGGACTTTTATTAGAGCGGAACCGTGCCTTCGTGGCAGCGGTTTCATTTGCGGGGACCACTGCGGTGCTGTCACTGACGACGTGCCCTCACCCCCGTTTCCAAATTATGAGCAGCACTTTTCAGTCTACTCGTTATCTTTAAATCTGTAAACGAAATGGATAGTTTGATATCTAAATTTATATTTGAATAATAATCGTATTATTTAATTAATAATTAAATTATTTATCAAAAATTCCATTTAAATAATTATCAAATTAATATTAATTTAAATTTAATTTAAATTTTAAACAGATAATTATTGAACCTACTTACAGTTGAGTCAAGTGAGTCGCGTAGAAACGTCATAAATTATTTTTTTAAAAAAAAGAGTACAAATTATTTTTATTTTAAGAGATGTTATAAAAAGATTAGACTTCATCTTAAAAAATAGAAGATAATTTACTAAATAAATTTAAGTGGAGTTTTTATTTTAAATTAAATTTTAAGATAAAAAATAATAAAATAATAAAATAATATATTAAGATTTAAGTTAATTATATATAGAATATATATATCATTAGATATTTATCTAAAGATTCATATTCGGTCTGATAATATTTAACATAGATATCTTAATATCTGAATTCGTATCCGATTAATAATCGAATATCTGATATTCGATTAAATTATTCTTCAGATATTTTATTTAAATAATTATATAATTAAACGAATAAAAATTTGAATTTAATTTAAAATTTAAAATAATAATTATCTGAGTTAATTATTTTACTTAAAATTGACCACGGTTACCCTGATGCGAGAGGTACGGTGAACCTGTTGTCTTGCGAGGGCCAGGGCCGTCTGATCGGAGTACGGTCGACAGAGTGAGGGAGTGCAATCACGGTGTCCCCGTCGGTGGACGGCCGGGGAAGGGACCGTGACGTACGCCACGAGGGGAGATGCGAGCACTCCCTCTTAATTGGGTGGGCGCAGTGAGCCGGAGCAGGGGGAACGTCATGGTTTGGCCCGGATCAAGCATTCCAGCGTGACGCGGCCGAGACCCCGCCGAAGCCAATGAGAGCGCGGCGCTCGGTGCAGAAAACTGCAAGTTGCATAGAGGAAGGCGAAGCGGGTACGCGCCGACTACGTTGACTGACGGGGGCCTCGGAAGCGGCGTGCGCTGCTGCATCCCTGCTGTTATGTTATTTGCAAATAAGGCCCAAGTGGCGCTCCCGCGAGTTTCGTGAGGGGCGCTTTTTCTTTTTTAACGTACGCAGCGCGCCATAGCTCTCAGTGCTTTCGGCCTAAGGTTTATCGACACCTGGTAGCATCCCTTGTCTCCACGCAACCCCGGGATGTAAAGGAATCTGACTCGTCTTGTTAGTTAGATCAATACGGTACGTCATCCACGGAAATTTTACAAGTGTTGAACTCAGATGAATCCTTGTTATTCTCACGCTCACGGATATGGATAAAGGCGTCACGGGTATGAATATATACTCGTAGATATTTATATTTAACTAAAAGTACATGAAATAGAATTTAAGGTTAAATACTAAATCATTATGTAAAATTTCTAATTTAAAAATTATGAAAAACACATCCACACATAAATAAAATATAAAAATATCAAATTATAACATAAATTCAAACATAATTGGAACTAAAGTGACGAGTCCATCGGAGTCACAAAAAATTATAAATTTAAATCACTTGAAATAATAAGGAAAGAGATATCTGAATCTGAATTCATACTTAATTATTTAAACATTATACTTAATTCATACTTAATTATTTTTGACATCTATATCCGCACTTAAAATGCCTTATATATATATATATATATATATATATGATACCCCTAATATACTCTGAATTCTTGCGATTATACCTTCATTGTATACTCCTATCATCATTGATCATTTATGTAACTCAATTTTAAGTAGATTACAAAGAAAAAAAAGACTAATATATGTTTATTTAATTTTTTGTGACTCATCGGGAGAGATTTCAGGGAGTCAAATCGTTAGAATATCAGACAACTATTATGGACATTTTTAAATAAGTCTGGTTGCCAGGGGCTTCCATGCTAAGAGAGAGTTTCAAATTAAGAGAGAGATATACTTCACGGGAGAGACGATGAAAAATCAGGAGAATCTCTCTCAAACGGTCAAACCAGCTTTTGGCAATTGTCACGTACATTTTTGACGGATTAAAGACTGCCCTTCCCGGGAGGGCACAGGCAACGAGATTGTTTAAGGTGGGACCATCCAACAGATAATCAATTTTAAATGCCCGAGTAATTTAACATCTAGAGAGAGAGAGAGAGAGAGAGAGATATATATATATATTTAAGTATTTTTATATTTTATTAAAATAAATAATTTAAAAAATAATAATTAACATAAAAATAATTTTAATTAAAATTAGATAATTTTTTAATTTATATTTCTAAAGCTTTATTAATCTAATAGATCCGATGAATCATACAATGACACATATTTTTTTTTTTTTGAGGAAAATTTGTACGGGAGTAGATTCTCCGCCTAAAATTTAAGAGAGACATATTAAACATTGGTTATAAGATCTCCTTCTCTTTTTTAAAAAATTGAGAAAAAAAAAGGAAAAAAGAGCAATCAAACACCCTATAAGGATGCCAAATCTGATATTCCATAGCCCACATTGGTAAGTCAGAATCGTAAACCCTAAATTGGAAAGGGTTCAAATCGAAGTAAGACATCTCTCGTCACGTTCTCTCTCACAAGTAGCGATCGTGAAGAAAAAAATAAGAACCGAAAAGCAGAAGGAAGAAACATCGCAATCTCCCTAATAGAGAAAACAGGAAAGAGAGATAAACTCGGAAAAACAAAAGTGCACCGGATCGCTAAACTTTGAACCAGCCATCAAAAACCCCACAATGCACACACACACACACTAATTGAATCGGAGGAATAAAAATCGGACAATTCTTTCTCACGGCTATTTTTATCACTGAGTCGCGACTATGAAAAAAAAAATAAGAACACAGAAGCAAAAGGAAGAAACATCGTAATCTCCCTGGCAAAAAAAAACAGAAAGAGAGATAAACTCGAAAAAATAAAAGTGAATCGGATCACTAAACTTTGAACCGGCCACCAAAATCTTCACAATGTACACCCACACTACTGAATCAGAGAGAAAAAACTAGATAATTTTGTATAGTATACAGTATATATTATATAGAACATGGGAAAGAATGTGGGGGAACTTCCACCTCCAACATACACACCACTATTTCTTGAAAAAATTGGGGAACAATCCCACGTTTTGACACCTTAACCATCGAGCAAATGATTCATTCAAAGACAACCACAATCTTGATCACGGATGATCCTGGTTGCATCAATCTTCACCAAGATGGGCACGGAAGGGCATCACGGGGGGAAGGCCACGATAATCGCCAACGCCCTGCATCCGCACGCAGAAAGGCGTGACGCTAGCGAGTGCGTTCTCCAAGAACCTGGTGAAGCTGTTCTCACATGGGGGATGCGAGCTCCCCAACCCCGTGGACGTGATGAGCTGGGCACTCTCCGAGAGGAGTACGATTACCTGGTTGCCTTCTAATAAACTTTGAATCGGCCATCAAACATCATGGTTCGTCGACTAGATATGACTCGCACCGACTCAGACGTATCGTATCGGATGGAGGAGCAGAGAGGGGGAGAGGAACAACTTCTGAATGGGGAGGGGGGGGAGGAGCAGGGAAAGATGGAGGAGCAGGGAGGGGGACGGGAACAACTTCTGAATGGGGAGAGGGAGGTGGAAGAGGGGAAGATGGAGGAGCAAGGAGGGGGGAACATCATTGGAAGGGGGGAGGAGGAGGGGGAGAGGGGGGGTGGGACTTCGAGAGCTTGAAGGGGTTACTTGACTTTGATTGAGTCGGTCTGAGTCACATACCATTTGCAATGTATCGATCCGGATCAACGAGTCGTCGAACCTTGTCAAAACTCTCATAATGCACACACACAAGCTCACTGAATCGGAGAAAAAAAATCAGACAATTCTCTTTTATACGCTAGCGAGTGGGCTCTCCAAGAACCTAGTGAAACTGCTCCCGAAGGGGGGATGCAAGCTCCCCTATCCTGAAGACGTGATGAGCGGGGCGCTCTCCGAAGAGGAGTACGAGAACCTAGTTGCCTTCGAATAAACTTTGAACCTGTCACCAAAAATTCCACAATGTGCACACACACAATGAGGGCCTCTTTGACGGGGCGAATAAGAAACTAGAATAATCAATCGATGAGAGAGAAAAGACGTGAGTCTCATTTTTTTCTCCTCACACGCATTCGGAGTTAACCGAGATTGGATGATGTATTCACGTCTAACCCCTTAAATAGGCCACCCCACCCGGTTGTCAAACTACCCTCGACTGAACCGGAGGAATAAACTGGACAATTCACTTTTATAGTATTTAGTATAGATTTGTCGTGCGCCTAGTTCTCATCCACGTCCCCAAACGTAATGAAATCACGGGTGTAGGCCAGGAAGACTATTATCTTTAACCTCCACATTACACCATGAGTAACAGTTTGGACACCGCATGCTACTATTTTTTAATATTTTTTTTTAGTGGACTTAAGTCGTAGACTTTACATCACCGTACTACTTTGGATCTCATTCAAAAAATAAAAATAACATAAAGAATATAAATTTAAATTTTATATTATGTTCATATTTTTTACTTGAGATTCACGTCATATCAGATGATGACATGAAACCCACACTAATATAATTTGACACGTGCCTCACTAAAAAAATTTAAAAATTAGTAACACCACATGCAGTCTACTTAATAAGTACATCTCATGCCGTGTACAAAGTGTTATTACGAGTGCCAAGGATTTTTAGAATATTTGATAGGAGTATTTGAGTTTAAAATATCTAAAAAAAGGGGTACTCTTTTGAACTTTATACCGTTAAAAGTCGTACCTTTTTAAACTAATATACTACCGATAATGCTCAAATTTTTTCACAAATAATTTTTTTATTTTAAATATATCTATAAAATTGAGATAAATTATTATTAAAGTAAAGGTTGCAAATTTATCACTATTCTTTTTTACATACATCATTAAAAATGTTACTAATGTGCAAAAAAATATATACAAATATTCTTTTATACCTATTTCTTTGTTTCACGATTTTGGCATATAAACCCCTATAATCATAGTTAATTAATCGTTAATCTATGAGTTCTTGAGATGTGCAATAAGTTCTTATAATCTTCGACGTTAGATGGATAACTCTCCATAACTCTCCGCCATTCCTTTCGTTCAACAAAAGTTAACTAGACTCTAGTTAACTTGACCCCACGTGATCAAATGATAAAAATATCCCTGATTAGAGAGAGGAAGAGAGAGAGCAAACAAGGGGCGACAGATTATAGGTGAGGAGAGGGGAGGGGAGGGGTCGGTGGGTTGCAAGTGGGGGTGGGGGGGGGGTCATATGACGACTTCTAGCAAGTGGGGGTAGGAGAGGGGGGGGGGTATGACGGCATCCCATAAGTGGGGGGAGGGGAGGGGCCAACGGGTTGAAGGTGGGGGGAGGGGAGTGGACGTCTTGCAGCAGGTTGTAAGTGGGGGGAGGGGAGGGGCCGATGGGTTTCAGGTGAATGGGAGGAGAGGGGACGTCGGAAGGCATCTAGCCAGTGGGGGGAGGTGAGGGGCCAACAAGTTGTAGGTGGAGGGAGGGGAGGGGGATTAGACGGTGCCCAGTAGGTGGGGGGAGGGGAGAGGGGTCCAGCGGCATCCAGCAGGTGGAGGTGAGGGGGAGGGCCATCCAACGACATCTAGCAGGTGGGGGGAGGGGAGCGGGGGATCCGACAGTGTCCAACATGTGGGGGGAGGGATTGTCGGGTTGCAGGTGGGAGGAGGGGAGGGGTGTTCTAACAGCATCTAGTGGGGGGGGTGGAGCAGGGGTAGCACCACCATCGGTCCATCGAGGCTATTAGAGAGAGAGAGATAGAGAGAGCGAGCGAGTGAGCAGGGGCCCACATTGAGGGTATTTTTATCTTTTGACATTTTAAAGATGAAATATTTTATAAAATATTCTATTTTTTGATAGTCACGGAATTTTGGACTTTTTAATAAGAATTAAAAGATTGTAATGATTTATATACACATCGCGTGAACTCAATAATTAACAAGTACTTAGTTATGATTGTAAAGGCTATACAAATCTCTTTTATTTTATATAAAAAAATTGTATGAATCTTATATGATAACCGAGGAAGAAGCATCTGAAATAGGAAGCGACGATAGTGATCTAAGATTTGTACATAGAGTTGAATCAGGAAGATTTGGTGATTTCGTAGGAAACAACTATGAGATAGAAATAGAATTAGGAGAAAAGATGGATGAGGAAAAAATAATGCCAAAAATTAAATCCAACAAAATATATAAAAGTCATTACAATATCTTCGAAAAATACATAATCAAGGATATAGAAGGAAACATCATGATAAAGGCACTAGATGGATTAGGAGTGTTCCCGTTGAAGATAGAGAAGAAAATAGTACAAATAAAGACTATTTTTAGATAAATTAAGCAGGGATGAATTTTTGAGATTTTTATATGGTTTCTGAAAAATATTGGCAGTTATCCTTTCCTAATATGATTCCATGTCTGTAGCATTCTTCAATAATTATTCTAACATGCTCTTCGTGTTCTTATGTGGACTTTGATAAAATTAGAATATCATCTATATAAACAACGTGAAAGTCGTACTTCTTAAAAATTCCGTCCATTCTTCTTTGAAAGATTTGTGGGGCATTCTTCAATCCAAATGGCATTACTAACCATTCGAATTGACCTATTGGAAAATTCTCTAACATTTGGCCCTATTCCATTGGAGTTTGACTTGATGCACACACCGGGTGGTGTGTAGCATCTTTAAATTTTTTTATTTTTTAAAATTATTTTAAAGTGACAATTAAGATATCTTAATTTAAGATATAAATTACATCACTATCTGATTATTTAAAAAATTAAAAATAAAATAAATTAAGTTTTTAAAAAATAAATTAAAACTATTCATTTGATATGAATTTTTATTTTTTAATTAATCTAATGATAACGTGACTTATATTTTAAATTAAAATATTTTACAAGTTATTTAAAAAATTAAAAATAAAAATCTTGTACACTGTGGGTGTGTACTGAGTCTTACTCAATGTTATCAGAAGCGAATCGGTGTCTGAACCGGACAATGAGCTGGTTCTGTTCGAACCGGTTGGGCCGTTCAATCGAACCGGTTTGGGCCGTGATGTCATTATAATATTGATATATGGTCCGACCCGATTCTATAACCTAAGACAATAAGAAATAAGATATAATGATTAAAATAAATAAACATACATGTATAATTATTAGTCCTGATTATGTAACTACTAACTATACAAATAAAAAAATAATAATAGTATGGTTAAATAAATTGATATTAAAATTTTATAATATTTCATTGATATTCACTCTTCACAATTGACATTTATAATCTTTTAAACATTTAAACTTCAAAAATATCTAAAATAAATGATAAATAACAACAAATTAGTAATAATAAGATACTTTTGTTCACACGTGAATATCATTTTGAATATTTAAATATTTTTATATTTTTTAAGTGTGAATTAGGTCTAACCGGATCGGACCGGTTCACCGGTCGAACCGCGGTTCGTCCGGTTCGTCCGATTTTCGTCCGATTCGTCTGATTCTTTAATATTAGATTGAACCAGGTCCAATCAGATCAATTTCTATACTAATCGCGGCTCGACCGGTTCGTCCGATTTTCGTTCGATTTGTCTGATTCTTTAATATTAGATTGAATTAGGTCCAATCAGATCAATTTCTATACTAATTCACGGTCAAACCGATTTAACCAACAGATCGAATTCGATTATGATAACACTGATCTTACTCATCCCGCTCTTACACAGCAACACCTGCTTGGCTCCGAGACACGCGCCCACGGGATACTTACAAAGAAAGAGACTTGAGGTAAATACCGACGTCCTCCTCCACATTACAAAGGATGGACAAGTCGCATTTACCGGGTCAAAATTTGGATCAAATGTCAAATTGTACACTAGCAATTAATTAACGTTATTGTACTCCAATGCCATGACCGGGGTAGAGACACTTTGAGCTCAACTCTTGTCTTCGTCTCTTCCAGGTTCCATCACAGAGCATCATCTCTCTCGTGGCACCTGTTTTAGCAGGGGATATGGTTGGATCGACGCACATTTAACCGAGTTCGTTTGATTTGGAAAATAGATTTAACCGGGGTTAAACCAAACCATGCCTTGAATGTGAGGTGAAGACTAACCCAGGATCTATATTTCGACCCAGCAGACAGAATTTACATTTTTAATTCGTTTCTTCACTAAATCAACCCAATAATTATTTTAAAAGTGATACTAATTCTAGACCCTAGAGAGTACTATGCGGCAATATATTTTTTTTAAAAAAAAGAAACATATTGTCCACGATGAATCTCATCTAATAGGTACATCTATATGTTCCGATAGACTATACAAATATGTATCTCAGATGAGACTCAATATAATGTAATTTTTTTTAATAAATAAATAAATTATTCTCATCCCTAATCACATAGGCCAAGAAAAACATGGTTATTGTCAGAAAACCCTGGACAGTGGACATTACATATGTATGCTGGCAACGGGGACTTGTTCGCAATTGTCCGTTTCCTTTCAAATTTCAAAACGCTGCAGATCCCGACCGTTGGTCTCTTCCCCTTCCCCCCTGAAGAGAGAAACAGGGAGAGGGAGAGAGAGAGAGGAAGCAGCCTCCAGCCCAAGTGAGGGGCTGCTCTGGGACCCCCATTTCCCACCTTGCAGCTCCCCCAAGCAGCTCTCGTTCTTGTAATCGCTTGAAGAGAGAGCCGCAAGCCAATCCAGATATCAGGAGCTTTGCTGCCAGATCGAGGCAGGCATCCCATCACTCCCCGCGAGACCAATGAGGCGCCATGGCTGGCAGCTTCCCCTCCACCCTCTACAGGTCCCATCCTTCTCTTCCTCTTCAGCTTTCCATTCCTCGGTATGGTTTCCTTCGTGGGCAAGAACAGGTGGACGCCTACTCTCACACTGAGCATGGTCACTTCTGCTCATCACAGGTGGTGGGCATGTCGGTGTTCGCCTTCCTGATCGCCGCCTTCTACGCCTTCCTCGGGCCATTTCTCGGCTGCAGGATAGCCGAGAACACCATCATCACGCTCTTCTCCTTCACGGTAGAAAAGCTTGCATTCTTCCTCCCCCCGGCCCCTGTTTTGCTTCTGGGCTCTGCACTGCTGGGCACTAAAATTATGTGGGCTTCCCCTCTTCTTCTCCAGGCGTCCTCAGTGGTGGTTCTGTTCGTGACGTGTACTGGAATTGACCCATCCGACAGGTCCGGCATTAAGAAGCAGAAGAAGAAGCGAGGAAAGAAGAAGAACAAAGGGCTGCCCAAGCTGAACTACAGGCTCATCTTGACACATATCCTGGTGAGGTTCTTCAGGAGGTTGGAGAAGAAGGTGCTCAGATGCTTCATAAGGAGGAAGTACTTCGAGCCCCTGAACGGCAGCAGCATCCAGATGGAGCCTCTGTTGCCATTTCCACTCGTTGTGGCCGCCGACGAGGGGATCCCCCCCGATCCGAAGGACGGCGACATCTCATTCTGCACCTTCTGTGATTCTGAGGTTGTATCTGTGCTCCAATTCTTGTTCTGATATTATCTGTACCCTTTTAGTATTATGTTCACTTTCTTGGGAATTATGTTGCCACTGTTCTAGACAGAAAGTTTGGTTAGTTAATCCAAAGTTTTACACGTTGGTTGTGGCAGTGTGTATGTAGACGTGGGCAATTCTTAGCTTTTACCAGATAAACAAGCAGTGTTAAACATCTTATTCACATCAGTATGTTCAGTTAAAAGGGGGGGGAAGATGTGAACTTTGGAGATTACCAAAGGCACTGGTGAATGATTTGTCAAGACTCCATTTTTCAGGTGAAGATCCACAGCAAACACTGCAGGACCTGCAACCGCTGCGTCGATGGATTTGATCACCACTGTAGGGTGGGAACAAAACCAAAATGCTGATGAATTTTTGAGTTAGCTGATGTGAACTCTGTATTCCATCCAGGTGATTGATTGGCATCCATAATTAAGATATTGTTGTTATCTTTATTTTCCCAGTGGCTGAATAACTGCGTTGGACGGAGGAACTACACCACCTTTGTCCTTC
This sequence comes from Amorphophallus konjac, assembly GCA_022559845.1. NCBI lineage: Eukaryota > Viridiplantae > Streptophyta > Magnoliopsida > Alismatales > Araceae > Amorphophallus > Amorphophallus konjac. Next base: position 994,751 of record CM040118.1, on the reverse strand, counting down.
TAATGGTCTTCGTCTTGCTGATGGTCAGTCTTCTTTCCACTCTTTTGAGTTCCTCCGTGTCAGCTATGTAGCCCTTCAAGCAGTAACAGAGAAGTCAGTGTGTGTTCTTTGCATATTCTTTCTTTGTTCTTCTTCTCTTTTTTTTCCTGATACTGTTACTTTTTACTGATATCTGCACTGCAGTTCATAGTGGAAGGAGGAACGGCTGTAGCAATTTTTGTCCGTTGCTTTGCGGATAGAAGAGGGATGGCAAAGGAACTGGAAGATAAACTTCATATACGGTTTCCGAGTGGCGTCCTTGCAGCTATTTCAGTAATACCCCGGTTATCTAGTGTTGCCTAAAGAACTTTTATCGGTTAAAAAACTCACTCAACTTTCATGAACGTTTGCTCTGGCATGTTACAGGCATTTCTGGTTTTGATGACGGCATACGGTACAGCGGCACTGGGGCAACTGTTCTTCTTCCATGTTGTTCTTATCAGAAAGGTGCCACCATTCTGCAATCCATTCATGAACGAAGCAAACTTGTTCCCATTATAGCCAGTATCTTTTAGTTGGTCTCCTCATGCTTACTACAGTCGTATTCTTGCAGGGGATGAGAACTTATGACTACATACTGGCAATGAGAGAACAGAGTCTGTCGGACCCATTTCATGATCTGGACTCCTCTTCCGACGAAAGCACAGATTTTGACACACCTGAGAAGAAGCCCTCTTTAGTATTATCCAGATTCATATGCTCAGGACACAAGCCGGATCAGGTCAGACACACACGCAAAATCTCTTAACTCATCATGTGGACAATATTTTCCACCTCTCAACCAGATTTCCAATGTGTATAAAAGAAATCATTTGCCACTCCAGAATGAGCCAAGATTGACAACCATAAGGGTAGATGGAGAACCCAATCTGCCTGCTTCCTCAAACCACCGCCCCAGCTTCAGCATCAACCCATGGAAGCTGATAAAAATGAGTAAGGAGAAAGCAATTGCTGCAGCAGAGAAAGCAAGAGAGAGAATGAGAAGACAGAACAACAACACACTGGAGACCACCACCACAACAGGAGGAGGAACTCCGTTGAAGCCACTGCCGTCAGAGATGAAAATGGGCCCCTCGGTAAGCCTAGAAAAGAGGAAGGCGATGGCCCTCGTGGAAGTGGCATCAGTGGTTCCCAAGGTATGGTTCCCCGGCTCACCCGGCGGTCGGTTCTTGAGCCCAAGGAGAAGGTTCTCTGGGTCACCCTCCTCCCCAAAGCGGCAACACAAGTACAGGAGCAACTTCGATCTGAAGCTCACAGAGATGTCAGGTGAGCTTGAGATGTACATCTCAAGGCAGGTTGTCTGCTCTGTTCTGAGGAAAAGTGGGGAGGACGGTGCATCTCCTGCTGGTCATCATCATTAAGTTGTTGAATTCCTTGTAATATTGGTGGTATGTACCATTCTTTCTCGGCCTCTGAGAAAAGCAAACTTGCAGGGATGCGCATGCATGTAGTCATCGGAACGTCTATTTATTATTTTGTCTTGTTATTGAGAAAATTGTTTTTAAGTTACCTAGACAGTAAGGTCCGCTTTGATAGCGGAGTTGCCGGGGGGTTGTCGAGGGTTGCACTAATTGAGTAGAGAGAATGCCTCATCTCTTTTTCACACAGTCACGACTAATCGATCTCGGGTAACGTTATCGACCCTCCGGGATAAATTATGTTACCCTTACTCGATTATCAAGAGGGCCCTGAGAAGTTCAGATACAACAACATACAACAAAGCAAACGCGAGCCATCAGATTTTTATTCTTTAAAAAATCTTGTACCATTTCTTTACTTGGGTGAAGCAAATTGAGTTAACCTTGCATTTATGATTGCAATTCTCCGTCGTTTTTTTTTACCATTTTTCATGCACTCGTAACAATTGCGTACCAACCAGCATTTTCGGCGGTGAATTATATACGATTAGTTAACATTTATTCCAAAACGATTAATTAACATTTATAAACATTGTTTGCTTAAAATATGAAGCAAGAACCGAAGGTTACTAGCATAATAACACGTATCTTGAAGGTTACACTAATATGGCATCGCATTCTACCGTCGAGGTTGGGCTCGCCAATCCCTGGTTTACGGGGTTTGGCAATGTTGCCTTACCACCGAACTCAGGAACTATGGGATGCAAATGATCAGAGTCAAACTTTTCAACATGCATTGGTAGGGCCGTCAATGGGTCGGGCTTAGGTCGACCCGACCTGAGCCCGACTTATCCATATTAAAGTCTAAGTCTGACCCGAACGTTACGAAGCTTAATGGCCACCAAATCAGAAACTGAAACAAAAATCTCGGGGCGGTTTTGGATTTGGGGCGGAGGGGATGGGAAGAAATAGCCCTATAAATAGATGGGTGATCCCCATCGGAAAGATACAAGAAAAGTGTTTCTATCGCCGGAGCCCCAAATCGCTACCCACAAACCAGTTTTTCTTCAACAGTGGTATCAGAGCCAAGTTAGATCCGCTGCCGCTGCCGCCAGCCCCCTTCTCGGCCGCTGCCGTCCGCGACCGCTGCCGCGACGACTGCTGCCGTGACGACCGCTGCTGCCGGCCCCTCTCGGCCGTTGCCGTCCGCGACCGCTACCGCGACGACCGCTGCCGCCGGCCCCTCTCGGCCGCTGCCGTCCGCGCCCGACGACCGCTGCCGCCGGCCCCTCTCGGCCGCTGCCGTCCGCGACTGCTCTCGGCCGCTGCCGTCCGCGACCCTCTCTCGGCCGCTACCGCCCTCTCGGTGCTGCCCTTTTTTTTCTTTCGTGGCTCTGCAAGAGGTAAAGAAATAGCTGTCAATTGGAATAGCTGTCAAATTCACATCACCTCATCACGTGGCTTCTTGCTTCGTGAGTCTTGTCTTTTCCTTCTTTTGTGATATCACTACAAGATCATAATAGTTATCCTTGACAATAGATATTGTAGACGGTATACTGTTAGCACATACATAATTATAATTATTGTTGTTCGTACTGCACATCTTTATAATTGTTTATATAACTGTTCAAAATACTATCAATATCCTGTTAAAAGGATTGTTTACAGATTGATATCCTGTTCAATTTTTTTGCTATTCGTGCTGTTCATAAGTAGATTGTATTAATTAGTTTGTGCTACTGAGAAATCTTCTATCCTGTTTCAATTATAAAACAGTGTTTAACTAATACATGATCAAGTTAGATTATTTACTCAAATATTAATTAGTTTGTGCTACTGTCCTTACATAAATGTAAGCTGCTTACCTTATCTTTGGAAACACACTATCAATAAAAGATTTATTTATTTGTATTACTTAGTTTAGCTTTGCTATATCTATTGCTCACTAATTTTAAACAAGATTGAACAAAACTTGTCAACCACTCACCAAATAAATTTGTTTTTGCTTATCATGTTTATTTTGAAAATATTGACCAATTCATATTATCTATTTCTCAGAATCTTTCTAGTCCTAATGGCCAGTAAGCTCATTGCTACGGAATTGGCAAAACTTGATAAGTTAAACGGAACCAACTTTGATATGTGGCACCGGAAGATTAGATTCGGACTTATCCATGACAACATTGAATATGTCATCGATACCAATGTCCCAGAACTTAGTGATGATTCTACTGAAGTAGAAAAGAAAAGGAGGGACCAATGGTTATCGGATGACAAGAAAGCTAGAACTTTCATGCTTATGTTCATGGAGGACAACTTAATCAAGTTTTTCGAAACTTATAGGACGTCCAATGAACTATGGAATGCTATCAAGGAGAAGTATGACACCAAGACAGATGTGAATACTCAACTCCTGTTGCATCGTTACAACACATGTAAGATGCAAGAAAGTGATAGTGTGATTGAGCATGTAAATAGAATGATTGTCATGGCTAAGGACCTATCTACTGCTGGAACTGAAATTCCAGAGAAGATGCAAGTGGCAACTATACTAAATAGTTTGCCATCTTCGCTTGATATGGCAGCCACAACATTGAGAATGAGCGGTTCCACTTTAACTGTCACGGACTTGCCAGCTAGACTAGCAATTGAGCAGGACATATTGGCTAGGAGAAAAGGACTAGAAGCGAACCTAGAAGAGGCCAACGCTGTAAACCGGAAGCCTTTTGTCCAAAGTCATGCCCATGGACCGAAGAAGCCACAGTTTAAGTATAAACCCAAAGGAAAGAAGGTTCCTACTGGTGCTTGCTATGGTTGTGGAAATTTTGGCCACTTTAAAAGCAATTGTCCCAACAAGCAAGAGAACAAGGGTGGAAATAGACGCCCAGGAAATGGAGGAACCGGGAAGAAAGAATTTATCGGCGTAACAGAATGTAACGCCGCACTGGCTGATTCAAATGAATGGTGGGTCGACTCTGGAGCTACTCGGCACATCGCAAAGACGAAGAAAGGGCTGGTAACCATGAATAGACTCAATGCTGGAGAACAGAGAGTATATATGGGGAACAACACTTACCTCGATGTGGAGGGTGTTGGAACCTATAGACTGGATCTTGGGGATAACATCATGGTCCTCAAAGATGTGTTTTATGCACCTAGAATTCGGCGGAACTTGATCTCTGTACCAGCATTGATGAAGAAAGGTCTTGAAGTCCGGTTCTATAATCAGAAAGTGTCAATAGGGAAAGACAAGAAAGTGCTTGCTATGGGGAAGTTTATCCCTGAGCATGATTTATTCTGTATCCCTGTAATTGACTACGAGAATAATAATATAGAAGTTTCTGAGTATCCTTTGTGTGCTTTGTCAGAATGTGATCTATGGCATTTTAGATTGGGACATCTCGGAAAGTCTAAAATGGAACAAATAGTAAAAATGAATTTACTACCGGGTTTGACAAAGGTGGAGTTATCACCTTGTGAACATTGTTTAGTCGGTAAAATGACTAAGAAACCTTTCTCGGTAGGGTACAGATCACAAGAATTATTAGAGTTAATCCACTCGGATATTTGTGGACCTCTAAGTACAAAAACATACAATAACAAAGAATATTTCATAACTTTCATAGATGATTATTCTAAGTATGCATATGTCTACTTAATTTCTAGAAAGTCAGAGGCATTTGATTGCTTCAAGAAATATAGAATGGAAGTAGAAAGGCAGCTTGGAAGGAATATAAAGGTGTTAAGAACAGATAGAGGTGGGGAATATAACTCAAAGGAATTTGAGTTATACTGCCAAGAATTTGGAATTAAAAGACATGTAACAATGCCTTATACGCCGCAACAAAATGGTGTGGCAGAAAGGAAAAATAGAACATTGATGAATGCTGTTAGATGTATGCTATCGCATTCAGGTCTCCCTAAGAATTTTTGGGGAGAGGCATTGCTTACAGCTAATTATGTCTTGAATAGAATTCCCACAAAATCTGTAGAAAGTACACCTTATGAATTATGGAATGGAAGGAAACCACAACTGAGTCATCTCAAGAAGTGGGGGTCTATAGCCCATGTTCTCATTCCAGAACAACTTAGAAATAAGTTAGAATCTAAAACCTTGAAGTGCAGATTCATAGGATATTGTGATAAATCATTTGGATATAAGTTTTTCCATAAAGAAAAGGGGGTCGTTGAATATAGGGATGCAACATTTCTAAAAAATCTAGAAGAAGAGGAACCTCAAGGAAATGAGAAAGAACCTCTGCTTGTAATAGATGATGACTATTACAATGATATCCCAAGAAATGATCCAGGAATTGAAGAGGAACCTCAGCCAGAGGTAGAACCTCAACAAGAAATAGAAAATGGACATGAGGTTGAACCTCAGCCTAATATAGAAAATGAACAGATTCCTATGAATGAAGCAGAACCTCATATACCTGCAATTGGCAACAAAAGAACTAGAAATCCACCTGCATGGATGGATGAATATTATTTGTATTCATGTGAGCCTTCATGTCTATCAGTAGACATAGACGAGGAAATTCATATAGATCCCGTGAACTATAATGATGCAATGAAATCGCAGGAATCTGATTTATGGCTGGAAGCCATGAAGGAAGAAATGAACTCCATGAAAAGTAATGGAGTATGGGAACTATGTGACTTACCTAAGCATAGAAAGGCCATTGGGTGTAAATGGGTATATAAGAAAAAGCTCCGTGTTGATGGGTCGGTTGATAAATTCAAGGCCCGGTTAGTTGCCAAAGGTTACAATCAGAAGGCAGGTATAGATTTTCAAGAAACCTATTCTCCAGTAGCAAAGTTTGCATCGATAAGAATTATCTTGGCCATTGTAGCGCATCTTGACTTGGAGTTATTCCAAATGGATGTCAAGACTGCATTCCTCAATGGAGACTTGAGGGAGGATATATATATGCAACAACCTGAAGGATTTCAGGAGGAAGGCCAAGAGGAAAGGGTATGCAAGTTAAAGAAGTCGATATATGGCTTGAAACAATCTTCTAGACAATGGTATCTCAAATTCCACGATACAATTATCCAATTTGGATTTGTTGCAAATAAGTTGGATAACTGTGTGTATGTCATGAAAAGTGGGAGCAGGTATATTATATTGTCATTGTATGTGGATGATATTTTGCTCGCCGGAAATGACATAGAGATGTTGAATAGAATCAAATCTGAATTAAGTGGAAAATTTGAGATGAAGGACATGGGTGAGGCATCCTATGTTCTTGGAATACAAATCCTGAGGGATAGAAAGTCTAGAATATTGAGTTTAAATCAAGAAAAATATTTACGGTCTATACTTAAGAGATTTGGAATGCACAACTGCAATCCGGCACCTACACCGTTGGTTCATGGAAAACGATTGGGAAAGGAGCAATGTCCTGGAGAGGGACAAGGTCCGCTCAAGGTGTAATGTCCTGGATCTCTATTGGATATTTATTAGGTTTTTCGGATGCCTCATTTTCAACCGTTCACCATCTCTCTTCGTTCTCTCTCGTTTCAGGGTCTCTCGGCGCGGGGTGCACACCGTTGCGGAGTTGGCCGAGGCGAGGACGCGATGGAGTGATCGGGACGCGGGATGGGGCGGCGGTTTGAGCGTGGCGGGCGCGATCCCTCGGTGGATTCCGAGAGGGCGTCGTTCGTGATTCGGTGGTTTTCGGCGTGGTTTAGTCCCCTTGGGGCGCGGTTTCTTCGGTGGAGGTAGGGAGATGGATCACCACTTCGTCCTCTACGTTTTCCCTGTTTTTGTGCGTGGTTTGGCGCTAGAACGGGTTAGATCGGGCCGGTTTGGGAAAAACTGATGTTTTTGGGGTTTTCAGGGTTCGCCGGAGAACGGCAACCATTCTCGGTCTAGTTAGTGTTAAAATGACCGCTGGGATGTCTGGATCCCATTCACGTAGGTTTCGTGTCGATTGGTCGTCATTCGGGGCCGGTAGGAGTCCGGGAACCTCGGTGACTCGTTTTGGGTCGATTTAAGGAAATCGCCCTGATCTCGCGATCCGGCGCGTGCATGTGGTGTTTTTAGCCTCTAGGGATTGTGTTTCGTTGTGTGGTCCTTTTGAGACCGTTCATCCCCTTGTGTGGTCAGTTTTAGACCATTCATCCCGTTGTATGGTTCCCGTGCGACCGCTCATCCTGTTGAGTCGTTTGGTGTGTCGTTGGCCGGTTCGGGTCAACCCGGTGTGACCCAGTGGTTGACATGTGACCCGGTGTGTGTGTCTCGACGGTTCTGTCCAGCTCGAGATGGTTGTTCTGGATGACTCGAAGTATCGTCTCACCTCGGTCCGCGTGTCCAGGTGTGCTGAGGGTCTTGGTGTTCCCTCAGATTTTCGTGAGTTGTTTCCTCCGTGTGAGTCGTTTCCCGGCTTAGGATTAGCTCGATTGGCGGTGTGTTACCGCTTTGCACGACGATCTTGACCCTGAGTTGCGTAACTCAAGGATCGTGGTGTTTGCAGGTCTAGTTGTCTTATCTTGAGTCTGTTGGCAGTTGGTGTTCTGCCTTTGTGCTTTGTAGTACGGGCGACAGCGCGGCCTGGCCTATCAGTACTCCAGCACTCGTGTTTCAGAGTCTCCGTGTCTTGTGAGCCTCCACTGGTTGTAGCCCTACGACGCGGTCGACCCACCAGGGAGAGGTGGTAGGGTATCCCGATTAACGGTTCCTAAGCTGTTCCGTGGGCCCCCGGCTTGGCCGTAGCGTCCTACGGAGGGGGAAAAACTAGCTAGAGGGCCTGGCTCAGGCAAGAGCCAGTGTGTGCACACGTGGTCAGGGGCTGAGGACATGCGCCGACGGGCGTGACCCTGACTAGTCACTTGTTACTGTAGCTCCTGTTCTGGTGCTGTGGTTGTGTCGTAGTCTCTGTCGGGCCGTTGTGACGACAGTGTAGACGAGACACTTGTCGGCGCAGCATAAGACGTCGCGGACGCAGTTGGCCGTTCTACTTGTGAGGTGGTCGTAGTCTCTGTCGGGCCGTTGTGACGACAGTGTAGACGAGACACTTGTCGGCGCAGCATAAGGCGTCAGTGGACGCAGCTGGCTGTTCTTCTAATGAGGAGGTGCTTCCGTCACATGACGCGTGACTCTCGTGTTTTCTCGGAGTCTGTGTTTCCCTTCTGAGTTGGTCTGTTCTGGGCTGGGCCTGGACCAGCTTGGTGTGGTACACGACGCTCCGGTCGTGTACGTGGCTGTGCTTTGGTGAGCGTACACGGCAATTGGGGCGTGCGTGCGCCCGAGTCTCTCTGTGTCGTGGTTCGAGTGGCTTTGAGCGCCGTGGTTTGTCGGCGGCTGTATTCTGGTGAATGCGGCTTTTATCTTCTTTTAGCAATAGCTGCTCTTTCCGTTGACGGCTTTCTTTTACAGCTTTCTAGTAGTAGTTTTCCTGCTTTGCTATTACTGCTGTTTTCGTGTTGCGTGTTACTGCGTTGCTTCCAGTGGGGATCCGCGTGACCCCTACTGAGCCAGTGACACGAGGCTCACCCCTGCTTTTCAGGTGGGGTGACGTGTTCGTTCTGCTTCCGCGGGTCCTGGAGTTCGAGTAGTAGCTGCCAGCTGGTACCTCCGTCGGGCTTCCCCCGACTTCTCGGTACATCTTTTCTTTCTGTCGACTGTACTGTTAGACTGCTGTCTTTAGCTTTGAACTTGACTCTGGTATAGAATTGTTTAAAATCTGTTAATTAAAATGTACTTTTATTTCTGCTACTTTAGCAAACCGATCTAATGGAATTTAATTGCTTGCTGTTATATCTGTCAGTTCAATGTACTACACGACAATCCTTTTTCCCTTCGGAGCTTTACCGCTCTTGGGAGGCCTCGCGGGTTCCAAGTGGTATCAGGTGTATTCGATAGTCCTATCGGGTATATCTGGTATCCGGAATCCGGGTCGTCACAGTTGGTATCAGAGCGTTGTTGTGTGAAGTACATGGGAATCTCAGATATACAGTTTCCAGAGTCGTAAAAGTCTAGTACAGTCTTCAGCTGGCGTTAGGTTTCGTGATTTCCGTTTCTTGTCGTTGTGGGTCTTTTCTTGGTAAGCTGCTCGATGCATGACTCGTTCCTCTGTAGTCGTGTGTCCAGCTACTGTCATGCCTTGAGGTGACCCAGCTTGCAGTTGTGTTCCGTGGTTCTGTGTCCTGTGCGGAGCCGGAATCCTGCAAGTGCTGCTGCTGTTGTTTTTATAAGCGCTGTTTCTTTATGATTTTGTTTGTCTATCATTAGTAATTTGTGGACCAACTCATGTCGGTTCGCTTTGCTATACTCTCTTCCCTGGTAGAGTTAGCTTGCGACTCGATCAGGTGTCTCGTGGTCCGGTGATGTTGTTGTGCTGTCGTTTCTCCGTGAATTTGTCACTGGTGTCCCCTGTGCTAGGTGTTCCCTGTCGCCTTTGGCACTGGAGCCGATGATGTTGTCAGGCGGTCAGCTGAGAGGACTGTGTTTCCTTGTTTAAGCTGCTCCCTGATGTGTTTGTCGTTTTGTTTCTCGGTATCTGTTGTTCTGGCAATCGTGTCTCTTTTCCCTGTGAGACGTAAGCGATGTTGCCGCGCTTCAGAGGTGTCGGACGTCTGTTCCCTTGTGTCGCGCTCACTTCCGAGCGTGTACTCGTGATAATGGTCTGACGATGTTCCTCTGGGCTTTGTTTCTCGTGTTTTGTGTCGTTTCGCAGTTAGGTTGTCGGGTTGTTCTTCCCTGCTTCTTCCTTCTTGTAGTCCTTAATTTCGAGGACGAAATTTCTTAAAGGAGGGGAGGATGTAATGTCCTGGATCTCTATTGGATATTTATTAGGTTTTTCGGATGCCTCATTTTCAACCGTTCACCATCTCTCTTCGTTCTCTCTCGTTTCAGGGTCTCTCGGCGCGGGGTGCACACCGTTGCGGAGTTGGCCGAGGCGAGGACGCGATGGAGTGATCGGGACGCGGGATGGGGCGGCGGTTTGAGCGTGGCGGGCGCGATCCCTCGGTGGATTCCGAGAGGGCGTCGTTCGTGATTCGGTGGTTTTCGGCGTGGTTTAGTCCCCTTGGGGCGCGGTTTCTTCGGTGGAGGTAGGGAGATGGATCACCACTTCGTCCTCTACGTTTTCCCTGTTTTTGTGCGTGGTTTGGCGCTAGAACGGGTTAGATCGGGCCGGTTTGGGAAAAACTGATGTTTTTGGGGTTTTCAGGGTTCGCCGGAGAACGGCAACCATTCTCGGTCTAGTTAGTGTTAAAATGACCGCTGGGATGTCTGGATCCCATTCACGTAGGTTTCGTGTCGATTGGTCGTCATTCGGGGCCGGTAGGAGTCCGGGAACCTCGGTGACTCGTTTTGGGTCGATTTGAGGAAATCGCCCTGATCTCGCGATCCGGCGCGTGCATGTGGTGTTTTTAGCCTCTAGGGATTGTGTTTCGTTGTGTGGTCCTTTTGAGACCGTTCATCCCCTTGTGTGGTCAGTTTTAGACCATTCATCCCGTTGTATGGTTCCCGTGCGACCGCTCATCCTGTTGAGTCGTTTGGTGTGTCGTTGGCCGGTTCGGGTCAACCCGGTGTGACCCAGTGGTTGACATGTGACCCGGTGTGTGTGTCTCGACGGTTCTGTCCAGCTCGAGATGGTTGTTCTGGATGACTCGAAGTATCGTCTCACCTCGGTCCGCGTGTCCAGGTGTGCTGAGGGTCTTGGTGTTCCCTCAGATTTTCGTGAGTTGTTTCCTCCGTGTGAGTCGTTTCCCGGCTTAGGATTAGCTCGATTGGCGGTGTGTTACCGCTTTGCACGACGATCTTGACCCTGAGTTGCGTAACTCAAGGATCGTGGTGTTTGCAGGTCTAGTTGTCTTATCTTGAGTCTGTTGGCAGTTGGTGTTCTGCCTTTGTGCTTTGTAGTACGGGCGACAGCGCGGCCTGGCCTATCAGTACTCCAGCACTCGTGTTTCAGAGTCTCCGTGTCTTGTGAGCCTCCACTGGTTGTAGCCCTACGACGCGGTCGACCCACCAGGGAGAGGTGGTAGGGTATCCCGATTAACGGTTCCTAAGCTGTTCCGTGGGCCCCCGGCTTGGCCGTAGCGTCCTACGGAGGGGGAAAAACTAGCTAGAGGGCCTGGCTCAGGCAAGAGCCAGTGTGTGCACACGTGGTCAGGGGCTGAGGACATGCGCCGACGGGCGTGACCCTGACTAGTCACTTGTTACTGTAGCTCCTGTTCTGGTGCTGTGGTTGTGTCGTAGTCTCTGTCGGGCCGTTGTGACGACAGTGTAGACGAGACACTTGTCGGCGCAGCATAAGACGTCGCGGACGCAGTTGGCCGTTCTACTTGTGAGGTGGTCGTAGTCTCTGTCGGGCCGTTGTGACGACAGTGTAGACGAGACACTTGTCGGCGCAGCATAAGGCGTCAGTGGACGCAGCTGGCTGTTCTTCTAATGAGGAGGTGCTTCCGTCACATGACGCGTGACTCTCGTGTTTTCTCGGAGTCTGTGTTTCCCTTCTGAGTTGGTCTGTTCTGGGCTGGGCCTGGACCAGCTTGGTGTGGTACACGACGCTCCGGTCGTGTACGTGGCTGTGCTTTGGTGAGCGTACACGGCAATTGGGGCGTGCGTGCGCCCGAGTCTCTCTGTGTCGTGGTTCGAGTGGCTTTGAGCGCCGTGGTTTGTCGGCGGCTGTATTCTGGTGAATGCGGCTTTTATCTTCTTTTAGCAATAGCTGCTCTTTCCGTTGACGGCTTTCTTTTACAGCTTTCTAGTAGTAGTTTTCCTGCTTTGCTATTACTGCTGTTTTCGTGTTGCGTGTTACTGCGTTGCTTCCAGTGGGGATCCGCGTGACCCCTACTGAGCCAGTGACACGAGGCTCACCCCTGCTTTTCAGGTGGGGTGACGTGTTCGTTCTGCTTCCGCGGGTCCTGGAGTTCGAGTAGTAGCTGCCAGCTGGTACCTCCGTCGGGCTTCCCCCGACTTCTCGGTACATCTTTTCTTTCTGTCGACTGTACTGTTAGACTGCTGTCTTTAGCTTTGAACTTGACTCTGGTATAGAATTGTTTAAAATCTGTTAATTAAAATGTACTTTTATTTCTGCTACTTTAGCAAACCGATCTAATGGAATTTAATTGCTTGCTGTTATATCTGTCAGTTCAATGTACTACACGACAATCCTTTTTCCCTTCGGAGCTTTACCGCTCTTGGGAGGCCTCGCGGGTTCCAAGTGGTATCAGGTGTATTCGATAGTCCTATCGGGTATATCTGGTATCCGGAATCCGGGTCGTCACACAAGGTGCCATATGCTGAGGCAGTTGGAAGCTTAATGTATGCAATGATGAGTACAAGACCGGACTTGGCATACCCAGTGAACTTGGTAAGTCGATATCAAGCGAATCCTGGTCCAGCGCATTGGGAAGCTGTTAAAAGGATTATGAAATATTTGAAAGGAACTTTGCACCACAAACTAGTGTATCAAGCTGATATGCTTGAGGTATTTGGTTATTCAGATGCAGACTTTGGAGGAGACAAAGATGACGGAAAGTCCACTTCGGGACACTTATTCATCTTTGGTGGTGCAGCTGTTTCTTGGAGTAGCAAGAAACAGAGGTGTGTTGCAAGATACACACAGGAAGCTGAGTATATTGCTTGCAGCATGGCAACTACTCATGCAGTCTGGATAAGACGGTTCTTGATAGATTTAGATCTAAATTTGGTCAATGAACCAATAGAGATCTATTGTGATAATCAAGCGGCAATTAGCTTGATTAACAGCGGAGCAAATAGCTCACGCGGAAAGCATATAGAAATACAATACCACTACATTCGGGATATTGTGCAGAAAGGGGAAGTGAAAATAACTTATGTCCCCACCAGTGATATGATTGCCGATCCTTTGACGAAAGGACTCCCGGCGGAAAATTTCATTAAGCATGTTGGCTTAATGGGGCTCATGAATATATGAGCATAGAGAATATTTTCATGAACAATGAAAATAATGATACCTCTGACGGATAGTGGGAGTGTATCGGAACAATACTCACAGATAGTGAGAGTACAAAGAAATACTACCCATGGATAGTGGGAGTGTTAGAATAAGAATTATACTTACATGAATAGTGGAAGTATGATGATTTGTCGGCCAAGTGGGAGATGTTGTAACGTCCGAACGTTACGAAGCTTAATGGCCACCAAATCAGAAACTGAAACAAAAATCTCGGGGCGGTTTTGGATTTGGGGCGGAGGGGATGGGAAGAAATAGCCCTATAAATAGATGGGTGATCCCCATCGGAAAGATACAAGAAAAGTGTTTCTATCGCCGGAGCCCCAAATCGCTACCCACAAACCAGTTTTTCTTCAACAGAGCTTGAGATGTACATCTCAAGGCAGGTTGTCTGCTCTGTTCTGAGGAAAAGTGGGGAGGACGGTGCATCTCCTGCTGGTCATCATCATTAAGTTGTTGAATTCCTTGTAATATTGGTGGTATGTACCATTCTTTCTCGGCCTCTGAGAAAAGCAAACTTGCAGGGATGCATGCATGTAGTCATCGGAACGTCTATTTATTTTGTCTTGTTATTGAGAAAATTGTTTTTAAGTTACCTAGACAGTAAGGCCCGCTTTGATAGCGGAGTTGCCGGGGGGTTGTCGAGGGTTGCACTAATTGAGTAGAGAGAATGCCTCATCTCTTTTTCACACAGTCACAACTAATCGATCTCGGGTAACGTTATCGACCCTCCAGGATAAATTATGTTACCCTTACTCGATTATCAAGAGGGCCCTGAGAAGTTCAGATACAACAACATACAACAAAGCAAACGCGAGCCATCAGATTTTTATTCTTTAAAAAATCTTGTACCATTTCTTTACTTGGGTGAAGCAAATTGAGTTAACCTTGCATTTATGATTGCAATTCTCCGTCGTTTTTTTTTACCATTTTTCATGCACTCGTAACAATTGCGTACCAACCAGCATTTTCGGCGGTGAATTATATACGATTAGTTAACATTTATTCCAAAACGATTAATTAACATTTATAAACATTGTTTGCTTAAAATATGAAGCAAGAACCGAAGGTTACTAGCATAATAACACGTATCTTGAAGGTTACACTAATATGGCATCGCATTCTACCGTCGAGGTTGGGCTCGCCAATCCCTGGTTTACGGGGTTTGGCAATGTTGCCTTACCACCGAACTCAGGAACTATGGGATGCAAATGATCATAGTCAAACGTTTCAACAAATCCGACGGGGATTCATGCATCGATAGGGTTGTCAATGGGTGGGACCCGGGCCGAGTTTAGGTCAACCCGGCCTGAGCCCGACTTATCCATCTTAAAGCCCAAGTCTGACCCAGATCCGCCCTATGTCGAGCCGAGTCGGGTCGAGCCCGATATTATTTAAAAAATTCAAAGTCTGGTCCGGCCCGACAATTTAAATAAAAAATAAAAAATTTAATATATTTAATAATATAAAATTTATAATCTCACTAAATTAATTAAAATTTTGATATTAATTACATAATTTGTGTGAAAATAGAATTTAAAATTTTCTAATTAAATAAATTAACATAATTTTAACTAAATAATTTTTTAAATTTAAAGTCAGAATAAAAAGAGAGAACGGGCCTGGCCGGCCCGCGGGCTAAACTCAAAGCCCGAGCCCGGCCCGCAGGTCAAGTCGGGCTAGACTTTTAAGCCCGACTAAAAATTCACGGGCCGAAAAAGATCTTGCGGCCCGGCCCGAAATCGTGCCAAGCCCGCGGGCCTGTCGGGCCGGCTAGGCCCATTGACAACCCTATGCATTGATCATAAAATGTAGGGTTCTTTTTTTTTGGCATATAAATCACTGTTAAATGTTTAATTGTAAAAATATCTTACATGGTGAAGATGTATAAATTTGAGGTGTCTCTTTTGAGGTATTGTCCTCGTCACGTCCAATCCGTCCTTTCTTTGCTGGTAAAAGATCCCTCAAAGGAGAAGATTTGGGTCTTGTTTATAAGCACATTGTCCATCTTTGTAGTTTCCAATACAGATTGGGATGTCTCATTTAAGGTATTGTCCCCGCTACATCTAGGAGCGACTAAAATTTTGTCCTTTTTTGTTAATAAAAGAACCCTCAACGGAGAATACTTATGTCTTGTTTATAAACACATGTCCATCTTTGTAATTTTTAATATGGAATCTTTTGAACCCCCTTCTGTCTCTGCATATAGAAATATATTAGGAAAATATCTTTAACTTTATCAAAATAATCAAAAAATATAGCCGTAGTTAACTTCTGTCCATAAAAATATAAATATTTCAAAAAGATTCGAATATTTTCATTTTTTGTTGTTAAATGGTCAAAATATTTCTCTCAAATTTTAAAATTTCCATCTTTATAAAAAGGGGGGGGGGCTCGTAGGGGACTTCCCTCTCTGGCCCAGCAACCCCCAAGCGCATCCCCCTCCCTCCCGTCGGAGGTCTCTTCAAACAGAGTTTGCCGTCCCGGTGCGGGTCGCCCTGACCCACACGACCCGACCTAGGGGACGGACAGGACGCCTGGATTGTGGGTCGTCACCGGGACGATTCATTATTTTATTATTATATTATATTATATTATATATAATGTTTTTTATTTTTTAATATATATTATATATATAATTTTTTTATTTTAACATGGAACGAGATGAACCGAGACGGACCGAGATCAGACCAACCCGACCCGTCCCAGACCGTGACCGAGACAACGAGTCGATCGAGATGATAAACCCTGCCTTCAAAGCCCCCCTCCCACCTAGGGATGTCAATGGTAACCGATAATCCGATAACCGTCCGTTTCGTTAGCTTAACGAACAGCAAATGGATAGTATTTTTCTTTCCGATAAATTAACGGATACGAATACGGATATATCCGGTTTCTTAGCGGATACGGATACGGATACACCTCATTCCGAATCCGTATCCGTCCGTTACCGTTAAACAAGTTTGTATTTGACTCAAATAATTTAGTGTCTTGAAGAAAATGATATTGAAGATGAGATATATGTATAATTTAAGTCATTTTTATTTTTATGATGGTAAAATATTTTTAAATTATAAGATCTTTTTATAGTTTTTTAAATTATCAAGTTAATATATTCTTTATTTTTATGAAAGGTATGTAAAGAATGAGAATACAATAGAGATTAAAGTCCAAAAGAGTTAATTTATTTTATTATTTAACCTATATATGTTTCATATTGTCTTTGGGGATATTGTAATATTATATATTTGTATACTTTTAATTGCATTATATGTTGACTCATGAATAATGATGATATGAGAACTAAATTGAAATAATTTTGTTTATCATATGGATTTTTCTTTCAATTTAAATTTTTTTCTAATTGAGTTAATTTATATCTTAAATTTTAATCTTATATGTACTTTTATATCCGGTAACTATCCGCTAACCGTCCGTTAACCGTATTTTTCGGATACTCGATAACGGTTTTCGGATACACCACTTTTCAAATACTTAACGAACAGCAAACGGATACATTTCTTCCTTATCGGATACGGATACGGATAGTCCACTATCCGGACCGTATCCGACCCGTTGACATCCCTACTCCCACGGAACCCACCCTTTCAAACTCTCTCTCTCTCTCTCTCTCTCTCTCTGAGCCACCGCCACTCCCTACAAATCGTCGGTGACAATGAGAGAGAGATGAGAGAGAAAGAGAGCGAAGGTAACACCCCCCCTTCCAGCTCGCCCCCTCCCTCCCGTTGGAGGCACCCCTTCAAACTCGCTCCCCCCTCTCTCCAAGCCGTCGCCGCTCCCTACAAATTCCCCTCCCGTCGGACCCTGCTACCTCTCCTGCCGGACCCTGCAAGTCCCCTCCCGCCAAATCTATCGAGAGGCCGAGAACGTTGAAGACAACGTCGTCGATCCTCCAACCCCCCTCCATCGTCGTCTACGAGTGGTGCGAGGTGGCCTCGCGCAATCGGAAGATGGTGGCCACTGACTGCCTTTAGTGCGCAACGAGGACTCCATCGACCTCTCTGTAGTCTCCGAAGTTGTTGCCGATGAGGACACGCCTGATCACCTCTGTCGGACCCTCGCTCCGCTCCACCACCGTTGCCTGGTCGGTCGATAGGATCAGCACGAGACAACAGTCGTCTCCCAAACCCTTTTCCCCAACGCATTGGGCCCTCGCAAACACACGCACATATACACATACACGGACACAAAGATGAAGAGTGTTGAGAGGGAGGGTTACTGCTAACTCCGGCAACGGCTGAAGGGTTTGCATATAGAGATGCCCTAGATAACCCCACGGTTAGTGGAGGTGGAGCCATCTGCGTCGACTTCAACGTATGCATCGAAGGCGCTGAAGTTGGAGTGCTCCTCAACAACAGGATGGAGGGCCCTGGGACGCCATCGATGCCGCCAATGGTATCTTCTGCTCTGTAAACCACAGCCATTGGCCATTCGATTTATAGACCATCCATTACCCATTAGCAAGTGACGACTTCAAGTTACTCATCCAAACAGAACACAACACGTACGTAGGACCTAAATGCACAGAAATACATTAAAAAAAGGCGAGTCTCTTATTGTTTTTCTCGTGGATAAACAATTCAGGGATGCTGAGGCTGCTCAATTTCACATCCCACTGCTGCAAGAGTGTCAAGGAAACATGAGGCTGAACACTGTCTCGTTATCATTCCCCATCCGAGGAGACACGATACGCCAAGCAACAGCTTAAGCTGTTCTCCCTTTTGAGTTCTCCTCCTTGGGGTTTTAGCCTTTTCCAGGGGAAAAATGGTAAAAAAAAATACAAGGTAATTTCATCAATCTTAGTCACTGCTTTTTGATCGAGTATATGATGCTGTCTGTTTGAATCAAAAACTTTCAGTATCCTAAGTCCAGAGTCGGCAAATGAGTAATTACAAGAGGTGGGATCAAGAAGCCTCGTGATTGAGAAATCCTGCATCCACTGAGGGGCCTTTTATTGCTCAGTTGCTATCGATCTCAATTTGCAAACATAAATGGGGAGGGAAAATTGGAATAGAAAGATGTGAGAGTTCGAAGTACAGTAGCTAAAGCAGACGGTGATCTTCCACACTACATCAAATTTGACTGGCCTGTCTAATCCATGGCCTGACATTTGAACACCTGCAGGCAATTTAAGGATCAGCACAAACTCGGGATCAAAAGATAGCTGTCAAGTTTCATGTCTGCAATCCCAAAGTCTCCCGTTCTTTTGTTAGAACCACAGTGGTCTCCTGCAGACATTAACTGGGTTCTGGTGGAACCAGTTTAAGGCTACGCATCCACTCACAGAAACTGAGGTCATCAAAGTGAATAAAGCTGCTCTTTAATTTCACTCTCTGCTCTGGGGTTAACGACTGCAGCAGAGGGAATCTTGCTTCCTGAAACCATAAACAAAAACATTCTGTAGATCTAAGAATATTTCCAAGTTATCTGTGAATTGATGAGGACAACGTCACGTTGCCTCCAATTGAAAAATAGATCACAAGTACACAATCTGAAGGCATAGACGACATCACATCAGTTTATGATAAACTACACGAGAGAAGGAAGAGTACCACCATTGGTCCAGACTGGTGGGATGGGAAAAAGGATATTTCTTGGGGTCCACTCCAAGAAAAAAAAAATCTTGGAGTGGACCCCCAGAAACCATCCCATCAGTCAGGACACCTCACCCTTGCTTGCACACCTAGGTGTGTCAGCAAGCATTACTCGAGAAGGAACTATACCTGCTCATATGGAGGATCCCTGTGTGCTGGTATTAGCCGAGAAACAAAGTACCGTGCTTGAGAACTTCCCTCCTGAAAAAACACCAAAGCAGACAGAATATTTTCCCTCATGTAATGACCCTAAAATCAAACCAGAGACAGTGGGTAGCATGCTGAAAGGGATCTAATTAAGCCACTCAACGAAAAGTTGACTCGAAAAATAAGTCCAATTACTTGATAAAACTGTTGCACCTCATTTTCGGGAATGTTTGAAAATAAACCAAGCAAGATATATTTTTCTTAAACTTCATGTACCCAAATGCAAAAAGCGAACAACTTTTGCCTGGGAAACAGTGAAAATCACATGGCCAACACATTAAAACTGATGGATTAAATTAGCGTTTACGAACTTTGAAGGCAAGGATTCTTGGAGCAGGGAAACGTTGCTCGGTCAGTTCCTCAGCCAATGTTCTACATGCTGCCAAGGCTGCTGCACTTTGCCCTTCTTGAGCTGCAAGCTCAGCACCCTGTAAATTGAGTGCCAGACTGTCAGTAAAAATCAGACAGGAGTTTAAAAGCTTAAGATACCCAGAAAATAACAAGGAGCTTCGATGACACACCATAAGTGGCATCTATAATTGCCTAAAAGAAAATGGTCACAGGGATATCTCATGCCCAACAGTAACCATGCAATGTCAAAAATGAAATGCTTCATATAAAAAAGGGTCATTTCATTCATTCATTGAGTAACAAATAAAAATTGCACAAAAAAACCTGCTTATGAAGTGGATGTAAACAACATTGTTTCCCATGCCGAGCAACAAAGATCTGCCACAACTGAGTATTGGATTTTTGTTCAGTTAGCTCAATGATTCTAGATATACACCCATATTCACCATGGATGAGGTCTATGTAATGGATGCCACTTTATAACAACATGAAAAGAAGAATGGAGATAAAAAAAAAGTGCATTGCAGTTCCAATGAACAACACCCGGATGAGTGGCTTTTCTATTGTATGCTTGTCAGTGAGCCACAGAAGAGCAGGAAATGGGATATATTGAAGGGTTTTTTGCATATAAATCATTGTTAAAATGAAACTTTCTGATTTATCATTCTTGCATTTGCATTTGCACCCATATTACTAAAAATGCCGATATTGTGCAAAAGGATCACAGTATGGTCTTTCTGCACATGTTTAAGCGGTCTTTTTTACACATATAAGCAGTGCAAAAGACCACTCAATGGTCTTTTTGCACAATATCAACATTTTTAATGATACGTGTCATGCGTGCAAACACAAATGTAGGAATGATAAATCTGCAAATTTTGTTCTAACAATCGTTTACATGCAAAAATCCTTATATTGAAACATGAGCATATGGGTGCCAAAGAATGGCATGATGAGATATTCTTCAATAGGATACACGTCTTAAAAATCCTTTGCACAATGATAGAGGTTGTCCCCAACAATTTGGACAAATGAGACACGGAGGAGACCTTAGAAACATGAGAGCTACAATGAAATAGAAAGAAAAAGAGGAAGAGGAATATATGATAAGAAGCACACAAGAAGGAGGTGGGAAAGGTTTGATAAGTGCAAGACAGTGTTGTCACTGTGCAACCAGGCTGAACATACACACATCCAACAATCTAAAAACCCTATAACACATTTACAACCGTGAAAGCAGGTAGCACACTAGAGTAGGCATTAAGTTATCCAAATTTGACACAATGCTTGTGTAACAACCTGCAGCACTGGAACATAAAGAAATCACACTAGGATCATGCCTACCAAAGTTGCGATACAACAAAAGAGCCATAGTAGAAGGTCAAAATAAGGGACAGTAGTTTAACTATGCATTCAGAGCTAAGGAGTGAAAGAACTTATAGTCAGCATCCCCAAGCAAAGAAGGGCACCCTCTACCGCAGTTAGCTACATTAACATATGAATACCCCTGCAGTCCATAGCTCAGTTGGTCAAAGCAGAGGTTATACATACAAACTAGCCTAGGGTTGAAAAGATGAGCGGTGTATGCAGGTACCTTACACTACACGTGGTTCTCAGCACTATGATTATGCTCAGCATCCTACCAACAACATCCAGTGCCAGAACAGATTATCTTCCAAAAGGATAGCTATTCGTTTTACAGCCTTTTCCCATAAAGGTTACATATATAAAGTATAAACTACCCGAGGGCTGAAATGGTGAGGGGTGGTTTGCAGGCGGCTTACACCACACGGGTCTTGGCACCAAGCATGCTTATGCTCAGCATCCAAACAAAGACATCCAAAGCCACAATAGATAAAAGAGAAATGATATTTAGTAGTTGTTCTTGTTCGACTTACATGGAATGGAAATAACCAAATCAACCATACTTACATCTCTTGTCAAAAGCTCAAAATATTGCAGCAAACAAATAACAGTCAAAATACAGTACCAAACAGATAGCAATGCCCTAAAAATTCCTCAATGTGGTTCAAACTAACTTTTGCATGGTTTAGTAAGTAAAGAAATTATAGATGCTCGATCAAGGAACCCCAAAATGATGGTAAGTATCAGTGATACTGTCTGCAGGGCTGCAGTTGCCCTGTTCCTCACCGAGCTTACCCTTAGGGGCATCCTCAATATCCAAAAGATACAAAATTCAAAACTACTGGCAAATGCTTGACAGCTTATCTGAAGAATATCAACCCCCCTCATAAGGAATGATCATAAGTTTATCATAATCAATAGCTTGATGTGGATATGCCCTCAAACATGGTCAGCAGCCAGTCACCACACAGAAAGTGAGGTCAGAAGAATCAGAACATAAGAACAACATGAAATCTGCAAGCATCATTCAACTGAGCACTAAAAGAATATCTGATTTGTGTGGTCATGTCAGGTATGTATTGGTAATTTAATAGCCCCCAAATATCATAATATAAGTACTGCTACTTCCAAAATATATTTTTCCTTTCACAAACAAACACTGTTTTAAAAGGCGGTAATCTAGATGACTCAGATAGGCCAGCTGCCTTGGTTACCAACTCAACTTTTTTTCTGGATGGTTCTCAATAGGTTTGTTTCATCCTTACTTGCCTAACACCTACAATATTGCATGGCATGAACTTATGTCTTTTAGTTGTTGGATAAGACTAAAAGTTTGGGAGCTGCATGAATATTATTCAATGGACAAAAAAGTCACTCCTAGTTATGTAATGATTAGGTCTGCAACAAAAGAGAAAACATTGCACTGGCTTTGCAGCAACGAACAGTGAAACAAATAATAGAGATAAGCATCATATAACAGACAATTCTTCATGCCTCCTATTTTTATTCCAAGAGTACAAGTTCAAGCAACCCCTCTCTAGCATCCTACCCAGGTGATGTGCTTTCACCCTACCCAAAGGACCACCGTCTATGGATTCTTCATCCTCTTCAGCTTCATGTTCTCTATTGAATCTCTCATTATTGCAGAGTGCTGAGCTGTGCCTTTTTTCCTCACTTTTCAATCATCTTCATTTCTTGTCTTTTACGTATACAGCCCAAAGCAATATTTCTAACATTCAGCAGTTACAGACTATCTCGGTATGCAGCTTGGAGGTCTCTTATTTCCAATTTATATATGAATCCCCAGCTATTATGAAGATTCCTTATTTCCACTATAATTGCAAATTCATGAGAGAGCAAGAATATTTGGCCATGATGTCACACCACAATACATATGGTTTCTCTTTGTGGTATGTGGTTTGAGAGTTCTTATAGAAGAATTATCCCCTGTGCTTTGTTTACAAGTGAAAGCTCTTAACTGTTCCTTCATGCTGCATGTACAATCAGGATTTCAAAGTGCCTAAAAACGGTCCTTACTTAATTGTTTATAACAGTAAAAATTGATAGAATAACTATCATGGTAGTAACTAGTAAGGCATCCATCCTGACACTTAAGACGGTCTGCCCAGACAGTAGGAGGGTCTGCTGCCTTGGCCGACCGAGGCATTTTAAAAATCGTAAATCAATACAACGTTACCATCCATGAATATTAAATTGCTTTCAAAAGGTAAAGAAAGACATTTTTTGAGCTCTGGAGGCCAATATTCATGATGTCATACAAGAACGTTCAAACTCAGAAATTTCATCATGTCATGAGAATGACTACTTCAATACGCAGACTCCTGAGCTATAAAAATAAATAATGGCAAAGTAGCTACTAAAACTGCATACCGAAAAGGGTAGGAATAGATAGACCCATTAACTAAAAACATAACAAGAGAAAGAAAATTGAATCTATACACAAGGAGTTTATATATGACTTATAGTAGATGGATAAGCGGACAGCTTACCAACCAAATGAAGACATCTGTCCCATGATCAAGGACAACAGCTGCATTAGACTGCATCGCAAGATCATACGCAGGCAGTTCCTCAAATGTACCACCTTCACGATGCATTAGACAACGAGGAGCCAACATCCGAAGGGACAAATCAAATGAAGCATGCAAAAACAAATTTCTGAGTACAGATCTTTCATCTTCATGTCCAATAATACTTCCTAATAGTGGTCCCCTTCTTAGATGGAATAAGTTCTCAGGGACTGAAGAAAGTTCCTTGGGGAACCGAAAAAGCTTTGACTTAGGTAGTTGGTGCCCAAATTTTAATGCAATATCCTTCACCCTCTCATCTATTGTTAACCTCATGTCGGTTGCATCAGAAGCACTTTTGGCATGCAAAAGGGTCCTCTTAGCAATAAGAACTGAAACAACTTCTCCTTGAATACTGTTAAGATATGCAGATACACTGTCCACAGTGGGCAACCTGATAGTAATCACTCTAGAAATCTCTGCTTGGAAGGCAGTTGAATAATGAACTACAAATTGGAAAAAAACATGATCACTCTTAATGTCACGTTTTGTTTCCATAGACAAAGCAAAGCTCTGAGTCTCTTCCACACTCAGCATCTGAAGACAAGTAGATGAGTCATTCTTGAAGCTTTCGCGAGCATCTGCAGGTGCCTCTTCACCAGGTCCAATGACTTGACTCACAAGAATATCATCAGAACAACGTATCTCAAACAACCCGTGAGAGCCGGCAGCCCTGGATGATGCTCTTTGCAAATTCACACCAAAAGCTTCCCCAAAATCATCATGAAGAACCAATACACCACCAGAGCATTTGGCAAGGGGCTGCAACACTGGAACTCTTACCGGGCATGTCCCTGCACACAGGACATCAACCACCGTATTATGTCGATGTGCTTCATGGCCAACATGTTCCATCCACTTCATGGCCGTTTTCTCCATGTATGGGTAATTGGGATGATTAAGTGAATGAGGAACTGAACCAGGACCATAAGTATTAGGGCCACCAACACATACCAAGATTCTGCCATTGCCTCCTGGCCTTCTAATGATCCCACGAGACATATCTGCCGATGGTCCTTGAATGATTGCTAATGCAACCTCCACTGCAGTTCCAAGACATCGATCCCTTGATGCTTCAGGCAACTTTAGTCGGTATGGTCTCAGGGATGAGAAAATGCTGTGTGCAACCGGAAGTGAAGCATGAACAGGTGACAAATAAACCCCAGTCCCATAAATCAATGCTTTCAAGGATTCTTCTGTAGGTGATCTGTCACCAGGAAGTACATCTGCTGATGCTGTTGAGCCCTCAGAAAAATCATACACTGATACTGTCCGACCATAGGATATTATGCCAATCCTCGTAGTTGGTGGAAGGGAATCAACAAAAGCATGTAATGAGCCTTGTAAATGCTGCAGGTGGGTCTCATCCAGGCACTCGTCTATGACAAGAAAGACAGGTGCTGACACTCTTGAATCAGACATTGGAACAAATCCTGGCCGTTTAATCCCAGTTTGAACATAATCAATTGCTGAGGAGGAGAGCTCTGGCCACTGACGAACTGCTTCTCTACTGGCTGCAATGTATTCCCCATCACTACCGTTTAGCTTTTTACATATTACACATTGCCACTGCCCTGAACCCAGTAAAACCTCACAGTATAGATTTGCATATGCTCCACAGTTTTGGCAACGATGTGGCTCACGTTCTACTATTTGGGTTCCTGGTGAAATTTCCCTTCCAGGAGAGACCAATGCACCGAATCCCAGACTTGGGATGTTTGCTAACTTTTTCTGTTTCAATACCTAGAAAGAAACACAAGCAAAATACTACATTATACTTAAACAGTCTATAAACATAGCATATAGTCCTAGGGGAGGCTATACTAGGAAAATTTTGGTCAAATCGTGTTGTCAGCACTTTCAGAAAAAAAAAAAACAATCATGTTGTCAGAGTGCAAGCCCCGGAAACGGATAAAGCATCTCTTTATCTCAAATTCAGCACCCAGCTAAAGCTTCAGCTCCGAGAACTTATTCACAAAAGAAAAAAAAACAAACAAAAATAAAGACGCAACTTTTCAATGGAAATGCAGTTGCAAGCACATAAGAAATCAGCAAACAGAAATGAAGTTTACCATGTGAGCGGAGAAGAGCACATAGGGAGACTCAAAACTAGACTCATCAACAGTAGGCAAGACCAGCGACGACAACTCCGCCGACCCATTCGAGAAATGCGGAGACGGCGAGGATATCGGCAAAGAAGAACCACCACCAGAGGCCAAGGGCGCCGGCTGCGGCGCCACCGGCGACGCGCGGAACGGCACCGCAGTGGGCCGCAGAGGGGAAGAGAAGACCGGCGGCCCGGGGGGAGTACTGAATTGCTGAAGGGGACTCCCCGTCCTAGTCCCCTCGCCCGGAGTCAGCGAGCCGGGCGTTCTCGACGAGTGCAGGGGTGGATGGTCCTGCTGGGGCGAGAACCTGGTCGCCACGGGAGATGCGGACGCGGGGGGACCCGGCCTCCTCTCTGGACGCGGCGTGGGCGTTCCCGGGGAGTTGAAGGCGGCGGTGTAACCAGCGTGAAGCGGAGGGGGAGGCGTCTGCGGCGGCGGCAGCTGGTGAGCCATCGATCAGAGAGAACGCCTGCGCACGAAACAGATCGACAATCGGCAAACATCCACACTCGAAATGCTCATCCAAATCCAACCAAAACCCCCGGCGGAGATCACCCTCACACAAACAAAACCCTCCGAACAAAGCAAACCTCCGGAAGCGATGGATCATCGGGTGCGGGAACCGGAGAAAGAAGGGACAAAAGAAGGACCTTGACCAGTGGAGAGCGTCGGCGGCGTCGGTCAACCTCCCCCGAACCGATCTGTTCGTCGCTCGCCCGCCCGAGATGGCGCGGAGACACAGAGAGAGAAGCGGGCAGATCTGAGAGGGAGAGGGCGGAGGAAGAGGGGGGCTGTCAGGGAAGGGAGTGGGGGAGAGCGGGGAGAAATTGGAGATAAAGAAAAGATGCGGGGACTGAAATGAAATTTAACTATTTAGAGCCACTGTAGCACTTTTATTCCCTTCCCATGGAACTCTTTTGGCATCCAATCCATTCTTGAAGGTTCCTTTCCAATCTCCATCCTCCGTGATTAAACTGGAGAGCTTAAAAGAGGACCCCGAGTACGTCCGTCCACTGATAATAAGAGAGTAACGATCCGTGCAACGCTCCCAATTGTAATTAGATTGGTCTGCGAGGGGCGTGACCTAATAGCACTTTGCATCGGACATATGAACCCATCATTTACTCCTTGACTGAGAAATTAAGGTCTTCATTTTTTTTCTTGTACAATGCACGGAAAATTTTAAAGCAGATCTCTATTTGTCTCCGTCACTCTTTCATCCCCACCTTTCACGTGAGTGAAATTAAAATTGAAATTGAAACAAAATTCTCGATATTAGAACGGAAGGGGAACGCTCAGAAGATTTGCAGACTGTTAGCTGTGGGTTAACTCGCATGGATGTAAGAGGGGCCAAAAACATTATAAAAAAATGAAAAGAGAACGAAGAAATCAATGAATTAAGTAGGAAATCTCCTATGATTTGTTGTTCCTGATCTTTGATGGCGATCGATTTCTTTACATTGGGTGAAACAATACGACTAGATCGCGAAGCTCGGGTGATTGTCTAACTTCGTGGTGGTGTCCTTCTCCAACGAGGACTTGGAGTGGCTACAATTGATCTCGGGGGTGGCCAAGTCACCGTCCGCCAGTGCAACGACCTAGGGGATACCTCCGTGCATTAGGCGCAGTGCTATTCCGTGCGGAGATGCACACTCCCAGGAAGATGCCGCAGTGGCAGGTGGGATACAAGATGCTCTGCAATGCCTGCAGGATCTGGGCAGCGTCTACGACCTCGTGTTAGCACCGCTTCGTTCCTACACCCGGATAGCTTCTACGACCTGCCGCCAGTCATCGACGATGACCTCCTGCTCCACCATCATGTGGGACTCGACTTCTGGCAGCTCATCTGACCCCTCCACCCCCCGTCGGGCCGACGACATAACCCCACAACAGATTAAGTTGTTAGGAGACAAGAATTTTTGAAGGAGAGTTGTAATTTGAGAACTTCTGGCAGAGAAATCTTCCTAGTTGGATTTTTTCCTTTCCTTTTTTTCCCTTATTCGAATTTCTATTTTGTTTCCCTCACCTTGGATTATGGAGATGATCAGAATCGAAATCAGAAGAACAAGAAGTGTTGCACTGCCATGATATATTTTACACTATAATAAAAGGTGCTACACCAGACTAATACACTTTCCACTATAATGATACACTTTGAATTGTCAGTCTAACAACGTAGTGCGGAGATTTCTTTTCGTTTAATAAAAATGAAACATATTGTACTATATTGATACATTTTGCATATGAATGAAATATTTTGTACATAAGAATGAAATATTTTGTATTGTAATGATAAAGTTGCAGTGTTTCTTTTTTTTATTGTAATAAAATATATTGTACTGGAGTGAAACATATTAAACTAGACTGAATCATTTTGCACTATATTGAAATGCTGGACTGAAACACTTTGCACTAAACTGGAGCTTATTATCCGAGGGCAACTTGATCATCTCTCTTTGCGATGGTCAACT
Source organism: Amorphophallus konjac (assembly GCA_022559845.1). Lineage (NCBI taxonomy): Eukaryota > Viridiplantae > Streptophyta > Magnoliopsida > Alismatales > Araceae > Amorphophallus > Amorphophallus konjac. The sequence continues at coordinate 966,692 of CM040118.1, read as the reverse complement.
TGGAGACTTGGACGATCACAAATAGACGATGATGATTTGACCATTTGGAGACTTAGATGATGCTCAAAGAGCGATCGTCCATTCTATATCATATTACATCAGAGTGAAATATTTTCCACTCAAATGAAATATTTTGAATAAAATTGAAACAGATTGCTATGTAATAAAACTCATTGTACTTGATTGAATTGTATTACACTGGACTGAAAATTTGTGTGCCAGCTCTCTGCGTATGGGTTGGATATCGTCCACTGTGAAATTCCATTTCACTTGGCCATCTACTTTCTTTGATAGACACTATGTACTTTAAGCAATACACCTCACAGTCAAGTGAACTGGATGGGTGAGAAGAAGATTCATCATCAATGATAAATCCCCATGACTCCGTGAAACATATTGGACAGGAAGAAAAACTACAATCATGAAGACTTAGACAATGGAGAATGGACGATCCCCAAAGTCTCCAACATGGATGATGACTTTTTGAGCATTTGAAGATTTGGATGATGTCATCGTCCAAGTTTCAAAGAGCCATGGCCCAAACATCACATTACACTAGACTGAAATAATTTGCACTATACTAAAATGTTACGCACTGGAGTGAAATGTATTACACTGAATTGAATGAGTTTGCACTAGAGTGAAGCGTATTGCACTAAAATGAAAGATTTTGTATTGGAATGAAACATATTACTCTATAATATATTACACATTGCCCTGTATTAAACAATCTCATGCATACGAATCAAAATTACTTCTATGTGACGAAACATAAATGTTTACATCCATGTGTTCAATAACATAAATGATTATATCAAATGAGTGAAAATTCACACATGGGGCTGTTGGGTGCGGATAAGACGACAACGGAGATCCAGAGGGGGGGTGAATGGATCTACTAAAGATTTTTGGCCAAATTAAAACCGTATGAAGAGATACTCACTCACAAGGTCGATGGACAAACGCTCAAACAGCAAGGATGTAAACCCGATTGGTCACTAGGACAGCCAAGGGAATCACGGTCCTAGCAACCATCTAGCGATAACAATCACACAGTCAGTGCAATCAAACCATATCGACCCAATGCAATCATCTAGCGGAAGCAGAAACAGAAATCACAGATCAAACCACTGCACAAGAGATTTTTAGGTGGTTCGGTCACCAAGACCTACGTCCACCCCTCACTCCAAATCGGAGTGAGGCTTCCACTAGGAATGCTAGAACCAGCAGACTCAGTCTGCAAACAAGTGCTGCCAAATAGCTTGACCAGGGGAACAACCTCCCCTCTTCCTCCCAACCGGAGGGACACCCCAAGTGACTCCCAGCCACTTGGAAACCAAAGACACACAGTCTCTCTTCCTCCAGACCAGGAGGGAACACCTGGACTTGCAACCCACAAGACCAGAACCGGAGGACCAATCCTCCCTTCCTCCAAACCGGAGGGGAACCTAGAGACCCAAGTCTCTCTTCCTCTGAAACCCAGAGGGAAGCACATGTGACACCAAGTCACCTGCAAACTAGAGGTCTCGGACCTCTCTTCCTCCACAATGGAGGGAACCACTGATGAAATTAAGTCACCAGCAACCTGGAGAAACAAATCTCCCTTCTCCTGAAACTACATGAGGAACCCGATCCCCAACAGGGCAATCGGGAGAAGCACAAAGAAATTTAAACGAAACCAAGAAAGGGAAAATACAGTAATCAGAAAACTGTAAAGATGGTAGCACAACTGTGGCTCTCAAATAGAGCTGACTGGCCTGGATATTATCCACGGTCCAGCAGGAACAAATCTTCAAGTAGCTTTGCTTCTTCTCCTTTAACTCTCTATCTCTTTCTCTTCTTCAATCACTCTCTGCTTTCACGGCTTCTCTTTTCACGATCTCTCTCTGCTCTGTCTAATCTTCTGCTCAGGCTCACTCCTCTTCGTTCTTCCTTCTGGGGGCTTTTCTTCTCTTTTTCCAGCTTATGCTTCGAAGGGGCAAAGAGACCCTTTATAGGGACAGAGCCTTCGTGTGGATCAAGCAGCAGCTAGGGCGTGTGTGCTTCAGTCCACGTGGCGGCTTCTCAGCATCTTGGATCACGTGCCAGGCGCAAACCTCGGATCACATGCCCAGTCACCTGCAAGATTAATGAAGAGTTCAGTCGATGAACAATATCAACACAGGCTGTACATACTTTACTCAGCAGGTAATGTATAGACTTAACAATGCATATGCACAATGATGCAATGTTCAGACTCTGCTGAAGACAGCCAGTCGATGTATAGACTTGGCTGAAGCCAACGCTGAAGCAATGTTCAGACTTTGCTGAAGACTGGCAGAGGATGTATATACTTGCTATAATGCATGCATGATAAAGGAGCATATGGATGTATAGACTTTAAGTAAAGATGCATGAGCAATGTATAGACTATGCATATGCACACTAGCGAGTGTATAGACTTTGTCTTGATCAATGCACAATGCTCATATGGATGTATAGAGTTGGTCGTGTGAAGGAGGACGAGTGTACAGACTTGTTGAGACAATGCATGATCAAACGATGCAATGTACAGACTTGATGGCGTGAAGGCAATGCATGAACAGGTGATGCAGTGTACAGACTTGGTGTTAACATGCATGAGAGTAACGAGTGTATAGACTTGATGTTAACATGCATGAGAACCCATTGTACAGACTTGTTGTCCCTGCAGCAGACGACTCCAGTGTATAGACTTTGTACTTTGAACGACAAAGCAGGCTGTATAGACTTGAAGTGAAGACCAATGTATAGACTTCAAAGAATGGATGATCAGACAATGTATAGACTTCACAGTTCAACTGCCAATGTATAGACTTGGAAATCTTGAACGCCAATGTACAGACTTGGAAGCTTGAACCAATGTATAGACTTGGAAGGCCTGAACCAATGTATAGACTTGGAAGCTTGAAGGCCAATGTGTAGACTTTACCAATGTATAGACTTGGGGTTCTGAACGTAGGTAAAGACTGGGAATGTACAGACTTGAAGAAATGACTTGAGACAGACACGCTGCACGCTGTACAGGCTTTGAGTGAAGGCATGAACAGTGAATCAATGTATAGACTTGCACAGTGCTGTCAATGTATAGACTTTGATGATGATTGTGAGAGCATGCAGTGAAGGCAGTGTACAGATTTACCACCGACCAATGTATAGACTTTGCCAAACGATGCAAGAGACAATGCATGGGACGATCTGATGTACAGACTTTGAAGCTTAACTGAGACGGTGGATGTACAGACTTGATGCACGAACTGTGCACATGAATGAAGTGCACTGTGTAGACTTGTGTGCTTGCAAATGAGCAATGTACAGACTTGGGCTGTACAGACTTGCAGTGCAATGCATGCGATGTATAGACTTTGCGAGCACAGTCTGGGCAATGTGCAGACTTGAAGATGTGAATGACACAATATATAGACTTCGCCCCTTGACGAATGTACAGACTTGGCTTCGTGCTTGCTACAGGACAATGTCTAGACTTGATGCAACTTCAAAGCACAATGTGCAGACTTTAACAATGTGACGCAATGTACACACTTCATCTAAGCAAGCTACAGTGAATGTATAGACTTTAATCAGGAATGCACACAATGCAAAGGACTCTGTACACACTTGGCCAATGTACAGACTTAGCAGTAGCATGATGGCGAGTGCTGTACAGACTTCGTGTGCAATGGCCAACAATGTGCAGACTTAATGATCATGCAAGTGAGCGATGTATAGACTTTACCTTAAGACGCTGCTGTACAGACTTCGTGTGCAATGGCCAACAATGTGCAAACTTAATGATCATGCAAGTGAGCGATGTATAGACTTTACCTTAAGACGCTGGATGCACAACCCAAACGATGTACAGGCTTGTTCCAGCAATGTACTGACTTAGAGTGAAGCCCATATAGAAAGCAGTTGAGCAATGCACTAATGCAGGATAACACATCCATACGCCCAAGGCAGAACAATCATTCAGACCAATCATTCAGACACATATTCATGATATGCTATCATCAAAATCAATGAGTTCAGACTGCATGTCACAGTTAATGCATAAAACAAATACTGTATGAAGTAAACACATATGACATCAAACATATGAGACTCATAGTGTTTGTCAACATCAAAACATAATATCCAACAGGGGCTGCATGGTAGTGTCATCCTTCAAAATATTAGCTGTCATCTCTCCCTACAAGGCTTGAATATTGTCACGTGTAAAATTATATTGAACTTCGACATCTAACTTCTTTGAAAAACATTATATGTACTTGAGACAATACACCCCACAGCCCATTGCATAGAAATGGAATATATTTCACAGGGAGGAGTTCAATTGCACGGGATTGAAATATATTACACTGAAAATAAACAGATTGCACAGGACTGAAACATATTGCACAGAATGGATATTTCACGTGAACTCAATTGCATTGGACTGAACCATATTACATTAAAAAGAAAACCTACAGCAAATGCAGCTCCTGCCCAAGACGTGCCATGGACATCCCCTCATCATCCTTCTCATCTCCCCACAAGGGAGCCAAGCTCTCCACCTTAAAACCCCACAAGAAGGTTCCGGACTCCATGGGTGTCATCTTCTTCGTCGCCGCCTTCCTACTGGTCATCAACATCTAGTCCCTCGCCATCTACACCACCATCACCACTAACCCCCACCGGGCCCCTCTACCACCACCACCGAGCAAAGCACGAGAAGGTAGGAGGACTAGCTGGAGGGTGTCGGGCTGGAGCGCTTGCTCTGGGCCTTCCCGAGAACTTGCGTCTCTACGCAGAATAGCATTGCACCCCCCTGTGCAGAGGCATCCGCCTGGGTTGTTGCGCCAACAGACGTCTCGCTCACCGATGCCAGAGAGGACGACAACTTGGCCACCCACGAGATCATTTGTAGCCGTTGTAAGTTCTTGCAAAAGAAGGACTCTTCCACGAAGTTGGATAGCTACTCGAGGTGCGCGATCTCGTCGTGCTATTTCACCCAACTTAAAGAAATTGATCGTCATTAGAGACCATGAACAACAAATCGTAGGAGATTTCCTACTCAATTCATCGATTTCTTTGATCTCTTTCCATTTTTTTGTTGTGTTTTTAGCCCCTCTCATATTTGTGCGAGTTAACCCATAACTGACAGTTTGCAAATCTTTTGAGCTTTCACCTTCTGTTCCAATGGCGAGGGTTTTGTTTCAGTTTTAATTTCATTCTTGCCAAAGGTGAGGATGGGGGAGTGACGGAGGGAATTAGAGACTTGGCTCAAGATTTTTCGTGCACTATACAAGGGAAATGACAATCTCGATTTCTTTGCGAACGAGTAAATGATGGCCTCGGGTCTAATGCGAAGTGCTACCAAGTCACGTCCTCGTAGACGAATAGGAGCGTGTGTTACAATTTGAGGAGGCCTAATTACGACGGAAGTGTTCCACAATTCATTACTCTTGATAAGAATTTTGTTTCATAATAGAAAGATCCCAGTTTTGACTTTCAAAGAGAGTTTATCTGTATAGTGTTGGCTATTTGAAGATAAAATATTTAATATAATAATAATAATAATATATACTCTGCATCTCGGAGTATAGCCTTTGTCATTGTCATGAAACAACCGATTTGAAAGATGCTGCTTTCTAAATAAAATTCTGTAATGCACGCAACACGCCATCACCATCGCCATCGTGTCTTAAATCCATAAATAGGCGACGTTGTCTCCAATTTAAATCGGAAGTCGTTTACCAAAAAAAAAGACAGACGATTGATCAAATGCATACAAAACATAGAAGGATATTCATGATAATATGACCTCACCCCACAAAAAAAAATAAAAAAAATTAAAGAAACGTGATGCTTGCTGGTAGAAAAGGACAGATTGAAGAACATGAGTACGTCAGAATGGATTCTAAAGAGATACTATACACGTATAAATTTGAGTGTCTCTTTTAATAAATTATCATCTCACGTCATGTTAGAGGGTGATTATGTAAGTTTTATCTTTTTGAGATTTTTACGTATATATTCTCGTAAAGTTTAATTTTATCAAATATATCTCTCATCTGAGCATATTATCATGAATATCTTCGAAATATATGTAATGTCACGATTATGTCCTCGCCGTAACTCCCGTGTGTTTAACCCGAGTTAAGTGAGTCAAAGAATAAGATTTTTGTATATATATCCCTATAAAATTTGATTTTATCAAATATACTCTAGATCTAACGACTGTAGATGACATATTTCACGGAATATTCTCCTGCCGTCGACGACAGTAAACTAAAGGGTATAACCACAGCATTTCTATCTAAATGAAAGATGTTCATGATAATATACTCAGATGAGAGATATATTTGACAAAATCAAACTTTACGAGAGTATATATGTAAAATCTCAATCTTTTTTTACCGGTAAAGATATCCTTATTGGAGAAGTTACGGTGGCCTTACTTAGTGGCACAAGCCCATTTATGTTGTTTCCATGTGAGATTTTACGATACTCACTTTTAAGTCTCTACACTATTCCCTCCCCCCTCCCCGGCCCAACAAGACCTGCTTCTGCTCACCGAGACGTTATTGTATAGAAGTATGAATTTGGATCTCTATTGAGAGGTATTATTTCACGCTACGGCCCAAGAGCGACTCTGTGAATTTTATCATTTTTTACCGACAAAAATACCCTCGTTGGAGAAGATACGGTGGCTTTGTTTAATCGCACCAGCCCATTTTTATTGTTACGAGAGCCCCTTTTAAGCCTCTGCATACGTAGAGAAATCTCTTGGAACGAGGAGAATGTTGGGAAGGTGGAGGTCCTGGATTTTTTGCGGAAAATTAGATATTGTTTTCATGTTTTGCTCTTTCATCTTTGCAATGAGTGTACATATGTATTTATACATTTTTATATTATTATATTGTATTTTTAATCCTTATATTATTATTTATTTATATTGCGTTCACGATAAATAATATTATTTTACTTACATCCTTCTGATTTCTGTTACCACAGCAACTAGATGGATATTCTATCAGAAGTGTTGTTGAGACGAAGTTCAGATGTAAAATATAAGGTTTTGAAGGGTATACGATAAAATAAGAAGATATTGTATTTGAGAAGCACGAAAGTAGCCAAATATTGTGTTTTGGAAATATGGAAGCAAATATGACGTTTTATTATGGAGAAGCACCAAATAGAAAAGAAGTGGAAAAACAAGTACAAAAAAGAAAATGAGATGGGCATGGCCCCTTGATATATAGATAATATACTCTTGAAATATTCTCATCATCTGAACATTTAATTTAATGACTGGATACAACAAAGCAATACTGAGAACCCTCGGGTCCCAATGACTACTACTCGAAAAAAGATGAAGGGACCTTTCATAATTCGCTGAAGACATAAAACCAAAGAAATCCTTTCTACTTAAACAAAATTTATCAAGGCAGCATAATAATGTATGCCCCAAAGTGAGCTTCCGGATCTCTCGTCTCTGATCTCACCCGTGCTTCAGGGGATATGCTGGGAATTTCAAATGAAGGTGGGTAATAATCTGTTGCAGATGTACATGAGAAATAGAGAGAGTACCTGATTTGAACTATGCTCACTAGATTTCATATCAATAAATGGGTGAGAGGCAGCAGAAAGAAATTGGCTCTTGAGGCATAGTGGCATGCTAGAAGTCTGCATGGTCGGCTAGTTATGGGGACAGACGATAATGTCCAAAATGAGGGTGGGTTTTGCAGATGGTGGTGCACTATGAAGGGGCACTATTGTGGAGGGCGACTAAAGAAGCATAAGCGCCATCCTTAATGTTGATCAAAGTCTCATGTCTTCCCCTCTCAACAATCGCTCCATTCTTAACCACTGCAATGATGTCGGCACCTTTGATCGTGGATAGCCGGTGGGCGACGACGACTGTAGTCCGATTCACCATCACCCGGTCTAATGCATCTTGAACAACTCTCTCTGATTCCGCATCCAGAGCACTGGTAGCCTCATCCAGCAGCAAGATCTTTGGTTCCTTCACAATTGCTCTTGCAATGGCCACCCTCTGCTTTTGCCCACCAGACAACTGTATCCCTCGCTCTCCAACTAGCGTATCATACCCCTAGTTAAGAAACATGAAACAAACAGTAATAAAAATTGTGCTAGGCTGATTGTGGTAAGCAATTGTCATTTAGAACTTATTCAACAACATCGTTCCAACCTGCTGTACGCCGCTTATGAACTTGTGGGCATTTGCAGCCTCGGAAGCAGCTATTATTTCTGCCTCAGAAGCCCCACCTTCCTTGCCATAGGCAATATTAGCCCGGATGGTGTCATTGAACAGGACTGGCTCTTGGCTGACCAGGCCCATCTGCTGCCTTAGCCACCTCAGCTGTAACTTCTGTATTTCTACTCCATCGAGTAGGATATGACCTGAGTCTGGATCATAGAACCTCTGCAGCAATGCTATCACTGTTGATTTCCCACATCCACTCTCACCCACCAGTGCAACAGTCTGCAGAGAGATCATACGACGTAAGATTTTGAAACTATCCCATAAAGCATGAAAATATCTAGATTTTGGCAAAAAACTAGTTGTCATCAAAACTTTTTCCTGCATTTGGGTACAAATCCATATCTCGAATACTAAAGCAGACATCTAGGAACAACCCTGGAGGTGCTAGTCCTGTACACATAATATTCCTGTAACTACTGCTTTTTAAATTAGATGTTTGGGAGTCCACACTCCACAGTTTCATGTTGGAGGTGGTAGGATATCAAATACTACGGCGAATTAGATCTTGGATAGTTCAGTATCAGTGTAGCTTGAAAAAAATGTAGATCTACCCGCTTTGGGGATTTTTCACTGTCCTGAATTTTGAGGAGGTTGGCATAGATGAGGAATCAGTTAGTCCTTGACAGCTGATGGGATGTTCTTCTCCCAACCCCCCCCCCCACCCCAAACTCTTCTGCAAATAGAATGTAAGTCAGATCAGTTTTCCAAATGACTATAAAGGGAAGTACAAAAACAACAAGCTACATGCAGGAGAAAAGCTTCCACTTACCAGGTTGGTAAGATCATGTTTTGCCTGTAGAGTTTCAGTGATGTAATTAAGGGCTTATTTTCCTTTTTATCAATTGCACTCATCAATATTTCTCTCACTATTCTCAAATAACTCTAGGTGAGCAAATTCTTTTCTTTAATGGAGCAAATGGTTACTTATGCTGGTTTTCTTCATTCACTGACACAGTGACTAACGGGGAAACTGGGAAAGTACCAACTTTTCTGGATTCTGCTGCAGAAAATTTCTAAAAGTAGAGTATAAACCTTTTTCACATGATTACAAAACAAAACAAATTAAGAGCCTATTCATATATCCTCTCAAGACAAATCAGATGTCAAGACACAAGTTTAAAGTTCACAAAAAGCAATTCGATTTGAGGCCATTCAAGTGAACTTTGAGATACCATGCAACTCTGCGTGAGGCTTATATTACAATGAAAATTTACCTTCCCAGAATGGACAGACAAGCAGAGGTCCTGAAAAATCTGGACATCTGGCCTTGTGGGGTATTTGAAGCTGACATGACGAAATTCAATATTTCCCTTCACATGCTCTAAGGTAGTTCCGGAATCATCACTTGGATCTATATTTGACTTACGGTCAAGTATTGCAAAAATTGATGCTGTAGCAGACTTGGCTTTGCTAGAATCAGGTGCTAAGGCACTTGACTGAGAAATACCAATCGCTGCCATAGTTAGAGCAAAGAATACCTGCAAAGACAAAAACAAAGAATTGGTTCAAGATTCCAAAAGTTTAAATGGTCGAATTCATTTTTAAGCATATATATTGAGCTCAAAGTTCCAACCCTCCATAAAAAAGTTAATGATACAGAAGAAAATACATACTCGAAACACTTTTGAAAATGTAGTCTTTCCATCCTCAACAAGTTTGGCGCCAGCATAGAAAACAGTTCCATAGGTGCAAAATAGTAGGAAAAATGAGACCCCAAAACCAATACCACTAATTAACCCTTGCCTAATTCCTGTCTTCATAGGGGCTTCACATTTCTTTTTGTACAGCTCCATCACCTTCTCTTCAGCAGAAAAAGAAGCGACAGTTCTTATACTTCCCACGGCATCATTAGCAACTTGGCTTGCTTGCTCATACATCATCTGCAACCATCCAAAGATCCGGAAAAAAATGAGTAAACATGTGAGCATGAGACTCTCAAATGACTCTTAGCACATACAACAGCCAGAAAAGGCACCTTTATTGACTGACAGACTACCTAACATCAGCCCTTTCTGAGGTGGTATACGGCCAAGACTTTGGACAAGAGAGGGTTTCCCAAAAGCCCAGAGACCATTTACCAGGTGGGAAATCTACCAATTTGGCTGCACATAATAAGTTTATGTAACCATGTAATAACCCTCAGAAATTCCTCTAGACCTTGGAAAGAGTTCACCTGAAGATGGAAACTGGAAACATTGACATGGATACATATGATCCCCAAACGGGAGAACGACCAACTTCTGCAAATGGACTCTACGGTTCATTTGAAACTAAGATCAAAGAGAATACATGTGAAGGCTGATTTCTATCAGATTTTCTTTCATAGCGTAGGCTCATACTTGAACCCCCAAACAATTATGTATTTTCTTTGTGATAAAGTATTTACCACAATTTAGCTTTTAAAAAGAATCAGCGGGTTGAAAGGTGTACCTTTGCATCTGCACTAAATCCCTTTAGGAACTTCATCTGTACCCATCCATTGAGAGCTATCAGTGGCAACAAAGCCAAGACAATCAATGATAATTGCCAATTTGCAGCAAAGGCAATCACCAAGCCAGCCACTAAAGTTGCAGCATTCTGGACGGCCAATGCAAGTGCATCACCAACAAGGCCCCTAACTGTAGCAGCATCTGCTGAGAGCCTTGCTCCAATTGCTCCACTGGAATTCTCTGAATTATCAAACCACCCTACCTCCATGTTAACTACCTTCTCAAATGTCATCAATCTAATCCTTCTTATTAACCGGGAACCAGCTACAGAAAAGAAGAATGTTCTAGCTGGCATTGAAAGAAGAGCCACCAAACCTAATACAAGATACATCAGCGCCCAAAACTTTGAATCCTTCTTCAGCTTTGCAGGTGGATCGTAGAACGTCTTAATTGCACTGGACAAGAGAAGTCCAAAAATGGGCATTACAACTCCGCTAATTACTGCAGAAATTAAGCCCAGCAGCAGAAATGGAATCTCTGGTTTGTTAAGAGCAGCAAGGCGACGAAGAGGCACTTCTTTTGTTTCATTTGATGCTTCATTGGTGTGTTGTTCGTTAGCCAAACTTTCTGGGATATCAAGACCCACAGGCAAGCCAAAAGTTACTGAAAACGAATGCCGACTGCTGTTCCCAACAGAGGAACCTCGGCTGATGGATCGATGAAGTGAACTCATTCGTTGGCTCAGTTGTCGTTCAGCATCCACTGACATACTACCCCGATCAGATAGACTCTGTTGATGTGAATATTTGTTTACCTCCTGCAAGCGGATAAGTTGGCAGTAAGCACCATCTGGATCCTTGAGTAATTCTGAATGTGAACCTGACCAACATGAGGAACAAGCTTAGATCCTTGCTTCCATCAAAGAAATGTTGAAAAATAGGAAATGAAAAATCTGAAATTATTATACCTTTTTCTACGATTGAGCCTCGCTGAATCACAGCAATGGTATCGGCATTCCTCACTGTACTAAGTCGATGAGCAACAATGACGGTGGTGCGATCGGTCATGATCCTATCCAATGCCTCCTGGACAATGTGTTCAGACTCTGCATCGAGAGCACTCGTGGCTTCATCTAGAAGGAGAATCCGTGGATCCTTCAGAATTGCCCTAGCAATGGCAACCCTTTGCTTTTGTCCACCAGAGAGCTGTGTGCCATGCTCACCAACCATGGTGTCGAGTCCCTGGATGCATAGTGCGGCCACAATTGTGTTTTAAAAAAATATCAACATATGAAAGTGGCAAATGCCAAACATGATGCTAAAGAGTGAATATGAATCCCCTCATTTGAAACCACAAGAATACAAAACCAAGAAGAAACTATTATAAACCCCTGGTTCCCTTCTTTGAAACTATAACAAAGTAAAAATAAGCAATCATAAAGTAACTGAAGAAAAGAACCACCAAGGAAATAAGACATAATTCCAGAACAAGGCTAAAACCTGAGGCATCTTGTCTATGAACTTGGAAGCATTAGCAAGCTCTGCTGCTGCTCTAATTTCCTCAATAGTTGAACCTTCCTTGCCATAAGCTATATTCTCTCTGATGCTAGAGGCAAAAAGTACAGGCTCCTGGCTCACAAGGCCAATTTTTCCTCGTATCCATCTTAGTTGGAACTCCTTGAGATTTATATCATCTATAAGAACTTCCCCAGATTGGGGGTCATAAAACCTTTCAATCAAGCTGATAACTGTTGATTTCCCACTTCCACTCTGTCCAACCAGTGCAACAGTTGTCCCACTTGGAATAGAAATAGAGAAACCAGAGAAAATCTGCTCATCTGGTCTGGCTGGGTAACTAAAATAAACATCTTTTAGTTCAATGTCTCCTCGAATGTCATCCAGTTTCTTCCCTGTGGCGTCATAAGCATCTATCTCTGGTTTCCTGTTAATGGTTTCGAACATCTTGAATCCTGCAGCTCGTCCTGCTGCAAATGCACTTATGCATGGAGATGCTTGGCCCAAGGAACTGCAAAGAATAGATAGAGGAGCATATTACTTGGATCCTAGTCAATTAATAGTCAAATATGTGATCCCAACCAACCAAGAATGTGAAAAAAAATATGGATAGGTGCTCGTGTGCATGGAAACAACACTTTGAAAACAGAGGATGCACTTATCTAAAAAGTTGTCAAGAATATAAACAAGATGTCAATTGTGAGGAAACCTAATACATATTTACACAGGCATAATGCTTCATGACTTACAAGGAAGCAGTCAAGACAGCGAAAATCACGTTAATGACCTTTCCACCTGTGTATCCTTTGTCCACGATGAGCTTTGCTCCATACCATACGCCTAAAGAATAGCCAAAGAACATGATACACATGACTGCACCAAGACCAGCACCAGCAGCAAAACCCTCTTGACAACCTGCTCTATACGCATTCTTCAATGTCTTACTGTACTTCTTGACTGCTAGTTTCTCCCCTGTAAAGGATGCAACCTGAACAGGAATTATCCTAGTGAGATATGCAAAAAGACAAAAGATTTGGAAACCGAAACATAGTTTTTTCAAATGTATCTTCCCATGTGTTACTTACTGTTCTTATGGCCCCAGTTGTCTGTTCTACGACCACCGATGCTTCTGCATAGGCTGCTTGTCCACGAGATGCCATCCTGGACATAATCATGGCCATGATTCCGCCCGCAAGCACAAGAGGGGGTATTGTGCTCAACATGACAAGGGTGAGAAGCCACCCTTGAACAAGTGCCACAATGAAGCCTCCAAAGAAAGTAGATACCAACTGAATGAACTTTCCAACCTACAACATAGAAAGGAAAATTCTGAGAAGAAAATAGAAAAAGTTGCCTCATAGTAGGAGCAAGGTTAAATGGTGACACCAAACCATTATGACCATAGATCAAATGCCAAGTGATGTGCCAACTACCACCAGGAGAAGAATATGAAGTCTACCCATTGAAAGACAGAAGGGTACCTGATGGAGTGAGTTCAGAAGCACATGGAACAACCTGGTTGGCTTATTGGGCCATTAACCCCTCAGTCCAGATGCCTGAGAGTTGAACTAAATGTAGGTATGTGAAACATACACAGAATGAAGGATACTCCTTGGAATAATGAGTAAAGTGGAAAATCTGAATACCATAACCCACTGCAGTCCTCACAATCTAATATATATGGCATTGATTGAAAAGGCTGTGGTCTCTCTAGGGGTTCGAGCCCTATCATTAGTTCTATGTAAGGGCTTAGGCTGCTCTGGCAGTGGCCCGGGAACTTCCCGATGTTTCAAATAAAAGAAAATTGTGCCATTTTAATTCTAGATGAAAATGAATCATGCTAAAGTAAATAACTAATTGTCCCCAGTGGAGAGTTGACTGAGACATTAAGGAAGTGGAACACTGTAAACACAAAATGTTGATACTTAGGTATCTAACATGGTGCTGAAGACACATGTAGGGTATGAAGTAGAACAGATAATTGTGGTTACCTTTTCACCCATGGCATCTTGAATGAGGACAGTGTCTCCAGACATCCTGCCAACAACTTCTCCTGTGTTTGTTTCCTTATCAAAGAAGGCAACTTCTTGCCTCAGTATGGTTTTCAAGTACAAATTCCTTATTCTTGCAGCCTGTCTTTCTCCGGTAACCATCCAGCATGTCACCTCTGACAAAGCATACAAAGAGGTTGAACTCTCGATTTATAATGAAGCAAAATTTCAGCATTTAGAAGATTAAAGATAAAATCATTATGGACTTAGAGAACTTACGGAAGAACGATGCGATGCCAGATCCTACAGCCAAATAAACAAATTGGAGAGAGACCTACATGCATGGATGCACAAAAGGTTACAATCATCCATGATACGCATGATAAATTGGATCATATTTTTCAAGGCTATAGACAAAATAATTTCTTTAGTAACTTGTACGGTAGCCATAAACCTAAACAGGCGATGCAAAGAAAGTGAATATACTACAATGTAATTTAGAACAATGGGAGGAAAATAAACTTGGCATTTCACTCTTCAATTCAACCTTGCATCAAATGGCATGACTGTAGTCCACATTTCTAACTGAGCATAAGGCGTCCTAAATAGTTGTTGCAAAAGCTCAGCCCACAAGGAACACAAGTTCTGTAGGCAAGCAGCAAACTCTAGCAATAGTGATGTATGGGGCAGTAATCAGATTTGCGAAACTATACATGCATACTGACCTTTGAGACTTTACGGACCACTTGATGGATATCTGGTGTCTCACCAAAAGAATTCATCAGATTCCCAAATACAACAGTCATTAGAGGCAGCGCGAGCCCATTCGCGAGAGCTCCAACAGTACCCATGATCATCAAAAGGATGTCTGTGGAGTCTGCAAATGAGAACAGCTTGTAATATGGCACAACATTATTGGCCTCATCTTCCTTTTTGCTCTTGTCTGATGCATTGTTATCCCTCTCTCCAAGATCCTTCGCGCTCTTTTGTACGCCGTTGCTGGAGGAAGCGGCATGGTCGACATCGTGTTCACCACTTAGCCCATTCTCCTCGGGCATCCCATCCGCTGGGCCTATCATGTCCTTCTCTCCTTCTCCCATCCCCGGATTTGCAAGTTCTCGGCTTCTCTGCACTTCAAAACTGATCCTACGGAATATGTACAACGTTTTTTATCTGCAGCGGCATACAAAAAAACTGTTACACGAGTGGACATGGCACCCACCTTTAAGAAAGCTCCTCAAACAGCAAACACCCTTTTTTGAGATGGTCAGTAATGCTGATACGTTAACAACCAGTAGGATTATGGATGCACTAATCTGGTTGGATCTGGATCGAAATCACCTCACTTCTCTGGGAGACGATGAGGAATAGCAGGGAAAAGTGCAGGGAGGATTAATTAAAGAAGAACCCCCAACACACCCCTTCAATGAAAGAATGCGCTTTGGAGAAGAGGGCTGTTGAGACCCATGTTCTTATCCTTCTCTAGTGGAGATTGGTGTGTGCCATTGTTCTTGCAAGCACCCAGTATCAAGCACAATGTCAGTAAACTACTGAATAGAATACGTGACAGCCATTAACTTATACAGGACTAGAAAATTGGCAATTTGGTAGTTTGATGCATAACTCTGCGGCCACGAAGCTCGAAATGAAAAAGAAGCAAGAGAAATAACGGGATATCCTGACATAGCAAAAGAACCAAAGAGGAGAAAGAGCCTGAAGAACCCAACAGCTCTTAAGCGGGAGGACAGGAAAGGAACCCCACACGCCGTCTCCAGTGATGATCATCACTTTTTTTTATTTAATACAGAGGAGGATTCCAAGTAACGTCTAGCATCAAAAACGAAAGAAAAGATCTGTGCTTTTCGGAAGTGACGAATACCAGAGAAACACCCCTCCCCATCTGCCTTTCCAGAAGCATAAAGTATGAAATCCAAACTCTCTTTTTGAGAAGGAAAGAAGGAACAAGCAAAAGGGATGGAAACATTCCATGAAAAAGGGGAAGATATTAAGAAACAAAACATATGAACTGCCTGTCCCAAGAAGAACCCAACAGGAAGGGAAAAGAGAAACAAACGATCTCCTCTGTCCTCTCCTCCCCTGCTGTTCGTGTTCCAGTTAAGAAGCCCCCATTGCCCAAAGGAGGGGCGAAGAAGGACGGAAGGAAGGAAGGAAGAGCAGAACCCAGAAGAGAGAGGGAGGCCATAACTCACCTGGCGGGACCTAACCCAAAGAGCTTCGATTCTGCAACTGTCCCTTCTCCCCTACTGTCAAGAACAAAAGTTACGCATTTTTATAGACTGCAGCTTGGGCGGGATCAGCAGCGGGTGCAAATAAGCACATGCGTCGAGGAGCTGAGTTCCTTGGAGGCCAAGGCTCTCCGTGGGCGTTGAAGCTGGGTGTAGGGTCATCGTCTCCGGTCAAAAGGCCGGCCCTGGTTCCTTCCGCAAGCAACCTGCCGCGTGACTTCTTTATTCTTATTCTTCTTTGCTTCTTCTTCTTCGTCCCGCCTCTCGCCGGCAGTTCCCACCCAGGCCGGAACGAAAGAGCCGTCGATTTTTAAACTTGGCCCCTGGATGATTCCGGGAATAAAGAATTCCCCCCCCCCCGGCGCATCTTCTCGTGACAAAAAGCCATGCAGTTTCGAATCTTTCGATCCGTGGCGTACCGCAATTCCCGTAATCCGGAACCGAAAACGGGTATGCGGTACGGCTATACATCCTCGATCTGATATCATTATTTTGAATAAATATTTTTATTTTTAATAAAAAATTCTTTTTAAAAATGAACAAGTAGGGATTTTTCAAAGAGTTTTATATATCATCTAATGTGTGCATCATCCTTCGCGAAGACGATCAAATTTATATGGAGGGAGATAAAATTAGACATTGTAAGTTACGAGTATGATTTGCATGTACTTCCTGACTTTCTATATTATTATTAAGTGAACGGCAATGATGAATCTCTTGAGCGTACATTTATTTATTTATATATATATAACATGCCTTACGGTAAGTTAAATTTACTACTTTTAGAAGTTTTAAAATTAATATTAAAAATAAATTTTTAATAAATATAATTTTAAAAAAATTACGCCTTGATTTGAGATTGTATGATCCGACGACATCGCAACATCGATATGATATATATGACATCAAGATTTGCCATGCCATGCCAGTGAGATCGATCATATCGATCATGGTCTAATACGGTCCAACACGGTATATATGATACACTGATTTGACATGGAGTGTCGAGAATAATTTTTTTAAAGCTCAAAATGAAAAGAAATTAATTTTTTACCGTCATTTTATAAATATCTAATCCCCCTCTTCTCCTTCATAGTCGTTTCCTCTCTTTGCAACTAACCCTAGTTATTCACTCCCTTTCATTCTCCCCTCCACCCTCTTCTATAACTCACCATAGGATGCCGCCAACATCGCCCACCTCATCGGGTGATGCAAATCACTCCATTGGATGGCGTGAGCCCCCTCTCTTCTTCACGTCACCACCCCTATTGTATTACATACATTTTTCATTAGATAAGCATTTTTTTTTAAACGAGGAGGAGGAACTAAATATTGAATCTAAGACCTCTTCCTTGCAAATAAGAAGGGTGTCCACCGGACACTAGCGAAAGACTATTGTACCGCATATATGCCACTGTACTAACATATCGATATTCTCACAAATTAGTAACTTGACAAAATAAAAAGCCTCTCAAGTCCCAAGCAAATTGTAGTCGCGGAACCTTGGGATAAGTTCTAAGATGTTCTCTTTACCTCATTTTGATTGGGAGTTATCTCTCACTTATCTATAAAATAATTTTTAATTTATTTTTTAATTTAATAAATGAACAAAATAATTAGATTAAATTGAGAAATAACTCTCATTTAATCTGAGCATATTGTTTTATCTCGAGAGATGAGACACAATTAATCTTCATTTATCTTTAAAAATAAAATAAGTTATTACATTTTTAAAATAAATAAATTTAAATTTTAAGATAAGATGATTTAAGAGAAATAGCTCTTATTTTATTTTTCGCTCTATCAAACGGGGATAATTGAAATTGTTTCTTCCCAACTTATAGAAAATTTGATAGATATCAACATAGGATGATTTCAAAGAAAGATAGATATCATATCAGCCTAGAGGGGCGTGCAACAGTTAAAAATACCTAATGTTGGGGTTCTCTATGCATATCTTTTAGTTGTTAGCGTCAATGTGTCATTAGCTCTCACCGGGGGCACGCGCTCATAAATAATGGAGCGAGGAGTCTTTTTCTTATTATATAAACAGAGGGGGCATGCGTGTGGCTTTCCCTAGGATATCTCAATCATTAAACAAATGTAGGGGCAATTTTGTCCACCGATTTCTTCTCTCTCATCTATAATCCTACATTCCTGCATACGTGTTTAGTTGCCGATGTATCTAATTAGTTAATTACCCTTTTTGTTTTTTCTTCAATGGGTGCAAGAATGGCCCATGGAGATTGGAGAGGCACTGTGTTGCTGTTTTTCATTTTTCTGTTCTTTTTTCTACAAATTCATGACTCTATGACATGGGCATCCTTACTTGAAAACTTTTCTCTCTTTTTTGGGTCTACCAATAACAACTTTTTCATGGAGATGCATTCAAATTATGAGGGTGTGGTTGGATTGATTAGTCCGTCTCGATCACAATCTAGAACGGGGCGAGTCGATCTTGACTCATTCCGTCTCGATTTATCTCGTTCTATGTTAAAATAAAAAAAAAATTATATATATAATATATAAAATAATAAAATAAAATAAAAATATATATTATATATAATAATATAATATAATATTAAAATAATGAAGTGTCCCAATCACGACTCACAACCTGAGCGTCCCGCCATCCATCTGAGTCGAGTCGAGTCGTGCAAGTCAAGATAGATCGCACCGAGATGACAAATCATGAGCAAAGATCATAAAATATACATCTCTCGTCGTCTCTTACCAGCTTTTGAATTCAAGACCTTCCCTATGTTCAAAAGAGGAGTGAAACACAAATCTATAAATTGAGATTCTTACATCCTCGTTGTATTGAATCTTAGTTGAGCATAAATTAATAAAATACGACGATGATGACGCCGGGCAACACAAAGATCACGTTTAATGACTTTAAATAGAAAAAACGCTCACGTAATATCATAAAAAAAATACCCCACCCGTCCATCCAAGTAATTAATCTCTTTGTTGACCTCAGGAGTTGTCTGGTTTGATGTAAAACATCCCAAGACACCATAACTTCATGCGCCGTGTTGATAGATATAATATTTTATCGTATTTTATGTCAAAATAAATAAACAGTCTCTTTTGATGCGTTTGGAATGGATGGAGGAGATAGATTTTAAACTCTCCGATCATTTGAATCCCTCGTTCAGAATATTTCAAGATTTAGAGAGAGATAAGGAGATAAGAAAGAGAATTGAAAAATCTTTAAAATTTACTTACGTTTGAGAATATGTGTGAGAAGATGTGAATTTTAAAGTGAAAGATTATAAAACATTTGGACTTCGCTCTAATAATTAAAATTCACTTTCTCTTTTTAAAATCTCACTAAAAAAAGTTTTTAAATTTCAAAGAAAAGACACTTTAATATTCCTATCTCTCTCTAATCTTAAGAATTCACTTTTAAAACGGGAGACCAATATTCTGAATATTAATGTGTTTATCTGTCATAAATTTTTTTTTAATGATTAAAAGTTAATTTCATAATTCACTTCGTTAGAATGTCAAACGTGTCACACTTCTTCTCTCTCTAAAAAATTTTGAAAAAATTTCTCCACCGTTTGATCTGCTCCAAACATGTCCTCGATCACTTTGCGAACACCGAGTGGTGTTTCACAAACCTTTCAAGCCCACCAAACACGTGCCCCCACACCCCTCAAAAAAATCAATTAACGAGATTTCTTGGCCCTCAAGGTTCCACCAACTCGAAGCCACGTCTCTCCATCGTCAAAATTGTCAACAGGTGAATGAGTGTGTGTGCTCTGCAAGTCACGACGTCTTCGGTCCACAAAGTGGAGTTTGGGAGAGCTCTAGCCCTTTTTTTTTTCTTCATAAACCCCGTTCAAATTCAAATGGCACAGTTGCAATATCCAGGAATATGTTTGTCATAATACATATTATATGCTCCTCTACACAGAGTATCTCTTTTCAGCAACGACCAAATTTATGCTTAGTTGACACAAATTATCTTTTAAGGTTTCCAAGGCTCGACGGACGAGTTCCCTAATCATCATTTACGAGCAAACCATGATCATTTTGAACTGTTGGACAGAGATTAAGTGCGGTTAGGGTAACAAGATTGAGACCATAACCAAGTATATATGCAAACTTGTTATGGTCTTTCCAAGGACAAATCTCTAAATATTTTTTCACCTGTAGTCTATATACATATACGTGCCAAACCCTCTTTCTTTATAAAGTATTCGTAGGCCGTCAAATGATTCCCGTGAGCCCCCCACCGCACCCCAAAAGTGGATTCCAAGAAGCTTCTCACCAGATCACACGCATCACGACTCGACCCACCAATTTTCTCTGTGGAGACCCCACGACCATCCGCACTACTTTCTCTCTCTCTCTCCTCACTTGTGGGATGTGGATGAGATCCTCAGTTAATTAAGGGTAGATTTGATAATCGGTTGGGTTATCCGACCCGACAATAGAGAGAGAGAGAGAGAGAGATGGATCCCACCGACTTTTCTCACATCCATCTATCTCTGATCAAGGTCAGGTGACTTATTCGCACGGTGAAACGCGAGTAATCCGCCCCCACCTCATTTTCAAACTAGCTCTAATGGAACAAGACAGCTTGATATCTATACTTGGAATCTAGGCTAATCTTAATGTTGCAGCTAACCACATCGCCAATCCTACGACCCTTTTCCTCCCTTGTGTCCTTAATCTTCTAGGGCTAGAAAAACCAGCAGCTGACGACCTGCTTAATTTGACTCCCTTTGATCTGATGCTAATTAATTAGTTGCTAATCAGATCGTTCTGAGCCTACTTTGCACCAATCCAATATCTTCTTCTATGATCTATATATGGGCAGATATATATAAGGTTATTATTATCTTAAACGACGGTCCAAATCCATGGGATAAGGTGATGACGATGATACAGTTCATGCATATCAGTCCAACGGCCTTCACCAAAGTAGGTTAGGGTTTTCTTTTCTTTTTTAACTCTTGTAATGAACTTGGAATTAACCGGCCCATTCGTCCAGCCTTCACCTAATTATTAGCAGCTGGTTAATTTAGTCTTTTTGCCTTTAAATATATGATCAATTTGGATCAACCCATCGGCCTCATCAATTTGCAAGGTTGTCATGATCGATTATTAATTCTTCGGTTAATCTGCTGACCAAAGAAACTGGTGTCCACTTCCCCGTGCATGTACTATGCATGTTTTCAAACATGACTGTGGATCATGGTTCACGACACAACGCATCCCCCAGAAAAGATTAATTATTAATGGTCAGTACAACCCACGCGTTAAAGAGTGTGATGCAATCGCCCACCTCCAACAAATTTGTATATATTCAACTGACGGTGGCTGCAGTACACTTGGAGTGCCATCGGAGAGGACGGATTAAATTATGATAATGCCTTCAACTTATCAAGGGTCACTTTGAAATTCGGGTGAGATTACCGTATTATTCCCCGGAGAGCCGATTGCGTTAATCGACTCTGATTACTTATTGAGGAGGGTAAAATCGACGTGGCTCGTACACGACCCATTGACACATGCCCACGTCGGCCCAAAGTCCGTAACGCACATGATGGATCCCAGATAGTCACGGCCCGCGACAGACGACCCAATAGGGCCGGTCATCGGATTCGCCAGTCCACGAAGGGTATCAACTCGGGCATATCGGATGCCGGACGACCCTCCAGTGATCTAACGCTACTCCCGCCATCACCGGCCTCGACTCCAATAAAGGCGAGCACGCCTCACGGGTACCGTAAGACTCGCCTAAAGGCCGCCCGACTCCGGAGAAACGGATGCTCAACGGGAAACTCCCCATGATCGCGGGGAGACGTTATCTCACGATTCGCGTCCTTCCCTGCTAAGGGATAGACATCCACCGCCAGGACAACCCCTATAAAAGGGACCTCCCGCTAGGGACAAGACACACACGAACACGACAAGAGAGACTCTGGCACACGCTACGACGAGACTCTGACACACGCTACGACAGGTTGACTGTTCCAGAGAGCGGCTTCTACAGAGGAGAGCTACGGTCCGCTTCCGAGCACCCTTCCAGTCCAGCGAATGCTCTCTGAGCATTCACTGGGCGTGGCGAACACTCCGTGAAAGCTCGACCATCACTCCAGACTTGATCAGTCGCCTCTCAACTCCCTCTCTCACTCCTCCATCTTCTCTTAATCCCCATCCTCCAAAGTCCTGACTTAAGTATCAGAGGGTTATCCCTTGGAGTAATGTCCAGAGCTCCTTCTGACACCGTTTCTATGGTGTTTGCAGACTTCCACGGGTGGTTGGACGATCTTCCCCCAACAAACAAATATTAAAAATATGATACGGAGTTTGAGAGATCGTTTTCTCGCCTCTACACGTACGCATTTTGCGTGTGAGATCTAAGAGCAACGAGATCCACACCGTTTTCTCTCACCGGATGTCTTATAACCCCCGCTATCCTATCTTGTTACCAAAGTCGGCCTAAAGACATGACATACCTATAAAGCAAGGGTAGTAAGTGATCTTATCAATTTATCTCATCAACTCAATCACAACATTGGTCACTGGAGGTGAAAATACTAAGAAAAAACAGAAACAGCTCTACCCTTAAGGGGAAGGTGATCGAGGGCAGTTTGGACCGTGAAAGGTTAAACTTTGTTCAAGTGAGAATTCCCATATCTGTATTTTAGTACGAGAAGAATACACATGCAAATATAACTTAATTCAATTTTGACTTCAAAACTAATAAAAAAATAGCATAAGAAGTTGAGACGGAGGAATGTTTACATATGAAGTGCGAAGAGACAGACCTCGTTACTTGTTAGTGCATGCCTCACTGGATGCACCACCCTTGGAGGATGAGAAGAGTTCAAGGTGGAGAGGCCGCCCGTTTGGTGACCTTTATATTCGCTCCTAGTGGACCCTGTTGGTCTCTCTCTAATAAGTGCATTGAAGCATGCAAAGGCGAATCCTGCTGCCCCCCCCCCCCCCACACACTTTCACACACGGGGGTTCTTCACCTTGTACATGATAAGGAGTATCTGACTGCTTTTAGCATTCACTTGCATGAGCCCTTGTCCAACCACTCCCTCTCTCTCCACCACCTTTCGTGAAGGTGACATTTTGCATTTGTTTTCTTCTTCATCTTCTGGTTGAACCGCCCGTTAAATCCGGAAGAAGTATAATAAATGGGAGGCGAGATTAATCTGAGTCATATTTGATGCTCGAAAAATGTGGACTCGAGATTTGATAGTACTAGAAAAGAAGGATGTGTGTTGAGTTGGGGTATATTAGGCTTGAACTTAGTGATGAAAAAATTATACTCAGGGTAGAGATATTCTATTAGGTCTAAGTATAGGAATCAAAGAGAATCAAACGATCAAGAGAAGTAAATCTGGGTTGAAACATATAATCACTTTTTTTAGAGTCGTTCTGTCCCTATTCCGATGTAAATAAGTTTCGTGACATAACTTCTTCTAAGATACGATGACTCAGATCGATGGCAACGTAAATGTGCACTCCAACTCGTATTTCCAAGGGCGAACACACTATGATTGCATGCTCTTGCGAAGAAGAAGAAGAAAATGATCAAGAGATGGAGATGAAGAAGAGAGATAGTTGTTGGGTGAGAGAAAACCTTAAATCATATCTCTCACGTAAAATTCACTCTCCTCATATGTTTCTTCGGGAAATAACCCTTGACTGAGTTACACTCATCTACCTAAAGAGTGAAATCTGAGGAGACATGAAAAGAATCTAAGAGACACTCGGTATCCTCATATATCTTTTCTGGAAGCGACCCTTGACTGAGTTATACTCATCTACCGAAAGAGTGGAATCTGAGGAGATACGAAGAGAATTCAAGAGACACTCGGTCAATGAGTCATACACATCTACTCAGAGTGGAATCTGATGAGACACGAAGAGAATTCAAGAGACACTCGATCAAAAGGTCAAAAATAAAAATAAAATAAATGTCGAGAATCACACGCACGCAAGACAATGCAATTCACGCGCGTGTGAGAAAGAGGATAAGGTCCAAAAAAATCCACTAGTTCAAATAGCCCAACTTTTATAATCTCTTCAAAAGAGTACACAGTCAAAGATAAGATTTCCAACTAAAAGTAAATAGATTTTTTTTTTATTTTCTAACGTGAGACTAATCAACGCAAAGAGAGTCGATCCTTTTAAAATTTAAAATATAGATTCCAACAATTAAATCTCTCGTTACATTTCGCATAAATCTGAATGCCATTGCGCTAGTATCCCTTTCATTAAAAAAAGGGATAAAAATAATCCCAAGCATGTATCTTATCGGACAACGACCACCCCTAATTAATGTGGGGGTTGTCGGTTTGAGTCCCACTCCCCCAATCTGTGTTGGGGAGTAGAATAGACCCTTCGTCATGGTGCCCCTTCAATTCTTTGCTCATGCACGGAATGATAGTGCCCCTTGTGGGCCAGACGGATTGATCAGTAATCTTCGCGCCCCCACCTGGGGTGTGTAGCCCCTTCACCTCTACCTGCCTGTACATAAACTGGATTCCTCGAACCAGAGCTTTTAATTTCGATCTTCCACTCTTGGTGATTCGTACTCGGAGAAAAGGCCATTTCTGATGTAAGGAGATGAACGGTGATCACAATCAAACTACTCTTTTTAATTTCTCTCTCTTCAAAAGCTCTTAAAAGAGAATAATGCAACTGCTGTTACAAGTCAGTAATAAGTGCATAGATAATTACAAAAATGCTCTTCTTATGAATAGATATTTAATCTTTGGTTCCCTGTGAAAAAGTTTCTTACAAATGTTTGCATCTCTCTCTCTCTCTCTCTCTGTGTGTGTGTGTGTGTGTGTGTGTGTGTGTGTGTGACACTTAATTAATTAACTTCTATCAGTAAGTACTCTCAAGTATTCTGGACATAGCAGGCAGACGATGATGATGAGAAAGATTGTACCACCAGTAAGTGAAAGGTGTTGTTCGGGAACAGTCATAATATATGAGAGAGATTTATTGATAGATTTTAATCATTGGAGGTCAGACGCGTGTGTGTGTGTGTGTGTGTGTGTGTGTGTGTGTGTGTGTGTGTGACACTTAATTAATTAACTTCTATCAGTAAGTACTCTCAAGTATTCTGGACATAGCAGGCAGACGATGATGATGAGAAAGATTGTACCACCAGTAAGTGAAAGGTGTTGTTCGGGAACAGTCATAATATATGAGAGAGATTTATTGATAGATTTTAATCATTGGAGGTCAGACGTGTGTGTGTGTGTGTGTGTGTGTGTGTGTGTGTGTGTGTGTGTGACACTTAATTAATTAACTTCTATCAGTAAGTACTCTCAAGTATTCTGGACATAGCAGGCAGACGATGATGATGAGAAAGATTGTACCACCAGTGAGTGAAAGGTGTTGTTCGGGAACAGTCATAATATATGAGAGAGATTTATTGATAGATTTTAATCATTGGAGGTCAGACGCGCACTTAATTAATTAACTTCTATCAGTAAGTACTCTCAAGTATTGTGGACATAGCAGGCAGACGATGATGATGAGAAAGATTGTACCACCAGTAAGTGAGAGGTGTTGTTCGGGAACAGTCATAATATATGAGAGATATTTATTGATAGATTTTAATCATTGGAGGTCAGAAAGTGGGAGACATATAGTGGAGACAAGAGTGCATTTGATGCAACCTTTGGACCCACAACTCCACTAGAAATCGAGAGAGAGAGACATCAAGAGAAGTAATGAGGAATTAGAAACTAATAAGAGCAGTGAGATTTTGGAGATTTTAACTAGCAGGGATATTAATTAATGAAGAAGATGGAACTTAATTAGGATTCTCAAAAACTCTAATTAACATGAAAATCCAACCATTATCTCTGTGTGTGTGTGTGTGCACTTAATTAACTTCTATCAGTAAGTACTCTCAAGTATTGTGGACATAGCAGGCAGATGATGATGATGAGAAAGATCGATTGTACCACCAGTAAGTAGTGAAAGGTGTTGTTCGGGATATTAATTAATGAAGAAGATTTTGGATATTTTAGTAGGGATATTAATTAATTAATGAAGAGGATGAAACTTAATTAGGATTAATTCTCAAGAACTCTTAACATGAAAATATAACCATTCTCACCTACATTCTCAAAACAAGGCACAAGTACTTGCAAATGTAGGACCTCCTCGTTCAGAAATTAAAGGTCATAGATATACATTTCAAGTCCCGCATGCATCTCTCGCACAAATTAATTTGACTTAATAATTATGCTCTAAGAGGACATTAATTAATTAATACACCCTAATGCTTTTCGTAAATGGTGAGATTTATGTACGGAGAAATCATTAATTATTCCCCACGGCGAGACTCTCGATTTTGAAATTGTTGCAATTCTGCAAAGAAAACCTCTCAATATTTAAGAAGGATTAATGCTCTAGATCATTAATTAGGAACTTGCAGTAAATAGACTGTTAAAGAAAGGTGGGAAAGATATGCAGTGTTTGGATTAGATTGATATTAGTTAATAATTAGTCCACTTCCATGGGTAATGTTTGGATTAACCAAAACGTTTTTAATGCTTGGCTTTGTTAAGCAAGAAACTGCCGTCCACTTTCATCAGTAATATGTAATGGCATGCATGTTGACAAGATGACATATATCTTCAATGACACAATTAATTAATCAATGGTTTCGATCAGACACCCCAGTAGTATTATCACCACTCACTAATTAACCATACTGTAGAGGTGTTTACGTTATACACAAGCTGTGACTACAGATTCGTACCTACCACTACGTACACAAAGGATATATCCTTTTCAATTCCCCCACCCCTTTTGATATCCTCGACGCTGGGTCTCGACGCATGCATGCATGGAGTGCTTGCAAGAAAGAATAGCATAGACTATATATGCATGGCAGCGTTTAGATTAGTAATTAAGGCGTGTTATACATGTCGGAGACTAATTAAGGGTGGCAAGTTAATTATTTCATGCACAAAACTAATTAATGTATTCAAGGGATAATTAGGGATTCCCTTTCTTAATTAACTATATATGATCCCATCTGGCGCAAATTAAAAGAGTCCGTACGGAGAGTACACCGGCTATATATACACAAGACTAAAAGGTTTTATACATACATACGTACGTACATATATATATATATATATATATATATATATATATATTCCGGCAGATTAATTTGTTCTCTTTGATTGATGCGAAGTGTTACAACTTTCGAACTCGATCGTTTTGTGTGACCTGACTGACATGAAACATTTGAAACCCAAACCCATGAATATGCATGGTCTGTCGTTATAGAAAGAGCTGTGGGGTTTTGTTTCCATCCGACATGAGTACATAATTACCATAAACCAATTAATTATTAACTTAGATGCATGCTTAATTAATTTGCTCTCCGTTGCATTTTTTTCTTTTTTTTCTTTTTCTGCGAACTAATGCATGGTTTTTAGGATCCAACACATAAAGGTCTCAGCTAGCCATGCATGCAAACAACTCCCAGATGCGGAATCCCAAAACAATGGCATATTTATTTGGGTGCCATAGTTTAGGAAACCATGTATATATTCCCTAAGTTGTACGTAGGGAGATTATAAAACGTCACAATAGATGTTCTCTTTAGTTTGTCTCTCTGCCAAAAGCTCCTAAGACAAGCTCAGGATCAAGAAGGTGGCGAGGACCAAAATTATACTTTCAAGTGTAATAATCTAGTTAGTTAGTTAATTAGTCTGATCTGATTATATATATATATATATATTGGCCCTTCAAAAAAGGACAACTGTACTTAAATTTGAGGTTTCCGAAAATTAAGGATTTTCGTCTTCGCCCAAGAAATTAAGGAGCTTTTGATGCTATGGAAATAACCAAGTAGCTAGACATTGGCTTCACAAAGTCTGTACATCCTCATTCCTCAAAGTCTATACATTGACTTCCTCAAAGTCTATACATCCTCAAAGTCTATACAACATTGACTTCACAAAGTCTGTACATCCTCAAAGTCTATACATTGGCTTCCTCAAAATCTGTACATCCTCAAAGTCTATACAACATTGACTTCACAAAGTCTATACATTGACTTCCTCAAAGTCTATACATTGACTTCACAAAGTCTGTACATCCTCATTCCTCAAAGTCTATACATTCAAAGTCTATACATCCTCAAAGTCTATACAACATTGACTTCACAAAGTCTGTACATCCTCAAAGTCTATACATTGGCTTCCTCAAAGTCTGTACATCCTCAAAGTCTATACAATATTGACTTCACAAAATCTATACATTGGCTTCCTCAAAGTCTATACATTGGCTTCACAAGGTGTATTACCACCAGTTAAGAATGTTTAGCTCTTTCACAATAAATCAATATCATGTTTAGTCAGAATAAACTGTATTAGTTGCATTTATTTATGATTATTGGATGGCATTTGACGTACATTTGGCAAATCTTTTAATTAGAAGTCAGTTTTAATTATCAGATTTGATTTCTGAAAGTCAGTATGTGTCTCACTTATCAACCTAAGAGCCATTGTTCCCAATTATTTTTAGAGCTCACTGACTGCCCATTCGGTCGATGCTGATCAATCATAAAGCTGAAAGTTAGTGATGCTCACTGCATGAGCTTGTTGGTTAATTTATTAGTCCATTTCATACACATTAGATCATGAAGCTTGTCCCATCTGCAATTACACTAATAAAACATCTGCAAGTAAACTAACTTGCAAATACTGTCCCAGTGTTAAGATGTCAACATCTGTAGCTCTCAAATCAGCCATAGCTTCCTTCATCTCCTCGTTTGTAAATACTGATTTATTTATATTCTCTTCTATTTGATATTTTTTTGAGTTTGTGTTGTTTAAGATTGTAGAAATAAAATGTTATGATTGACTATATATTGATCAGATATCTCAATAATGCAGATTTTTAGCATAACATGGCCTCTTGTGTACTTCTCTCAACCTTCATTCTTTCTCTTTTCATATTTGATTTGAGGATTTTTGAATTAAAGCAGACCAATGATGTAGATATGAAAGATGCACAATCAGCCAAATCCCAGCAAAAAGGGGTATATATTCTTTGTCTTAGTGTCATCTTTATTTTTGATTTGTTATGCCCCAATTGATGCAAACCTCAAGTATGATATGCAGCTCAAGACTTCTGCCCCTGGCCCGAAGGCCCATGCCTCAGGATCAAAGACTTTATTTGTTGGAAATATGTCATTTAATGCTGGCCAGGATGATGTGTACGATATAAGATATCTGCAATGCTAGATAATTCACGTATAATTATCTACTGATTTGGTCATGTAGAATTTGCTACTGAGGTGGAAG
The DNA here is from genome assembly GCA_022559845.1 of Amorphophallus konjac. Lineage (NCBI taxonomy): Eukaryota > Viridiplantae > Streptophyta > Magnoliopsida > Alismatales > Araceae > Amorphophallus > Amorphophallus konjac. Next base: position 936,894 of record CM040118.1, on the reverse strand, counting down.
CCCAGAAGGTAAACATTTCAAGTCAATATCTATATTCACTTCATCACCTCTGAAATTCACCACTGCCCTGTCAGCCTACAGGCACAAGAGATTATCATTTTCCCACCCACAAATTTCCACAAAGATTCAAAAGAATATTTTGTTGCATATTCACAATTTTAAAGTAAGTGGTCACAAAAAATCATTTGTATGTGAATCAGATCCAAAAAGTAAGTATTGCATGTAAGTTCATGAATATATGAAAATTAAAGTCTTGGTGGACAACCAAACATTAACAGAGTAGCATCTCCATGGATACAACATCAATTGAGATAGCATCTCAATGAATTATCTCATAATACTCATTTTCCTACAGTTCTATGTTGTTCTGTATGCTTGAATATATGGTTTGGTGGCCTCTAGATATCTCATAGTACTCATTTTCCTATCATTTCTCTGTTATTCTGTATGCTCTGATTATATGGTTTTGTGGCTTCTGGCTCATGCTCGGGAACAATCCAGCATAAAAAAAGTCATTTCTCAAAGGTGAAGTGAGGAAAAGTTACATATTGCCTTTTGATCTCTATTTAAGAAGTATGTAGCCTTAATGTCTGTTTTATTATTCATCCCAGATTTAAGAAGTATGGAACCCCAAGATTTGAGAAGGTCAATGGACAGTTTCCAAAAATAGTATAATAAGGAGTACATGAAGATGACCATGCTGAAGCATGAGGAAACATTCAGAGATATTGTGTAATATTTGTATTTTTGTGTGGATCCGAAAGTAGATACTGAAAAATTGATTGCACGTCTGAGGCTATGGGATGTGGTCTACATTTCCAGAGTATTTTGGCCATTGAGACACTGAAATTGACTGTTTTTGAAATCTTAAATTCGGATCTAATAGGTTATTGCCCATAAAAATGTAAACCCAAGTGTTTACATTTTCTCTGCATGTGTGTGTTCAAAGCTTTACATTTTCTCTGTCTCTGTATTTTCGACAAGAATCCTGAACAACCGAAAAGGTTGGCGGAGCATGTTAGTTTTAGTATCACCTCTATTGGATTCGAAAATTCGGATCCTCATGTCCTATTACTTATTACATATTAAATGTGTACATAATAAGATCCGAAAATGATCCAAATCCGAAAATTAAAGTTCGGATCCGGATCTGATCCGGATCCGAAATAATATGTAATTTCAGATTCGAGTCATATTCGGATCTGTTGTTAACGGATCCGGATTCAGATCATAAAGGATCCGATCCGGATCCGACCCGTTTACACCCCTATAACCAACAATATAATACTGGTTTTGACTAATTGTATATATGCATATTCCAAGAAGCTTGCTTGCCTTGCATCAGGGTTTGCCGACCCGCCCGACCCGGCCGACCCGGTCTCGGTGCGGGACGGGTCGAGTCGGGCGGGTCGCAAAGCGACCCGGTCCGCCCTTTGGCTCTCCACGCGATTTTTTTGGAATTTTTTTTAAAATTTTTAAAAAAATTATTTTGAAAGATTAAATGGTATATATATATTTAAAAATATTAGAATGTATAATTTATTTATGATAATAGATCCATACTACATTATACATATTAAATTATATAAAAATTACATATTACACTGCTTAATTAAACATCCTATTATATATAATACATAAAAATTTATTTTAATTACTAAATATGTAAAAGTAAACAGTGACATAATAATGACATTCATTCATGAAGTATAAAATATAAAAACTCACTAATCCGTGTCCATCTGTGAAGTCCGAATCCCAAAACTCACTCATCCTCCTCATGTGTGTAATCCGAAACCCAAAACTCACTAATCCTCATCATCAGTGAAGCCCGAATCCCAAAACTCATCATCAGATACATGAGACTGATCACCCGTATAATCTAACTCTATCCTAGTGGGTGGAGGTACATATGGGTGAGACTGAAAATATGTAACCATCTGCACAAATGATGGGTCGTGTGCTGCGGTGGAGGGTACATGAAAATCTGTAAAAAAAGTCCTCACTACATCTATAGCTTCAATTCTATCATGTGCGACTGGTGCTGGTGCTGGTGCTGCTCGAACTCTGGACGTGGAGGAAGATCCTGCTCCGCCATGTGCTCGTGGTGGAGGTACCCGGGACGTAGAAGAAGATGTCCTCGGTGTGCTACGAGAACCGTATCTATCATGTAACTGTGTCCGAAAGGAATGTCGAACATCTCCCGGAACTCGGTCGCATGCACGAACATCGCGTCCCACTCCCGCAAGGTGCTCCGCAAACCTGTGTATGCCGGTGACGCGATGTTCGCAGTATCTACAGTGCACATGTCCATCACCCTCAACAGAATATCCATGCTCCCACGCAGGGTGACGTCGTCCGTCCATGATGACCTGCAAATGATGTAAAAGTTTACATTAGTGATTTCGATGACAAGTACAAAACTCTATATATGAAGAAATGTACAATTAATTATTAGTTAGTTCTAAATGTAACCAAATGATACATACTAATAAAGCCTATGGACCCAAACTGGGCCAGTGCCCATCTCCAAACAATCTGACATTAAATGTGGTCCGCAGATAGGACAGATAGTCTTCATAGCGCATTGAACCTGAATAGTTCTCCCAGTACATGCGTACGCAGTATTCATACTCATGCGAACCTTGTGCGTACACGACCTCTACTGACGTAGCTGCGGCATAAGGATATGGATACGATGGGAAAAATGAACTACTGTTATCTGAGTCGCCATGATACATCGGCTGCTGCGGCCATGACCGTCCATACGAGCTTCCAGATCCCTGGGAGTCATGTGTGCTCATCCTCTCAAAATCAGACAACATGCCTTGATAGCTGGTACTGTCTGCAACCGAACTTCCATAGTAGGGATCCCAATGATCAGCTGCCCGTCTCGTCCCTGGCAGTGGAACACCGTGGTCCTCATCTTGCGTGGCATGTGTGAAGTGCTGCTCCTCTGTCCATGCGCCATGTTGACGGCCCCCACGACCTCTACTATGACCACTGCTGTACTCTCTGCCACCAGCACTCGTATTCTCACGAGGACTCCGTTGGTCACCTTGAGAACCACCACCTCCATGGGATGAAGACCCTGTCGGTGTACTCTCAGCATCGGAGTCATGACTCCCACTAATGCGGGGCTCAACAGAAGGCTCGGTAGTGTCGTCATCTGCATTGGGATCTAATGTCTCCATGTCTGCAAAATCAATCTGATTTAATGGTGGTCCCTTGTCCTTCTTGCTGGTGAATAATGTGGTCCATGATGATTTTTTCTTCTGTGGAGCAGGGGGCGGCTTACATGCTGCATGTTGTGTCCCTATAGATGCCTGAGAAGCAGAAGCCTGTTTAGATAATTTTTCAATTTACTTTCTATTGTGTAAGTCTGTACGTATACCTGAGAAGACTGATTGGGTGCCTTAGTCTTAGATGTTGAGCGTCGGGGCGCAGCAGACTGAGATGGTTGTTTCGATGCTCCCGAAGACTACACAATTGAAAGAAGAATATATTCAATTACCAATGAATTATATATTAACAAATGTAGAAATGACAATATAATTTCACCTCTCTAAATGAGGAACTCCCCCTAGCCTCTCTTGAAGTGGATAACCTTCTTGGTTCCGCAGATATTGAATGCCGCGGTACAGCAACTCGAGACCACTGTTCTCCCGCAATGTTGTCATTTGTCGGACCGACCTGCAATATATTGCTATCATACATAAATATATGACTATGCTATCTAATGAAATTTGCGATTCGATTTTCATGTATTAATTCACCTGAGGTGGCTCTTGACGCTCAATTAATGGGGGTTGGATCAATCGCTCCCATGCTGTATCATCATACGCATACGATGTGTCTCCACCCCCAATGACGAGGTCTTCATCTAAATTAATTTCATCATCACGTCCCGTTGCAGAGTCGTCACCACCCAAATGCACATGGGTGTCATCTCCCTCCCCGACTGCCTCTTGTACAGCTGATACGAGAAAAGTATTAGGCCGTGGTGTCTCGCCAGGTTCTTCAGCCTCCTCGTCTAATTCTGCCTCACCACGCTCGGTTGTGGCTCTTGCAACCCATGCTACCATAGGGTCGTCATCGTCTCGCAAGTACACAGCATCCGTTGGGTCGTAATCTCCCTCTCCTCTCCTTGTATCCATTTGTACATGCCGGACCTTTAGCCTCATGTTGTAATGAACATACACCATTTTGTCTAGCCTGCGGTGTGTTAGCCTATTCCTCAGCTTAGTATGCAAGAAGGAGAACGTCGACCAATTCCGCTCACACCCACTCGACGAGGATGTTTGCGATAGAACTCTCATTGCGATCTTCCTTAATACGGGTGCACTTGTGCCGTAATTTAGCCACCACTCAGCTGTGTTTAAGACAGATCATGTACAATATAATAATTAGATGTAAAAATTCTTTCTCGAGATATAGAAGGTACATTGTGAAGACACATTACCTGGGTCGAGTCTATCACGACTGGCCACGGCATTAGGTGTCGCAAATGAACCAATTCCCTCTCTAAATATTTTCATCTACATTATCAAAAAATATGAAGTGTATATTTCATTTAATATTGTCAATGTTAAAATATCCAAGTATACCTCATTCAACGCATCAGCGGCATCTGTTGGGGTGAAAGACAATCGGTCTACCACAATGTTGACCGATTCTATCAACGTATCGTCATAAGCAAGGGCCCGAGCATATTGGAAGGCCGGATGTAGATAGTACGCTGCAATCGTAAGATAATAAATTACATATTAGTATCAACTGAAAATCACAGCTCATTGATTGGACGAGAATGTAAGTGTTTACCTGCCATGTGAAAATCACGGCTCATTTGTCTGTCCCATCTGTCCCCCACAATCTCCAGAATAGTGGGTCCATATTTTTTGGACGTTGTAAGGATCTTCCGCTTGGATGCTTCTATTTTGCTGTACACCAACCCCATGGTTGGTACTCTATCCCCATCCACGCATCGTAGAACCTCATACAGTGGCTCTATCAATGACACTAATATCTTCACTCTATCCCAAAAATTCGAGGTGTTGACAATCCCCTCGACCTCCGCCCCTTCACGTGAAGCAGCAAAAGAGGAACTCAGCCAGGTCTCACCTCTAAACATTTGCTTCAATCCATCCTTGTGCTTCAATAGGCTCTGCAATGCGATGTAGTTGGTGGCAAATCGTGTGATGCCAGGCCTCAACAGTTCGCCGCCACAGTGCTCCCTCATCCATGCCAATACAAGTGTGTGGTTGTAGATATATTTCGTGATTTTTTGTGCCACCTCGACCACAGATTTTACCATACGAAGCTGCCCAATCTCCTTCAGCATCAGATCTACACAATGTGCTGCACAAGGGGTCCAGAAAATGTGCCGTTTTTTCTTCATTAGCTCCTCCCCAGCCTTCTTATAGTTCGACCTATTATCAGTCACCACTTGTACAATGTACTCCTCCCCAATCTCAGTCACCACTTGCTCCATCAATGATAAAATATATTGGTGACTGTGAATTTGACCAGACGCATCCACTGATTTGTGAAAGAATACCTGTCTGTCACAATAAACAAGGAAGTTAATCAGGCTAGATTTTGTGGTACCTGACCATCCATCACACATCAGTGTGACTCCGTACTTTGTCCATTTCTGCTTGAATGAGTCAATGTAACTCTTGATCTCAGCAACTTGTTCATCAAGGTATACGCCAGCCAATTCTCTCGCTGTAGGTGGTTGCACGTGTAGCCCAAGGATCTGTGCTTCCTGAAACATTGGCTTGTAGTAAGGGCTATTGGCTGCATTGAAAGGCAGACCCGCGTGGTGCCACCATTTTGCAACAGCTTGACCAAGTTTCCATTTAGGTCCCTTCTGGCCATACGCATCATCCATCCTCGTTTGCTTACCATGCTCTCGGGATAGTGCACCGGGCTCCACATCTTCGATGTTGATCGATTGTGTCCTTTTCCTTTGTGTCCCCGAGTCACCAGTCAATAAACTCCTTATGCCTCGTGATTGTCGAGTCGTAGATGAACCACCACTCCCTGATGCTCCGGTCCTCGCGGCCTCGCGACTACGGACTATAGTCTCCTCGGGATGTCTTGACTCTTCCCTGCTCTGACGTACTGCCTCACGAAGCTCTGCTTCGTATGGATCGTTCACAGTGACATACACATTAGCCTGCTCAGTACATGCTTGTTCGTCTTCGTCACTGGGTGTCCATGCACATTCCTCCTCGTTGCTGCCACTTGGGCGCCCGCTCACTGCCGCTTGATCCCTTTTCTTCTTTTTTTCCTTTTCTTTCATCTCAGCTCTCTTCTCACGCAGGTGTCTAGCCATTGCAAGTTTCACATCTCTAGGCACATGGGTACACCCAGCAACCTCAGAGTATCCTGCCCCGGCTCCTCCGGCCAAATGCTTCTTCAACCGAGACACCCCTCCTCCCCGGTGTTCTATTTTACAATAGTTACAACGCCAGCACCTACGGTTGCCATCCAACAAAACTCCGTGTGACCACCCAATATCATTTGTTCGTTCCTTAGGAGCCATATTAAGTACTTAACTGTATCTCCTAAATGTAAAAATTACAAATCATATTAAGTACATTATTTTAAACAGAGACTAACAATGAAAATAATATCATTATTTCTACAATATGCAAGACTAAATTCAATATTTACTAAATGTCAATATAATTTAGTTCAAAATAATATCATTATTTCTAAAATATGCATATAATGCTAATTTTTTATTTAATAGACCTACATTTAGTTTAAATTAATTTGTAACATATTTATCACTAATTATATATTTATAATTATAAACATGTCTAATTAAATTATATTATATTAAATTATTTATCAGTAATTATTTATATTATATTAAATTATTTTACGTCTACAACTAATAATGAAAATAATATCATTAATTCTATAAAATTAAATTTAAATTTTAATACATCTCAATTAAATCTAATATTTAAACATTAATTAAATAATATATCAAACATAAATATATTTCTACAACATGAATTAAACGATCTTTATATTATTTCTACAACCAGAATTAAATAATATATCAATATATTAAATTCTACAAGATGAATTAAATAAAAATTATATTTTTCTTACAACATAAATTCAACCTGACATCAAAAATAATATTAAACAATGACAATCTAACAAATTTTATTCATATATTTTTAAATTAAAAAAAGATATTACATTTTTAAAAAATAAATTTTTTTCCTCCCCCCCCCCCCACCCCCACGGTCGCACACGCCCCCCCCCCTCATCCCCCCACCGCCTGCCGGTGGCAGACGCCCAGCACGGCAGCACCCCCCCCCCCCCCGTCCCCCCCTGTCCCCTCCCGTCCCCCCACGGACGCACAGCAACACCCCCCCCCCCCCCGTCCCCCCACGGCGGCCCCCGTCCCCCCCCTGTCCCCCCACGGACGCACAGCAACACCCCCCCCCCCCCCCCGTCCCCCCCCTGTCCCCCCCCGTCCCCCCACGGACGCACAGCAACACCCCCCGTCCCCCCACGGCGGCCCCCGTCCCCCCACGGACGCACAGCAACCCCCCCCGTCCCCCCACGGCGGCCCCCGTCCCCCCACGGCGGCAGACGCCGGCCCCCGTCCCCCCACGGACGCACAGCAACCCCCCCCGTCCCCCCACGGCGGCCCCCGTCCCCCCACGGACGCACAGCAACCCCCCCCCGTCCCCCCACGGCGGCCCCCGTCCCCCCACGGCGGCAGACGCCGGCCCCCGTCCCCCCACGGACGCACAGCAACCCCCCCCGCCCCCCCACGGCGGCCCCCGTCCCCCCCGTCCCCCCACGGCGGCCCAGACGCCCAGCACCCCCCCCCCCCCCGGCGGCAGACGCCCCACCCCCGACCATTTTAAAAAAATTTAACTTACCTACCTCCGATCGCCGCCCAACGCCGCCGTCGGCCGCTCAGATCGCCGTCCGAAGATCCTGCTCGCCGTCCGCCGCCGCTGCACCGCCGTTCGTCGGTGGGAGGGGTGGAGCTCTTCCTCCCCCTTCGGCCCGTTAAATGGGCGAACCGCCCCCGACCCGCCGTACCGAGCCGGGTCCCGCCTCGCACCGGAGCGGGACGTGGCGGGACGCACGGGACCTTGCGGTCCAGTGCGACCCGTCCACGACCCCCAGCCCGCGCGACCCGGTGCCCGCCTGGGTCGGGTCGGGTCGTGCGGGTCGGTGCGGGTCGGGGCGGGACGGCAAACCGTGCCTTGCATATTGAAGTTCATATCCTGATATTTTTCATATTATCATATATATCCCCATGACATATAATTGTATGTCATAATATATATACTCATGTCGTTGTCTAACATTTTGTTTAATTTAATAATTTTTCTAAATATATACTCCCATTATAAGTGAATGTAGATGAAAATCTATCATGTGTTCGTATTTGTATGTATGTATTTTTTGCGTGAATTAAATATCATGTAAAACATTATCACTTTTTTTATTAAATGGCTGTCAAAATCTCTTAATGAGTGATGGATGAAGAAGGTGACGGGATATTTTATCCGCCAAAAATTTATCAAAAGGACATACATGATATTAAATTTACGTAAGGAGCTAGGGCATATATCTAAATATAAATAGAAAATAATTTTTCTTACAAATTTATTTTAAAGATGAAAATACACGCAAAAAATCTTTAATCTAATTTTAGATGGATTAAGATGAAATGGAGTCTGATCTATACTTATTTAATCTTCTCACATAATTAAGATAATGTTGTATAGACCCCTACAACCTTTCATATTATTTTACATGTCCCTTTAAAACTCCATGTTTTACGTGTTCAATAACATACTATGTAGTGTACCAGTTTGTCGCCCGTTTGTACCTGTTATGTTCTACAATTAGAGTCTACAGGGTGCAAAAAAATGTAACTTGAGTCAGGGTTTGTGGGTCCATTTGTACTGATCGTGATACAGATCGTACCGTATCAATTTGTCAAACTTTGACTTGAGTACAATAGAAATATGTAATAACATGTAATGAACATTCGGAAGTGTAGACAGACATGATGGGCTGTCTCTTTTGGAACAGATCCCGTAGACAGACATGATGAGCCCATAGAACAGATCCTGTTCAAGTAAACTGGTCGATTCTATTATAATACCTGGTCATGTTCTTTACTTTGCTTGTAGAAGTTGTTTAATATATAGGATTAATTACATGATTGTGGAATTAGAATTACCATTCTTAAATAAATATTAATATTAATAATCCTCTTATATGAAATTAACGAAAGTAAGTGTAAACTTGTCCTTGTGGTTGTTGTCATTGATTAGGACGTAAATGATATTCAAATTTTGGACAAAAATATCTCTATAAAAAGTGTTTTCATCAATACATTGTGCCAAAAAGAAAGAGATAGATAAGTTTAGAGAGAGAGAGAGAGAGAATTAGAAGAGATTAGGTATATTTTATTTTAAGAAAAATAGTTAAAAAATTGTTCAACATTAAATAAGGGATTTTAACATAATAGTAACCATAGGTGATGGCAAATGTACTCTAATTTGTAGATATTACAACGTAGCTAGTTATTAGTATTAATAACTATGGAAGGATGATAATTATATAATTATACCTACAGGAGGTCTTCAGTTTTATGAATTTTTAAAAGTATCCTTAAATACTCGCAAATATTTGTAATTATATATTTTCGGTTCTTATACCACTAAAAAATGTTAGAAGAAATTATAATAAATGTAAAAACAAAAAACAACTCTCAATACATGTGATCTCATCGCACACACATAAAACCTAATCTAAGAGTATGTTCATTATCTTAGCATTTAAACTCCACTTAAGTCATGACAAGGGATAACCACAATTGTTTGAATGTATTAAAGTGTTTTTTTGATAATTCATGAAAGTGAAGAATATATGTACAAATACACTACAGAGATATACATGTGAAAAAGAGTAATGCTTGTTACAAGAAAGAGAGAGAGAGAGAGAGAGAGAGAGAGAGATTTACGAGATTGGAAATATTTTTATTTTTTTCTTACCAGATTGGAAATATTTTTATTTTTTTCTTCAAATTTAGTTAAAGACTAACTTTGCGTTAAATGAGAAATTTTCACAAAATACTAACAGCCAGTGATAACATTGATATTTTTGCAAATATTACTATATAGAGAGGTTATGAAAAAAATATGAAAATGGGATCAATAATTCTTCACATAATTGAGAATGTAACCTCTGCTAAAGATTAACTATTGTTAAATAAGAGATTTTAACAAGGTGCTAACCTTTGACAACCTCAAGAACATTTTTGTAAGTATCGCGATGTAACAAGATTATTAAAAATAACAATAACATAAAAGCGATGATTTTATAAATAAATTTGTAAGTAAACTTATATGTAAAGTATATTTACAAAAATCTCATTATTATTTTAACTACTAGAGAGAGGGGAACACCCAATTTCGTGGAATCCACGAATCTCCTCCACGGACCTCCTTCACAAATCTCCATTATTTCCATAGTTTGGAAATAAATGCGGGCAATTAATTATGCTGGCCGAGCCAACCACCCTGGTCAACGGAACTCAATTGCTGTGATGTATTTGTTTTTTTTTTCAGTTCCATCCCCCCCCCCCCTGGAAAACCAGCAATCAAATGGAGATTAGGACTTCCAAGGGGATTTAGTCAAGAATAAATAAATACCAATAATATACTTCATCGCTAATATCAGCCATTATTATGGCACATGCTTATCGTTTTCTCACGTGGCAGCCGGTTCCCCACGGACTCCTTCGCACGGGCCAATCCGACACCACGTGGGGAGCTCCAAGCGGCGTTCTGATGGGGGCAAGTGTGGGGGCCCACACATATGGGACGCCAAACCCGACCCCCGGTTCAACGCCTTTTTGGACGTTGGCTACCCATCACCGCCAACCTCGGGTTTCTACGGCCAGGATCAGGTAAGGGCTTGTGATCCGACGGTTTAGATGACGTTTTCCTGGGACCCACTGCGGCAAAATCAGTTTGTGTTGCAAAGTTCGCAGCTTGGACGGTCGGACTCCCCCTTTCAAACACGCAAAGACAGAGAGAGAGAGAGGGAGAGGGAGGAGGAGGAGGAGGAGGAGGAAGCAGCAGCAGCAGCAGCACCGCAGCAATGGAGGCAGAGGAGCCGCTTCTGGAGCCACCCATCGCCCCCTCGTCCTCTTCTTCCTTCTCCTCTGGCCACGACGTAGAAGACCCACCGCCGGAGGCATACTCCTCCGAGGCCCAGGCAATAGCTGCCCAGCTCCGGGTCCCGGCCAGGAAGAACACCCTCCGCCGTGCAAGGACCGCCCCCGCCCTCGCCGTCCTCCGCGGCCAAGAAGATGACGCCGACCCCAAGGCGCTGGAGCTGGGCATCGGGGGCTCGGTGCTCTGGCAGGCCTCCATGCTGCTCCTGCTCTACCTCTCGCTGGGGGCCCTCGCCTACTCCTTCAACCGGCACCACTTCTCCGGGGAGGAGACGCATCCCGTCGTGGACTCCCTCTACTTCTGCATCGTCACCCTCTGCACCATAGGCTATGGCGACATCACTCCCCTGACCCCTGCGGCAAAGGCGCTGTCTTGCGCCTTCGTGCTGGTGGGTTTCGGCTGCCTCGACATCTTGCTGTCCGGGGCGGTCAGTTACGTGCTGGACCTCCAGGAGAGCTTGATCATTGCGAGTGCTCGCGGCGGGGAAGGTGCGATTGGGTACATATTCGATGCCGCGAAGGGGCGGATGAGGATCCGGATGAAGGTCGCCCTGGCGCTGGGTGTGGTGGTGCTGTGCATAGGGGTGGGCTCCTTGGTGCTGTTCCTGGTGGAGGAGCTCGACTGGGTGGACTCCTTCTATTTGGCGGTCATGTCCGTGACGACGGTCGGATATGGTGATAAGGCGTTCAAGACTCTGCCTGGCAGGCTGTTTGCTTCCATCTGGCTCCTGGTCTCCACCCTTGCAGTGGCAAGGGCCTTCCTTTTTCTGGCAGAGGCGAGGATAGATAAGAGACACCGGAGGATCGCCAAGTGGGTGCTCAAGAGAGCTATGACCGTGGAGGACCTCATGGCTGCAGACTTGAACCACACTGGCTTCATCAGGTAGGTGGGAGGGACGACCTTTTATCCTTGCACTTCATAACTGATCCCTTGTCACTTGGGTTTTGCACAGATAATTTGTAGAATTCATAGTACATGAAGGCAAATGATGAATTGTTCTGGTCCGAACTTTTGTGTATTACCTTGAAGTTGCCGGACCTTCTATGCTGGATGGCTACTGTTTGTTCTCACTTTTTTTTTTGTTTCATAATGATGAGCAATATGATTTATTCTGTTTCATGCATCGTGATAGTGACTTGTTTCAATCCAGCCTTCAGATCTTATTTTGGATGTAGGAGATATGAAGTCTTCTTACCTGTAGAAAATGGTTCATGAACTGAATGAGGCCTATGAATGGGCTGTGGCATGTCCATGTGTTACGGACCAAAGTATGTCAAAGCAGCAAAAATATCACCATAACAACATGAATCCTCCAGCACTAGAAGATCATAGTATTTTTCCTTCCCCAGTTTATGTAACTCTATTTGAATTGATATCTTCATTGTAGGCAACAGAACACCTCCTTCATTGATCTTTAAGTCTTGTGTAAGTTGCATAGTACATACTAGCAGAATATCTATACATGGTGTAGATGATGATAGAGAGGGAAGCTTCAATTTCTTTTGCTGCCAGATGCTTCGAAGGTCCAGTGAGTACCACACCAGATCAGCAACCGATACTGTACTGGGTAGATATGAGATGATCAGCAACCGATACTGTACTGGGTAGATATGAGATTATCAGCAACCGATACTGTACTGGGTAGATATGAGATTATCCTGTAATCATACTCGGGTGATATAGCCAAATTCATTTTTCTTTAGCATGGTTACAGCTTGGTCTATGGTACATAGAACCTTGGCATCGTATGTGCTGTTCTAACACGATGTCTTTCTTATACAAATTATAACTTCAATTGAATTAGTATTCTACCATGTGAGACACCACATGCTGCAGCAAAGAAGATTGGAATCGCCATAGGATCAAAGAGTTAGACATGAACATTACAACTCTGAAGATATTTTGTGGGCCATTGGGTAGGTCCCTTATCATGGGGTTGCTTCCTCTGTTCAGAGGACATTCTGTAATTTTCTTGATTTGTGCCAGAAGCCATGGCATAGGAATTCCCAGTCAGGTAACATTTCCAAGCAGCTAAATCATTCCCAACAGTTTAGTTGCAGATGGTTCTGATATATGGGCCTTCAGCTGAGGAAGAACATTCGATGCCATTTTCTGTGGTTTAATGAAGAGGGCATCCTTTTTTGTTATCTCTAAGTATTCTGGCCAGACCCACCAAAATTTACGAGGAATTTCCTTTTAGTGAACTGTGATTAATACAGATCATGGGTTTGTTTTTCAGTGTTATTGTTGACCTCCTCATATGATGCTAATGGGACATCTAATCTCTTAGCCACACTCATTTAGTGAAGCTACCTCCCCGTTCGACCAAATGTTTTCCATAATTGGTCCGCTGCACTCGATAATCTGCAGGAACCAGAAAGAATCTTATTGTTAATTTTTTTAAACCAATATCATGTCGTGTGAATTTTAGATAACTCATTTCCACCTGTACGGTCAATTCTGAATCACATTTAGTGTTTGAGTTCTCACATGGTTTTTCCTTTGTTTTCAGTAGATCAGAGTACGTAGTGTACAAGCTCAAGGAGATGGGAAAGATCGGGGACAAAGACATCTCGCTGATCTGCGACCAGTTTAAAAAGCTCGATCCCAACAATTTCGGGAAGATAACCCTTCCCGACTTACTGAGCGGTAGTAGATGACATTCAATTGTAAATATACTGCCGAACATAATTTATTTCCTTCTTTTGCACATTTGACAAGAGGGATGAAAGTTCCCCCCTGCTTACAACGGAAGCTGTAAAATGTAGACTGTAGTTGCTTTGTAACTCTCAAAACGAAGGTGAAATGGTTATCCCATTTTTTGGGTTTACTTCTCTTAGTTGACGTGGGCCAACAACTGATAATTTAGAAGCAACATCAATCATAGGAAGAGTTAAAGAATTTTTTGACGGAATAAGATTTATGTAGCCGACTTCAAATAATGAGATAAACGCCCGACGACGACGACGATCGTCGTCGTCAATTATAAGAACAATGATGGGGAGTATGTATTATATATATTGTTTCGCAGTCCATTCACTAATGCTGGTGAGTCTTTTACCTAGAGGCCATTTCTGGTTGCAATCCCTCGTACCAAGTACTAACGATGGTAGATGAAACTCATGAAAGTGAATCTCAAGAACGCCAACTCTTGTTTTCCCTATTTCCACGATGCTCTAATTTGGAATCCTCGGTCACCCTGCACATAATTAGGCTGTAAGTTGTGGATGCGCTGCCAACCAGAAATAACACCAAATACTCTAGATGCCAATTTAGAAAAGCGTACTTTATGTCACTGAACACTCTTGTTTACTAAAGGCTGAAGCAAATGGAGTTCTGAGTTTTACAAGAAAATATACTTGCCCCAACGTCGAGTGCATTGAAGATGACATGTAATGGATTATGGACGAATGATGGGAGAGAGCAATAGCCATTCAGAGCTCATCAACATGAATATCTACCTCAAAAAGAAAGATAATGCACTTTAAAATTAGCTCAACAAAGATGATAAATCAATAACATAGATGGGCACTTGAGACCATTGGCAGGAAGCAACGACATTATTTATCCTTAAAGACAGTACAGAAAGGAACCATGTCCACTGTATGGAGGGAGACGGATAGTACTAGCGAAACCCTTTATAATATGTTGCATGTTTCTATAATAAGCGCCTCAGATGATACTCCAGTGTCATACTCACACAGTGGACGAGGGCGTTGGAAAGCATGACCCCCTTGTTTCCACTTCTGCGAGCAAACATAACGAACAATGAGGGGGAAAAAAATAAAGCTCTTATGGGAAATTGTTAGACAAATTCCTAGAATCAAAATAATCAAACATGAAATCAAAATGGAAACTAGCAACAAAACAAACATTATTAGATGGAAAAGCTGAAATCCAAGTGGGATGCATAGGATACAGTTAAAAGTACATAAATAAGGATATAAATTATTAGATGGGTAGTCTCCAATTAATAAATATATGATTTGTGTTCTATGAATATCAAAATTAGATCATATGTTGTTGAATGTCAAAAATAGTTGTGTCCAATACGTTCGATAATGTCTTGTTAAGAATAATTTAATCACGTGAGACATATATAGAAATTGTCTATGTTTTATATTTGATCCGCTTGACTGTCTTAGATACAATGGTTGATTGCAATTGGACGTGTAGGCATTAATACTTGGGATTTTTGAGAACTTTGTTTCTTAACTAAATAAATCATAGCTGCTAGAGGCGATATGGTCAATTAGACTTTTTGAGACGCATTTAGAAAGTATAACATAGTAAGCCAAAATTTCAGAACTAGTAAATAGCACTTTTTTACACCTTCCATAAAAAAAAAGATTGCACTTCGTTATGCCACCCACTAGTAAAGCTTGATGTCTTAGACCATATATGTGTCAATAGTATGGGTATTTGATATAGGAGTGCAAACTAACATAAATTGCTTGGTGCTGAATCATATAACAAGCACCACTTATCAGTAAAATCTTTCTCAAAAATAGAAGAGGGTTTTGAAAGAATGTCCACACCTTAATCAGGAGAACTCGGCTAGTTTGCCATGTTTGTTGGCCTTTGATTGGTCGCACTAGCATTTTTAGCCTTCACATCCATTATGAACATTTTAAGAAAGATCCTACGGAGATAATCATCCTAGCAAAGAAAACAAGAACAAAGGTGATTGCGAGTAGATTTTAATGTCTGACACAATAAATAACTTACAATAAAGTTCACTTCAAAGAGTTGTTACTTCAGTGTTGTATTTTAGGTCTCTCAACAAGAAGATAGGCATGCGAAGGTCTCTCAAAGAGTTTTTTTTTTAACTGGTCGGTACAACAAATTGTATTAAAGTAAAAAGAGGGATGTACAAGTATAATCAAGGACTTTCCAAAAGATCCCTTTACAAAAACCTGCCCATCAAAAAGATGTGGAACCCACTAGTCCCCCAATAAGTCAAAAAGTGAAGAATTATGTGAGCCCACATTACATAAGCAACCCTATCTGACACCCTAGCTTCTCTATTGAAAATTTTGGCATTCCTTTCTCCCCCTAGTGCCCACAATGTCGCATGGAGAATGAGCCACCAGATTAACCTATCACCCTTCATAGTCCATCTCCTATGTCATTGAGCTAGCACCTGCTGCACACTCTCTTGCAAGGGGGTGGCCCCTGCAATCCCGGCTAGTACCTGTGCCCACACTTCCTTAGAGAAGTAACATTCTCCAAAGAGATAGTCCATAGACGACTCCTCACCACCAAGGCCACATGGTGTTGGGATTCCTGGCACAAAATTAGCCAACCTATCACAGGTTGGCAAGCACACATGTGAGATCCTCCATATTAGCAGCTTCACGTTGAGGGAGCTCCTAGGCTTCCAAATCTACGGTGCCAAAACATGCCACGTGCCTCCATCTGAAATAAGCCTGTAAACTGAGGTCACTAAAAATCTTCCTCCATTATCCCATCTCCACCACCATATATCTGTACTGCTAGCCTCCGGCGCTCAAAAAATTGTATGTAAATTAGTTTCCAAGGGCTTTTATACAAATTACAACATACTTTACCTTTCAACTCTCGAGACTTTCATCCCCTTTCCATCCTTGCAGGTGGAGCAAAAGAAAAGAGGCAGAGGAGGAGGTGACGTCGACGGCAGCAGCGGTAGCAATGGTGGCACCGTCAGTGACAAGTGGAGGCAATGGTGTTTGTGTCAACAGTAGGTAAGTACTTTATTTTATTTTTTTCATTTTTATATCTACTTCTTCTTACTTTTTTATTGGGTGGGACTACCCTGGGATCGTCTTTTGGATCAGCCGATCCCGGTGCCAGATCGACCGATATGGGCTAATGCTAGGCCAACCCCAACGATCCCACTAATCCCCAGAGAGAATCAGGGATCGTGGGGTCGGGGTCGGGTTGGTTTCGCTCAAAACTGATTGGATCGGCCGATCCAATCGGATTCTGGCTTCCATGGTTTTAATCATATTTGTTGCTCTTTATGATGTAAGTGCATGATATGTATTGATTTCAATCATCTTTATATCTAAGTACATGTCGAGAATTTTTCTAATGTTTTCCCATGATTTTATAACTTTTCTATTTTTTGTGATTTTTAAATATTTTTTAAATCGGGTCCATCCAAGATCAGCCAGAGTTCCTTTGGATCGGCCAATCCGATCCAATGTGTCCGATCCTAGGAACCGATCTAATATGGAATTCCTTGCTTAAACTAGGCTTCTACATAGTAGACTTGGAGCCTTGAAGGGAAATGTGAACAAGAAATCCTTTCAAGCAGTGCTACTAATAAAACTGCAACTTGTCAGATGATCTTGATCCCACGTGGAGAAGCACTTCTTCAGTTCTTTGAGCAATTCAAATGGAAGAATCAAAGTCATCTTGCTTTCATTATGAGACCTTTGGTGAAAGCAGATGCTTATAACATTTGTACTAAGCCGTATGGTCATTAAATTATTTCGCAATGTGATTTTCTAATGTTAGGATACAGCCTGTGTATTGTGGGCACATGAATTCCAACAGATAAATGGCTTTCACAGAGCAATTTTTTGGTATGACTTACAAAAAGGCTTTTTTAAGAGTCAAAACATTAGATGGCATTTCCTGGGGTTTGTGTTCTCATTGTGTTGAGAGCTTCTAACCTTGGGCATTTAATGGAGAAGCTATATTCTAATAGTTGTCTTCATTTGTTTTAGCTCATTGTTCCTCGGCTTCATAATACACGGACGTTTACACATTGTAGAGGCTATGGCACAAGCTCTTACTCTCAAATGCAGATCACCATCTGCTCGGGAATATACTAGCATATATTAAGTGTTGTATTTTGGTGGTGTAACATCTCGCATAGTGGTAGATCCAGGCGAGGAAGAGGTAGCGCCAGAGCGAGCTGAGGCGGATCAGATCGAGGTTTCTAATGCGGAGGGAGAGGGAAGTCTCGGTAAGGAGGTCAAAGAGATCATAGCCAATGTGGAAAAGTATATGGAGTCAACGGGCTATGGAGGTAGCGAGTCTAATTGGGGTGAAGACTGAAGGGGTTGAGAAAGATATGTGGTCAGTCTGTTGCAGAATCCAGCGAAGATGGCGAGCGGACATAGCTAGGAAGGCTAAATCTGAGAAGGCGAGTAGAAGAAAGGAAATAGATAGGGTAGAGGAAGGCAGGTGGCTGTGGAGAGTGTTTTGCTTGGGTAGGGGAGGTGGGGGTGCGTCTTGCTGTATAGAGTCGTAGGGCAAGTTTTGTGGGGTGTTAAGGGGGTGGTGTTGGCCCCGGAGTAGGGCTGAGTATGCATGTCTGTTTCTCTCTTTTGTTTCGCTCTCGGGGCAGAGGGTTGTCTGCCGACTCTTGTATCTGGGAGATTTGTGGGAACCCCCCCCCCCCTTACTTGTACATTATATTTGATGGTACTATCCACATTAAAGAAAAAATCTTGTAGTGGCATCTTTTTGTTGAGATTTCATTTAGAGAAACATTTACAATTTATTTTAAATCAACAAGTTTCCACTGTATCAAAATTATTCCTCGTTGATTCAATGGTTAATATGAATATACTGTGGATGGTTGAAGGAAGAGATGTTTTGATAAAACAATTAGATGGATATAAATTAACAACCATCTAGGAACAAAATAAAAAGATTTTTATGCCATGGTGTAAAACAACACCAACTCCCATATATTTTTAATTGCAACCCAAATCCGAAGGATGAGAAGTATTTGTCTCCTACATCCATTATGATGTCAGAATAATAAGAAAATACTGCATACATTTCCATGTGAAACTTTGTCTCAATAAAGGTAACTATGCAAGGACTCCAACATTATAAATAATGATTTTTATAGAGAGAAAACATGAAAGTTTCATAATACAAGGCATATGAGGATTGGTGAAGGCCCTTGAAAAATTTTTAGGGTTGAGTTAGATCTATCTCATATGCTTATTTAGGAAAAAAGTAAAGGTACTAAAAGATTTACCCAAAAATCTACTTTTATTCAAGAGAAATGTGATTCCAAGTTTTCTTTCAGAAAGAATCTTGTCTCCTAAAAGTGTCTCCTCAAAGGGAAAATAAGAACACATATGAGTCTTGCTACCTAAACACCATTACAAAATACTAATCTGCCCAATGCATTAACAATTTAGAGTTGGATGCCAATATTTATAGACATAAATAAAACAGTCTAAAAGAAAAGAAATGATAATGTCAAAAAGTATCATAAGAATAGTTAACTTTCTAAAAGAAAAAAAATGATATTGTCCTAGAATGCTAAACGAAGCAGATTAAAGTAATAGTTCCTTTGAGCCAAGATGCATATTGTGAAGTTGTCAGGGTGCTGACTCAGGAGCCAGGGCAAGGAAAATAGTGTTGTACATAGGAGTCGTCTATTTTTTGTTCTTTATTTATAGCCTTGAAGACACAACATACAAGAGAACAACTAGTTTTGGACACCTGATCTGAAAGCAATAGACTCATTGGTAAGGCCTTCGTAGTTAAAATGTCCTTTGTCAAATAGAAGCTTCTGAAACCAAAAGCTAGAAAATAATGTTTTATCTTAACATTATTTGCGTTAGAACAAAATAAGACTTACAAATCAGCATTCGTATGCAACTATTCTATGCAATATAGAATACATAGATTTCTTGTTTACAGAAACATTAATATTTCGTTTCTGGTTGCTATATGACAAAGATCTACCCTCATGTAATCCTTCTAAAGTAGTTGGTTAGGAGAATATTCATTGACATGAGAAGATTTCAGGACTCCTCAATATATTAATGTTTAAACTTTGCCAGGTATAAGCATCATACTTCAAAATGTAATTACCATCTAAGGATCTACAAAAAATGATGATAAAAGTAGAATGTGAGCTTATTTATAAAGACAATAAATAAGGATAAATAGCATACTTTTATGAGATAATTTATGCTAGGGTTAACAATAATATGTAACTAAACTCTTGATAACGAACAATAAATCTCTCAATCCATATTGTATAACACATTAAAGCTATTGAAAATTTTAAGGAAAGAATTGTCCAAGGTGCAAGACTAATTAAAATAGGTGTCCAACGAAATAGAAAGAACCTTGCTTTTGGCAGTGATATCTTCAAACCTCGCAGCCAATTTCAGTGGTTCCCAGGAAAGCTCAGGTTCGGGCGTTCGTAAAACATGCCCAGAAGCATGTATGTATCTCCTTAAAGTATCCACTCTGTGTATGGAAAATGAAGTCAATAAGTTACACATTACATGACCTTAGATCATAAAAATAGAAACATCAAAGATTATATTAACATGTAGGAAGATTGTAACCTTAAGAGAAGGATATAATCCTACAAAAGTATCCATATAGTTGCATATGGATCCAAAGCATAGAGGGAATGTTGCTGTCCTTGGAAAGGTAGGATCACAGAAGTCATTTCATTATCGAGTGGGATGTTGCACAAAACCTACCTTGCCACTTTATGAATTGCTCTGAGGCCCCCCACAATAGTTAAACCCCCAAAAGCTATGTACTTGTCTAACAATATTGAACCATCTCATTTTAGGCATTCCATTTCCATCTGCATTTCTATCATATCATCCTTCAATTTGGTTGCATCTTCTCATAAACGCTATTTATGGTACATATATCTAAACCATATGAATATATTTTCTCTCAATTTAATGTAATTTAGATCTAATCCCAAATCTTGTTGAATATCCATACTAAAGCTTATTTCTTTCAGTCTTATAACACAGGCATCTCCACATCCCTCTCTCTGCCCCACACATGTTTCATTTATGTTCTACCTTTGCCATTCAACACTCAAGATTGTAAAGCATAACAGGATTCGTAGTGGTCCTATAAATCTTATTTTTAAGCTTTTAATGGTCCGTAATGATTTTATAAAACCCCAGGCTCATTTCTCCACTTAATTGAACCTGACTTATTTCTATTTGGAGCATCATCTTGAAAGTCACTGTCTTTTTTTTATGGTATGATAGACCCTAGATATTGGGGATTGCAACTTCAAAAATTCCTCACAAGTATCCAATGTGTAGATTAAGTAGATAGAGCAAGACCACCATCAACAGCATCGACAAGGGCTAAACCAGAATCATCATATTAATTTCCAACATAACATAGACATCGATACAACATTAAACAAATGGCATTCAGTTTTTCGATCAATTATAATGAATTTGGAACTTAAATCAATCCAAACTCTCCTGCAAAAGACATTGAGGCACATTTCCTTCAAAGGATTGAATGTCAACAAATATTGACAATAGACAAAGATCATTACTTTTAAACATCCAGTTAATCAATAGATGGACATAAAAATTGGAGGATAGATATCAAACATTCTCAAGCGATGGGATTAGGGCTGTAGAATGAGCACAAGCGAATGAAGGCAAAAATAGAGGAGTCTCACATCTTATTGACAATGCGTTTCCGTGCTGCAAGGCCAAGTTTAGCTCTCCAAACATCAAATGTAACATCCATGTGCACAAAGCGAGCACTACCATGGGCAGAAGTTCCATTGTTTCTAACACCATCCATAGAAGGAAAGATTAGTATAGTCAGTGTGTAAAGGAGTGCGACTGCAGGGAGCACAGACCACAGACAAGAAGATATTTGGTGAAGAAAACCCCTCCTGTTCCGTGAAGGAAATGACCCTACCACTGTAGACCCTTGAACTTGCAAAATCTACTGTGGTTGTCCAGAGTTTTTTACCATAAGTATATTATGTCATCATGTACATGCATACATGTGCATTAGGATCATAATGAGAAATTATCCTTACCCTTTCCACTGTAAAGACTATTTGAAATGAAAGTGTCAATGATAAGATCAACCGTAACACCAATAACGACACAACAATGCAAGAGCAAGAATGTGCATGCATAAGAGGATTAAAATCATCTTCCATGTTATCATGATGTTTTTACCCACTCCATCCACTTTCCCTATTAAAAGAGTTAAAAAGAATTAGTGTGTCAAGCTGTCCACCACCACACAGGTTGTCTCTTTGTTGGGCATGTACTTGCTCACAGTGAAAACAGCTAATAAGACAAGGATGGAGGATAGACTGAAATTCATGTGGCATGGGGGGATGCATAGCAAAAAAAAACTAACTGTCGGCCTGCAAAGGGTCAGAATGTACAGCTGTATCCCATAGGAGACACTGAACGTATTAGCGATGTAAAGGATAAGTGGAGCATTTTTCCAACTTTGTCCATTAAGTCCTCACAATTTCATTGAATGTCCACCCGTTGCATTTCTCCTATTTGCCTCGCATTTCTAGTTGACAGCCATTAGGAGTTTATAAGCACATTTTTTCAATTTAAAAACAAACTAGCATGTAATATTTATTTTTTTCCTTTTGCTAGGAATCATAAAAAATTATAGAAAGAGAGAATTGATAAGTATGGACAGATACATTTCCTTTCTTTGTCACTTCACATTATGCATAGAGACATAGTTTTTTACCTGGTTCACTGAGAAAAGAGACTAAAATTATGCCTTCGAAGTATCCACCTATGATGCTGATCTTGGATATTCTATTACCAAATAGTGGCCTTTTATTTTTTATATATTTTTAGTGTGGCCCAAAGCTATGGTAAACCCTAGAGTGGGCTGAATACAGTTTATAAACCCTTTCTCTAGGGAGGTTTGGGCTAAGATTGGTGACAGAATCCACCATACCTTTGGCCCATTTGAGAGTGTGCAGCACCTACTCCTCAAATGGCACAAGGGATGGAACCTGAAGACGGATAGGATTATCTAGTGACTCATTCTTCATGCTACACTTTATGCACTGTGTGGAGAAAGAAATAGTAGAATCTTCAGAGACGAAGCAATAATTGAGGATAGGCTTGTCTCTTTTGTTTGTGAGAGGGTAAGAGAATGGGCAAAACACTTATGTAAAGTGGAGTCTTGTTAAAAATCGGAGTACCTGTAGAGATGGACAAACAACAGAGGCGAAAGCAGAAAGGGGGAAGAAAAGATCAAACCACAAGAACACCGAGATTTATGTGGTTCGGAGACGATGTGCCTTCCTACATCCACGGCCGCAGCAGGGTTTCCACTATGATAAAACACACAGATGCAACCCAAAGAGAGATTTCGCAGCCCTTTTATACAAGGAGATTAGGGCGCCCAACATAACATGATACAAAAGACAACAATGTCCCTGCTATAAACATAAATTTTGTTCCGGGAACCCCGCGACCTGACCGCGCAAGTCGATCCGCGTGCGAGGACTCACGATGGCGAGTTCGGACTCCACACTCTAACAAGTCTGACAACTCCTCTCTTTTTCTTTTGTTGGGGGATAGCAAGGTGTGGAACGACTCAGTGTGATGCTTTGCTTTTTGGGTGCTGGATGACTATACTTGTACATCCCACTTTCTTTTTACAATTAATACATATGTGGTATCATCCACTACTCAAAAAAAAGAAAGTAATGCAATTAATGCACATGGAGAGGAAGAGGGAAGATGGGAAACCAATTTTGTAGTGGCTCTTCAAGTACGACCCTTCTATCCTAGTTTGGGCCATTAAATATTAATTGAATAACCTGAGATTTTCTTGACCAATTTGGACAACATTGGGAGTTAGCGGAAGCCACTTAATATGTTTAATTGAGCAACCCACATTAATGCTGCTCATACATTTCCCGGGGGGGTTATTTGCATTGAAGGTGCATGCTACATGAGGTCGGCCGGAGATAGGGTGAACCATCCAATCTATTGATCAAATGCTCCCTGTATTTTTCTTCTTCATTAAGTAGAACATATCGTCCACATGGTCAACCCCAACATGCTATTGAAGAACAGGGAGAGAGAGAGAAAGAGTAACAGATCATTAGCACTTCATTTTGTAGCTTGCCCCAAGACATGCGACCACACCCATAGATATGATCAGCAAACCAAAGAAAGCCACAAAGTTTCAAGTGTGCCAACCTAGAGAAGGAACCATGTTATCCAACCTTTGTGTGCTTGACCTGCTTCCGCATGTTCTAACTACTGATGTCTGCCCAAATGGACTCTTTCTGAATGAGTTTAACCTCTACGCTTGTTAACCGAGAACCCACCCCCCATCTAATAGAGATTCCATATTACCATGTCGACACTTTCCGGACCCACAAAAGAATGAGGTTGTGCCGACAGACCTCTGAACAGACGGAAAGGATAGGGAATCAAAGACTAAAAAGATATTTATCTCCATCTGCGGAAGAAAATGAGAACAATGCATAAAAAATCTACAGTAACCATCATTAGCTAAGTCGGATGTATGATTTTGGGTCCTAATATAATTGCACGTCCACATAAACGTTCCAAGTCATGCTTTTACGGATTCAGAATACCAAGGGCAGATTCAGCTCAGACTAATGAGAATTTTGGACATACAGCAAAACCCAAACGTGGTTTCAAAAAGGCAACCAAAAGATTGAATCAACGAAGAACCATCATAAACACACTAAACAGGATAATCGTGAGATCACGTAGCAAAATATGAAACGCTAACATAAGTACCCATAAATTCTATCCCTGTTACTATTTAAGTCTAGGATAGGGTCAGAAATCAGGAAAGCACGCCAACCTAAAGTGTTCCATATCCCGTTGGTATTTTCAGTCCCAAACCCAAAAGCATTAGGGATCATGCTGTGAAAGGAGAAAGGAGGAAGCAATCATAATTCTTGGAAACGGCAACAGGGGTGAGAAAATTAGGCACCCAATCAAAAATATTGTGGCGCATGACTTCAATCCTCGAAAAGGTTCTAACTTTCTTCCCCAGTTCCCCTACATCCCTCCAGGACGCCTTCTCCGAGTCCTCCTCCTTCCGGATCCTCTCCGTCAGCGCCCTCGTCGCTATGCAGCTCCCCCTTTATCCTCTGTATGGGTGCCATGGTAGCGCCGCTAGAGAGCCCTTCGACACGCCGGGAACCTCGCCCACCTCACAATCCAGTTTATTAGCTGGCTGCGGCTGCTGCTGTAGTGACTGCGGTGTGGGTGATCCGGCTTGCCCGTGCGGCCATGGCGCAGGAGTGGGCGGCGGGTGTCGACATGGCCGCGCCGCAGGACGGACCAGAACGTTGGAGGTGAGGGTGGGCACGGCGTCGGAGTCATCGATGCACCGCCGCAGGTCCGGGGGAGGAAAACGACACCGCTGGGGAAAAATAAAAAAAATGAAAAGGATAAAAAAATTAAAATAGACATTTAAATATCCAAAATGATCTGAGTGAATTATTCATTAAATTTTCTCTCATTGAATTTGATAATTTACTCTTATTATAAGAATAACTCATTCTACGTAAAATATTAGAGTACGTTATTCTTATAATAAAGGTCTTAACCTGTCCCTCTTTGATAGAGGGATATCCCTTGTTTATCCTGAGGGTAAGTCACATTTTATCTATTTTTTAGTTTGATAGGGTAATAAAGTTAATCCGGTTACAATGAGGGATAACTCTCATATCTCCCGATTAAATTGACCCAACAAAATTGGTGGAACAATTTATCCCCCCATTTAACCCATTATCTACCAAAATAAATGAGACTAAACTCCGAGATAAATTAACTCACGACGGATTTCTCTCTATTTGTCTATCCCTCTATCAAAGAGGGATTGACCCCAAATAATTTAACCATGCTACCAAATTCAGTTAAAGATAAGTAGACAGAATAACTTATCATATTCGACATTTTTCCTGTTATTAAAGTGACCCTTAGAGTTTAATTAAAACATTAAAAAAATCTTTTTAACTGTCGATAATGTCCTCGAATATTTTATATACACGTCTCAAATTGTAAATCACTCCCTCCAACCCAAGCCAATGGAAGATAATGAAATATCACAGTATAAATATTTCTAAAAATATAAAATATTCTACATACGAAGATAACGTGTTTCATTGGGTCATCTTCTCTTGTGTACGATGGCATGTAAGTTAATTCTATATTTTACCCCTAAAGAGCACGATGGTCATACTTATTTTTTGGGGAAAATATTTCTATACTCTCGAAACCTTGTGAAATTATTTATATATTTTATCTTTATCGTACTTACTATTCTTAAAATCTTTAAAAAAAGTCATTATACCCTTATCTTTAAAACTCCTTCAAATAAAAAATTACTCTTATGCCTCTGTAGAAAGACACACTGATTATTTTTTAAGGATTTTAAAAATATTACGATAAATATAATACAAGTAGGAATATAGAGATAGTTTTGAAAGATCTAAGAAGTATAAGAGTATTTTTTCCTTCTTTTTACTTTATTTTGATATGTTAAAAAATCATATTACATAAATTTAGATTTAAAAATAAAAAGAGCTTTGTGGCCATCTCCTGTAACAATGTGCAGGATCCAATATTTGTCCCCATCCGGCAAATACATGCGTCGTCCAAAATTGTAACATTATCTGACCTGACAACACTCACGGTTTTGGAGAAACTTTCGGATCCTTATCGATAACTTGGTTGTTAGAGTGTGGAGTCAGAACTCATGCGCATTTGCACGGGATCACACTCTGTCTCAGGGGAGCATCCACTGCTCCAGGGGAGCATTCTCAGCATCAGCGGAGCATGGCGAGCACTTGCTGTCTCCAGGGGAGCAACCGCTGCTCCAGGGGAGCATCCACTGCTCCAGGGGAGCATCCGCTGTACTAGGAGAGCATGTGCCAGGAGTGCATGTCATTGTGCGTTCTCGTACGGGAGCATATGGAGTATCAGGGGGGGAGCATCTATGGCCTCTGGTGAGCATCACTGGCGTCAGGGGAGCATTGCTGTCTAGGTTGGATGCGTCGACGCAGTCTTGTCAATGCGTCGACGCAGTCTTGACAATGCAGTGATCTGACTGTTGGCAGGAGAGCATCTGCAGTCGCTGGAGGGCATGCTCGGTCCCAGGAAAGCATCTGGGGGGACAGGCGAACATGCGCGTTTGATGTATCTCGGGAGAGAGCTTACATTTATTAGGGGTATTATTGTCCTTAATGTCCTGACTAATGACGTCATAATCTCCTAGTATAAAAGGGCGGGCTGTCTCTTTGTATTGTAACCTAATCTGGTTGGTGATTATCTAGTGGAATCCTGCTGCGGCCGTGGACGTAGGAAGACTCTTGCCTCCGAACCACGTAAAAATCCATGTGTGTTCTTGTGCGATTATTTTCTCTTCTTCTTCCTCCTCTGCTGTTTGTTCTCCTGAAGTGGGTACTCCGGAGGTGTTCTATCTGGGTACTCCGGTGGGATTCTATCCCCAACATTGGTAACATATTTGAGTATGCCAAATTTTGGAAGGAGGACACAATCATAATAGATAAACACTCGTAACAGAGGGTTATCAAATGTTAATTCCGGGGGTATATAATGTAATACTATACTCATTTATTAAATAATCTTAATGATATCAAATGAGTACGTCAGATAACATCACCCCTTCCGGTAGCTTTGCTCCAAGACAGATGACCACGCCCACAGAACCAAATAGATATAAGATCATAGAAGCACGCCACATAGTCCCAAGCGTGCTAATAAGCTGGATAGGAGAGCAGCCATGTCTTCCAACCGAGTCAGCTTCACCGGTTTTGCTCCTTTTCTGACTGCTGATGACCACCCAAATGGAGTCTTTCTGAATGAGTTTAGCCTCTGCATCATATTAGTTACCTCATTCTTGAAACTTCGTTCTACTTCAAATTAGAAGTCAATTCAGAGTTTGCATGCAAGCATGGGCATGTACATGTATTGATGGATATGCTTATAGCATTCTAATTTTCTTATTTTTAAGGGTTTTTTTGCATATTAGTCCCTATAAATTTAGTGAATTACCGATTAGTCCCTCAAACCTGATTATTGTCTTAAAAAATCATTATAATTTTTAACATTTTACAAATGAATCCATGTAGTTTGTTGCCGTCCACAGAAAAGAATATTCCGTAGAATATTCCATCAAATGTGTGTAAAAAATCTAAAATACCCCTGTTGAACGTCGACTCTCTCTCTCTCTCTCTCTCTCTCTCTCTCTCTCTCTCTCTCTCTCTCTCTCTCTCTCGGGGAGGTCGAGGGAGAAGAGATCGGAGGGGGGCTGTCCACCGGAGGGGGGACGGTCTTGTTGAGCTCGAAGGTGAAGCTCCTTCCCCGGGACCAGTTGGTGATGGGGCTGTCGGAGAGGCACTGGTTGTACGCCGTCTCGTTCACCTGCAGCACGTCCGCCTGCCCCGCATGGTAGTAGAACAATGCAGATCGACGAAGAAACAGGAGGAGAAGTAGGAGAGGAGCAAACATCATATCTGGTGGGGAGGAAGACAAGGACGCGGAGGAGCAGCGCGGCGGGACGCGGAGGAGCGGCGCGGCGGGACGCGGAGGAAGGTTACCGAGCCAGTCGCGCGACGTAGAAGTGCTTGTCCTTGGCCCAGACGGTGTAGTAGACCCCGGGGTTCCGGCCCTTCGAGCTCCCCACGGTGTACCTGTCGGCCGAGACGACGGCGAGGCTCTACAGCAGGGCGGTCCAAGTCACCAGGGGGAAGGGGGAGGGGGGAGGCGGAGGGGAGGGGAGTGAGGCCACCGGAAGGGGAGGAGGAGGCCGGAGGGGGAGGGGGGAGGTAGCAGGAGAGGGGGGAGGGAGGCCAGAGGGTTGGGGAGGGGGGAGGTCGCAGGGGAGGGGGAGGGAGGCAGAAGGAGGCCGGAGGGGGAGGGGGGAGGTCGCACGGGAGGGGGAGGGAGGCCGGAGGGCCGAGGAGGAAGGAGGAGGCCGGAGGGGGAGGGATGAGGGGGGGAGGGAGGCCAGAGAGGCTGTGTGTGATCGAGGGAGAGAGCAGAGAGAGTAAGAGAGGGGAGGTCGGGTTGATTCACGGAGGAGATGAGAGAGAGAAGTGGAGCAGGCGGTGGTCGCCGGCGGCGACGTGGGTGACGGTCGCGACGGTGCCGGTGTGGGTAGTGGGCTCGCGAGGCGTGGGCGTCGTCTGGCGCGGAGGGGAGGCAGGCAGAGGCGTGGGGATTCGACGTTGGGGTCGCGGGGGGCTTGCAGAGGTGGAGTGCAGAGAGGTGAGAGGGAGAGCTAGCCGTGGGAGGGGTGGTCGCGGGGAAGATGGTGATTACCGGCGGAGGGGAGGCTGGTCGGAGTGGGCGACTGGTGTGGGTGCGCAGGGAGAGGGGGAGGTTGCAGGGAGGAGGGCGTGGTCTGCGGGACGGTTAGGGAGGTGGCTGTGGTGAGGGGCGCGGTGGAGGTGTGGTCGCGCGGTCGGTTAGGGAGGTGGTGAGGAGCTCAGGGAGAAAGGGGGGGGCCGCGGAGGGGGGAGGGTGGCCGGAGGGGGAGGGGAAGGGAGGTCACAGGGGGAGGGAGGCCGGAGGGGGAGAAGGGGGTCGGAGGGCCGGGGAGGGGGGAGGTCGCAGGGGGGGGGGGGAGGGGGAGGTTGCAGGGAGGAGGGCGTGGTCGCGGGGACGGTTAGGGAGGTGGCTGTGGTGAGGGGCGCGGTGGAGGTGTGGTCGCGCGGTCGGTTAGGGAGGTGGTGAGGAGCTCAGGGAGAAAGGGGGGGGCCGCGGAGGGGGGAGGGTGGCCGGAGGGGGAGGGGAAGGGAGGTCACAGGGGGAGGGAGGCCGGAGGGGGAGAAGGGGGTCGGAGGGCCGGGGAGGGGGGAGGTCACAGGGGGGGGGGAGGCCGGAGGGGGAGGGAGGTCACAGGGGGAGGGGGGAGGGCGGCTGGAGGGGGAGAAGGGGGTCGGAGGGCCAGGGAGGGGGGGAGGTAGCACGGGAGGGGGGGCGGAGGGGGAGGAGGGGGGAGGGCGGCCGGAGGGGGAGGGGAAGGGAGGTCGCAAGGAAAGGGGGGAGGGTGGCCGGAGGGGGGAGCGCTGCCACCGACTCCCCCGTCGCCGCTGAGCCCCGTTGTTCGCCGTCTTCACCACCGCCGACTGCCTTCCCTACATTTGCACCGCCTCTCTCTCTCTCTCTCTCTCTCACACACACACACACACACACACACACACACACACACACACACACACACACACACACACACACACACACACACACACACACACACACACACCACACCACACACACACACACACACACACACGCGCGCGCGCATGACTAACTAAAGGCTAGTTAGTCTTTTCCTAATATTGAGTCAACATAACTCTGATTTATTTATTTTTTATGGATTTAAAATAACGATAGGGACTTATTTGAATAACGGAGATAATTATAGGAATTTTTAAGACAATAGTCAGATTTGAGGGACTAATCGGTAATTCACTAAGTTTATAAGGACTAATATGCAAAAAACCCTATTTTTAAAAGCCGTACCACGGAGACTCTGGGACGGTTCTAATACGGAGTCGATCCAAGTCATCAAAGGAGAAGCTTTGCAACCTAACCCGACCTAGTTCGAGTCAATCTGAGCCGAGTTGACTCGTCATTTCTACCATAATAGGGTAGGAGACAATTAAGACAAAACTGCTGGGCAATTTTTAGGCATAGGGTACTCAAGTTAGATTTATTTTGCGGTAATATTTTAGCTCACATGTTCAATTTGCCAAAGGCAGCTCATTTGTGCACTTCATAAACTGCAACCATGCTCCATTTTCAGAATAACTCTTCAGCATCTTGTCTGCACTGTGTTTAAAAGCTGCTGTTGACCCTCCCCCCCCCCCAAAAAAAAAAAAAAAAAATCATGTAAATACAAACTGCACTTAACAAAGCATTTGAGGGAAGGCTCATTGCAACAACAAGAGTAAGATGTGCGGGAAAATTTTGCATCGGTGGTCACACCGACCCCTCAAAAGGTCAATAAAATGGGAGCTTACATTTGCTTACACTGTGTGCCCTACCAAAACTAGCTGCAGGGTAACCAGCCGGAGGCTGCAGCGCCTCTTCACTATAATTGACAGAAATTAGACATAATCCATGAGGTGGGGTCGATAAAGCATACTTAGCAAGCTCTCTACGATCTCTAGCAACTAAAATCTTGTGAACTACATCAGGGGGAAGCGCTTCTCTTCCGATTTGAATCAGCAAAGCCACCTGCAGACAGTAAACGTGTGAAGCAAGATAAAGGGAAAAGGATGATGCAACAATCTTAGACATCAAAATGGAGCTACGGCGTGGCATTGAACTTCCCCGGCTGCTACTAGTGTCATCAAAGACCAGCAGTGGCAAAAGTGGAATGTCTTTCTTTCATTTGGAAAAAGAAATAGATAAGTGATCCATTTTGCTTTCATTTCCAGTGTTGCTCTGAGAGGAATAAAACTAGAGAGCATAATTCATTACTTGGACAATACACAGTCAATAGCTTACCATGTTTCGTACTTGTCTGAAAAGAAAACCAGAACCCTCAACCTCAAGCTGCAAAATGGGACCCTGCAAGATATAAGAAGCAAGCATTCATCAGAAATAGTCAAAAGCAAAAGAAAGAAAACTAACCTCAGAATTCTCCAGCGGAAGAAAAAAAATTTGTTTCCGATGCTTGGCATTTACCGTTTCAATTACATCAAAACGGAAAATCTCTTTCACAGGATCGGGTGATCTATCATTGTGTGATGCATTTGCAAAAGAAGTGAAGTCGTGTCTCCCAACAAAATAGCTTGCAGCCTCCCTCATGGTTAAAGGGTTAAGTATGTATGGACTATGGTAAGCATAACGTAACTGAAAGGGATCCATGATAGGGTTGTTGTATATCTTGTAGTGATATATCTTGCTCCTCGTTGAAAAACGGGCATGAAATTCGGGGCATGCTGGACTGATCTCTCTTACTCGTATATCAGCAGGAAGAAGACCATTGACAGCAGCATGAATGCTTTCCAAACTCTCATAAATAAAAGGTGTCACAAAATGTGCCATCTGAAACGTCAAAAATCATGATACCGTTAGGGAAATGGTAGAAATTTTTTGTATACTACTAATAGGGAAAAAGAATGATATCATTTTCTAGGGAAGTACCAGTTATGTTGAAAATATTTGTATTAGAGCTCTTAATTTTCTGTTTCTGTGGAGTAGACACTGGCTGGGGATTTCTTATAGTAGTTGGGAGCAGACCATGAATGTGCGGCAATAGGGTTTGGTCTGGCTCTTGATTCTTTTTTGTTTTTGTTTCTGTAAGGTGAGGAACCTCACCTCGCCTTTTTCTGACTATACCTCCTCCATTTAGCAATAAAATTGGCAGGTACAATCCACCCTCATTCGAAGAAAACATGCAGTGACTTTTCTCTAGCATAATATGAAGCCCGAACCCAAGTAGGTGAATAAAAACCTAGCGAGTTGTTTACATGATTCCCTCAATATTTGTTTAATAATTTAGAAAGCCAAACCTGACCCCAAGCATGCACTCCTGTGTCTGTCCTACTTGCACCAACCAAACATAGCTGCTTTCTATCAAGTTTTGTGATGTGCATTAAGGCTTTCTCGACTATGCATTGTACAGTTGGTGGTGATTCCTGATACTGCCAACCTAAACAGAATTTCAGGGTTAAAAGTTAGGTACAGCTTTCTGGAAAATGGCAAGGCAACTTTTAAAAGGGTGCAGTGCACAGAGCCAAACTAGGATGAGTCTACTTCAACAGCTCAAGAATGTTGAGGAAATATAAAGCCACAAGAAGCCAAACTATACAGAAAAAAACACAGACAAGAAAATAGAAAACTTTTGTAAACATTAGACAACAATGCATCTGTTTTAAATTTGAGTTTCAACCACCTTCAATTATCAAATTAAGCATATACTATTTCTTACTGGAATCACAAACAATCTGTTTGAATGGCTTTTAAACATTGCTTCATAGAGTTGGTTTTAATTTTGCCCTAAGAAATTGATAAAATACGTTCTGAAAATTGGATCATTCCAACTGACCATGCTTATGTTATTTATTACATTGGTCTGACAAGTAAAAACCCTTGATTAACTGCCAACAGCAATATCAACAATGATTTTTATTGGTTCCAAAGGTCAAGTCATTCTAGTGATTAGGCCTTACCATGCCAGAAGATGGGGAGACAGATGCAGATGTTAGCAACATGATTGATAATGTGTGGATGAAGTATATGTCTAGACTCTTTTTGTAACCATCAAGTGCTGTTAAGGTTGAAATGAAAGCTTGGTTATGATAGAAGCGTGCAGCTGATTATTTATTTATTTTTTTTTAAAGGGGGAGGGGAAAGCGGGGGCCGCGCCTCCCACCGGGAGGCACGGCTCGATCCCGCGCCCTCCTGCCACCTGCGCAGGAGGGGGGAGGGGGGGGGGTGTAGATTGGTTTTTAAAGAAGATACACAACGACAGTCAATATCAAATAAGGTGGTTAAAGTAGAATGGCAAGTCTTTAGGGACCAATGTACAAATTACATTACCAAAAGGAATCTGAAGATAACACACACACAGAATAAACTTGAGCACATTAGACATAGACCATAGACCACAGACCACAGCACGAAGAGATTTGTACTTAATCCATCTTTAACAGACCAAAAGGATATCAGGACCCAAAGAACAGCAAGTTTAAAGAAGAAAGAGGGGAAAGATTAAAAAAAGGGCAGATGCGAAAATGATTCTTTCAACAGTGGCATTTGATATAAATTTCTGTAGAAAAATGATCATGACTCAAAGTGATGGATTACAAGCTACACATAATAATCCAGTTCACAAGTTTGATTATTCTCCATAGCTAAAATCTGGCAAATCCATCAATGTCAAGTACTTATTCTCTACAAACTGCCATAGGCAAGCATGTAACAACAAGGGTTTGGATGCTACGTCATTGCTTCATAAGAAATGGCACCTTGTCCCTAGAAAAATAATTGAGGCAACACAAGCCACCAGAATATGAAGATTCGGCCCTAGTAATCTACAAGAGAAACCTCAGGCAGTAAAAGCAGACCAAAAGAAGCCCAAAACAACCCAAACAAACGGCTAGTTCGGTTGCCAAGGCAGAAAACCAGCCCCCCATAAAGCTATACACAGACCAAAACGAGAGCTAATGATGCAGTCAGCTCAGCCTAAGAGAATCTTAACTTACCCAGTTATACATCCTAGATCAATTGGACAAGATTTGATGAAAATAATGATGATGACAATGATGTACGGGAGTCCGAAGCATGTTGAGATAATATTCCAAGAATGTGAACTGCACAGCCAAACATATGCCTCCATTACATTTTAAAGAATTCCACAAAAAATCATGGAAAAACAAAAGTATGACCCTGCTGGACTATAGACAATTCAAGGAATAATCACGGAGAAACAATCACCCGAGATCTCTCCAAAAATTCTCTATCCACGGTCTAGGATCGAAACACAGAGAATGAGATCTCAACAGAAGGAAGGGGAAAGAAGATTGGAAAAGGATGAGGAGAATTGAAGAAAGAGAAGACTGTGAGACGGAAGGAATGGGAAAGAAGATTGGAAGAAGATGAGAAAGATTGAAGAAAAAGAAGACTGTGAGGGCTGCTGGCAACTGGAATGATGGTGACAAGTCCAAGGTGGCATTCCTTGGGAACAATTATTTATAACCAAGTCAATCACCAAATGTCATTTCTGTCCCATCCTATGATCTCACTACAAATACCAAACCTTATTTCACAAGATCTTTAACTTTGAAATGCTTTAATATCAAGGACCCTATATCTCCTATGTTTAAAATGGCAATGGATTAAGCTTTAAGAGTCTTCTGTTCTATAATCATTACAGGAATGAATCGCATATCTTGGTTGAGAATTGCTCTGGAATCCACTGACAGTGACTTTGCCAGGGTCTAGGGAGGGAGCTCCTATTTTTTGTTGACCTAACCGTCCAGTCTTCTTCACAAACCTGTACAATTGATGCCACAGAGACAGATGTATGCCATGCTATTTACATTCTATAGTCTGATTACTTGTCTTTATTGTATACTACCTATAGCAATTTTGCCAGCTAATTATCGGTTGCAACCCTTCGTCTTAGTCACTCAGAAACTACTCTCCTTTAATTAGACAAGGCCCACCCCTATCTCAACCAGTTGCTTTGATTCAAATGAAATTTATTGGACCATGCCCATATGGTGAACACTGTAATAGGTGTGACAAAAACTGGCGTTGTTCTATGGAACAAAGGCCTGAAATTCTGCTCCAAATTGGATCAAACCACCAACAACCATGCCACTAATCTTTTTTATAAAAAAATAGCAGGATTGGCCGTGAACCAGTTAGAACCATTCTCCTCTAAGTACGGAATGGGGTCACCACATCCTGGTCCACTTGACTCAGTTCTTGGTTTGGTTCAAGAGGTTTCTCGATCACACATCCCCCAAAAGACTTCTTTTAACACAAAGGCCATTGTAAGTGTTATCTACAATGAAAGCTCGAGAAACTGTTTTTCCATATTGCCCATATGTGCTCCATTAGCTCCACAGAAATGTCAAATTAGGCAATCTGAACTTGGAGTGATGTGGTGCCAACCCATGTACAATAAAGTTATGATCTACATGTCAGGTCATTTCCAACCCTTAATGGTCACTGCACATTAATTTTTGTTAGGAATTATTTATCCTGCCCCAAAACCTAGGCACTGAGATAGGGGATTCCTTTTCTTATATATAAGCCGGTCCAACTCTTTGTAGAATCCAACGTGAGACTAAAGTCACTGACAACTCTAGTTGGCTGAGGGACTCACACTCTCTCCGGTGCTCACACCACCCACCCGTAACATTTTCATTCACCCAAGATAAATGGAAATCACCATCTTCCCATTCATTACAGAAGAGACTGGTGCCCTCCTCACATCAATATGGGAATCGATGACTTCCCTTCTCCACACTTGCAACCCAGAATCCTCACTGCTGCTTTTACAAGATTACTCCACATTATCCCAAATTCTTCCGCCACCGGTTAAAAAGTACGGCATAATAGAGTTTCTCCCAGTGGGAAGATGGATACTAGTGCAATGATATCCACACGTAGAGACTACAAGGAGAAGCTAACCCAGACTCAAAGAGGGAGGGGGCGGGGGTTCACCTGAGAAGCTGGTGCCATCATACGCAATGACCATCCGCCACTTGTGTGGCGGCGGCGACAGAGCGACCTTCGCGGCCGGGTGGCACCCTTCTGCCACACCATGCACACCCCTCTGCTTCCTCCAAACGAAAACACAAGCAAGAATAGAATGAGAGAAGGGCGTCAACATCCATACAGATATGAGAGAGAGATGGGAGTGGGGGAGGGACAGCTACCAAGCTGCTGCTGCTGCTAACGCTGGGAGGGTACATGGTGGCGTGTGGAAGACGAGCGAAGGCGACGGCCGCTGCCGCCATCGCCGCCGCCCCCCTTTTCCTCTCCTCCTCCTCTCTGCTTCGCCTCTGCAAGGAAGACTGGCAACGGCGGCCGGCGAGCAGAGAAGAAGGGGATGAGTAATTGGGCCAATATGGGCCTGAAACAGGCCGAGATCTATCGTGAAATCAACTGATTGGATTTTGTCGCATGTATACCCCTTTATATGTAAAAAATTATTCTGTATTTATATTATACGTATATCCTCTTTACGCGAATTAATGTATACTCTTTCGGCAAACTTCTGCTAGAGATTTTAAGGGTCACCTCATGTAGAAGTGAAGATAAGAGCATATGTGATACTTCTTCTTGATTCACGTTAAGGAGAATGTACATGGAAATGTAAATACACGATACATTTACACACAATTTTACTTTTAGCATAGATATATATGCGAAAAATCATAACCACTTTGCCTTCAATTTCTCAAAATCTTCAACCCTTCACGAGTTAAGATTTCGTTTGAAAACACACTTAGTTTATTCATTCACATAGAAATCTTATGACCGTACAAATGTCCTTCTCTTTGAAGATTTTTAATGATTAAAAAACCACAAAATCCTCTTGCCATATATTTCTACAGATTCTCGGTGAAGTCACGTTTTATGTCTATAATCTATTTCCTTAAATTTTTTATCAATACTCAAAAATTAAACGCATTTGCACATTTGATAAAAATTAAAATTTATCGGGATATTATGACTCGTAAGCCATCGCTTGGTGCGTTCTCAAACACTTAAAAGGTCAAAAATCAAGAGAGAATATTAGACTTGTAAACGGAGCGAATACGGAGCGGATACGGTGATATCAGAATTCGTATCCGATTATAATCGTCCGGATATCTGAATCCGACACATTCTATTATGGTGTATTTTTGTCTCTATCCGAATTCGAATTCGACGGATACTATCCGGATTCGGATATATCCGACTATCCGATTAGATATAAAAATATATTATATATTCATAATTTTTTAATTTTTTAATATATACATAATATAATAAATTAAAAATATATAATATGATTATTAACTAATAAATCTAAGCCAACCAGATACTATATTTAATACATATATAACTAATTAGTGTACGTGCTAATCATTTCTCTTTGTCTTTTCACGTCCGCTTTGGGCTTGGGCCTGTGACATATATATATCAGGTGACTGACTGTGAAGCAGAGTGCAGAGACTACTAAGTCAGAGATTGAATGACAATTGACAAATGTAGGAGAGACTCTTCATCTTCATGTGACTCTAAGAGGCTCTGTGTCTTCCTCCCACGGGCCACATAAATGCAACTACAGTCTACAGTAGAGTTAAAAACGGGGAGGAAAAATATTTTTAGAAGAACCAAAAGTCGATGAGTCAAGATGTAATAAACAACGTCTCAATATTTCCCTGTGCAGTCTCTCCGTTTCCCAAGGGATCACAGTCACCACTTATCAACTCAATGTCTCACATTTACTTATCAAAAATAAAAGTATATAATATTAATAAATAATTTTTAAAAATTATATTTATATTTGATCGGATAATATCTGATACGGATATCACAATATTCGAATTCGTATCTGATTAATAATCAAATTATCTGATATCCGATTAAATTATTCGTCGAATATTTTATTCAGATAATTATCTGACTAAACGAACTCAAATTTAAATTTGAATCGAAATTTAAACGGATAATTATCGAGTATAGAGAATACCCTTCCTTTATTTGTTCAATATACATGGTTAGCAAACCCTAGAAGCAGGGGTTTAACATAGGATATTTTAAAAAGTAGCAATACCTTCTCTTTACAAAGTTGACCCCGCGTTCGTTAGGTGTTGATTTAGATTCCGTCCGTTCATGTCGTATTAATATGTCATGTTAGATCAACAAAAATTGGGCTCAAACATCATTTGTTACGAATCATTTATTTTTCTCTAAAATTTAAACATTCAGATAGTAAATCCTCTTTCTTTTAAATAAGTCTAACTCTCTCGTAGAATATATCGTGCGACTAATGTCACTGACAACTCTAGTTGACTCAAAATTTCAGACTCTCTCTGAGAGCTCGCACCGCTCACTTCGTAACAATGACTCTTAAACATCCAAATCTTAAAAATTGTTTGCCCAAGTCGTTGTTTAAACCACAAATCTTGGGTGAATTATCATTTACACTGTTCATCTGTCCCTTCGTCTCTCCATTAGTCCTAACCAATTGTGTAATTAATATAGATGACCCAAAATTGATCTTCTGACATGTATCGGTGGATTATTAAATTTTACTTGTTATAATATATAAAATGGCCTCTTTTAGCCATTTCCTTCGGTTAGGAAAGATTTTGAGCCCAATTGATCGAAATATCTCCTGATAAAAAGATAAAAAAATAACGAATATTTTTTATCCTTTTACAGGAAAAGTGCTTTCTTCTGTCTATGATTAGGCACTACTGTAAATCCTAGGAATATAAAGTTCAAAAGTCGATGTTGGAAGAATAAGTTGATTTTTCATTATAACTTTTTTAATTTTTCTAATTGTAGGAGAACATAAAGTGGGAGTAAGAAGTGACCATTTACATGCACCATATTACTTGCACAAACGGCAAAATAAAATTAGAAAAAGTCAGCATTAATTGCCATTAGAATCTCATTGAAATGCAAAGGCTAATATAATATAATAATTAGACTCTCAGACTTGTATTCCTATTTTATCTGAAGATTATCTCATATATATTTTAGGGGGTGTTTTGTTACTATATTAAACACATCTTTCATTGTCATTTTTAATATTGATGTACGAGGAGGGCATATCTTATCAGCCCATTATCGCCCGTCCATCCAGTCCACCACGGAGGCCTAACCTTCTGGATCCATTACGTCGTGTGTTGGCCCAACACTCCTCCTGCCCCAACGCAAACTCAATATAGGCATCGTACCCGCGCGTGCCTTTCCCATCAGTGACCATAACACACATCCATCGCAAGACATTAATGATTAACGACGTACCAATCCGGCGACGAGAGGAGGACGTCGCTCACGTCACTCTCTCCCGATAGCGTAGTCACATGTCTTCTCCAGTGAACCCTTTCGTATTAATAGATTATATTACTATTAATATATATTGGGGGGTGCATCTCAAACTCCCCGTCATTTTCTCTTCACCCCCCCTACAAACACATGAGGAGTTGCCCCCACCTGACCCCCTGCCACATCTGCGCACATAAATCCAAGTCGCTTTTCTCCGTCTACACACATCCATACGTAGTTTAAGAAATTAAGGTACCGAAGGAATCAACGTGGCATCCTTTGCGTCCACGAAGTTAACTATGAAAGGAGAGAAAAATGACGATATAATATAACTAAAGGTCGGGTTATTTTAACATGAAAAGAGATACTTCCAAGTTCCAATTAGATGTGAACCCTTTGCGGCGGTTTTTTAATATTCAAGGGTTTTCTTGCATGTATATCCTTTGTAAAGGTCAATTCATTTGAAAATCCATCATATATTTATATTTGAATATCTATATATATGAGTTTTTTTTGACAAAAATCATACAAGTTTGTAAAAAAATTATTCTTAAAAATATATTAACTAACATATCTTTAGATAAATCTTAATTCTACAAAAATATCATCGTCGTAACTACATATTACCAACCATAAGATTAACCATGGTTAAGTTTAATCAGACATATGAAAAGATTAAATTATCCTTAGTTTAAAAAAATAAAAAAAACCCCTCTCCCTCCACCTGCCTCGCTAGAGGCCCCTCTCTCTCCACCTATGTCGCCGAAGCCCCCTCCCTCTCCACCATAGTCGTCGGATCCCCTCCTCCCTCCCGTGTGAAGCCGGGCCCCCCTCCCCCTCCATCATGGTCGCCAAGTGCCAGAGCCGTCTCCCCCTCCCCTAGCTGCCGGAGCCGTCTCCCCCTCCCCTGCGAAGGCCAAACCCACCTCCCCCTCCACCTGACCCCCAGGGTCGTCTCCCCCTCTCCTGCGAAGGCCGGACCCCCCTCCCCCTCCACCATGGCCAACGGAGTCGTCTACCCCTCTGCCTGGCTCTCAGAGCTATCTCCCCCTCCCCTGCAAAGGCCGGACCCCCCCTCCACCATGGCCGCCGGAGCTGTCTCCCCCTCCACTGCGAAGGCTAGACCCCTCTCCACGTCCACTTGGCTTTCGATGCCATCGTCGTTGTCGCCGGCCACCCCGCTCAACATCCTCTCACCAATCGTGGACTCCGCACACTTCTCACCCTCCTCTCTCTCTCTCTCTCTCTCTCTCTCTCTCTCCCTCTCTCTCTCTCTCTCTCTCTCTCTCTCTAAGGGCATTTTTGTTCATTTTACACTTAACTAACATGAATAACATTATCTTTATGAAATATTTGACCTTTTTGTGGATGAAAGTTAACTGAGATAATATTTTTGCACAATTATGTTTTACATAATAACATGATTATTGATATATTTTTAAAATATTTTTTTTATAAATTCACGTCTAACAATAATTTTCATGCAAAATATATACGACAGTCTCCTCTCGAAGCAAGACAAGAGGTATGGGCAAGAGTGGTTTAATCTCATATTATATATATATATATACATACATGTATATGTACGTATTCTCTCCTTGCGTGAATTGAATGTCACGTATATATGTTTGGTAAATCTTAGTCAAAATATTTATAAAATATTCTATCTCCTTTTTGTCACGGCTTGAAAGATTTCAACGGACTGTAAACATAAAAGTGGAGATACAGATATAAGTGATGTTTGTTTGGTAAATTTTCATCAAAATATTTATAAAATATCCTGTCTCCTTTTTGTCACTGCTTGAAAGATTTTAATGGACTGTAAACATAAAAGTGTAGATAAAGATATACGTGATGTTTTAATTCACGTAAAAGAAGGTACACGTATATAAAGATGAAGAGGAGTGTGCAGAAAATCCATGGTCAGGTGGATAATATACATGGAGCGCTCCGGCCTCTACTTTCAACTGCTAATGGGACCCTCAATCACATGACACTAACGTGGTCTCTTCCGTTTTGGAAGACAACTCTTGGAGGGAGGCCTTCCAACCCACGGCGGCGCGATTGTTGAAGGAGGAAAAACTCTTGGAAGATGCTCTCCGCCCTCATAATCTCCATAATATCGGACCGCTCATACCGTCGGCCCCACGGTTAAATTTGGTGGCGGGGGGCTGCAGTTACCTGTCGGCGGCGCGTCGCGACCACCAACCGCGTAAAGATAACGTGGTAGGAACTGGGAACACCTAGATGCCGCTTTTTGCAACACGTGCGGGGCGTGTTTTTTTGCTCGCGTGACGCACGTGCCCTGTTTGTTTGGCACATAGCCTTTGCCTTGCTCCGAATCATCGTAGATGGACCGGATTCGATTCATTCCACGGCCACGCATCTTTTTTACTATTTCTTTTATCACTCGATTTGAGTAATATATTTTGATAAAATATCTTTAATTTTATCTAAATAAGGTAAAAATATCATTATAATTATCTTTTATTGACAAAAAAAATAAATATTATACATAGATTCAAATATTTTTTATTTTATAATAAAATGGTTAAAATATCAATCTCAAATTTCAAATTTCTGTAAGTTCAAGATATACATGTAACCCGTGGAAGATTCAAACGTCAAAAGTTTGGAGTACACATTTTTCCCCCTATGTTGGTAAAACCTCGTATCACTTTACATCCCCACGTTGGATCAAGTTCCTCCTCCGTGGTCAAGCAAAGCTCCCTTTTTGAATTCTGGTGGCCAAATCGAGTAGGTTACGATGTTTTATTTATGATTTGTCGACTTGATCTGACTCGGGTTGATTCGGACGTGTCGTATCATATCTGAAAAAATTTGATATATTACGGATCACTCTTAAGATCAGTCGAGTCAGATCAAGTCACAGTGAGAGAGAGAGAGAGAGGGGGAAGAGATAATATACATCGAGTCGGATCGAGTTAATTGTGACTCGAGTGTATTATATTATATCAGAGAAGATCCAATCTGATACGAATCATCGAATCGACGAACCATGATAATTCCCTGCCAAATTCATTTGTTTATTTAGCGGTCAACAAAGGAGGAACAGATACAAAAAAAAAAATCCACCCGATTTCCCCACCTGGTTCACACGCGCATTCCATCAACTTTGTTTTCCATGGAAAGTTTGGGATGATGATTTAGGTTGTATTTTAGTTGGAGGTATGGAGAGAGAGAAATTGATATTTCAATGATTAAAATTCTGACATCTCCGTGAATCCAACTAAATGCATCATGAGTTTTTTTATTTTTGTGCTCGAGTGAATTTTTAAAAATAGAGCGAGAGAAATATACACGCACAAGCGAAGAGAGAAAAATCCAGAGAAACGCACTCAAATCAAATTTATGGGTGGATTTTCAAAGCCGTCGCTCCATCGCAAGTCAAATCCCACCTTAAAATCGTTCCTCCAAATAGTTAAACTCTGTTTTTAAGCCCGCATAAATTAGTAAAGAAGAGTTTATATACGCCTGTCATTTGTGTTTTCGCAAATGACACGGATTAGCGAAGTGCAATTAGTGCAAACCATCCAAATGGGATTTTTAAACCTCGCTAAATCTCTGGCATTTTTAACCAGTGTATGATAGAGGGATTTTCAAAATGATGCATGGGTCATGTGCCCCACCAAACGCATCGTTGATGTGGACGGGATCTTACTAACTATATGTACCGGTAATTACAAGGGAATAATGATTTAGATGTGGATGGGATTTTACTAACTACATTTTCAATTGAGTAAAAAGGGATTGACGATGATGATGATGTATGTGGGTGGGAAATCTTATCATCTTCTGCTAATAATACCTACGTACCCTCATCCACACATAACACAAAGGGGGCGTGTGGCATGTGATGCTATGACCACATGTGACAAAGACATGCCCCCCGTGGGCATGCTACCTCTTCCCTCATGTGGTCTCCTTCCCTTCCGGTCTGCCTCTCTTGCATGTCCAACTCATTTATTTGCTGCGAAATGATCGCGTCTTAGCTGCCGCCACTCCAATGAAGGCCATAGGCATTCCCTATGAGAGCTGTCATCCATGGATCTATAAACGGATCGAATATGAGTGGATAGTGTGATATTCGAATTCGTATTCGATTAATAATTAGATTATTCGATTTGTAATCAAATTATCCGTCGTATATTTTATTCGAATAATGAGCAGATAAATATGAATTCGAATTCGATTCGAATTTTAAACGGATAATTACTAGACCTACTTAGGGATGAGTTGTGTTAGCCGTGTGAGAGCATCGTATATTATTTTCTAAAAAAAAGAGTGAAATTTATTTTTATTTTGAGAGATGTTATCAAAAGATTAGACTTCATCTTAAAAAATAGAAGATAACTTATCAAGTGGGTGTAAGTGAATTTCTTATTTTTAAATTATATTTTGAGATAAAAAAATAAAAAAGAGTAATCAAATAATTTATTAAGATTTAAGTTAATTATATATATAATATGTGTATCATTAGATTTTTATCTAAAAATTCATATTCGATCAGATAATATTCGACACAGATATTTTAATATTCGAATTCGTATGTAATTAATAATCAGATATCCGATATTTGATTAAATTATCTGTCGGATATTTTATTTGAATAATTATCTGATTAAACGAATACGAATTCGATTCGAATTTTAAATGGATAATTACCGGACCTAACCCCCCCCCCCCACACACACACACACTCCCCTATGGGAGACACGGCTGTGAAGGGGGGGGTTGACTGCTATTGCTAATTGCTAGGGTGCCAATAAATAAATAACGGTATAAAGAAAACTAATTAAAATTAACGGTAAATCAAAGGGAAAGAGTGGGGATCAGCTACGTTAGAAAATAAAATAGAAATACTACTCATCAAAAGGGTTTGCCGTCTCGATCGACTCGTCCGTCCCGATCACGGTCTGAGTCGGGTCGGGCCAGTCCCGTCTCGGTCCGTCTCGCTCTAAAAAAAACTTTATATATATATAATACATATAAAATAATAGAATAAAATAAAAAAAGACACATTATATATATAATATAATATAATATTAAAATATGAGGTGACCCGGTGACGACCCACGACCCGGGCATCCCGCCCACAGCTTGGGTCAGGTCGGGTCGTGCGGGTCAGGGTGACCCACACCGAGTCGACAAAATATTTTTTTCCATAGATATCCCTATTAAAAGTAAAATTATTTGAAAATTTATCCTAAGTTTCTACCTGTATTTATACACTACATGCATAAACTCAATGTTGTGTACGAAGTTACGGTAAACTTCCCGTCA
Source organism: Amorphophallus konjac (assembly GCA_022559845.1). NCBI lineage: Eukaryota > Viridiplantae > Streptophyta > Magnoliopsida > Alismatales > Araceae > Amorphophallus > Amorphophallus konjac. Next base: position 892,055 of record CM040118.1, on the reverse strand, counting down.
AAATATCCATATAATATTCTATCTTACCATTCAATTTGCCTCAAAGAGATTTTAACAACATTTTAACGGAAAGAGAAGACAAGAGCTAGCCTTAGTGACATTTAATTTACATAAGATATACATGCAAATGTAAATGTAAGACAGAGTTTTACATAATTTTATTTTAAACAAGAATATGGATGAAAAAAATCTGTTTTTTTTAAATCCTGTAGAATAGTACAACAAAATTTGATAAGTTCCGCGGTATATTGGAGATTTCATAATGCTATAAAGTACAAACCCATTTGGACACGCCACTTGGGTGGCCCTGACCAACCCAACGTGGACGGCGGAAAGTGGAGTCGGAGATCATGAAAAGTGCACGTATTAGAAGGAGACCCGCAAACTATTTATCTATTCATTCATGTAAATTTGTAAACTTATTCAATAATGTAACCATTATTTATCTAATTTTTATTTTTTACATAACGTGAATAAGAATAAAGTTAATAGACTTCTCACTCATACGGATTAAAGATTAAGCTTGTTTTTTTCCCAACTTGATGGGCAAATGTAAACATAAAACTATTATTATTCAACTTGATAGGCAGCCTTTTTTTTAGCAAAGGATATTCATTCGTATCATACTGAAAGCAGAGTATATGGGATGCAAAGACATCAAACCGTACAAGAACAGCTATTTATGGCCCATACTGTCGACCGCCCTTCGAGCAACACATAAAAAACAAGTAATTATTGAGATCATTTGCTCCCAAGGAGATTGGGAACTCCCGGAGACGTCGAGGAGACAGCTGTCGCTTCTGAAGGTGGCTAATTTCTTCCTCGAGGAGCACAAGGCTTCTGAACCGCTTTTACTTGTAGCGGTGTGAGTAGGACGCTCGGGTAGTAAGCATCCGGAGGGATGCAAGGGGGATATGCGCAGGATCTCCGAGCTCCGTAGGGGCCGAGGGGAGAGACTCATCTTCTGCATGATGCCAAGCTGACCTCGTCTTTGTCGGGTGCCCAAAGAGCCACCCAGTGTCGTGAGAAGGGACCGTAGAGACAGTATGTGACAAAAGGGGTTTGGGGAGACAAAAACGGAGGTGAGGAAGGTGGAAGGGGAAAGGCAGAGGGGGTGGGGTAGGGGGGCAGTGGAGAGTGGACGGGGGAAGGCGAAGGGAGGCGGGGGCGGTGAGAGGTGATGGAGGAGGAGAGATTTCGGAGGGCGGAGGGGAGGGTACATGGAATTGACACCTCTATTCTTGACACATCGTAATGCTGACAAGTTGGTCCAGCATAGTTTTAATTTATTTGAGACCATTTAATTTAATAATCGAATTAAGGCCAGAGTCAAGGATCAAGATCTAGAACTTTGTCCTATTTAAACTTAATTCCATTAATAATTGAGTCAAATTTTGAATATTAATTTTTTACCTGGTGACTAGCACGAGACAAACATAAAATATAGATATCATATATTATGCGTCATGCAAATACGAAATTTATGAGCTGACAACATGTTATGCCAGAACAAAAAGAGACTCTAAATAGATGAAATTTTAATGATCCGAGTAGGAGATCTGTTTCCTCTGACCTTTGATTTTTCACATAAACATTTTTCAAATAAATCTCTTTGTGATTTCACTCATAATTTTTTTCGATAATTTCCTGGTTACGTGTTTAAAGGAGCCGACGGTTGTGGGAACCGACGTCGCGTGCCCAGCCAAGGCCCCGTGATCCGCGGCACCGATCTGATGAGAATTCCTACCCACTAAATTAGTGAGGTCCGGCTGCGGTGAGCTAACACTTAGGTGACGACAACCGGGGGGGTGGGGGAGTGGTCGTCTTTCCGTGGGGAACGACTTCCTATTAAATTAATTAACAAAAATAATATACAAATAATAATAATAATCTCGTGGTGTAAAGTGTAAACACGAAATATATAGAGAGGAAGCGGGAGCCATGAAACCAGATGCGCGGAAGATAGACAGAGGAGGAAGGCGAAGGGGGAGGGGAAGGAAGGGTCTGGTCGGGAGGGAAGGAACCCACCAGCCCTCCTACTCCACCTTCGCTCTTGGCGACCTCTGATCCCATCTCTTCTCTCGTTTGGACGAGGAAGAAGTGTGCCTGCTTGGCGCGTGCGGAGGAGAAGGAGCAGCAGGCGGAGGAGGGAATGCCAGGGGCGCCGGTGGAGGAGGTGGTGGGCAAGGAGCGGGAGCAGCGGTGGGCTGGGGGGTGTAAGTACGAGCTGGGGAGGACGCTGGGGGAGGGGAACTTCGGCAAGGTGAAGTACGCGCGGCACGTCGACTCCGGCCGGGGCTTCGCCATCAAGATCCTCGACAAGCAGCGCATCCTCGACCTCAAGGTCGACGACCAGGTGGGTTGCCTTCGCACATCCCCATGTTTCGAAGTGGAAGTGGGGAGAGAGAGAGACTAACAGTTGGGCATGATCACAGAGAGAGAGAGAGAGAGAGAGATGGGTGGGCAATGTTGGAAGAGAGACATATTTTTTTTTTGGATTTTCCTCTTCGTTCTTGCTCAAGCTTCCTGTGGGTGGGCAAGCACAGGGGTGCATTCTGGGAAGACCGGTTCTCTTGTTTTGTAATTATAATGTATAAGAAGACAAAAGGTGCATGTTCCTCTGCTCCTAATATTGTTTCCTTTGAAGTGGAAGCTGGGATTAATGAAATGAACAGCACAGTGAGAGAGAGAGAGAGAGAGAGAGAGAGAGAGAGAGAGAGAGAGAGAGAGAGAGAGATGCTCTGTGAAGACATCCCTTATTGGGATTGGGATTCTATGGGGAACTCCTGCTCCTGCTCTGTGAAGACCTCCCTCCGTGGAATTGGGAATTATCTGGAAAATCCCTCTTCCTTGCTTCTGTCTCTGTATCCTCTTTATCCATGTATATCAGTTTTGAGGAGAAGAAGAACAGAAACAATGAGAGGGTGTGCATTTTGCTGCAAGATTACTTCTTGATGCGTGCAGGGTGACTTGGTTTCTCAAATTTCCTTTCCCCGACCCCCCAATGGAATTTTCTCCTCTCTGGACTTTGAAGCAGTGTGTTTGTCTTTTTGATGGGTGTATCTTTCTTTGCCCCAGATAAGGAGGGAGATTGGGACGCTGAAGCTGCTCAAGCATCCCAACGTCGTCCGCTTACATGAGGTGTGTTTTCTGTTGTATTTCTTCCCTGTTCTTCTCTTGCTTCGTTTTCGGTTTACCTAGCGATGTCAATCTCAATCTTCAGAATCAGAAGCTTGGGCATTCCCAGTTTTGCAGCTCATCTCTTCTTTAGAAGCCCTAAAACTTTGCTCCATCTCCAAAAAGGTGGAATTTTTTTCTTTCTCCAGTTCTATTAGGCGTTCTAGATGGTCTTCTTCGTTGATGGAATTTAGAGGGGCACTAAATTAGGGGATTTCAGGAATTAGTTTATTCTTTCCGTGCCAATTTGTTTGGAACTAGGTGTATCTGTTTAAACTCGACGGTGCCAATCTGTATGGGTCAGCCGGATTGTCGGTATTGGCTGTGGTGGTCCCATGCACATGGCTTGTTGCAGAGTTTGGTGGGAAGGCATATCGCTACCGCCATGGCCGTGCCACCGCCCGGGTCCTCTTGTTTGTACAAATCCTTGTCCCTTCCCCAATAAGCATGGGAACAAGATCCGTCGAGCCTGCCCAGATTGAGTTCTACTTCTACCCTTCTACATACTGAGGAATTGTAAAAGAGAAGATATTGAGAGGTATTGTGAAGCAAAGACCCACACTCGTGGTGATAATTGTTTGCCCGTGCATTTATCCGAACTGGTGCCTTCTTTTCCTGGGAGGCATTGTTCTCATTCGAAACTGTTGCCTTTAATCTTGATCAAATTATTAGTTGGATTCACTAACGTGTTTTTAGTGTGGGCCTACCTAGTACAACCTTTTGTCTTGTAAGTCTCTCTCTGTTAAGACCCTTTTTGCAGGAATTGGATGTATCTGTTTGATTGTGCCTCAATCTGAGGGCAACCAGATATGTGTCTCAAGTCTTTGCCATGCATATGGGATTAGGACAGATGGATAAATATGCATCCTTGGAAGAGAGTTGTAACATGTACAAATTCTCAGTGGAAGTAGGTTAGGCTTTCTGAAGGATGGGACAAAGTCAATTGATGTTTGTGAGGGCTTTGGTGGATGGCGTCGTCCCCACCAAAATGGCAGTCATATATAAACTCGGAGATCAGATTTCAGGGTTACTAGAACTCTAAGCTTTTGGCCTAAACTTCTCATTATACACCAGAGTCACTGTCAGTATTTCCACTGTGAAATTTAAGTGGCTACTGTGATGAATAAAGAAGTCTGCTGCCTTTTAATTTTTATACTGTGTTCGTGCATTCCACTTATTCTCGTAGTACCCATTTTAAACAATAAGCTCCACTGAAATGGTAATCAGAACAATGAAAAACATTGTCCTATGTATAATGCAAGAAGAATATTGTCATCATCAATGCCAGCATGCCTACTTGAGGCATCTTTCCTTGAACACTTTTTCTCATGTTGTGCCACTAATCTGTGTACTTCATGATTAACCGTGGAGCCAGAAATGATTTTTTGATGGTACCACTGTAGAAAACACATGTATATGGAGCACTTTAAGATAACTTTGATACAATAAGAGTATTGAAATGAACTTCGATACTAGAAGAGCAGTTTCTTATCAAATGTCAAATGTTAACCTTTTTATCTTCCTCATTGCCTGTTTTGCAGGTATCAGCCAGCAAGACCAAGATTTATATGGTCCTTGAATATGTAACAGGCGGTGAACTATTTGACAAGATTGTGAGTTTTTTCTTTTGTGCGCGACTAAAAGTTATATGTCTTTCTTTTCTTTGATGTTGAGGATAACCCTTGCTGGCACTGGTAAGCCTTGGGGAGGACAGGGCACCTCTGCTATAAATGGTTATCCCCGGTCATTCTTCTGCTGTGTTCAAGTTCTTCTTGACATCATGATTCTCATTAAATATGTTTCACAAGCTTAATAGCAATTCTTTCTTCTTGAAAATACAGGCATCAAGGGGTAGGCTCGCAGAACATGAGGGCAGGAAGCTCTTCCAGCAATTAATTGATGCTGTGAGTTACTGTCATGGCAAAGGTGTATACCACAGGGATCTGAAGGTAAGCTATTCTTCTTATTGTAGAGTATATAGTAATTGATAAACATATTGACTTTTTGTTCAGATGTACCAATTCTTCTGAATTACACATTTCCTACAAGTTCCTAGAACTCTGTATAAAAGACCACAAGCATAAAGTCCTTGAATTTTATTTTTGATACCTTAATATAGTTATTCACATATTTCAATTTACGCACTAATTACATTCATACCAACTATTTTAGTAGTTATTGTAATAATTACTGTAATGTTAATATTCAAAAAAAATATACATATATATATATAGATATTTAATTTTTATTTCTATTCTAATTTTAGAATTTCAATTCGAAATATGATTAGTTTTATTTCATTCTAAATTTAACATTTTTTTATTGATTGTTTATATTGTGTATGTTTTTATATTTACTTAATTAGCATTTAAATGTTGATCTCAATCTTAATTAGCATTTAAATGTTGATCTCAATATTAAATATTACTACTATTATTTAAATCTGAAAAAAACCTCAGTAAATGTATCTTTTCCAAGATCAATTAATCGCATTGTTGAGCTTTCCAGTAGTAAAAGTGTATTAGTGTATTCAAGACTGGAGTTGAGTGTGTACAGATGATTGTCAAAATTGTAGCGGACAACTTATTCCTTTCCCCTCTTGACTAGCATGAGGCTTCCTTCATTTAGTATTTTTCTATAATGAATTCCCCATTCATGGGGCATTTTCATTTCTCTTAGCTCCTCTTATGTTTACATTCCAAATCCTTTCTTCAGATTTCAGAGACCTCGTATAAGTTATGTCTTAAATCTTAATGTTCATTTTGAACATGAAGTACATCATGAGTCTTCCATATTTCGGATTATATCATAGACGTTGCTGCTTTTATGTATGACCACACTGCCATTTCATGTTGTACAGCCTGAAAATGTGCTTGTCGATGCAAAAGGAAATATAAAGGTTTCTGATTTTGGCCTCAGTGCCTTGCCTCAACATCTGGGGGTATTGCCATTACATCTATTCTCACTTCAACTCTCAAGTAGTTCAGATTTTTCCACGCCAGCTCTTTATTTAATGTATAACATTAAAATTTCAGAGTGATGGTCTACTGCATACAACCTGTGGAAGCCCAAACTATGTTGCACCCGAGGTGAGAACTCCAGATCGTATGACATATAGTACTGGTTTCAGTTGTTTTCTTCCCACTTTTATTCCTTATGTGTGGTTATGGTAATGTTGTTAGGTTCTAGCCAACAGGGGTTATGATGGTTCTACATCAGATATCTGGTCTTGCGGTGTTATCTTGTATGTAATTCTTACAGGATCTCTTCCATTTGATGACAGAAATCTTGCAGTTCTTTATCAGAAGGTATAAATTTTAATTACAACTAGTTGCTTATTTTCTAGGAAGCCTTTCTTTTATTTTAGGCATAGGGATATTATACTTGATCTGGATTTGGTGATATTTCTTTACATGGTGCTATGCTATTTCCTTCGTCATCTAAAAAAATTCTAGGATTCCTGCTCTTCAATGTTTGCCATCAGTCGTTTCATTTTGTGTCTTCTTTATGCTTCAGTTGGAAAGTTATGCTGCCTTAATCTCAATGTGAAGGAAAATGTATTTAGGCAGGCTTCAGCTAGGTCGAAAATTACCGATAGACCAATTCTGATCTTTATGCATGGTTCAGATCTTCAAGGGTGAAACTCATATACCAAAATGGCTCACACCTGGTCCTCAAAGGATTATCCGGAGAATTCTTGATCCAAATCCAAAATCGCGGATAACTATTGATCAAATAAAATCTGATGACTGGTTTAAGGAGGGCTATACACCTGCCATACCTGATGATGAAGATGATGATGTGAAAATTGATCATGAAGCATTCTCAATCAAACAGGTACGTAAATGCAGCCCTAACAGGATCTTTATTTTGTGGACAGGAATTGCAATTTAATAATAATGTTTCTTCCCCTTGTGTGAAAAGGCAGCTGAAATTGGTGATCATGAGAATGTTCCCATGCTTAACAATGCTTTCCAGCTAATTGGGATGTCCTCATGCCTTGATCTTTCTGGATTTTTTGAGAAAGAGGTTAGTTTTTGTTTCCTTTATCTTAATTATATGCCGTGGTAGGGTGCAGAGAACTTAATAAGTTTGACAATTGCCATTTCTCATTAGCCAAGATGAGGGCTATGTTATATGTTCTGAACATTTTGTGAACGATATTGAGCTTGAATGTTATCATAACATCTGGTCGTTCCAGGATGTTTCTGAGAGGAAAATTAGATTCACTTCAAACTATTCTCCGAGGGATTTATTTGAAAAGATTGAGAAAATCGTCACAGAGATGGGATTTGAAGTTCAGAAGAAGCATGTCAAGGTCAGAATTTCGAAAGTGTGTTTTTACAAAAAGCTTCTAATTACTGCCTCGGGAAGCATCAATAGATTGCCCCCAACCTCTAGACATGTTAACACCTTATATTGATGGGAAACAATTCCACGATGAATTTTGTCTGTGTTTTCTGATTCATGAAGGAGAAGTCAGTTGAAATCTGACTTCCTCTTGTCCATTTCAGCTAAAAGTTATGCGGCCCTGCCAGGGTCCAAAGGACCCTGGATCTTTGTCAGCTACTGCAGAGGTATTTCTTGAGCTATATGCTGGTGATTACCAAATTGCAAGATTTCATCTTGTAAAATGCAGCAATCTAAATATGTGACTTTCTTGTAGGTCTTTGAGGTTAGTCCATCATTGTATGTTGTGGAGTTGAGAAAAGTGGATGGTGATTCCTCTCTCTATAGACAGGTAGCTGCTTCTCTCAAAATCATTTTCTATCTGAATATTGATACGACTACATTGTAATTCTTTATCTGCAGTGTCTAACGACTCTGAACATAACTTTTCTAGATTCTTCAAGTCTCATTATGTTTTTAATGTGAATCTGACACACTTGTACTGCAGTTATGTACAAAGTTATCAAGCGATCTTGGTGAGTGCAAGAGACGGCAACTTTTGACAGTGCCGACCCAGATGCTGGAGCTCTCCAAAAGTGAGGTGGAAATTGCCAGCTTCATGTTGTGATTTTGTGTAAATTGATTGAATAGAAGGAGGGAAGATGCAACCCAAGTCCCTGTCCCCTTCCCCCTCCCCCCCTCCCCAACAATCCTTTTCTCAGTAATATATTGTATAGTATGCATCTACTGTATACCCTCAGAAAATTGAGAGTTTAGGCCCGAGGCAGATGCAAGCAAATTACAGCTTAGGGACCTGCCACACAGGATCTCTATTTTGTAGAAAGTTCGGTAATATCAACCCACAATTGTTGATTTGTAAGATGTACTGGACTTCTCAATCTATGAAATGGCTGCATTGTTTCGTTGAATTTCTCTACCATGGGTTTGTGCTTTGCTGCACGTTGCCTCATTACGATCAAGGTGGCTGACTCAGCGGGACTAACCTACTCGGTTCCGTCTTGGTATGGTGTGAGTCAACTCGACTCAGAATCACTCGGGTCAAGTCACCCAGTGAAGGTTTTGATGACTTGGACCAACTCAATTGACTCAGCCAATCCGGGTCAACCAACGTTTCCGAGATACACTACATTTGGTTTCCGAGATACAGTTCCGAGTCCCTCAATCGTGAATACGAACCCCAGTCCTTATCTGAACACTTGGGCTCATGCCCTCTCAGCAACCAGGAAATGTTTTGTCTGAAAAAAAGTTCATGTTTAAGTCTATTGTTGTCAAGTTCCTTCAATTCTCAAGAATAGGAGAGGGGGATAGTTAACCGATGAGAGAGAAAGAATGTGGGTCTCATTTTTTCTCCTCACGTACATCCGCCGTTAATCGGGGTGAGATGACTTCTTCACGCCCCACTTTTTCTTCTCACACGCATCTGCCCGCTAACCGGGGTGGGGCGGTTTATTCACGTCTCTGGGAGCGAATAAATGGTCTTGTTTCACACAATTCTCTCCGAGAGAGTTGCCCCTTGTAATCTCGTCGATTTCGAAAGGTCTTTCTATAATCAACTTATCGAATGAAAGTTCCCTGTCATCTTACATTTATTTTTGAAAAAAAAAACTCTTTCGAGGGAGCTTGCCCAAATATTCAGAGCTTTTCTCAAATTTTCTAAGTTCTTGGGTTGAGCGTTTTATCCCATGAATAGTTCCCTAATTTTTGACATTTCAAGTTATCAACTGACTGGTGTACAGCAGCAATGCTTTGAGCCATAGACACAAAGAAAAATGGAATGCACAGTACTGATGAATATGATCTTTCAAAAAACACAAGGTGTTAGGGGTGTCAATGGGCTCGTCTTCCTTAAAATTTGATTCCTTACCTTCTTAATATTTCTCGTTAAATAGGAGATGTTTTTAAATACAATATTAATTAATTCATGGCTTTTAACTTTCTTAAGATGATTAATCTACAGTTAGACACTATTTCACCATGAAGAACAATATTCACTCTGTATACATATATATGTTGTCACCCGCAAAGGGTCCTGATATATATATCTATATATACATATACATATATAAATAGATATATATACACTTGATCTATAGGTTATTTCAACTAATGAAACATGATTAATTTCATCTTTAAGAAGGTCCTTCTCACGAATGTTTTCCCCAATTCCCCTTTCTAGCTAGAACTGGCACCCAAGAAACAAGACATGCCTCTCATCATCATTTGATTAAGAAATTGCAACTTGTGCTCTTTTAATTAAATTACTTCTTTTTTTCAATATACTCGCAACACATTTACCGACGGTTCGTGTTTTTCATATATATATATATCCTTATCTTGCCAAATAAGAACAAAACATGAGAAAGGAAGGACGAAGACGATGTGACGGCAATATTATCTTAGATATAATATAATTCTACGTAAAATATGTATTATTCGAGCTTTTCGAACACAGATTAGGACTCGATTTTTTGTATTATTTTGATAAAGTACATATATATATATATATATATTCGACCGTTGTTTTTCTATTCAAGCCAGGTCCAAGTCTCATCCTGTTCAGCATTAATAAAACATGAAAAACCTAGATTCTCGATCATAGCTTAATTGCATGCATTTCTTCGGGTGTGTGGTGTAGAGAGCTTGCGATCTCCAATTCTTCTAAGACACAGAAAATCATAGCTAGGAGACGTTTTGCCAGCGAGTGGAGATAGAACCTTGACGATCGAGATGATTTTGTTTGATGGAATTGCGTACTCCGTACGTTTAACAAAAACATTAAAAGTATTATATATTAATCAGAATAGAAATGTGGGGAGCCCCCTTCCTCCTGACTGCTTGAAGAACACCGCGAGCTCACCCTTAATCCGTGAAGGATTAATGTGGTTTGACAGTAAGGTAGGATTAGTTAGTGAGACGTGTAGGTAATTGAATAATTTAGTATATGAATCGTATTTTAAATCGTGTGAACGTACGTATATCAATAGATTTTGGTTAAGTTTTATTTAGGGATAGAATTCTTTGAGTTAGTGAATTAAGTGAATTTTAATTGTGAAATTAATTTATGAATTAATGAAGAAAATTTTATTTTAAACGTCTAAAAGAGCATGAGTTGAATTCTTATCTCTCTCCAACATGTGAATTAAATACCTCCAAAACTCTTTTTTAGTCCGACTCTTACTAGGAATCCTAATTATTCTCATTCAAACAGGATTCCTAAGTAAATATGTAATGTTCGCTAACAAGATATTGTAATTCTCTTATTTAATAATTAAATTAAACGTCTCACTAAACCCATGCATCTAAACGGAACTTGAGAGGGAGTTTAGGGGCGGCCTCGCCTCTGCAGTCGCATGCAGAAGAGGGAGGACGGAGGGAGGGGGGGCCGAGGCCACCCCCCGTGGCGGCCATGGTGGATATGCGACGGTGGGAACCGCCCTGGCAAAGGACCCAAGGCGGCGGCGCCAATCTCTGCATGCAAGTACCCTTGAAATATATATATATATATATATATATATATATATATATATATATATATATATATATATATATATATATGCATATGCATGCACAACATGCATGTTTTCCGATTATAAGAAATTAAGAACACTCTTTAATTTGCTGTCGCGAAATATTCAAGGACGGAGAAAAGAAGCGCACTGTTTGTCTGGCACCCACCATCGATCCTATATATTCTCGCATCACACCCAAAAGCTTTTCGATTGCCCCTTCAACAATAAATTAAGTTAGATTAACTATATGCATGCGTATATCTGCCATGCATCTCCTTATCTATATAATGTATACCCAAAAGCTTTAATTTTCAATGGCCCTTTCAACAATAAATTAGTTAGAAGCACCTCCACATCCATTACTTCAAGGTCAAGAAATTCTACAAATTTGATTATTTCGATCTTAACTATATATCCCTAATTATCTATATTTTAATTATGTGCAATTTTCATATATCTGATCAGTCGTCTTTCTAATGTCTCCCCCAAGAAAAATTAAAGAACGGCCTCTGCCATTACATATACATACATGATAGAGAGAGAGAGAGAGGAAGGATTCCTTTGTCACATCACAATGTCATAAACGCGAAAACCACGAAAAACCTGTCAGAGAAATACGTCCCCACTTGCATGGATTGCAATCAACGTGATGGCCAGCTCGTCCAGGAAGGAAACACCCGCCGCTTCGATTGCAATCCGCTGGAGGCGGCGGCCCTGGAGAGATTCCAATATTATTATTGTACTCCTTCCCATGATCGATTTCTTGCCGAATGCATGCATCGATGTTACTATAAATCGACTACTGCTCTCTAGCTGTGTCTTCTATAATTAAATCCTTCTAATTCTCCTCCCCCACCCGGCCTTCTCATCAAGCAGTGGGCGTACGTACCCTTGCTTGAGGTATAACCAGTGAGAGAGAGAGATGACGAAGGAGGGGGTGGCAAAGGCTACCGCGACACATGCGACCAAGGACTACGTCGATGAAGCGCCGGTGCCGCTCCTGGACGCGGCGGAGCTGCGCAAGTGGTCCTTCTACCGCGCGCTGGTCGCCGAGTTCGTGGCCACCCTGCTCTTCCTCTACGTCACCTTGGCCACCGTCATCGGGCACAAGAAGCAGGTGGCCTGCGGCGGCGTGGGCACGCTCGGCATCGCCTGGGCCTTCGGCGGCATGATCTTCGTCCTCGTCTATTGCACCGCCGGCATCTCCGGTAGACTCTCTCTCCCTCTCTCTGTGTGTGTCTCTCTCTCTCTCTCTGTCTCTCTCTCTCTCTCATGATCTCCTCTGGTCTCGAGAGCAGGCGGGCACATAAACCCGGCGGTGACGTTCGGGCTGCTCTTGGCGCGGAAGATGTCGTTGGCGAGGGCCGTCTGCTACGTCATGGCGCAGTGCCTGGGGGCCATCTGCGGGGCGGGGCTGGCCAAGGCCCTGATGAAGGGACCCTACAACGCCCTCGGCGGCGGCGCCAACCAGGTGGCTTCGGGCTACTCCAGGGGCTCCGCCCTGGGAGCCGAGATCATCGGCACCTTCATGCTCGTCTACACCGTCTTCTCCGCCACCGATCCCAAGCTCAGGGCCCGCAACGCCCACGTCCCGGTACAGTTGCTGCCCGGCACTACTAGTACTAAGCCATGGCCATGGACAATATGGCTATATATATCCACTGCCGTAGCATTAGAAAGCTAGACTCTGCTGCATGTGCATGCATGGCCTGCTAAGCGCTCGTGTGTTCTCTCTCTCTCTCTCTCTCTCTCTGCATGTGTGCATGGTTTTTGCAGGCGCTGTTGCCGCTGTCGATAGGGTTTGCAGTGTTCCTGGTGCACCTGGCCACCATCCCCATCACAGGGACTGGCATCAACCCGGCTCGTAGCTTCGGGGCCGCAGTCATCTACAACCATAAGAAGGCTTGGGATGACCAGGTAAACTTACTTAAACAAGTGTACCTACAATGCTGTTCTTCAGTACTTCTCAGACATTTTCATGGTCGTCATTTTGAATGATGGTGATGATACTAGCTAGAACTAAATCGGCAAGGAGGTCCATGCTATTTTAATTATGTTATCAAAGTTTTGATGTAGGGGATGCAAAAGAATCCGGATGATCTTAACTGACCTTTTCTTATGGTCCAACAAGCTAGTTGGATTGGATTAAAAATATTTTCTCTCTCTTTTGGCACTTAAAATTTTCAACAAACATGGAATTTCTCATGATCAAGATGAAAAACCAGAATTATAAATATTTGTATACGAATGAATTTCCGATATTACCGATGCTACGTTTTGAAAATGTAACACATATAATAATTATGATTGTACATTTATTTTGTAACAACTTTATCACCCTAGCTAGCGAGTTCGGAAAGGCGCCTATCTTAAATGGATGATGTTGACCATTGGGGATAGGGGACGGATATATAACAGTGAGGTGGAAGAGGGGGATTGGCTCTCTACAGATAAAAGTTCGTGTCCCCTACATCGAATATATATATATATATAAATTTGTCTGACTCTCCATGAATAATTTAGAAAAATATAATTGCAGGAGAATAGAATTATGGGTAGGGGTGATCATTATTTGAGTTCACCTCGAAAATTAAATCGAACCGATAGATTTAATTCGGTTAAGTTTGAGTTAAAATTTAAAATTTTTTGATTTGGGTTCAAACGGAACCGTATTAAAAAAGTTTAGTTTAGTTTGATTTTAAAATTTAAGAAATCGAACCAAATCGAATAACCCGAATTTAAAGATATTTTTATCAAGTTAATATAAGTATATATATAACTATAAACCTTAATTTAAAAGGTCCAATCTCTGTCATCCTGATGAGATTTTCGACTCTATGAAATAGATTTTAAATCACCTTCTATTTTATTATAACTGAAGTTATTAATTTTTTATATGAAAATATTATAGAGCTTGTTCTTACAAGTTATAACTTTTTATGTTATATTTTTAATGTTTACATTATTTGATAGAAATTTTATATCCTACCTTTCTCTATTCTTGTTTTAATCTAATCTAATTTTTAAAAGGAGAGATAAATATGGTTCAAATCGAACCAAATTGAATTAATTCGGTTTGATTTGATTTGATTTCAAAGTAGTTTAGTTTGATTTGGTTCGGATTGAAGCCTTAATTCGGTTCGATTTGATTTGAGAAAAATTCTCTTCAAATCAAATCAAACCAAACCTTGCTCACCCCTAATTATGGGTGGTGGCCTCTATATATATGTAACACATCATCTGCACAAACATTAAGTTATCATAAGAATCAAAATGCAATGTTTAGGATAAAAATCTGATTTACCTACAGAGAAAAAAAGGTACCTAGGTAGACGTCGTTCTTGGACTGTGATCTTCCACGTTCTATCTTAATTAGGATCATACTTTTTTGAAGTTGCAATATTCCTCAAATGGATCCATAATTAGTATCTTCTTAAATACTCATCTCATACTTCACCAATTTTAAATCTATCGATCCTTTTCTTTTCCACATTTATCAATCAGTAAAAAAAGATATTCACTAAATTGATACAGATCAATCGATCCCGGAAGTAAATATATAGGGAAGCGATCTATAGATGAATCGAAATTGCCTTCTGCTGAATTCTCTCTCTCTTTCTTTTTTTTTTCTGTTTCTTTGCTTAACTGAACATCCCATGCATTTGGTTCTTAATGAACTTGCAGTGGATATTCTGGGTTGGCCCCTTAATTGGTGCAGCCCTCGCAGCTGCCTACCACCAGTTCGTCGTGAGAGCTCTGGTCGTGAAGGCGTTGGGATCCTTCCGGAGCAACCATCGCAATTAAAAAAACCCCTGCATACGTGTGTTAATTCTTCGATCGGCTGCGTGTTCCAAGATATATATATATGTCCCTCTTCTTCTTCTTCTTCTTCAACAATGTTGTACCTGATCTCTCATAGGGAACAATATTAATTTCTAGTTAAGTTTATGCATGCATGGCTGGCGTTTCTAGACCAAAACAGCAAGAGGAGTGTACCGTTGGAAAAATGATTTGTCGGGAGTGTGGTGTTGAAACAGAAAGGTTTCAATGAATGATTGTGGTGGTTTTCCTAAGGAAAGTGATGCTCGAAGTCATGTGTACCCAATTTCATTCCATCTCTTGATTTTGAAGTAATTAAGCTCGGGTTTTCCCTGTCATTTAACAGTAACTAGCTAGAGAATTAAGCTTCTCTCAAGCTAGCTAGTTTGAATTGGCGTCTCTTCGAGAACACATGATCATCCATATGCGGGGGATCGATCATTAATCATGGGCGGCAAAAATGAGAATTTGAATGGACAAGTAACTTTCGAAGCTCCTTTCAAACCTACGCTAATTGTTTTTATCACATCGATATGTATTTGAAGCTGTTTGGGACAATTTGATTTCGGGGGTGCAAGTGAACGAATTAATACGCTCGATGAATTGAACAACTCGTGGGCAGGAACAGGAAAAGTTTGATTTGGCTCATGCAACTAAGTAAGTGGGACATGCAAGCTTGAATAAGATTTTAGGGTGAATTACTGACTAATTACCAGGCATGCATGCGTGTTGCCAAAGCAGTACTTAGCTATAGCCAATCATCAATTATCTGTTCATCTTGCAATTCAACACTATTATTTATATTATCACATCAATTAGTGCACACGCGAGCGAAGTGCCATAAATGTACTACTGGATTCCACAAGCTGGATGCAGTCACTAGGACACATGCATGCACATATATAAGAGTAGCACGAAATATATATATATACTTAACTAAAATTAAGGAAGATCAAATTAATAGCTAGGTCTGTGATCAAGATCTCTGGAAAGTATGTGATGGAGGCAAATTAAACCAGCAAGGTCGCTAGCTAGCTGTCCGCAGGCGGATCGGCCGAAGGAAACTGGAAATGCTGGTACGCATGCACGTTTTCATCCTTCACCTTGAACTCCCCGAACGTTCCCGGAGGCTGACAGCCCCAAAAGTACGTATCGTACGTAGATGCATATATAAATCATGCTAGGTTTTAATAGATTTAATCAACCAACTTAAAATCTTAAAATGTTGAGCGTAGAGTGATTTACTAATATAAACTTATATTATATTTTAATTTATTTTAAATACCTACGAGAGTAATTCTAAGGGAGACAAATGAAAAAGGTGACGTTAACTACTAAGCCAAAAAGAATTGGAAACGCAAAGAGCTCCCGGCCCCTTGGACACGGCACTACGGAAGCTGATCGATCTGAGGTGCACGCTGGCCCTCGTGGTACTGTTCACCATTGTCAGTATATACGTTGTGTCGTATGGCTGCAGGTCAAATCGAACAACGCAGAAAGCCGGGCCCCACCCACCCATATATATATATATATATATATATATATATATAATCCTTCCCTCTCCTATTATGACATATTTATAGAGTTGTCAATAGATCGTGTCAGGTCCAGATTTAGGTCAGTTTGACTCGAATCTGATTTATCAATATTAAAATTTAAATTCGATCCGGACCCGAGTTATATATGTCGGGTTAGGTCGAACTTGACACTATTAAAAATTTGTGAAACTCGATTAAGGACTACTTAAATAAAAAATAAAAAATAATAAAAATTAATATAGTGTGCACCCGCTGGGCTACGATGACGAGGGGAAGGTCGGCGAGCGCTCGCCCACCAGTCCCGCGGCCTTCCCCACGCACCAGCTGCACCGCCGCGCCCTGGGTTCTCCACGGTCGCCGCCATCGGAGGAGGCTGGCGGCCGTCCCTCTCAGCGCAAGATCGGGTGGCTGGGGTCTCAGACAATTTTCTAACAAGACCTAGGCATCCGCGGCGGCGTTCAGCATCTCCGACATCGTCTGCGGCCGCATCCGGCGTCGGCAGCACCGCGGCAACGAGCGAGGTGGGTATAGGGCGGCGTCCGCCTCGATCGGCCTCCGGCCCGAACTCGATCGGAGTGGACAGGCCGGCACAATCCGAATCTTAATTCTAATAATTAATGAGGAGGAATGATGAGTACTCGATCGAGTTTGAGTTGGTGTCAAATTGCATGTGCCATGACGCATACGAAGGCGTGCAGATTAATTGGATAATTAAAATTAACTGAATATTTACATGACATATATATATCGATGCAATTATCTATCGTTACTGAGATCGAGAAAGTTATCTCTTTTGCAGTCATCGTAAGTTGGTAACCAAATCATGTGAATATTGTTTGGGCCGAGAAGACGCCAAATGGCTAGTTTTGGTAAGTATTGTACTACCGCCGTGCTTGCGGACCTGATACGAACATCACTGTGAATGTGTGTAGTCAAATTGGAGAAGTAAAAAAAATTGGTCTCTTCTTTTATCTTATTTTCCCGTTATTTTTTATTTATAAAATAAAAAAACTAAAAATTTTGAAACTCCAACCAGTCCATCTCACCAGTCACACCAAATTTTCTCTCCTTTTTTCTCCGTTGTTCTTGTTTATTTATAAATTTTAAAAAACCCTGAATTATTGAACTCTCCAGTCACAATGTTTACTGCTCTACTACTTGATTTTTTTTTTTGAATTAGAGGGATGGGCGATTTCTGGTGTGTGAAGAGAAAAGGAGAGAGAGAGATTAATTAAGTAACTATGTATAGACATGCTTAGCGCCCAGTTTAGCGCATATATTCAACAATGTTTAGCGCCCAGTTTCATTCGATCCCTTGATTAATTTTGAAGTTAACTTGGGTATATATTCCCTGTCATTCAACAGTAACTATATATAGACATGCTTAATTCTCAACCTAGCTAGCTAGTCTAATTAGTGCCGCTTTGAGAACACACGAATATAATTAAGTGGGATCGATTATTCATAGGATCGAGGAGGAAAAAAAGAAACTGAGAATTATTTCAATGGATAAGTAATTCTCGAATTAGCTGCCTTCAAAACCTATCATATGCATTACTGTACACTAATCTTTTTTCATCACATCGATCTATTCGGAGGTGTTTGGACTAGCTAGTATTTGATTGCATATATACCCCGTTTAATATGTGCATGCATGCCTCAGTTGTGAATAAGAGATCGATGTACGCATGCCAAATTAAGGTACTGTCAGGAGAAGCTATATATCTTTGTCATATAATTGAATGAATCACCGTGAACGTGGTAAAAAAAAACGATAAAAATGTGTGATTAATCCGGCCCTATCGATCGTTCCTCCTCGACAAGATTGGCATTTAATGGACAGCATTTTGTGTCTTTGCGTGGCCAACAGGTTCATGGCTGATCAATGCATGGTACATATACATACATACATACATACATACATATATATATATATATATATATATATATTAGGATTAGATTATTTAATTTCTCAAACTGATAGAACATGAAATTTAACTTCTTTTTTTCTAAATGACTTAATTTGGCGTATTAATCTATGTCTACGGACTTGATGATTAAGTTCTAATTAGACTCTTTTAAAAACACTCATAAAGTATATGGACATTGAGACGTACACTAGCTTACGACCCACCCCCCGGCCATCTCCCCTCCAAGAACTTAATAAAGATTAAGAAAAGTGATACTCTTGTGAGATTAAACATTTATCGCACAGTTGTTCTTCACTCATTTGCATACATGCACCCCTTTTCTATATCTACACATGATGTATATGTTAGGTTGAAGGGGGGTTGGGGTTGGGAGTATATCTAAGGAAGGGAAACTCAAAGGTTTTCCATAAGGGTGCTACCTCAAGTGTTGTGTTTTGTATGGGGATATTAGTCCCACATTGGAAAACACAAAGAGGTGAGGGGACCTTATAGTTCCTAGGACCCCATGGACTATGTCTTATAGACATAGTGGAGGTAAGCTAGATCCAATCACACGCACGCACGCGCCGGGCCGGGCGGGGCTGGGCGGGCGCGCGTGTGTGAGGTGTGGGTCCAGCCGGCTTGCCTTGGCACCTTTTTGGAATTCTTTTTGCTATTCTATCCTTTCCTTGGAGAGAAAGAGGGGTTTCCGAACTTATCGTTTCGGATACGAACCGTCGCGGGCGTGGGGCACATAAGGAGAGTAATTAGGATTACCCTAATTACTGCTACTCTTTTTTTTCCCGTGTCTGTTCGACTTCACAGAGGAACCGCTCGCAACGTCGCTCTCTTGCTCTCGTCTCCGGCTCCTCCTTGCGCCGTCCCGCGGAGATCGCTGCTGTCTTCGTCCCGTGCGTTCGCCACCGTCTTCGTCGCTGTGCACGCTCGCGGACACTTGCAGCCCTTGTTCTTCGGTGTTCGGTGCATGCTTTCTAACCTTTTTTAAAAGACGAGATTTAGGTTTTTCGTGTAGTAATTATTACAAGATTCTTAAGAGTGCGCTTAAGTTTCTTGTGTTAGTAGTCGTATCCTGGGGGAAGATCGCTATATCTATCGCACCGTGTTTGTGGGGGGCGATATCTTCTCTAAGGGGAGTCTCTTTGAGGCGCTTCTACTAATCCAGTTGTTTAGATAGATATAATTATTTATTCCTTCATACTTAATTGTTCAACAATCATGCTTATGTTTGATTCTTCTTGGTTGTCCTTATTTGAATCAACCTCCTATGTAATTTTACTATGGTTTGCATTGCATCTACTGTGGTCCGTTTATTGCCATGATGTTGTCCTTGCACACTGTTTATTTCTAACAGTCTTAGAGAAGATATCCTTCATGGCATCGTCGTCTTCGATGAGTTTTGGAAACAGGGTGGACATGTCTGGGATGCCCGCGAAGTTTTCCGGGCAACACTTTAAGCGTTGGCAACAACGCATGAAGATGTGGTTCACCATGGTTGGCCTAATCTCATTGATAGAATCGGACCCCCCTGTGATAGATGAAAACGACCCCGAGAGTACTAGGAGGGTTGAAGAGTGGACTAATAGAGACAGGTTAGGACATGTGTGCATTCTAACTGCACTGTCAGATGTCCTGTTTGATGTCTATAGTACCTCCACCTTCAACACTACTAAAGCTCTGTGGAATGAACTTGATCGGAAGTACAATACCGAGGACCAAGGTCTGGAAAAGTACTCCGTTGGCAAGTTCCTTAAATTCCAAATGGTCGAGAATAAATCTATAGGGGAGCAGGCACATGAGCTTCTTCTTATGTTCCATGGTTTGGCTGAGGCAGAAATGAAAATGCCTGAAAAGCTCCAAGTCATGTGCATCATAGAGAAGTTGCCTAGATCCTGGGAGGATTTTGGCATGGGCCTAAAGCATCGAAAAGGGGCCATTTCTCTTGATGATTTGATGAGGGCAATAGCTATTGAGGAGGAACATAGAAAGGAAAAGCCCAAAATGCCTGTAGATGCAAGTGCAAACTTAGTAATAAAACAGAAGGGTAAAGATTTAAAAGGAAAGGCCAAGGTTGATTCCACTGTGCAGATGAAACCCAAAGGAAAGATTAAGAAAGAAAATGTGCTGAACAGGGCCCTGTTGATCCATGATGTCCCAGCACAGGTCAATGTAGTGACCGGTGGATCTTCTTCTGGTATGGAGTATGTTTCTCTTAATCCTCAGTTGTTTACTATTTATGAACCAAATGAATGGCTGGTAGACACTGGAGCCAATGTGCATTTATGTGCTGACAGGGCTAATTTTGTGTCTTATCAGGAAATCCATGATCGCTCCGTGACAATGGGAAATGGGAGTACAGCTAGGGTGCTAGGAGTTGGACGTGTGAGCCTGAAGTTTACTTCAGGGCGTGTTCTTACTCTTTCCTTAGTGTACCATGTTCCTAGTGTCAAGAGGAACATTTTATCTGGTTCTGTGTTAGTAAGAGAGGGTTATGAACTGAACTTTAAATGTAATAAGGTTGTCATACTCTATTTGAAGACTTTTATTGCAAAAGGTTATCTTTCTGATGGTTTGTTTAAAATCTTTGTGGATCATGTGATGAACAGAAATGTGGATGTTAATGCTTCCGTTTCTACTTCTGTTCCTGTTGCTTATAATGTTATAGATTCATCTGAATTGTGGCATGCTCGTTTAGGTCATCTTAATTTCAATTCCTTGAAACGTATGATGAACCTGAAATTGATTCCTGAACATACTGTTGATAAAACTAAGAAATGTGATATCTGTGTACAGGCTAAACAACCCAGAAAACCCTTTCATTCTGTGGTTAGAGATTCAGAAATTCTGGATCTGGTGCACTCAGATATTTGTGAGTTTAATGGTGTGTTGACTAGGGATCATAAAAAGTATTTCATTACCTTTATTGATGACTGTAGTAGATACTGTTATGTGTATTTGCTTAGATCTAAGGATGAGGCTTTGCAAAAGTTTATCATCTTTAAGAAAGAAGCAGAAACACAATCTGGCAAAGTTCTTAAAAGGTTGAGGTCTGATAGAGGAGGAGAGTATACTTCAAGTTTGTTTGTGGAATATTGCCAAGATCATGGCATTATTCATGAAACAACTGCCCCATACTCTCCTCAGTCTAATGGGATAGCAGAAAGGAAGAACAGGGTATTCATTGACATGGTCAACTCTCTCCTGCAGAGCTCGGGACTACCAAAGTATATGTGGGGGGAAGCTTTGAATACGGCTTGCCTTATTCTGAATCATATTCCCCTGAAACATAGAGATAGTAGTCCAATTGAACTTTGGAGACATAGGAAACCTAGTTTGAAATTTCTCAAAGTGTGGGGGTGCCTTGCAAAGGTACTTGTTCCTGAGCACAAGAGAAAGAAACTAGGACCTAAGACAGTTGACGCAGTCTTCTTAGGCTATGCTGAAAATAGCTATGCGTACAGGTTTCTGGTTGTCAAATCAGAAATTCCTGGCATAGATATTAACACCATAGTCGAGTTTCGTGATGCCACATTCTTCGAAAATGTTTTTCCCATGAAGACTGGTTTGACTCAACATTTGTCTTCTGAGACTGTTGCCTCTACATCTGATTCTATTCCAGAACATGTGGAAAGAATGACTAATGTGGGGGCTGATGCATCCGGACCTAATCTTGATGCTGATGATCAAGAAGATGTTGAACCTAGAAGGAGTAAAAGACTAAGGGTTGCCAAGGATTATGGTAGTGATTTTGTCACTTTCCAGATCACGGGTGATCCTCCCACCTTTCGAGATGCCATGGCTTCAGCTGAAGCTAGGCATTGGAAGGATGCCATTAAGAGTGAGATGGATTCCATTCTTGCTAATGGCACTTGGGTGTTAGTTGATCCTCCTCCTGGTTCAAAGACCATTGGATGCAAATGGGTCTTTAAGAAGAAACTAAAACCAGATGGAACCGTTGACAAGTATAAAGCTAGGCTAGTTGCTAAGGGTTTCAAACAAATGGAGGGAATAGATTATTTTGATACCTATTCCCCGGTCACTAGGATAACCACAATCAGGGTGCTTGTAGCACTGGCTTCCTTACATAATCTCTTTGTCCATCAGATGGATGTCAAGACTGCTTTTCTTAATGGTGATCTTGATGAAGAGATTTATATGGATCAGCCTGAAGGATTTGTGGCTCCGGATAGTGAGAATAAAGTTTGTAGACTTGTAAAGTCTCTGTATGGTTTGAAACAAGCTCCTAAGCAATGGCATGAAAAATTTGATATGACTATCATATCATTTGGTTTTATAGTCAATGAGTTTGATAAGTGTATCTATCACAAAGTTAAGGGTAATGAATTTGTAATCTTGTGCCTATATGTAGATGATATCTTGTTGTTTGGAAGCAGTTTGGGAATCATAACTGAGACCAAATCATTCTTAAGTAGCAGATTTGAAATGAAAGATATGGGTGAGGCAAATGTGATTCTGGGGCTGACTCTTATTAGATCAGCTGAAGGAATAGCAATTTCTCAATCTCACTATGTTGAGAAGGTTTTAGAGAAATTTGGCTATCAGAATTGTAAAGCTGTCTGTACACCCTATGATCCTTCTAGAATTTTCTGCAAGAATAAGAGTGGTGATCCTGTGTCTCAATTGCGGTATTCTCAGGTTATAGGAAGCTTAATGTATCTTGCAAACTGTACTAGACCAGACATTTCATATGCTGTGTCTAAACTCAGTAGATACACAAGCTGTCCTGACCATACTCACTGGGAAGGCTTAGATAGGGTGCTGAGGTACCTAAAGGGTACCATGACCCTAAGCTTACATTTTCAGAAATTCCCTGCTGTACTTGAGGGATATAGTGATGCAAGCTGGATAGCTGAAAACTCAGGGAGCAATGGTGTCACAGGGTATGTCTTTACCCTGGGAGGTGGTGTAGTTGCCTGGAGGTCAACTAAACAAACCATCTTGTCTCGGTCTACTTTTGAGGCTGAGTTGTGTGCTTTGGATACTACTGGTATGGAGGCTGAATGGATCAGGGGTCTTCTTTCTGAACTCCCTCTGATGAGTAAGCCTATACCTGCGATATCTGTGCATTGTGATAATATGACCACAATTGCCAAGATTAAAAGTTCAAAGTACAACCAAAAAGAAAGGAGACATATTCAACTCAGACTTAAGTCTGTAAGAGAATTAGTGTCTCAGGGAGTGATAGCTGTGGATTTTGTTGGTACCAAGGACAACATAGCTGATCCTCTGACTAAAGGACTTAACAAGAGTCAAGTCCAAAAATTTAGGATGGGGATGGGACTGAAACCCATCAGTTGTTCTCCTGCAGTGGCAACCCAACCTATCTGAGTAGAGATCCTACAAAGAAGGTTCAATGTGGTAATAACAAGCTGTTGAGAGGACTGGAAGGCACTTGTTTAAATAGATACTTTGTATCTGAGTTCCTCCCCTGTAATCCTAAACAATCTAGTGCCTGTTACTGCAAGTTAAGGTTAAGTTGTATACTTTTAATGGGTTCAAGCCTGGTAAGGCAGGATGTTTGCAGTGCATCCTTGGAGAAGCCCACCTATATGAGTACAACTGTGAGGCCGCAGTTAAAGAATTGGGTTATTCTTGAAAGTACTCATGAAACAGGATTGGGCATATGGCCTTTAAAGTGCCAGTTATTTTTTTACTACCAATAGAACCTTATTTCATGTTGTTTTCTAATAAGTAGCCCTTCACAAAAAGGATCAAGTTCAAGATTTAATTCACTTCGATTCTGTGGGGGGGTGAAAATTAGAACACTTAGGTGAAGGTTCAAACCCGAAAGGTACCTTTACTGAAAGCATGATTTGTTCATATCTCTTCTGTTTGTTCCCTTTTATCAAACCTTGAGTTTGTGGGGGAATGTTAGGTTGAAGGGGGGTTGGGGTTGGGAGTATATCTAAGGAAGGGAAACTCAAAGGTTTTCCATAAGGGTGCTACCTCAAGTGTTGTGTTTTGTATGGGGATATTAGTCCCACATTGGAAAACACAAAGAGGTGAGGGGACCTTATAGTTCCTAGGACCCCATGGACTATGTCTTATAGACATAGTGGAGGTAAGCTAGATCCAATCACACGCACGCACGCGCCGGGCCGGGCTGGGCTGGGCGGGCGCGCGTGTGTGAGGTGTGGGTCCAGCCGGCTTGCCTTGGCACCTTTTTGGAATTCTTTTTGCTATTCTATCCTTTCCTTGGAGAGAAAGAGGGGTTTCCGAACTTATCGTTTCGGATACGAACCGTCGCGGGCGTGGGGCACATAAGGAGAGTAATTAGGATTACCCTAATTACTGCTACTCTTTTTTTTCCCGTGTCTGTTCGACTTCACAGAGGAACCGCTCGCAACGTCGCTCTCTTGCTCTCGTCTCCGGCTCCTCCTTGCGCCGTCCCGCGGAGATCGCTGCTGTCTTCGTCCCGTGCGTTCGCCACCGTCTTCGTCGCTGTGCACGCTCGCGGACACTTGCAGCCCTTGTTCTTCGGTGTTCGGTGCATGCTTTCTAACCTTTTTTAAAAGACGAGATTTAGGTTTTTCGTGTAGTAATTATTACAAGATTCTTAAGAGTGCGCTTAAGTTTCTTGTGTTAGTAGTCGTATCCTGGGGGAAGATCGCTATATCTATCGCACCGTGTTTGTGGGGGGCGATATCTTCTCTAAGGGGAGTCTCTTTGAGGCGCTTCTACTAATCCAGTTGTTTAGATAGATATAATTATTTATTCCTTCATACTTAATTGTTCAACAATCATGCTTATGTTTGATTCTTCTTGGTTGTCCTTATTTGAATCAACCTCCTATGTAATTTTACTATGGTTTGCATTGCATCTACTGTGGTCCGTTTATTGCCATGATGTTGTCCTTGCACACTGTTTATTTCTAACAGTATATGCATGGACATTCATGTTTTTGATGGATTAGGAGATGTTCACACCACCAAGGAAGGAAGGAAAGAAAGAAAGAAGGAAGACGAAGATCAGTTGCAAGTGATTCAAGTGGCTAGCTAGCTGGAAAACACGGCTGATCAAGCGCGCAGGGACTTTACGTGCGTGGTTAATTGTAATAATATTATTGTTTGGGTTGGGTTGGGTACGTAAAAAAATATACGTACAGAGATCCAAGCGCATGCAGTATATATATATACTATCCTCTCTTAATTACATGTCTTCAAGGTAGTAAACCGGCAACCATTCCTTGCCGTCGATGAAATCTATCGTCGCAAAGGCAGCAACGTGCTCTTTCTTGAGCTGCTTCGACCAGGAAACACGCCTCAAATTGTTCGCACCCGGTCCCTTGCAGTTGTGCTCCCCGTACAACAAGTACCTGTGCACATACAAATTAAGAAGAAGAAGAAGATCGACAAGAAGAAGAAGAAGAAGAATGGAATGGAGTAACTGGGGTGGGGTGGGATGGTATTACTCGGTGGTGTCGCCGTAGCTCCAGTTGGTCCAGCCCTCGGGGACGATGGTCTTGGAGAGGTAGGTGTTGGCCCAGATGACCCTGGAGTGGGAGCCCTTGGCCCTGCCCAGGTAGACTTCGTCGACTCCGTAGACCTTGCCCTTTATGAACACGAACCCGCTGTTATCCTCCTCCGACTGCCGGTTCTGCGCCGTGATGGACCCGTGGATCTTGCTCCTCTTGTCCCCCACCACAAATATCTCACAGCTCTGCACCCCCCCCCCCACCAATATCATTAGTCGCATGGAATTATGGGTAGTCATATGTACGTACGTACATATACATGTGTTTACACCATTTATATATATATGTTGCCTTTGCTTTCTTCGTTTGTTTTCTTTTTTTTTCTTGGTTTTCTGTTTGGATTATAACCTGGAAGACAGATTGGCCACGGCCGAAGATGAAGTCGATGGCGCCCTGGATGTAGGAGCTCTCGTAGTAGTGCCTGCCCTTGTAGTCGAAGAGGGTGTTGTGGGGGCTGTAGAAGGCACAGTGGTAGAAGGCCACCTTGTCGCCGGCGACCATGGCCGCCACCGTCTGGTTGAAGGGAGTGTTGGCAGGGCCGATCGGAGCATCATTCTGCGAGACACATGGATGGGCAAAAATTAAGGGGTTTAATCTGCAGAGACTAATTATATCAAAGACCAGATAACTATATATATATATGCTAATAATTGGAAACTAATTAAGTTGGAAGGGGTAACTATTTTCTTAATTATAGGTGTGCGAGATCAATATATGTATGCTTAATGAAATTTATGCATAGAGAAAGGGTGTTTCATCTCAAACCATCTGATATCATGAAGATTAGACGGTGGAGATTAAAAAGTGGCATGCCACTCCTAAAGTGTGTTTTCTCATATGACTCCGTGATTATTGGCAGCTCATGCATCTAGGTTGCCTTCAATTCTAGCTAGCTAGGTCATTCGACACAGCTGCATGCATCTTAATTTCTGGCCCAGAGAAAAGTGCATGACATGACATTCCTATCTGATGTGCCAACGACTGGCGCCCATGATTTTGGTAATGCTTGGAATTTCTTCAAGAGAAACTAGAGTTTCTTCAACCATTGAAGGAAAAATGGGAAGAACACGGCCTTAAAATTAAGTTAAAACTTGAGACCTAAGACCTCAATCTGAACTTTGGGTTCTCAACAATTGTTTTTTCTTGGAAAAAAAAAGAGAGGAAAACTTGGCCACATTTCATGATGATTTTTCCCTGACGAAGACTCCGGTATTAATTTCATGGAAATTAATGCACCGTAAATCAGCACATTGGTAGAGGTAAACCTTAATTAGAGTTAATTACCGATGCTCTGGCGACAAAATTAAGAAAAGAAGAAACAGATTCCACCCGCCGCTAAAAATCCAAAAGTTTTGTGCAGTTTAATTGGCCGAGTTTTGCAGCGTGCACAGCTCACAGAACGGGCGGGGGTGGCCGGCCTCACCTTGAAGCTGATTCCAAATGCGACGAAGTGGTTGGCGCGGACGGTGAACGTCGCAGAGTCCGTGTTCACGGTGGAGCTGTCGTTCCACACGATCCACGTCCTCCCCTTCCCGTTCCCCCTCAGAAATATGTAAGGCTTGCTCTCCGGCACATGGACCTTCTCCCTGCAATTAAGTTGGGCACCCACCGTCACTTCTCTTGGCGGCATTTCATCAAACACGAGAGAAATTTTCCCAACGCCCGGCCTCTTCCAGCTCCTCACCGGTAGACGCCAGCACGGACGTGGACGATGACCCTGCCCGAGTTCCCGTCGGGCACCGAGTCGATGGCATCCTGGACGGAGGTGAAGTCGTCCTTGCCTGAGGGGCTGACGATGATGGTCCGGTTCGTGGGCAGCTTCGACGTGAGGAGAGGGGCGTCTATGGTGAACTTCTTGCCGCCCGAGGTGGGCGCGGACCCACCGGCGACGCAGAGGCAGAAGGCAGCGACGAGGACCGGCAAGAGGGCGAGGCGCTCGCGCCGGGGGAGAAGAAACATGTGTGGTGGCGGCATCTCAACTCTGCCTTCGGCGATGTGCTACGTACGTACCTACCTTGGTTTGCCTCTTCCCCCTGTTAAATGTTGCCGGGAGGGAGATGAAGACGAAAGTTATGGTGGCAGCCAGCGGCGGTGCCTGCATGTTGCCGTTGTTGTTGTTGCTGTCGCTGGTTATTGTTAGGGGGGAGCCGTTGGTAATGGGAGAGAGAACGTATGGTAGTCAGTTTTCACGTCAGGAGTTCTGCATGCATGGCGGGGGGTGGGGGTGGGGGGGAGTTCTGCATGATGCAACAATGCATGGTAGGGGGCGTTGGGCAGCCTCCCCTTCGCTATATATGTAAGGGGCCAGATGGACCAAGACCTGGTCTTGTCCATGTTCCTGGCGAGGGGGATGCTATTTTTTTTTCTTTAACATCGATCATATGAGGAGGGATTGCCATAAAAATATATAATGACTCGCAAGCATGATCCACGGGCGCCATAATTAAGAAGATAAGAATTGAAAGGCACGGCCTGATCTCATCTCCTGCTCTTGAGAAGAAGGACGTCAATTCATTCAAATGATCATTAATCTCACGTCGAGTCATCATACATGCAACCTCGGAGTGGCATGCTTCGATCGGCAATCATCTCGATCGCTTAGCCACACGAACCCATATATCTACATTAATAATATCTCGATATATTTGCATGGTGGGGTTGGGGTTCTGTCCCTGGCAGCGTCACCGTCGAGCGGACGCCTCCCTGCAGGGTGGTTGCATATTAGTTTCCAACATTGCAAAGGTTTTGATTTTGATTCCGATCAGATCAGAAAATATTGTTTCCAATTGTGCTCAGTTTCCGATTTCGATAAATGAAACCGTTGTTCGATTGTTCTCTTTGAAATTTCACATTTAAAAATCATATTTTTTATCTATAGTACTTTAAGTTCAAACTCTCTTTGAAGAAGATATAAACAAAATCAAAATTGTCCATATGGCCACTTCCTAAACTTGTCAAAATATTCATGACTAAATTCAAACTAAAGAAATACAATTTTTATTTAAAAGATTTTGAGACATTTATTAGACGCTTTTTGTAAGCTTCACAAGACAAGCTTCAATAATCCAGGAAAATGATATTAAAATCATCAAAAGAGCTAAAAAGTAATTTTGATTTTCATATGTTAGTTCTATTTCAACTCAATCATAGATATATGTTTTCTCAAAATGAAAAAAGATAAAAATCTTAGACCTACCCTACAACATCTCGTTCCATCACCTTCTGTATTAATGCGAATTTTAAAAATTGAGATGACAATCCATATCAATCTCTCAATCTAATCTACTATT
The DNA here is from genome assembly GCA_022559845.1 of Amorphophallus konjac. Classification (NCBI taxonomy): domain Eukaryota; kingdom Viridiplantae; phylum Streptophyta; class Magnoliopsida; order Alismatales; family Araceae; genus Amorphophallus; species Amorphophallus konjac. The sequence continues at coordinate 862,889 of CM040118.1, read as the reverse complement.
GTACCCTCATCATAAGTAAACTAGACCTAATGTTTAGGACTTAGGATGGAAATCGTTATGTAGGATGCACCCCCATCATATCATGTAAGAGGACGGTAGACTCCATCCCTGAGGTCATCACCTAATCAGCATAGCAACGTATGACGAATACAGCTCGTAGTTGGGCTGATTTCGGGCCAAGCAACATCCAATTTGTGAACTTGGGCCAGCCCACAGCCCGCCCATTGGACTTAGCCTGCTCCAGTCCCACAACATCACATACTCGCGCATGTACAACGGTACAACTCTCTCCTCCTTGGCTCGGGTAATAAACTATCGTCTTAAATTCCCCTCTCCATCTCGCGTGCATCCTCGCGGTCATCTGAGGAGAGGTAGACACATAAAAGACGAAGCCAGCATTTGATTGGCCACAAAATTGTCCACCCTAGATTCTTACGACCAAGATAATCATTAAACAGTCTCATACCAACTTGCATAACCCTTCGAAACCGGATTCTGCCAAACAAAAAAAAAAAAGAGGACTTGCAAAAGCGCTTCCAATTATGCCTACGTACATATTTCAATGTGCCACGGCAGCAAAAGTGAGGGATGTCAGAATCTCATACGACCCCATTTAATTAACGCTGGTACCCACTGACATACAAAAAGTTACTTAAACATGCTTTTGATACAACACGCAGATGAGGTCACTTCCCCCTGCAACGCCAGAAAGTTCAACTTAAGGTAAATTGGAAGAGGCGAAGGGAGAGAAGCACAGAGAAAAAGGAAGGGGGGGGGCAAGGGGGGCGCGGTGGAGTTACTTTTACTCACGTGTTCTGCATCAATGTGATGTTGTCCCCTTTCAGAAGAATCCTCCCTTAATCAACACCAGGAACACAAATTAATTGGTGGGAAGAAGGAAAAAATGGGAAAAGAAGGGGGTAAATTGAAAGCAAGATAGGAATCAATGGTTTACCCAATGGCTTTCTAATCTTCTTCTTGATATTGACTTCCTCGGCATCATCTAGAACCAAGTTCATGTACTCATCGAAACCCTGCAAAAAAAAAAAAAGGTCAGAGACCAAAAAAAGACATACAAACAAATGGTTGTATGCATAGCCAGTACTTAAAAAATATGCATCAGCCAATGACATCAAGCTTAAAGGTCGTCTGATGCCAGACGCGCTGAAATTGAGATAATTTACATGATTGTTCTTGGTGATAATGACAAGGTATTAAAAAATGACAATCTACGATAAACTGCAGCCCATAAAGGCAACTATCATAGCAGCATGCCCGCAACAACCGCAGGAAATTTGCACCTCTAAACGGTAGTAATTGTTAGAAAATTGCTGAGAAAATTTAAAAGCGATCTGAATCTGAGCCTTGGCTCAGAACAGAAAAAGGCAAGGTGGAGGGGGTCAAGATTGGAAAAAGGAAACTGGTTTGTTCAAGGTAACATGCACGCAGACAGCCTAAGAACAAGAAAAAGGGGAAATGGGAAGGGAAAAGAACCGCTATCCATATGAAATTCTTTAGCTGGAATATTAGGAGCTTCAATGGGGCGGAGACTTTGCGAGAGGTCAGAGCTTTGACCCAAAAAAATCAGCTCTCTACCGTCTGTCTCCAGGAGACCAAACTGGTAGAATAAACAGAGATCTGGTTCATATAGTGGGTGGCAAAAGCAGCATGGGTGGACATTCAAACCTGCTGAACGAAGCAAGGGTGGTATCTTGCTGTTGTCGGGATGAGGATGATGTTGAATGTGTTCATTCCGCTATTGGGTCTTTGAGTCTTTCTGTCTGACTGCCACTTTAAACAGAGAAGAGACTCTTTTTTTGCAGGACGTTGTCAGGTGTGTTTGGTCATGCCAGTCTGATAAGAAAAGGATTTTCATTCAAGAATCGGTTGATATTCGCAGGAGGTGTTCCGGCACATGGTGTGCAGGGAGTTGCTTTAACGTTGTAAGATATCCCCGAGAAAGATCAAACCAACTTAGCTGGACTGCAGAAATGTATCTGCTCCAGAAATGGATTCACAATTCTAATATGCTGGAAATTGAGCTCCACTCCAGATACTTCACCTGGTGCAGATATGGTGGCAGACGAGTTAAGCCCAAGTTGGACAGATTCTTTGTCAATGTGGAGTAGCATCAGAGGTTCAGCCAAGCTTCAATCCGGGGTCCACACTTGGCACACTTCCATCCTCCTTTGCTTTCAGTGTCATAAACAGAGCTGCCCTAGATTGTTCAGATATGAGCTGGCATGGTTTCGGCATGAAAAGTTCAAAGACCTGGTCACAAACTGGTGGGATGAAACACCCAGAGAGAGAGATGCTTCTCTTACACTTGCAAATAAATTGAAAAGGGTCAGAGAGAAAATGAAAGTGTGGAGCAAAGACACAGTTGGGTCAGCAGGAAAAATCAGACAGGAATTACTCGAGAAAATAGAAGCCTTTTGAAATGAAAAATGATGGTGGTGATGAAGAATTAAGATTGTGGGAGGATATATACATATATATATATGGTCCTTTAAAGAGGGGTTGAAAGGAAGCAGAGAGCTAAGGAAATTTGGCTTAGCGAAGTAGATAAAAATACATCTTTTTTCCACGCTGTGGCTAGTGAGAGAAAAAGGAAGGTCAACATAGCTTCCATCAAGGTGAAAATACAAGTTATCCAAGATGTAACTGAAATGAGGAAGGTGGTGGTTGACTACTACATAAATCTCTTCCAAGAAGACGAAGTCTGGAGACCTATGCTGCTGGCTCTTCGTTTAAGCAGATTTCTGAAAGGGAAGCTCAACTTCTGATCAGAGCTTTCTCAGAAGATGGGATCAAAGCCTCTGTTTTCAGCATGGATGCTCTTAAGTCACCAGGGCCGGATGGCCTTTCTATGGGTTTTTATCAACAGTTTTGGGATGTTATTAAAGGAGATCTGAAGGCAGCAATTAAAGAATTCGAGAATAATCCTCGGGCAATCAAATGTTTCAATGCAACTCATGTCATTCTCATCCTGAAGAAAAAGAATGCAGAAGCTATTATAGATTACAGACCGTTCAGTCTTCTGAATGGAAGTTCTAAGATCCCATCCAAGGCTATAGCCCTAAGACTTTGGGGAATTATTGAAAAAGTGGGGATCCGAACTAATCAGCCTTCATACAAGAGAAAGATATTATTCACAACTACATGTCTGTTAACTTATTTTTTTTTTTGGAAAAGGGGATAGTACCACTGATGTATTGCGAATAGACAGAAAAGGAAAGTACAAGTATAGACTGTGCAAAATCACAGCCAAAATAAAAAACCTATACACTAATGAGGCACACAGAAAGTGTGGCTCCATTTAACCCTCCAACCAACCAAAAAGAGGCAAAGTGAGAGAATTTACATTACAAAGATTAGCATTCAATTCCCTCGCTCTATTACAAATGAAAGAAACAACAACTCTCTCATACCGGGTCTCTTTCCGTAAGATCCTGTTATTCCATTCTCCCCACAGGGTCCAAAAAATAACAGGAAGAATGAGCCACCAAATCGTCCGATCACTCCTATGGGGTCAAGACCTACCCCCATTCTCCAGCGGGGAGTAGGGCTGTCAATGGGCCGGGCCAACCCGATAGGCCCGTGGGCCTGACCCGATTTCGGGTCGGGCCGCAAGACCTTGTCCGGTCTGCGGGCCCTTAGTCGGACCTAAAAACCTAACCCGACTAAGCCTACGGGCCGGACTCGGGCTTTAAATTCGGCCAACGGGCCGGCTTGACCCGTTCTCTCTTTTTTCTCCCTTCAAATTTTAAAACTACTTAGTTAAAATTATGATATTTTATTTAATTAAAAAATTAAAAATTAAAATAAATTAAATAATTAACATCAAAACTCTAATTAATTTAGTGAGATTATAAATTTTATATTATTAAATATATTGTTTATTATTATTTTCAAGTTTCGGAGTCGGTCTAAGCCTTAATCGGGCTTTATATTTTTTTAATAGTGTTAGGCCCGGCCCGACCATGCCCAAGCTCGGAATTTAATATTGATGAGTCATGACGACCTAAGCCCGACCAGGACCCGGTCCATTGACAGCACTAACAAGAAGTGAGCCTCACGAAACTGGCTGATTGCACCACCAGCCCTCCTGGCTAGCTCAAACCATACCTCCTATGAGAAAGGGCAGCCCACAAAGAGGTGGTCCAAGGTCTCAAAATCCTGACCACATAGGCAGCAGTGCGGGTCGATGCCAAGGAGGAACCGAAGCAACCTATCCCTAGTCGGCAATCTCCCATGAAAGATCCTCAACACAAGAAACTTCACCTTCAACGGGATCTTTGGCTTCCACACCTGCTTATAAAGGTTCTGGCGAAGGCCACCATCAGAAATAATAACATAGGTTGATCTCACGGAAAAGACTCCATTCTTCTCCCACCTCCAAACCCAAAGATCCTCTGCATCAGGCTGAGAATGGTATGGAAGGAAGAAGGAAAGCAGCTCCTGAAGCAGTATCATCTCCTCAAGAGAGAGATTCCTCCTGAAAGTCGGTGCCCAAATACCCCCCAGTAGGAGGGCGACAACCTGGGAGACTGAACACAGAGGGTGCGCTGCAATCACAAAAAGACTCAAGAACAACGTGGCTAGGGAGGCCTCCCTGCACCACCTATCCTTCCAGAAGAGATTGGTGTCTCCTCTTCCCAATCGAACTCGAGCTCCGGAAGAGAGCATGTCCCTACAAGAGAAGATGTCTCTCCACAGAGGAGAAGTCCCGGAAGGGGGGGATGGTGCTAAGTCCCACGCTCTCCTCCCGACAAAATATCTCTGTCTGATCAGTTATGCCCACAGCCCCTCCACTGCAAGTCCTAGTCTCCAAAGCCATTTACACGAGAGCCAAGTTGAATTCTCTGGCCTGCTTGAGCCCAAGCCCGCCTTGTGCCTTGCTAGTACATATTCGGCCCCAAGCTAATCATGCCAACCCCGACAAACTCCCTCCACTACCATGCCAGAAGAAACGACACTGGATTGAATTAAGTTTCCTCCCCACAGACTTAGGAATCTAGAACATGGAAAGGGAATAAGTAGAGGGGCATCCAAAATCGATTTGCATAACACCAATCTCCCCCCATAAGATAAAGCTCTGGCCTTCCACCCTATCAACATGGACTCATACCTCTGAATGATGGGAAGCCAATCAACACACCGAAGAGCACCAGGTAGAGGGAGTCCCAAGTAAGAAAACGGGAACTCATCGATCTTACCACCCAACACGCGCACCGCCCTAGAGATCAACCTGTCCTCCAAGTTCACCCCCACCAGAAGGTTTTTGTGAAAATTAACTTTGAGACCAATGACCTCCTCCAGAAGCTCCAGCAGAAGCCTAGCCATATAAAATTGTTGCTCCCCCTTCGCCAGGAACAAAATGGTGTCGTCGACATATTGCAAATGCGTGACATAAGGAACTCCTCTGCCTGCCTAGAAGCCTACGATCAAACCAACAATCTCAGCTCTCAGCCAAACCCTGCTCAACAAACTAGTCACAAGAACAAAGAGAAGATGAGACAAATGGTCTCCTTGGCAGAGCCCCCGACTACTGTGGAACCACGTGGACCGCTTCCCATTAATGAGGACCGCAAATGACGCTGAAGAGATAAAAACTCTAACCCAGCCAATCCACTTCTCGCCAAAACCCATTAGCGCCAAAACATGGAAGAGACACTGCCAACTTACCCTGTCATAAGCTTTCTCAAAGTCAAGCTTGAGGACCACCCCCGACTTCTTCTAGTTCTTCATAGCAAAGATACACTCATGTGGCACCAGGAAGTTATCCAAAATATGCTTGCCCCTAATAAAAGCTTCTTGGAAATGACCGACCAACCTATCCATCACAGTGACCAACCTCCCTGTAAGCACCATAGTGATGATTTTATACGTGTCATTTCGAAGACTGATAGACCTGAAATCCCTAAAGTCTTGTGCACCAAGGTTCTTAGGGACAAGTACTAGAAGGGTTTTATTAATATCTCCCAAGTGAGCCCTGCCCTCCTGAAACTCTCTCATAACTGCAAGAAGGTCCCCATTGATGATGTTTCAACATTTCTGAAAGACAGCCATCAAAAAGCCATCCGACCCAAGAGCCCGGTCACCTGCAAGGGAGAAGACGGCCCAGCAGACCTCCTCCTCAAAGGAGGGCCGAGATATAACCTCCCTCTCCACCTAAGAAAGGCTGGGGAGAAGGTAAGCTGCAACCTAAGGAGGGTGGAGCTCAGTCTCTGAGAAGAGCGAGAAGTAGAACAGTCTCGCCTAGTCTTTGATGTCCTCTTCTGCCGTGAAAGTAAGGTGTCCCGCCTTGACATAGGAGATGGAATTAACCCTTCTTCTCCCCAACGCAATGCGCTGAAAGTAGGCCGTATTCTTGTCCCCTTCTTTGATCCACCTATCTCTCGATCTCTGTCTCCAATAAATCTCCTCTCTGTCAAGGATCTCATCAAACTGCTACCTCAAAGAATCTCGAGACGCCATGTCTTCATCATCTAGAAGCCCTGCTTCCTCCAAGCAATCAAGACCCTCGAGCTGTTAAATAATCCTCTCCTTCGCTACCTTTCTAGGCAAGGATTTTCCAGCTCCCCAAGCCTGGATGGCCTGCGCAGTATGCTTCAATCTTCTAACAAAAGTACCCATAACCGAGGAGGCCGCAGCCTGAGCAGACCACAACGCAAAGACGGTGAATATAAAGTCAACCTCTCTGAACCAAAACTGTTCAAGCCTGAACAAGTGATTCCTGTCAAATAGCTTGCTAGTCTTTAAGAGGATAGACTTGTGGTCGGAGACATCTCGTTAAAGGAACCACCTGCACATGAGGGAAGTGGTCTTCTCAGTCAACGAAGACCAAGAATTTGTTCAACCTAGAGCAAGAGGCCTCTGCTCTCAAGTTGGACCAGGTGAAGGAACCACGAGCCATGCCCAGTTCTACCAGGGCCTCCTCCTGGATGAAATCTGAAAAGTCCTCCATGTCACCACAGAAGGTATCACCATCAGACCTTTCCCACGGGACTGTCATCACATTGAGTCACCTCCAACACACGACGGCCTGCCTGAAGCAAGGTGGTGACGAAACAAGTCATCCCAAAGCTACCTCTTCTCCTCCCTAGATTGGGGGCCATACACCCCGATGAAACCCCAGGAAAAGCCACCCCTAATGTTCCTGAAATTCAACGAGATAGTCTATCTGCTGACCACCCTATCATGCACCTCTTCCTCCACCTTGAACGGGTTTCAAAGGATGAAAATACCCCCGGATCTACCCTAGGCCGAGGAAGCAACCCCCTTGGACAGACGTGCCACCCCCCAATCCCCTTCAAGAGCTCCACACCATCCCCCTCACACTTCGTCTCCTGGATACAAAGAATATCAACTTTGCATCTCCTGATCAGCTCTCTCACCACCCTCCTCTTCTCCGCTCGACCCAATCCCCGTACATTCTGTTAATGAAATTCATGATCGGAAAACTAGTGGTAATTAATGCATTGTCAAATCAGGCCACTTATCTTTCTCCATTTCTAGAATCCCAGAGGTGTTTGCGAGAAATTAGAATCTATTAGAGCAGCAAATTTTCTGGAAAGGGAGAGATTCAATAGGGGAGTTCATTCTATTAAATGGGGGTGTGTTTGCAGAAGTAGGGAGGAGGGGGGAGTTGGATTCACTCCTATGGATGTTTTTTGAAAGTTGGATTCACTCCCATTGATGTTATTAATAAGGCACTTCTTCTCAAATGGATCTGGAGGCTAGAAAGAGATGACCATTCTTTGTGGGAAGCGTAGTGATTAAGTGCTCGCAAGGAGGGGATGGCGTGAAGGGTTTCGTCCGGTGGCAACTAGCGGCCTCTCTGGGGGCAGCCCAGCCATCACGTGCCGGGAGGCTCAAGGAAGATGGCGAGGGTCTGTTTCAACTGTGAAGGTAGGGGTCATCTTCGTTGTTTCTACCCTTCTCCCTCGCCGGCCACGAACAGAGGGACTTTTGTCCATCAGGGAAGGTCATCTGTAGATGCTCTACGTAATGATCCTCCCAACTGGCTGCGAGGAGCGAGGAGGCAAGGCCTGCCTGGACGCGCATGTTTTGAGGCCAGAAAACATGCAGGAGAGGTGACATTGGGCGAAGAGATGCCTCAAGGTGGAGGTGGTTGAAGGGGTCGCGCATGTGACCCGAGTGAGGTGGTTTTTGAACGGGGGGCTGAACCGGGGGCATGGCTGGGAGGTGGTGAAGACTAGTTGTAGGGCTTTCATGGCGGTGGCTAAGACGGAGCAGGAAGCGGCTGCCTAGGCTAAGACGGGCGTCACAGCGGTGGAAGGCACTCTGCTCAGGGTTAAGACTTGGACGTTCACGATGGGTACCTTCCCAGATCCAAGAGGTTGCCGGTTGCGAGTTTGCCTTGTTGGAGTGCCCCTTATCCTTTGCGATGAGGCGGGCATCGAGTCGATGGTTAGGAGGTTCAAGCAGTTGGAGGTGGGCTTCGTCGGCTTCGCGATAGGTGGGTCTCTTACAACCCTAGATGTGGTCGTGTGGGAATCTAGTCCTCAGGCCGTTCCCGCCGTCGTCGCGACCGAGCTTGCCAGAGCGGTCTTTCCGGTTTGAGTGCTCATCCTGCTGAAGCAACGGCGACAAGACACGGCGGCGCCCACTTGCGGTGATCAAGCGCCTGACTTGGGGCATCCCCGGAGCTGTAGGCGGAAGGTAGACAGGGCTTGGCGGGGTACGTGGCTGCTTCCCAACCGCCCATTCAAATTTCGAATGGGCAACCTTGGGCGGTAACTGTAGCGGGTCGTCAATTCGTCATTAAGGTCAAAAGATGGTGCTGCTGAGCTGGTCGGGAGGCTGGTTAGGCAACCCGGCCCAGTGCGAGTTGGAGCGGGCTCGGCAGCTAGGCTTGGACTGGCTCAAGTGGAAGTGGATTGTGGGATGGGTCCGGTATCTATCGGCAGGTTGAAGCTCGAGGCGGGACGAGATCTACCTGTGACATGTGACTTACATGTTACCAAGACTCACGGAGTTATCGGGATCAACCGGTCCGATAAGGTTTGTCTCCCCAACCCATTAGGGCAGCACGCTTCCTGAAGGAAGCAGCTGGTTGGACAGGATGCCGGAGGGGGGACCTCGTTGGGGCTGTTCCAGTCAGCCAGGGCCGACGGGACCAGGGCGGCGAAGTATGCTGTGGAGAACAGGGAGGTCTGCACCATGGAGAAGGCCCAAACGGAACCACCGTCGGTCCATTCCTTCTGGGCGGCCGGTCTATTGTCGCCCGCGACCCGAAGATTTCTGTAGGCGACCGTGGAGAATGCTGACGGCGCTGGCACTGGGATGGGAATGTTTCCCTTCCCCCTAGTGTCGGATCTTTCCTTCCAAGGTCCTTCCCCCAGGGTTCAAACCATGGTTTGCCAGGGAGAGAACGACGTGACTATGCCAGGCTCCATCTCCTGGCCTCGTCAACGGTCTCCTTTCCGGCCACCTACAAGGCACTGTTGCGGTCGCTGTTTGGCTCATCAGTAGAAGGCTCATTTGAGGAAGAGGCTGAAGCGTCGCATTCGTCCGACCTCGACAGCGGCCTCTTTCTCCGTGTACCTCACGGAGCTGCCGAGCAGTCCCTACAGCGACGCTAGCGAGCAACAAGGGGTGAAAACAAAACGGGCTGACGGACGTGGCAATAGGGGTGAATGCGAGGGGAATGGCGGTGGGAAGAGAGACAGTGGCAGTAGAGAGGGGGAGAATGCTCTTCAGGAGCTGCCCTCCCTCTCCCTCCTTGTTCGAGGAGCAGCTCCGACAAGCACCCCTGCTTTGTCTGTCAGCGTCAGACCCCTCAATCGTGGGTCTTGCAGGTAGGGATCTCACAGCGAAGGGGGAGGCGGACGTCGCTCGTCTGGTAGGTTGTAGCCAGCAGGAGGTATTAGCCCTGCCTCCCCCGCCCAGGGAGACGGATGATCTACGCACGGCAATGGGGCAAGTCGAGGAAGCCTATCAAGGGAATGATTTAGCAAAGGTGGCCAACAAGAGTCTCAACAAAGAGGCAATTATAGATATCTTAGCAAAGGTGAAGAACTATATGGAGACCCAAGCGAGTGAGACTGTTAGGCTAATTGGTGTATAGGATGCGGGTGTCGATAAAGACTTGAGGTCCACCTTATGCTTGATCAAACGTAGATGGCTGGCAGACGAAGGCTGAAGCGACTAAGAGGAAAGGATGAACGGAGGAGGCTGAGGAGTAGGTGGAGGAAGGGTCGAGGAGAGTGTTTTGTACACATTAGGGGGCTTGTATTTGCTTTTTATTTGTTGTTTGAGGGCGGTCAGGGGGGGGTTGTTAGATGCTGAGACTTTTGGGGTCATTTGTGCTTGGCTGGGGCTTGAGCTAAACGGGTAGGTGTTTGTGTTCGTCTTTTTGCTCCCAAGGCAGAGAGTTGTCTGTCGCCTGGGAGCACTTCCCCCCTCACATGTATACCTTTTATTTATTATATACCAGTGGTACTATCCACGTTCAAAAAAAAGTGCTTGCAAGGAAGATCTACATGGTGCACTGAAAATTGGAGTTTCAATAATCTGTCACTAGTTTGGAGACATATTCAGACAGATCCAATTTATTCACGTGTTCTTCTGAAATAAACATCGGGAACAGGCAGACTAAACTTTTCTGAGAGGTCTCTTGGTGGGAGCATACACCTCTGGCCGCTAGATTTCCTAACCTCTGTGATCACTTGTTCAGTTAATATGAGAATCAACAAACTAGATCATGCTTGTGGAGCAGCAGCAGGTTCGGAATCTAACATGACATAGGAATCTGATTGAAAGCGAAATTCAAGAATTCCAGGAGCTCTCAGCTATTCTTCATAAGGTCAGAATTTTACATGTTAGACCTGATGTCCGAGTGTAGAGATGGCAGACTGACAGGATCTTCTCAGTCAAATCTGCAGTTAAAGTGATGATGCCTGGGTGTAGAAAAGGGGCATGGATTAAGCAGGTTAGGAACAAAGACAATCCTATTAAAATCAGAATTTTTATGTGGAAAGTAACACAGAAAAGGGTTCCTACAGGGGACAGACTGAAGAGGTTCTTGATTAACATTAAGGATGCTTGCCCTTCCTGTGAAGTCTTTGTGGAATCTGCAGATCACCTCTTCCTCAACTGTGGCATTATCGATATAGCTTGATGGACTTACTTTTTCAGGACTCTGGGAATCACTTGCCCTAGTTTGTCAGGTATTAAAACATTTCTGCAGGTTTGGGACTCAAACAGGGGGAACATATAAGGAGAAACTGTCTACCTGCTATGTTATAGTCTATTTGGAAAGAAACAAACAACAGACTTGTTAGAGATGAAGTTAGGGAACCTGCAGAGATCATCAGGCATTCTATTCTGTTTCTTCAGGAATGGAATTTTTGTACCTCAGGTTAAAAGATTGTGGAATAGTAGCTCATCGCTAGCCTGTGTAATTGAAAAAACTTGGTTCTGTAACCACTCTTGGTCTGTTTACGTGGGGTTTATGGGGTATGGGTAGCAGTAGCTCCTATACCACCTTGGTAGACCACTGTCTTTGAGTGTGGGGTTTGGTTCTTTTTGTTGCCTATTTTCTCTTTAATGAATTGTGGCGTCCCAGTCACCTTCTAAAACATACTAATTAGTTGAGCTGTCCCAGAAGGAAAAGGCACTAATGAGCTGCTATGCAGGAACACTGCTTCAATAGATGTGACTGCAGTGTTAAAGAACTTGGCTAAATTGTTTGGAGGATAATATAATTACTTTGACAGGAGGCCAGCCTTGTCAAAATCATTGCCTTGGTTCTGGACCAGGATGGACAAAATGGGCAGTAGATACATCCATTCCCAGTTTTATTTAAACTAAAAATCAGAAGAAGAAAATAAAGAATCTGGAGCGCTTCATTCTAGTTCCAATTCTGAGTAGTATTGGAAATGGAATAAAAAACACCTCTTTCAATTCCATCTCCAACCCGTTTCCATGTCAGCTGAGAGAAGAATAATGTTCAAAAAAAACTTGTTAATGCTCCTTTTTGTTTAGAACAGTTATGATTTTTTCCCTCGTACACTACAAATGATCATAGTGAATATGGTCTTGATCTTGATGGTTGAAATATTCTAATTTTTATCAACTTTGAAGAATACTGGTCCGATCTCATTACCAAGAATCTTTGTGTTATATGTAGCATTTCAACATGGAATGGTGGAAGTGATAAGCAGTCCATATGATGGCACAGTTAAAACAACCTGCTAACCGTTGCATTGTGAGGTCTAAAATAAGGCCACCCAGGGTCAGAAAGATGCATAAAAGACAGCAATTTCCCACAGCAAACTCCCTAAACCCGCATCCACATCCCAAAAAGAAGGAGAGAGCAGAAAAATGAAGAAAATGAGAGAAATTATAAGGACATTAGCTACTAACAACCAAGAAAACTCAATATTCAGTTTCTTTGAAGAAAGCAGTGCGTCAATACTTTGAAGAGCAAGTAATAAACACTGATACGATTAGAATTAAAACAACTTCCTGATCACAGGGGGTGAAATTTTAATGAAAATCTCAGAATTAGAAAGAAAGAAAGTCAAAAACTTCCTCCTAGGAATGTCCTAAACCAGCATCCATCACACCCAAAGACAATAATTAATTAGTAATTACAAATTGAATGAGATTGTAAATGGAACACAAACTACCACAAACCAGCTGATTAAGCCAAATATTTGATTTATCCTCCAGTTTTCCCCATTATTCATCTTGCACTTCAATTCAAGATGCAAGCATCCATACCTTGAATTCGAGGAGGATGGCCAACAGTTCAACCCCAACACGTACTCAGCAACAACACTTGCCTCGAGAAGCAGGTCTTTAAAAACAAATAAGCCCAGGGCTGAAGTAATGAGGGGGTCAGCTGCAGGTGCAATGCCCTTCCCAAAGTCTATACAAGCAGTAACTATTCTGACCATCCAAAGGTGGGGAAAAAGGATAAAACAGTTCACCTCCCCCCACCCTATGCTACAAAACAACGAGCACAAAGTCCTAGAACCAAAGTACAAAGTACAAAGAAGTTTGGAAGGTTAAAGCACCTCTGAAAATGAAGACACTCATGTGGCTATTATTTCACAAAAGGATTACTAGAATTTACAGAAGAAGATGGGACCCAGAGTGTGAAACTGCCTGTGTGTTTTGTTCAGATGGGCAGGAAAATATTGAGCATTTGATAATTCAATGTCCTGTAAGTCATAAGCTGTGGCAGACCTTTGGAAGGGTGTTTCAATTTCAATGTGACTTTTCTACTTTAGAGGAACTGTGGGCTTATTTTCGTCACCTGAAGGCAAGAACTCATAATAAAGCCAGAGAGAAGATTATTTCTATTGTGCCTCATGCCATCTGTTGGAGTATTTGGAAGGAGTGCAACGAGATCCTTCTCAGGGGAAGTAGACTCTCCCTGGAAAACATCTACTCTCCAGTGCTATCTCTTTTTATTAGTGTGGAATAAACACGTGTAATTTGTCTGCGGAAGAGTTGTTTAAGATTTGAGTTCCCATTTAGATACTTTCTCTTTTTATTAATGTAAGAGGAATCTCAGCTCTTCCCTGATTGTATCACCCCTGTTTAGCAATAAAATTGGTGGTGGTGCAATCCACTTTACCTTCAAAAAACGTCCTAGAGCCAAGAATTTGTACCACACATGCAAGCATATGCACAAATAAATAAATAAATAAATTTAAAAACATAAAAAATGAACAGATGTTAAGGAGCATACGATGATGCGCCCCTCGATCCTCATGTCCTTCTGCTCATATAGCCAAATCTGTATGCGCGCTTTCTGAAGCAAACCCAAAATGGAAAGCAAAAAAAAAAAAAGATTCATCGGAATAATGGATCATTGAATTAAACAGAAAACAAAGGCGACGGAAAGGAACGAAAGAGGCGCTTACGCTCTGAAGAAACCTGAAGATGAGGTTCTACAGGCCGCCATCCCGCGTATCGGCACGGAGAAGGGAGATCGCATAAACCAGAAAAGCGTCAGAAAAAAAAAGTTCAAATATGAGCCAATAAACGGCGAAAGCGTTCAAAATTTAGGATCTCTATAGAGGGTTACGGAGTATTTGGGAGCGTACGATGGGCTGGGTCATGATCTTCTGGATCTTGGTGGTCGCCATGGCTGCTGCTGCTGCTGCTGCGACGGCGACGGCGACGGCGGCGGCGGCCTCCTCTTCTTCCTCCTCCTGTCGATGCTGCTGCCGCGTCTTCTCCACGAGCGGAAGGAGCAGGAAGAGGTCTAAAACCCTAGTGAACGTCACAGAAGGGACTCCCAACTCCCAAGGTGTCCTCCACGGGCTCGGACGCGGGAAGATAGTTATCGGGTGCCGTCCACTGCGGTTGCGGTCGGTGGACTCGAACACTAATCCGACGGCTGAGACATGAAAACACAGCGATACGTTGGTAATGAGTTGCAGGGCGGGCCAACCGCCTGTATCGGGATCCCGTTTTATTGGGCCTCTCCCGGACCATAATGTAATGAGTTTCGAGTTTGACTCGTTGCATCACATGTATTGCTCTTTAATTTTTTTATTAAAAAAAGTTTATTTTAATTTGACTAACATACACATATATACACAACAAAGGCATCGGTAACATTAATGATTCAAAGCATATCCAAAAGAATAACATTATGCCAGCCTCCTTCCATATGAGTCATCATGTTGCTCCTTTACAATGCCTCGTATGAAATGGAAGAGTAATATGTCGTGCATCGAATTCGGTTAGATACGGAGTGCACTTAATAAAAAAATATAAGAATAAAATATTTTATAGAAGAGTAAAATATTTAATTTAATTTTAAAAATATTTTAATAAAATATTTTATATAAATAAAATATTTTATATAAATAAAATAATTTATTATGTAAGTATAATATTTATGATTTTTTACATGAAAATCATCGTTAAAAGTGAATTTATAAAAAAATCATTTCTAAAAATACATTAGCATGTATATTACTGTGTAATCTGAATTGTGTAAAAATATCATATTTATTTGCATGCATATTACTTATTTTTACCAACAACTTGCAAGAAAATCACGTTTAAATGACATTTATGCACTATTTGAATTAACTCAGTGATATACCTACTAATATATTTTTAGGAATGATTTTTTTGTAAATTCACTTTTAATAATAATTTTTATGTAAAAAATCTTAATATTTATTATAAAAATAAAATATTACATAAATAAAATATTTTATTACGTGAACATAACATTTGTTATAAGGTTAATTATTATAGAAATAAAACTTTTTATTATAATAATAAAAGTTAATAAAATGTTTTGATTTTATATTAAATATTTATTTGTAAAATAGAATATTTTATTCTTATATTCCTTGACTGAACGCATTTCATATTTAATGTTCTAAAAAATACGTAGTACGAATCTGACATAGGTATGTTTTCCCTCCCGAAGAGTATTTTTAACTTTTTTTTGAACTAATAAAATTAATCGTTATATTTTGATACGATTTTGTACATCGAATTGCATGCACTACTCATTACTCAAAATATGAACGGCTACCTCCACAATCGCCATTGATTTTCTTAAATCGATCGAGTCCAAACCTGTTGCAACATGACGAAAGAAATTCCCAATCGCATCAACCATGAATTGATTTGCAGAAGTTCTTGCCGCATCAGGAACACGAAGTTCAAGAAACATGCTTTGAGGCGATACTCTTGGACGGATAGATGGAGGCCTCCTGAAATCTGAGAGGGCCACGGCCTTCTTTGATCTGCTGCGAGGAGCATCCACCGTAGAATTCTTCAACGGGAACGCAGTTATCTCGATGTCCACGTCAGTGGGTTCCTTAATTGATAAGGTGAGATGCATCATTCTTAATTAGTTTGGGCATAGAAACGTAGCATGAGCTTTCCATCATCCCATGTGTGCATCCCTTCTCATCTGGTGCTATTCTCATCATTTTGGTGCTTGAAAAAAAAGCGAGGACAGCATTTTTTATATATATTATATATTTGTTTGAAAGAAGAAGGGAGAGAATCAAGTTCAATCAACATGAACTATGGTGTACCTAGCATCTGATGGAAAGTGCAAGGTTGATTGTGTGGGGGAAGTCTGGACACCTCACCTGTATCACGAGCGCAGGAGGGCAGGGGTTCGATCCCCATCTTTTCCCCCTCCCCTACCTAGCAAAAAAAAAATGATTGTGTGGAGAAGGGAGAAAACCAAGTTTTAAGTTTTTTTTTCCTTCGTATGATTGTGCTAGAAGATCATCAGGTATCTTTTATTGCGTCCTTTCTCCTATATGAACAAGCAGATCGAAGGGGAATCAAGTTAAATGTCCATTATAAATGTATCTAAGATGGACAATAAAACAGGAAAGTTATCGAATATCACAAACGAAAACCATGCTATTGGAAAATGGAAAGTAAAGAAGGATAAAACTGCCAACACATACTCCTTTATCACGTCATTTTTATCTCTTGTTCGGTAGGTTATGATAATTCACGTGAGATGGGTTAAGATGAGTTATTCCTTGACTTTTTACTTTTTCAGTTTGATAATGTGTTCTTACCCTAAGAATAACTCATTCCATAGAAATAGTAGAATGAGTTATTCTTAGAATAAGGCATTTTATCTTAACCGACCCCTAGTAACTTAATCATGCTATCAAACTAGAACAAAGGTGAAAATGTAGAATAACTCATTCTACCCGGGGCTTATTCCATTAGGCCCAGTTTGATAATGGAATAAGCCCCGGGTAGAATGAGTTATTCTACCTTTTCATCCTTGTTCGAGTTTGATAGCAGGGTTAAGTTACCAGGGGTCGGTCAGGATAAAAGTTCTTATTCTAAGAATAACTCATTCTACCATTTCTTAGGAATTAGTTATTCTAGGGGGTAAGAACAAGTTATCAAACTAAAAAAGAGAAAAGTCAAAGAATAACTCATCCTAACCCATCTCATATGAGTTATCCTAACCCATTATCAAACATGGCCTTAACAAAGTGGCCCTGAGGGCCTCCTTATTTTCGGGTTAGGATAGGGGGAATAGTAAACCGATGTGAGAGAAAACCGTGAGCCCCATAATTTTTCCTCACACACATGCCCCCTTAACTCAGGTGAAATAAATATTTCTAGGGGTGGGAGTCGAATAACTCATCCCACTCCGGAAACAAAGAGGGCTTAAGTATCTCTTTGTTTTCGGAAGAGGATAGGTCGAATAACAAATAGATGTAAGAGAAAAGTGTGGGTCATAGTTTTATTTCACACTCATCTCCGATTAACCGGGGTGGGATGATTTATTTGTATCTCTAGACGTGAATAAGTTATCTCACCCCGTTATCAAATAGCCCTTAAAATAATTTCTAGATGATTCACCCAACATGGACAACATAAGATATTTTTTATGGATGATTCACTCGGCGTGGACAACATAAGATAATTTTGCACAATGCACCAAATCGGAGGAAAGATAAGGGTCTCCTCCCTATAAGGAATTTATTATGTGCTCATTCTTAATTTATTAGTTTTACATTGTTCGCGTGTCTCAAAATACAAGTGTTACTCATAAGTTCAAGTACGAGCCCATCAAAGGGCTGCCATTCACCGAAGTTTTTTAGCGCCTCTTTGACATAGGGATAGGGTTAACCTAGGATATCTCCTCTTAGATAATCCATCTCGAGTAAAGAGATCTTTCTCTTTAGTAGGGCAATGAGTTAAAAGAGGGTTAACTCTTTTCAACTTTGAGATATGGGTTAAAAATGGGGAAAGGTTAACTCTCACTTGTCCGGAATTAACTTACTCCCTCTACCAAAGCACATTTTATGCTAATCTAAAGATTATCTCTTAAATAAGTGGAGGATAACCTCCCATCAAAATGATGCTTAAGAAATTTCTCAGGACATCTCTCCCACATTTCATTCATTTTTTGTCAATGGTATAAACTAGCAAAGGCAACTTCAACCGTAAATTGCAATGAGAAGGACCTCCATGCTTTCATTTTGGAAGTAGACAGCTTGAATATACGTACCACCATTTCATGTGTTAAGAAACTTAAGTCACTCACTCTCTACTTAGAAAAAATGTGCCAGATCACGGTAGCAAAAAATTGTTTATTACGCTCTCACCATCATAGTAATTTTGTGAAGAGCCAGGCCATCCATCGTGAACAAGAAAAGAATAATAAAGAGACACGTTCAAGTTCAAACTTGTTCACCACTGGCTTGGCATGATGTACCTGCCCAGCTCTGCTCTCAACTGAAGACATGTCCAGGCCTCTAGGCAATTGTTGGTTTCACGTATTTTCTTTCTTTCTTTCTTTCTTTCTTTTTTTGGTTACATGATCTTAGGATTCGAGTACGGGAGGAGAACAAATGAATCGAGATTCGAAATTGACGCTCCTCATTTTTTAATAAATTAGAGACAAGTAATCTCACTAATTAATGGTATAACGCCCACAAATAATCTAAAAGTGAGTGATCCTACTCTGCACGTTGCGGAGCGAAATCGAACTCATAATCTTTTCATCACGGAGAGAGATGGTGAATCATCGAGACACACCTCGAGTTCAAAAAAAAGAGTGATGTTCCTATTCAAGCTCAAATGAATGGCATATGCTTTCAGTAATTTATCTACTTGTGTCAAAATACCTACGTTGACAGGAGAATCAACCATGCATATGATACAAATATTTTGCATTTCTACCGATGATACGAAACGGAGAGAATATTTTGAGAATCAGAGATATATTTTCGGGAGAAATATTAGATAATGTAAAATCCCCTTAATCCTTCTTCACGACACCGGCTCATCCCAAATATCAAAATTCAAAAAATGTGCATGGAAGGGATAGTCACCGGACTGTCAGAGTAGTAACTTGATACTCGCGGGGGAAGAAGGGGTCGTCGATGGACTCTTCTCACCGTGAAATGATTTGTGGTCCAAAAAGGAGTGTTTGGATGGGATGGAAGGTTGACTTGATTTTAGTTTGGGTTTTTTACATATAAATTATTGTTAAATATTTATTTATAAAAATATTATGCTTAAAAATATATTAATAAAGATATCATTACGTTTGTCAAAATAATATAAAAATGACATCAATGTGACCCACTCGTTGTCAGGCATGAACTTAACTTTAATTAATCGTTACTCAACCTGGAAAAAGAGAATAATATCTATGGATTAAAAAAAAGATGCATCTCTCTCTCAATTTCATTCCTTTCTCATTGATTCTTAGAAACCCTAATCAATGGGGGTTCACCAGAGAGAGTTCGCTGGGGAGGGGGGCATACCTAGAGAGATCAGTCGGTAGACTCCTATCTAGAGGGGGAGAGAGAGAGAGAGAGAGCAAAGAGATGAGAGGCGGCTACACGCTCGAAAGGGAGAGGGGCAGGTTGCAAGGGGGTTCGGAGTGAAGCAGGAGGGAGACGGGCGAGCTTGAAGGGGGGGTTTGCAAGGGATGCGACGGGAGGGACAGGGTTGCAGGGGGGTCCAACGAGAGGGAGAAAGGGCTGGTTGTAAGTCCGAGGCCCCTCCAACACCAGCGGACCTCACACACAGCTACAACTCCTTCATCTCCTTTGGCGCAACTTTCTTCTACGCTCACATGCCTCGTCCTAGGTGTAGATTCGGCATAAGAAGGCAGATCTAGCACTCCACCGCCCAACGCCATCTTCTGAGGTCTCTCCAGCATCGCTTGCGGTAGACCCTTTCATTGTAGGAGCGTCCACCGCTTCAGGCCCTGTGCCCGATCATCCCTTGCCACCCCAAGCGTTGGCTGCTCAATCCTCTATTGTAGATCCGACTATTTGGGGCGCAGAAGGTGCAAAAGGTGCTCATCGACAATGTGAACAAGTCCCTCATCTCCCACATCGATGACACCAGCAGCATCGCCGTAGGCCTCTCAAGCAAGGACGGTTGATTCCTCACATCCCCGCTCCTCCCCGCACTATACCGACCTCGCTTCCCCTTCCTCACCAACAAGGTGGAGGATCTCCGCTAGCATGCCCCCTGTCTCTGCAACTCAAGGCTCATAGGTGCACCCCAGCTTCTTGCTACCAAGGACTATCTGCTCATAGGTCCTCTCTGGAGGCCATGGAACATGATGTCCTGGCCAAAGGAGTAGAAGTTGCCCATGTCCACACCATAGGTGTTGGTCGAGTTGCCGCTAAAGATGTAGATGTTGTTGTGTTGGGACAACTCGAGGCTGTCGGCTTTTGGACCTGTTGTTGGTGTATAAAGGAGGCATATGCATACCGTCGAGATGGTCCCAAATCCAGAATGGGAGGATGAAGTTTGGAAGAAGGCGACAATAGCCCTCTCTCTGTCTCCCCCCCTCTCTCTCACAGTCTCTCTCTCTCCTCTGTGCTACTCACCCTCACTAGGTGGGTTGTTGACATCGGAGGGGGAAGTCACCCCCGGTGCCTCCACCCTCTCTTTCTCTCTCCTCTATCCGTCTCTCTAATCTGTCTCTTGTAAATGGGGAATTTAAGATTTGAGGGGGATATTTTAGTCATTAAACTACAAAATAATATAAATATTTGAATCTCTTTAGAATATTCATCTTTTCATCGACGGAAGTTAATCAGAGTGATATTTTTACACTATTTTGACAAGCATAGTGATATCTTTGTTAATGCATTTCTAGGCACAATATTTTTACAAATAGACATTTAACACTGATTTATATGCTAGAAAACCTTTAAATTTTGACACTATCATTGTGTGATTAGATCAAGGTGACATTTTTTAGAATTTTGCATATATATCTCTGAGGAGGGTAAAATCAGCTCGGCCCAGGTAAAGCCCAATATCGTCCCCACGATCTACAACGCGCCTAAGGGCGCCCGACAGCCATGGCCCGTAGAGGCGCAGCCCACTACTACTCAACCTCGGATTCAACAGCATAGGAAGGGCTTCGACTTAGGCGCAATGGCCGCCGGATGACCCTCCGGCGACCGAGCGTTGCCCCCCACGACACCGGCCTCAACCACACTGAGGGCGAGCATGCCCTACAGGCGCCGTAAGATCGGCCAGGGAATCGGCCGACTCCAAGATAACTGTCCCTCAACGGGAAGCTCCCCCCCCCCCTCCCCGCGATCGTAGGAAACGTTACTCCATGACTAGCGTCCTCCCCTGCTAAGGGATGGGCTCTCCCCTCCGGCACAACCCCCTATATAAATGGGACTTCGGCAAAGGACCAGGACGGGGAATTCATCGACAACACATGGTGAACTTCACCAAGAGACGCCTACAGAGAAACAAACCAGAGAGCTACTCACCCTGCTATTAAAGAGGTCATGGTCGTTCATTTTCTGAGAGAGAATCCCAAGCATTCTCCAAGTGACCACTAGGGTCGGCGAGCACTCGTTCAGAGGACCTACAGCCCTCTCATATTTCCTACTGCGACCTCCACTCTCATCTCTCTCCCCAGCCCTTCTCTGTTCTTCACTTGAACTATTGCTGACTTAATCATCGGAGGGTTGTCCCCTGGGGTAGCCCTTGGGGCTCCTTCTGACGTCCTTTCTTCTGGTGTTTGCAGGCTTCCGCAGGTGCCCGATGATCTCCCTGACAAATAAATAGAGAAGTGAGGTACGTGGCATATGAACTAGATTCCTGCCTCTACACTCTATAAATATCGATTTTTGTAAATAAATTTATATGTAGACCTATTATCAAACATATCGTTCATATATCTCGAATGATTAATGTAGAGGCTAAAAAGTGTTACCTAGATCTCGTACTGCACGTTTACGATTTGTTTGGTGGGGAAGAGTGTCTGGCTATCCTTAGAAAAACA
This sequence comes from Amorphophallus konjac, assembly GCA_022559845.1. Classification (NCBI taxonomy): domain Eukaryota; kingdom Viridiplantae; phylum Streptophyta; class Magnoliopsida; order Alismatales; family Araceae; genus Amorphophallus; species Amorphophallus konjac. The sequence goes on along the minus strand of CM040118.1, from coordinate 841,099 downwards.
TGTAGACACTAAACAGCACGTCAAAAGGACCCCAGCGAGTGATCGCAGGGGACAACGCTCTAATGCTTAAATCAGAGACGAGCATACGAATAAAGAGGAGACTAGAGATAGAAGAAGAGGAGGACCTTGAGGGAGAAACAAGTGCTAGACAATATGGCGAGTGCTCGGCAACGTGGCCAGGGTCTAGAGAATGGAGAACTCAATGTCTCGCTCTGAGGCAAGGGAGATGGAGTGATCTGAAGTTCTGTCACCATTGTGTATATGTATATCTCTCTAGATGTCTCTCCAGATCTGTGAATATGTGTCTCCTTGGCTATATTGTTGTGTAGCTCTATCGCTCCATGTCCTATGTAACGACCCGAGAATCCGATTACCGGGAGAGACCCGATAACCTGAGACTCGAACCACCGCCCAGGAGCCGGGAGGCCTCGGAAGGGCTAAAAGGAGTGTGGAGGCACAAAGAAATAGGAAATAAAGCAGGGTAATTCAACAATTAACAGAAATAAATAAACAACTACAGCTACAACAGAGTCCAGTCCAATAGAAAGTACAGTCTAAAGTAGTAAAAACGTACCACATGCCGAGTGAACACTCGGCCCGACGAGCTGGCAATTGAGAACCTCCGCACCGCGCCCTCGAACCTCGAGGAAGAAGAACCGTCTCACCTGAAAAGTAGGGAATGAGTCTCCAAAATAGAGACTCAGCAGGGATCCCACGGAACCCCAACCGGAAACAATGGCGGTAGCGGAAAGGAGAGCTACAACTACAGCAGGAACATCGAACCGGTGGCCGGTCAAAACTCGGCACTACAGCTGCTCCTATTGTACCAGAAACACACCCCGGACTCACGGTCGGGGACTACCGAACTACACTAGTACCGCTTACCGAAGTAAAAACCCACAGCAACCACGCCGTAGAGGCCTGTCTTCCAAAACACGGCCAACCTGGACACGCTGTCCAAAGTGCAATCCTGACACCAGGTCACGGGTACCGCACGACAAGACACAACCTCGGTAAAGCCACTAGCACTAGTCTCACGGCACGAAAACCAACACACGCTCCACGGCGAAACAACCGAAAACTCAACGGTCGACACGACCGAAAACCCGAAGGTCAAAGTCACGGAAATTGACAGTCTGTCACTCTCTGTTCAGAACAGGAGTACCTCCCACTAGAAGCAAGGCCGAATGCGTCCACTGACGTCTTAGTTCGCGTCTCAGGTGTCTCCCTCCGGCTTAGCGGGAACTGAGACACCGTACAAGTAACCACAAACAAGTGACTAGCTGGGGTAACGCCCGTCGGCGTGGGTCCAACCGCCCCCAACCACGTGTGCACACACCGACCATCTGCTCTAGGTCGGGTCCCCTAGCTGGTTTTCCCCCCCACCGGACTCTGGTGGCAAAGGCAAGGAGCCCTACGGAAACCAGCCTAAAAACCATCCTCAGGGTAGCCTCTCCACCACTCCCTGGTGGGTCCACTCGCGTGCAGGCAGGCTACGACTAGTGGAGCGTCACTGAAGGAGTAGACTCTCGAGTCAACGGAAAACAACGTCCGAACATGACGAAGTACGGGGACCATCCCACGTACCGGCACCGTCGCACGGTGACCACAGTCGGAGAAGAAACGGGACTTACAGTCCACGAGCCGCACGCCCGGCCACGCAGAAATGTGAAAACACGGTTCCCAAGGCAACTCACAGGACGCCAAACCCAATCCCACTCTCAGGGAAAGGCGGGAACCCTCCAGCCCCAGGCTGGGCAACTGGACTCGCAGTCCAAGGCCATGCGCGTGGCCTACGCGGAAAGCACAGAAGCATGATTCCCAGGGCAACTCACAAGCTGTCACGCCGATAACTGGACTCACAGTCCAAGGCCAAACACAGGACCCACTCGGGAATCATCTTCCAGGAAAACTCACGGCATGCGGGGGAGACCCCACCGCACCCCCACCGACACACGGTGACTCGGTCTAGCGTAACACGAAAGCCCGACACACGAGAAGTCACCCGGACTCTCAAACCCACGGGCACACTAAATGAGGTAGCACGGTCCTCCCGACACCCTCAAAACACAGACACAGAATCCCACGGGTGTCTGGGGCACTCACAAGACCGCAAGTCGACCACTAGGTCACGACCGGGTCGACTGGGGATCCACATGTCGTGGAACAAGGCGGAAAACACGAAAACTCACCTCGGCGCAACTTGGGGCCAGACGGTCTAGCCGTGGGCCGTCACAGCCATGTAACGGTCCAAGCCCGACCGTCACAGCCCTCTAACGGTCCAACATAGGAGCGTTACGTGAAAGGAGCAAAACTGGCAGTGACGCACCCACCCTGAGGCGTCACAGTCTCTAACAGACCAAGCCTGGTGCGTTAGAAGACCGATCAACACAGGCTGTGACGCTCACCCCTCGGCGTGTCACAGCGTCTGATGGTCCTACCTAGGCGCGTCAGAAGACTCGTGACCCCAACGGTCTGAAAACACGAGAAGGCACGTAACGGTCGGACCCAGGCGCGTCACAGTGCCGTGGCGGTTTATCGTGGGACCGTCACACCCACAGACCACCAAGGCCACATGGGCCCTGTGACGCACCCACCCTGGGGCGTCACAGGCTGTGACGGTCACTGGAAGGACCGTCACACCCATCCGAGCGTGGAACGGCGGGAAACAGCCCAAAAATCTGATCCACGCCCCGATCACCCCCGGGTGATGGGGAAACAAAGGGGATTCCATCCCCAAGCCCCTAGGCATACATCTAAACCCCCGGATCGGCCAAAAATGCCGTAAAACGAGAGATCCGGCTCACTCCCCCAAAACATGGATTTTCCCCAAAATGCGAAAATAAACCCGCTCGGCTCACCACGACCTACAAAACTCGCGGGAAAGGGAAAGCACGAGCTGGGGGTCCATCTCCCTACCTCCATCGAAGATTTCGCGCCCCGAGCTCGTCGATCCACGAAGAAAACGCCGTTGAAGCCACGCCGTTCCACGAACCCACGGCCGAGCTTCACCGCGCCTCCACCGCCTCGATCCTCACCCATCCTCGCCCGCGCCGTCCCCACCTCGCCCACGCTCCACCCCGTCGGCCGCCGGAGAGAGAGGGAGAGAGGAGAGAGCGTGAGAAGAGAGAGGGAGGGAAGAGAGAAATGAGAGGGGAGAGAGAGAAAAAGGGGGGTTTATATAAGAAAATCCAGAAATTCCAGAAAATACCGAAAAATAAAAAATCACGTTTCCGCGATCCTCGGAACGCACCGATCGCAACGGTACCACTCGCTCCCAGGTGAACGGCCCGGTTCACCCGCAACGAGGTTCCGAAGGAATTACCGAAAGACACACCGGGAATCGAAAAACACACGCGGAAAAGCCGCGGAACGCTTCCGGGCCTCCGAAACAACTCCGGATCGCGCTGATCTGAACACGCAAGATGTCCGAAACGAAATTTTGGACACAACGGAGTCAGACACTCCGAGAAACCAAATTCGTGACCCACGAACAAGGATCCGAAAAATCTGGGGCATTACAGCCCTCCCCCCTTAAAGGAATTTCGTCCTCGAAATTCAGGACCTAGCATGAAGTCACAGGGGAAGAACACTGAACCAACTGACAACGATTTTCATGAAAACACCGATCCTGAGGGACACAGCCAGACTTACAATCACAAACAACACCTCGCTTCGCGCACCGTGCATACCAACCATCAGAGCCGGCATATACCAGAGGACACAGTCCGGCATCACCTCAGACACCACGAAAACCAACATGGCACCGTTGCCACCATCTCGCCCACCGAGGAAACACATCCTCGACCCGAGAAATAGCTATCGATCCATCCTATGGTCGGCGGACAAATTACACATCAGCTTCACAACCAGCTGACAGGTCGCACACCCTTCTCAAGGGAACAACCAAGATAGAGCCTCTATCGGCTCACGCATCCATCTCAACAGACCGCAACCAGCCCATCGGCTCAACGCCAAGGGTCACCTCACACCTGGCAAGCCGAAAGCCAGACATATCACTGAGCCAACTCTTGTCAGAAGACAAACTTCGACAAAGCCCAGATCCTGTCCGGAAAGGCACACCACAAAAACAGCCACCCAAGGCCTTGCTGGCACACGGCTCTCGCCACCCTTGAGCCCCGACAACCAGCATTTTCTGTCTGTGAAAAGACCATGCACTGGTCCCCAGATACACGTCAACGGGAAACCTCCACCTGCCCAACGGGCATGATCTAGCCCCACAGCAGGTCATCCGCTGACTCACACACAGACCGATGCCACATCTCAAGCTACACTCCTCTCGGACTCCGCATTCGAGCTCGAACATCGTGCCAACTCGACCCTCTCGGGGAGCACGATGAAACCGAATGACAGATCCCGGCGTCTCCAGTCATCACCTCAGTCGACTCAGACTTACAGGGGAACCATCCCATGCTGGTCTCCAAACTAGTGATAACCATTGCGACACCAACGTCCCATCAAGGACCACCATCCCGACGTCGACCTCACAAAAAGGCCTCCGCCCACAGGCGTCACTCTTCCATCTGGACTCATCAAATCCTTCAATCAATCTAAGTGGACACCAGCCAATCCCGATTCCGCCCTTACCACAGAGCCACGGGACACCACCTGAACAATGCTCCCGGGTCCCCAAGCAACAAACATCTCACCGTGGTCGGCTACGAGACTAGCCTCACCAGTCACTCGCAGCTACCAACAGGAACCCACAGCCTGCCAGAGATCACTTCTCCAAAAATGATCTCATCCAAGGACACGACTGGGAACACAAGTCGGGCACCAAACTACCGACTCTGAGCAACACGTCCTCGACCATCGTCAGGCGACATCCTCGATAACCCCATCCGGGTCCAACACCGACGCCTGACACAGCTTCCACCATAGGAACAGGGTACTCATGCGGCGCACTAGCCAGCACATTCCCCAACACTCCATCCTGTCAGTGCCAATAATCACGATATCTCGGGCAACGGCACGGCAACAACACGTTTCACACCGAGGAACCAATCCTCCCGTGCTCAACGCAAACTCAGGAAATCCGCCCGCAGCAACCAACGCTACGGTCCTGAACCAGTGGGTCACAAGCCCACCACGCTTCCGCTGCGCACTCTGATCCACGCGCGCACAGCCGAGAAAGCAAACAGTGCCTAAATTTGTAGATCTCTAATTTAGAATAATCCACTTAAAAGAAATATCAATAAAAAATGATAACAATAATAAGCATGAGCACGAGGTGCTAAGGGGAGTGTGTGATCGCCAGAGACACGAGTGCCTCAAAAGAATATGACAATAAAAAAGTGTGGAGGGATCGCGAAAAAATACCTCAAAAGATGCGGGGATGTGAGTGCTCCTTTCTCCTCAAATCGGCCGGCCGATGAAGAGAGTTCTCCAGTTTATTACCCTTGCAAAAAAAGACAAACACCAATAAATAAATTGCATTAGATATGTGGTGAGTGTAGCATCAATTCATAAATAAAGATGAGCATGAAATCATGGTGAAGAACACACCTTAAGGGTGATTGCCCTTAAACCCCTATGCAATGAGGGTGTGGGGAATATGATGATGAATGCAAAATAGAATAAGGGGAAAGAGTGCAAGAGTTGCACTAAAGGAGATACTCAACGTAGTTGAGTTGAGAGAATACATATAAACATATGAACATGCATGCATGCATATGAACCGATGATAACAATAAAAACAAGAAGAATAAACATAAGAGGAGGAGCCTGCGCTTTGGCTTTAGATGCTCGATGGGGAGGAGTCTTCCAAAGAATGAAGATGTTGATGTAGAAATCCTCCTTAGCCAAAAGCCTTCCTTCGGTTCCTGTAAAGAAAGAAAACAAACAGAAGAAGAAGGAGAAGACAGAAGAAGAAGGGGAGGAAGAATACAGAAGAAAAAAGAAGAAAAAGAAACAGCACAGAAGAAGAAAAAGAAGACAGAAGGAGAAAGAAGAAAAACGTGGGAGGGAGAAAAGGAGAACAGAAGAAACAAAAACACAGAAGAAGAAGAAGAAAAATGGAAGAAGAAAAAAACAAAAAAACCAAGAAGGAGACCGGAAGCCGAAGCAGGAGAATAAGAACCACCACTTAACAGAGCTACCGAAGTTCTATTAAGGATAGAAGAAGAGATAAGAAGGAAAGAGTCCAATGGAAGAAAAGATAAGAAGGGGCAAGAGCCCAAAGAGGGGAGGATTAAGCTGGGCAAGAACCCAAACGAAGTAGGGACTCTCTGGGGAAAGGCTGCGTTCGTTCGGAACAAAAAAGTGAAACACGACTTGGTTCAGGGCGTCAATTGTTGAATTGACGACCTGCCTAGAGGGCGTTTCTTAAAAACACGCCTTAGACTAAGGCGTCTCTTCCTGGATCAATTTTGGAAATAAATCTTTCTTTTATTTGAAAATTCTGAAACACGCCTTAGGAAGAGGCTTTATTTAAAACACGCCTTAGGAGAAGGCGTTATTTATTTGAAACACGCCTTAGGAAGAGGCTTTATTTAAAACACGCCTTAGGTGAAGGCGTTATTTAAAACACGCCTTAGGAGAAGGCGTTATTTATTTGAAACACGCCTTAGGTGAAGGCGTTATTTAAAACACGCCCTAGCCTAGGTCGTTAATTCCGAAAAATTAGAGAAAATATCCAAAAAAATCCAGAAAAATCCAAAAAGAGGAGGAAAGGTGAGAAATCTAAGAAAAGTGGGAAAAATCACTCAAACGAAACTAATTTGAGGGTCAAATTGGGACATTACAAGGCAATATGAGATGTACTCACAGTAACGTCAATTTTGGCGTGTCTACAGCTGCCCCGCCTTGGCGTCTGCTTTGCAAGGGAGCGTAGCAAACTGAAAAGTAGATGCCAAGGTGTGATGAGACACGCAATCAACATCACTTGATAAGAAATGAAATCAAAAGCTCGAGATGAAGCAAATCTCGGGAAATCCAACGAAATCAACAATGTTTGGATAAAAGGGGAGATGTGCACGAGTGCACGATGGAGAATGATCAACTTCCAACGCGGTGGAAGTACCTCAGGTCACAAACCTGTAGATTTCACCATTGGGGAGCGGTTACCAGTCAGTGGACGTGCTGCAGCCAAGGTGGATCAAAGGGGAAAGTTTGAAAATAAGATGATAGAAATCCAAACAAGGAGCTTTCGGAAAATAACCCAAAACAGCGACAAAGCAAACTGAGGATTCAATTCGGCAATGAAAATCTCATATCGGGAAAGATTAAGATTAATTCAACCCTCAAAAGAAGCTTATCAGAATGATTTTTCAGCAATTGATTCAAAGTCCTACATGAATGCATGCTGGGCTAAAAGGAAAAATAAAACAAATGAAAATATAATGTAATCAAGGATAATATTGTTAAACTGTCAAGACTGGGTCAAGAAACCAATTTCGCGAGCTGATACTAAGCCGAAGCCCGTTTATCCACGCACCAACTCGTAAAAAGGGAACCATCGTCCCCAGCTTTGGACGGCTCAACGGCCTATCCGTGTGACTAAGACTTCTCTGGAATCATCATTGTTTTTGATGAAGGGGAACTCAAATCCCAGATTTACCAAAGCCACAAGGTCCTTGATATAATCTAGTAGCGTATGTAACATATAGTAGAATGCATACAGGAAGATGGTGATAGCAATGAGCATGGGGGAACTGAGAAATGAGCTGCAAGCACCGTGGGACTTTGATGATGATGCCCAGTCGGCGGGACCAATAGCTTCTTATCCTGCGCTCAAAAATTCATTAGCCAAGATATAACAAGCAATGAATAAGGCATTTAATCATAGCATGCATAGCATGAATGGAAGCATCAATAAGCAATGACAACATAGACATCAAAGCACTCAAAGCTTAGTGTGAATAGCATTCAAGCATGAATAGCATGAGTTAAATTATAGCATTGCAAAGCATCATTGTTTGTTGTTTGTCATAAGGATGACAATCTTGACATGTGAGATTGAGATTGAATGATTGGAATCAAGTAATGTCCAGTGGCAAAGTGATCAAGTGAACTCAGCAGGAGTTGATTGAATGATTTGTAGATGAATAATCAGAATGATATAGTAATCAGAATGATATAGGGAGATGATAATCAAAATGCCCTAGTGTGGCATATCACGAGAATATCGGGAGGAATCAAGAGGTTGATAACAATAAGTGAAGATAGGACTCATCCCGTGCTCTTGGTCCTTGCAAAGTTGTTCCTGCAAAACACCATCAGAAAATACAATGCAATTTTTTTTGTTTTTGGAATATGCAAATTTTTATGAGTTTTGAAAATATTTGAATTTTTATGAATTTTGAAAAATATTTCAAATTTTTATGGATTTTGGACAAGAAATATTCAATTTTTTGTTTGAATTTTGGTTAGGAAATATTCAATTTTTTGTGGATTTTGGTTTAGACATTGTTAATGCAGCATCAAAGGGTTGTTTTGAACCACTAGCTAGGAGTCCTAGTTCCTTCCCTCTTAGCTAAAATTACCCAAAGCTAGGCGTGCATTGAAAGTGGCGTCCTATAATTGACTGCCCTTGATTAACGGTGCTCCTACCAAGGCTATACCTGAGAAACATTCGGTCTTGGAGGGAGAAGAGAAGAACAATTATGGATAAGCTTTATGCAGGATGGGAGATATCAAGACTTGAATTCTTTCCAAGGTGTTCCCTCAAAGAGGTAGTCTGTTGTGCCGGGACTTTGTGCCTTTGATTTTTAGACCCATGACATGCATACGACCAGGGTTTTCCCTGCGGGGACTTTACCACTCTTGACATGCCATAATTCATAATTTTGCATCAAAATGTTGATTTGATTTTCATAATAGCCCTTGTGGCGAGATGTGTAATGAAGTTCCATATTGATTCTTCTTTGGGTCAAGACTGCCCCTGTTTAAGACTCCTCTCGTATTGGGGATTACCAAGGTTGGTCATCTCATCCGTCAACCTCTTGCCCCTGCATGCGGCCGAGTAAAGAAGAGAAAAGACTTTCAGATATACTCATGGCATGGCCAAAGTAGCAACGGTGTTTTACCAAAGGAGCCGGCTAAGGACGCCGTGAAGTGTGTGCGGTGCCCAGCTAAGGGTTGCTCTTAACAAGCAGGGAGAGAATGTTGAATTCCCAGCGCGGGGTTCTTATTAACCAGAGGTGCTGCAAAAAAATAAACCTAAAGGACTCTTTTGAGAATGATTTCAATTAAACAAAAGCTTAAGATAAAGGTTTAAAACACCACTCTTAATCTCGTTAAGAAGCACTTGATTTTGAAAATCATGCGTGAAGTAATGAGAAAATGATATCATTAAAATGCGTACTTACGCCAATATGTTACCTTGCAACCTTTGTAGAAGCAGCTGTCAGAGGCAAGGTTGATCATCATGGGATTTGACCTCTTTGACAGTCAAAAGGATTGGAAGCAAAGGATTTTGGGAGTGGCTTAACAAGAATGAGTGGTGCTCAAACCAGACTCAGACGAATAAGGAGAAAAGGAAAAGAGGCGAGGGCTAGAACTCCCTTGCTAAGGCGCGGAGACCCTGATCACATGGAACAGTCTACAGAAGAAGTGAAGAATTAGAAGGATGAGTGAGGACTAAAGCCTCGGAAGCAATGGGAGAAAGGGCAAATGCCCAAGGCAGTGGATGTGGAAGAAGTTGGGTCAGACCCAGAATTAGGAGAAATCAGAAGAAGAAATTGGTAGATGGAAAGAGGTGGATCCGGAGGGTCCGGAGGTGGTGGAGGAGAATCATGAGCAGAAGAAGAGTCTGGAGGCTCCGGAGGGATAACGAAAGAAGGGACGCGATGCCCTGGGAAGAAATAGAGAAAAAGATGATGAAAAAGGAGGAATAAAATGAAGGATGTGATATCCCGGAGGAGCAGAAAGATGAATCGGAAGAAAGATGGATGGTCCGGAGGTTCCGGAGGAAGAAAATGCCGAGGGACGCGCTGCCCTGGAAGAAGATAGAAAGAATAAGATAGAGAATCCGGAGGTTCCGGAGGAATGAAATCAGGAAGGAGAAGGTGGAAAGGGGCGTCGTGCCCGAGGCAAAAGTCCGGAGGTTCTGGAGGAAGCAAATCAGGAGGGAGAAGATGGAAAGGGGCGTCGTGCCCGGGAAAAAGATAGAGAGAATAAGACGGAGAATCCGAAGGTTCCGGAGGGACGAAATCAGGAAGATGGAAAGGGGCGTCATGCCCGGAGGAAAAGTATGAAAGATCCAGAGGTTCCGGAGGAAGAAAATGGAAAGGGATGCGATGCCCGAGGGGAAAGTCCGGAGGTTCCGGAGGAATAGAATCAGAAAGGGCGAGATGCCCAAAGAGGAGGGATAAAATTTCTGGAGGTTCCAGGGAGATAGCAGGAAAAGGGACGCGATGCCCCAGGGATAGTGGATAAAAAGATGAAGATGAATAAGATGGGAAGTGCGGAATATCCGGAGGTGCCGGAAGGCGGGGAAGATACGGGTTTGGAGACCCGGGAAGCAGGAGGTGCAAATGCATATGAATGCAATAGAATGGACGTGATGAATGTAGTGAATGCATGAACGCAATGAAATGCAAAGAAGATGAGGAATGTAAAGCGTGAGAGGGTGAAATCCTCCTCTTTCCCCTGGGAGTGGCCCATGAAGAAAACGTGATAGACAAGAATATGGATGAAATAATGGAAGGCCTTTTGGCATCAAGATAACTGCCCCTCCACGGCAGTGAAAGTGTATGAGAAATAGCCCCTGCCGAGGCTTTAATGGTGAATGACAACTCCCTTGGAGAGTGCAAAGTAATGGTGTGAGGGAGTTGGAAAATTGGAACATGAAGCATTGCCATGCCCATTAATTGTGGTGTATAGAAAGTGTTGAACAAATTGGGCATTCGCCCCTTGTATGGAGGAATGGAATCAAGATTTGGAAGAGGGAACAAAGGGTGCCTTGCCTGGCCCTTGGATGGCATCAATTCTTGGCATTCTTCCCTGAGCAATGGCGGTGACTTGGCCTCTGCGACCATGCTCGGCACAATAATCCGGATTGGCATCCGGTAAATGACTTCTTGAATCTTGAATCGCATAACCGTGGCCACATCTGTCTTGCCCGGCTCTTGATCACCTTCGGCACAAATACTTGCAGAAGCACTCCCATTCCGAGTAGTAAAAGGAGGTGAAGCGGAGGCGGAAGGCTTTGTGAGTGGTGGAGGTATAATGGAAAGTGTTGGCGTAAGTGGAGGCGGAGGTTCAAACACATCGAGTTTCTCCCTTTGCTTGTAAGTGGTCGGGGTTAGCTCGAGTGCAAAAAGTGGTGGGTCCTGCTCAGGATTAGCCATAGGTAAAGGTGGAGGGTTAAATAGTGGGGTAGGTAAGGTGGTTTTTAGGGATGGTGGTAATGGGAGGTCAATTGGAGGAGGTTCAGTGGTAGGCTCGGTGTAGGCTGATGTGGAGGTTACTGACTTAATAGGTGGAGGTTTTATAATGGAAGGCTCAGCGGTGGCTAATGGTGTGAAGGTTGATGGTATAGTGGGTGGAGGTGTAGTTGGTGGAGGGTTAATGGGTGAAGGTTTGGTGCGTAGAAAATGCCGGACGGGGCGAGCAGTGTTAGGAGTGGGAGTGGGAATGGGAAGAGACTCAATAGGCGCCGGTGCGGACGATTGGAATATCGACCCATCGTCGTAACACCAACTAGTCTCATAAACAGGGGTTGAATTGGGAGTGGTTTCCTCCTGAGCAGGGGGTTCATCGAATGAAAATGGGGAAAGCGGAAAGTTAAGGAAACTCGGAAGGGGTGCCTGCGGAGCTTCATCATCATCGTATACTGCCTCGGATTCTTCGAATGTCGGCTCTTGCTCACTTGAACCGCCGACGCTGTAATCATCCCTCCTGTCTTTCCACTCTCTCTCCATCTTTGTAATCTCGTCCAAAGCGGCATGGAGAGGATTGACTGGAGTAGGAGAAGCCGTGACCCTCTTTATTTGTTCCTCCATCAAAGTAATCTTATCAAGAAGAGATTGTTGGAGGGGTGTGACTTGAACAACCGAGGGCTGGCAGGGCCTTGAAGGAGGAAGGGCCGCATAAAAAGGCCGTGGAGGGGAATTAATGGGCCGGCCCATGGAAGAACCCGGATGGGCCGGATTGCAATGAATAAATGGGCCTTGGGGCCGTGATCGAGAGGGAATAGAAGGAGGCGGGTGATGGGCCACCCGAGTAGGATGAACAGGAGGAGATGGGTAATGGGCTACCCGATCAGGATTGGAAGGAGGTGGTGGGTGATGGGCCACCCATGTAGAATTGGAGGGAGATGGGTGATGGGCCACCCGAATAGAATTGGAAGGAGGGAGAGATGCATGAGATGTACCCTCAATGGCGGCCTTAAGGGCTTGGATCTGTTGAGGGGTAAGATGATCTAACGCATGAATGATCTGTGAGACTTTCTCATCATTGGGACGAGAGGATCCCGAGGGAGTAGTGGCTCGAAACTGAGTTGGAGGAGGGGGATCATAAGAATGGACACTGCCCATGGGTCGGGCATGACCATGAGAATAAGGACGTGGTCCCTTCAAAGAATGGTGAGAATGCTGATTAACATGTTGAAATTGAGGATATGAAGTGCTAGGTTGTGCATCCTCATGAATTGAATTGAACATGTTTCTATCATGGTAAGCAATTATATAATCAAAATTCCCAATAATTATGCAAATAAGCACACAAGTTGGAATGATTACCGTGATTTTGATTTGTTTAATCCTTGGTGAATTAATGAATTTTAATAAAGTTTGGAAAGATTCACACAAGGAGAGTCCTAGTTTCAATATGATTCACTTCAATGCCAACTAGGAACTCTCACTCACCACGTGTTAGGCCAACTATATCGGGACTCCAAAAGGGTACAACCTGCCCGGCGTCCGTGAGGGAATCCACGGGTGCGGGGACTTATGGAGGCTTGGTTTAGGAATTTCCAATCCAAAGAGACGGAATGCTCAATGGAGGGTCGTTCCTTCACCAAGGGGGTGTGTGGCTCCTAGTATAAAGAGATAAGGCCTCTCAAACCAATGCAGAATGAATTAATGAATGCAAGATATAAGCAGAAATATGATACAGTGATAAACAAAGGAGTTCGGTGAAAACACAGGAATAAGACGCCCTAGGGCAGGGCGCTATAAATCAAAAGACGCCCTGGGGCAGGGTGCTACCAATGGAAAAGACGCCCTGGGGCAGGGCGTGAAACACTGTGAGGAGATGCCAACCAAGTCAAGAAACGCCCCGTGGTGAGGCGTTAACTCACAGAGCAGGTAAATAACGCAGGGCAATGTGATAAAGATGCCCGTGGAGGAGGCGTTAATCAAAGATAACACGCCCTGCGTGAAGGCGTTATAAATAAAAGACGCCCCTGAGAGGGGCGTGAATTCTTTCAAACCTCCACGGCCGGCAACCAATGAAAACACTCACAGACACATAAATAAGGCAATCAACAGGATATAAGCATGCTCATCAAAAAATTTTAAATAAGTGGAAATTTTTAAAGAAAAATCAACAAACTGACAAATCACTTAGGGAAGAGTGCAAAACCAATGGAGGGTGCCCGAGGGGCACAAAAGGGAGACGCACCGAGGGTGTAATAGGGGAGACGGCACACGCGGGTGCCTAAGGGGAAAGGGGTAATAAACAAAGAACACAAAAGTGTCCCACCGTGATCGCCAATTTGTAGATCTCTAATTTAGAATAATCCACTTAAAAGAAATATCAATAAAAAATGATAACAATAATAAGCATGAGCACGAGGTGCTAAGGGGAGTGTGTGATCGCCAGAGACACGAGTGCCTCAAAAGAATATGACAATAAAAAAGTGTGGAGGGATCGCGAAAAAATACCTCAAAAGATGCGGGGATGTGAGTGCTCCTTTCTCCTCAAATCGGCCGGCCGATGAAGAGAGTTCTCCAGTTTATTACCCTTGCAAAAAAAGACAAACACCAATAAATAAATTGCATTAGATATGTGGTGAGTGTAGCATCAATTCATAAATAAAGATGAGCATGAAATCATGGTGAAGAACACACCTTAAGGGTGATTGCCCTTAAACCCCTATGCAATGAGGGTGTGGGGAATATGATGATGAATGCAAAATAGAATAAGGGGAAAGAGTGCAAGAGTTGCACTAAAGGAGATACTCAACGTAGTTGAGTTGAGAGAATACATATAAACATATGAACATGCATGCATGCATATGAACCGATGATAACAATAAAAACAAGAAGAATAAACATAAGAGGAGGAGCCTGCGCTTTGGCTTTAGATGCTCGATGGGGAGGAGTCTTCCAAAGAATGAAGATGTTGATGTAGAAATCCTCCTTAGCCAAAAGCCTTCCTTCGGTTCCTGTAAAGAAAGAAAACAAACAGAAGAAGAAGGAGAAGACAGAAGAAGAAGGGGAGGAAGAATACAGAAGAAAAAAGAAGAAAAAGAAACAGCACAGAAGAAGAAAAAGAAGACAGAAGGAGAAAGAAGAAAAACGTGGGAGGGAGAAAAGGAGAACAGAAGAAACAAAAACACAGAAGAAGAAGAAGAAAAATGGAAGAAGAAAAAAACAAAAAAACCAAGAAGGAGACCGGAAGCCGAAGCAGGAGAATAAGAACCACCACTTAACAGAGCTACCGAAGTTCTATTAAGGATAGAAGAAGAGATAAGAAGGAAAGAGTCCAATGGAAGAAAAGATAAGAAGGGGCAAGAGCCCAAAGAGGGGAGGATTAAGCTGGGCAAGAACTCAAACGAAGTAGGGACTCTCTGGGGAAAGGCTGCGTTCGTTCGGAACAAAAAAGTGAAACACGACTTGGTTCAGGGCGTCAATTGTTGAATTGACGACCTGCCTAGAGGGCGTTTCTTAAAAACACGCCTTAGACTAAGGCGTCTCTTCCTGGATCAATTTTGGAAATAAATCTTTCTTTTATTTGAAAATTCTGAAACACGCCTTAGGAAGAGGCTTTATTTAAAACACGCCTTAGGAGAAGGCGTTATTTATTTGAAACACGCCTTAGGAAGAGGCTTTATTTAAAACACGCCTTAGGTGAAGACGTTATTTAAAACACGCCTTAGGAGAAGGCGTTATTTATTTGAAACACGCCTTAGGTGAAGGCGTTATTTAAAACACGCCCTAGCCTAGGTCGTTAATTCTGAAAAATTAGAGAAAAAATCCAGAAAAATCCAGAAAAATCCAAAAAGAGGAGGAAAGGTGAGAAATCTAAGAAAAGTGGGAAAAATCACTCAAACGAAACTAATTTGAGGGTCAAATTGGGGCATTACAAGGCAATATGAGATGTACTCACAGTAACGTCAATTTTGGCGTGTCTACATCGTGGAGCCTTCACATCTCAAGCCAACTCCGGGGCGAACACAACCCATCCACTGACAGAAACGCAGTAGCAAAGACTTACCGGGACATCTCTGCCAAATCATGTCTCGAAATCTGTAAAACAATCGGGACCGACACGTCATTTCTGACGCCACAGAGCACAACAGGAACATCAGGCTCGACGAAACAGTAGCTCACCGAGAAGATATTCCGCTCACCCGAGCACACTTATCGATCATAGCACCCGCTCTGTCACCTTAAACCACAACCTGAACACCTCAGGGGCTGGACAGACCTCAAGCTGGAGTGGCCAAAATCGACAGCAGCTCCCTCAGAGCACGCTCATGGCCACTTCACCACGGACAATCCTCTCCAGCCACCTGACCACGCAGCAGATTCCTCGAACGCAGCATCGCGAGCTCACGCCTGCCAGCGACCTCTGCCCAACGCAGCACAACCAAAGCCACCACCGATGAGGGAGAAGGCTCTCGACCTCGATCCTTAGACCCCATGCTGGCACGAAAGCCGCGGACAGCAACCACATTCACAGCGCCGCACAGCGCACTCAAGATCTCAAGCGAGAAACAAGGCAAAAAGCGAACACAAAACCCTAAGCCAGCTGCCGACTGTACTGGACCTTATGGACTCTGATCATTACAATATTTTGAATTCCTATGTACGTCCACAACCTGGCTCTGATATCAGCTGTAACGATCCGAGAATCCGATTACCGGGAGAGACCCGATAACCCGAGATTCGAACCGCCGCCCACGAGCCGGGAGGGCTCGGAAGGGCTAAAAGGAGTGTGGAGGCACAAAGAAATAGGAAATAAAGCAGGGTAATGTTGTGCCCCTGTGATTTTGATGATGGTGTTGATGATTGGTCTTTGAAGTGAGTTATTCTCTGTGAGTCATCTAGCTGTGTCTTTTATATGCTCGATAAATTCATGTTTTATCATGTAAGTGAATGGAGTTCATATGGCTGTCAGATAACATGCTCTACTTTAATTCTGTCTACACTCTGTCTGCACAGTCTCCACAGCAGTGGGTCAACTCAGTGTGCTGTTGCGTCGACCCTTCAGTTCAGTTTCTTCAAGTCTATACATTAGACTATGGCAAAGTCTATTCATTCGTTTTGGTAACAAAGTCTGTACAGCCGTGTCATATGCTCCTGAAGTCCATACATTGGTCCTCCTTCAAAGTCTGTACAACCACTCGTCTAGAATCTGAGTCTGTACATCGTCTTGTGCCTTCAATGTTCAAAGCCTCAAGTCTGTACAGCGTTACGTTCTCTTGACAAAGTCTGTACAGTGTCTCATATTGGCAAAGTTTGTACAGCGTGAAGTCTACACATTGGCTTCGCTCCATAAAGCCTATACATTGGCCACTGCTCTCCAAAATCTGCACAATGGTCTTCACACCTGAAGTCTGTACATCCATAGTTAAACCTGAAGTCTGGACACTGGTTCAATTCCTTCTAAGTCTGTACATTGGCTTCGTATCTGCAAGTCTATACACTGGACCTTGTTTTACCAAGTCTGTACACTAATGAAACAAAAATTACCTGGATAAATGGTGTAAAGCCACTGACAGTCACCTCACGGTCTGCCTCTTGGGATAGGCCTGTAAACAGATGTGCCAGCACGGCAGCTCCCCAGGCATACTGCCCTACTCTTTCCAGGTCTACTAGCAGCTCCAAGAAGCGACAGTCGATGCCGCCTCCCTTCGAGCTCAGTAGCAATCTTCCCATGGCGTCTCTTCATGGTTATAAACTGGAAGAGACGCCATCTGCTCCCATCGCTGATGAGGCTGCGTCGATCTGGACGCGCTATAACCACATGAGGTGATAATTAGTGGCTAAGCACCATGAATCTAGGGTCATAATTAAGAGTATGCATTGCATATACACTTATCGAGGCACTTAAGGCACCACGCGTGTCACCCAATTGTCGCTCCGTGTCTGCCAAGCGAGCTCGCAAGTTTGCTATCATGGTATCACGAACATCCTACAGCCATGTTATAGGAGTCAGCATTTTCACAAAAAAAAGATAAGAACAAAAACAACAAAAACAACGAAAAGAAGAAAAAAGGGGAGGCCTACCTCCACAAGTCCCCCAGGTTGGAGTCGCTCTGCATACATTGCCCTATATAGACGCAGATAGTCTTCACTATCTTGTGCCTGCGATTCTACAATTGTGCCACCCCGTTGCCAGTCTTCATACTGTTCGGGGAACCGCACACGCCAATCAATACAGGTTGCCGGTCCTCGCGTCTTTCTCCCGACCCGAGGTGGCGCAGTCGTATCCACCCATTCCTGAGCTAACCCCAGGGTCCTCATAACCAATCGTAATCGAAGCGGCTCGATTTCATTCAGGCAGTGGATCCAAAGCTCTCGTCCAAACCGGGCACGGGTCATCAAAATCCACGGTTGGTCGGCATCGACCATACTTGAGTAAGGTCTCCAGTTCACCTAGATTACATTGTACATATTCTTTTAGCTAGTCAAATGTAGAAGTAAAAAAAGAACTAAAAAATAAAAAAGAAGAAAAAAGAATCCTACCATTGCTGCAGGGAACTCCTGCAGCTCACGTCTTAGCACCATCAGTTGGTAGGATAGAGGCGCTGTACTCATAATGGGTTGCCACCGTCTGGCTAATGGTACCGTCACTGGTCGCCAATGCCGAGCTCTCCCCATCGGGAGGTAATAGTAGCTCCATAGCTGCATCATCATGTGCCATTAGCGCCTTAAGTGAACTATTGGGAAAACACATAAAAAAAATGAAATGAAACAAAAATTACCTGGATAAATGGTGTAAAGCCATTGACAGTCACCTCACGGTCTGCCTCTTGGGATAGGCCTGTAAACAGATGTGCCAGCACGGCAGCTCCCCAGACATACTGCCCTACTCTTTCCAGGTCTACTAGCAGCTCCAGGAAGCGACAGTCGATGCCGCCTCCCTTCGAGCTCAGTAGCAATCTTCCCAGCAAGAAGAGGAGAAATCTCCTTAAATCCATGTTGGACCTTTCCCAATTACCGAAATCTGTGCAGTACACAGCACGGCACCCTCTTTCAGTCCTTTCCATGAATTCTTCCAAGGATTCATCATCTCGTGGACGAGTATCAGTAAGCCCCAATGCCTCCATGATAGACGCCTTGGCTACTGATTGGTTCTTCCGACCGTCAAGTTCCAGTCCTAACAGCTTCTGGGCACCTTCTCGGTAGTCCGCGTAAGTGACTCCGGTCACTGCCTCCCCATCTACTCTGAGGCTTGTGATGCGGACAACATCTTCCAGACTGGGTACCATGTGCCCCCAGGGCATCAAGAATGCCCGACTCACTGGGTCCCATCTTTCGCGCAATGCTTGGATGAGGACGAGGTCGAGCTTGATTAGCTCGATCCGCAGAAAGGCCCCAAATCCCATCACGTCTAGCCTGGCCTTCTGGAAGTCTGGAAGACCACGATATGCGGTAACCACTAGCTCCCAGGAAATGTGCGATCTCATCATGCTCTGCACATACACAAGAACTGAGCAAAGGGGAGCTTTGCAAAGGAAGAAAAAGGGAGAAAGAATGAAGGAAGGGATGACAAGGTCCAACTTACGAGTTGTGATTGCATCCTCTCACCGAGCTGCCCCTCGACTTCTGAGAGTCTCCTGGAGCTGCTGCCAGATCTGCTCCTCTTTGAAGAGCAGGAAGACTCACCTTCTGCTCTGAAGCTAGATTCACCCTCCATCCTGAAAATTGAGCAACTCTCACTACCTCCCCTTCTTGCAAACTTTCACTCTTCGGATCAGCTCTCACGACTCGGGTGCTCTCAAGTCGAGTGAAAGAGGAGGTATTTATAGGATTGGAAGGAAGGTGATCTAGATCTATCACCATCACCCCTAGCAACAGCCTTTGCAACAAGTCACCCCCCTTACTGTTGCGGCCACTCTACCATGGGGAGTGATAGATTTGGGGGCGTGATTTGTTGACTTGTCGTCCTTATTCGGTCCAAAGATTCTTCGCGTTTATTGTCCTATTGCATATACTTTTAGAGCAAACAAGCAAATCGGGGACATTTATGCGGGAAAATAGGGCCAAGGGCCGACGTTTTTGAAATTGGTGGTAGATCCTTTTGAAAAATCATGGACACGGTACACTCGCGTGTCACTTCGCCATGTGAAGTGAATGGAGCAGAGCTGTGATTGTTGACTCGCCACTCCTATTCGGTCCAAAGATTCCCCGTGTCCCTTGTCCTATTGCGACTACTTTTAGTGCAAACAAGGAAACGAGGGACATTCACGTGGGAAAAGAGCACCACGGGCCAATATTGTTGAAGTTGGTGACATATTCTCTTTGAAAATCATGGCTATGGTGAGTCACCACTCCGTGTTTTAAGGCGACATCTCGTCGAGCATGTCGCGCAGGAACCCATGTGGTAGAAAAGACCTGTAGGGCAGAAGGAATGAACGGGCAAGCAAGCTGCGTTCAAACCAAGCCATTTCATTCACATATCTATATAAGGGTTTGTGCCCGTCATGAGGAAGGAGTGGGTGTACAAGCCATTCACTAATCCTCGTCACCCTCCTGGTTACGTCTCTTCTCTCTCCAAATGTAAGAAGTCCCTCGGAGGCCTTCTATAGTCTCGTGATGCAGCAATCGCTTTGCTGTGCCATGCCTTTCCATCTGTTCTGGCGGTGCTTTTTGTCGTCCTCCTGCTTCTCTCGCGACCCTGATGGCCGCGAAGCTCTTGAAGTCGAGGCCACTAGCTGAGCTACCCTATGTTTTGCCAAAGGAGACGGTACCAGCTCCAGGAGCTCCTCTGCCGCGAGCTCCAATTCCCCTCCAATCTGCAGAGCAAGTGACGTGTCTGGACGCTCTTTTTCTCAGAGCTCCATCTCATGAGCCTCCCGTGCTATTTTGTCTTCGCCTTTCTCTCAATTATCTCTTTTTTACCTCTTTCTTCGCCATGTGGAGAGAAACCTTTAGCTCCGGGACGTCTCGGGGCAGCTCCTCGACGACGTGTCGTCGTCGCTCCTCTTCCAGCTATGTCGTCTGGGCATTACACTGATTGACCGACACACTCCTTCTCTGCTCAGACCGCAAGAACTAACACGCCCTAGATTTCCACTGCCTTCCATATCCAATCATCCCACAAGGTCAGGATAAGTGGGTGAACTGTGTAATTGAAACTGAATCACGCCCATCTGAGCTCCGAGCTCATGCTCACTCTCTTCGGCACAAGCTACTGTGCCTGGAACTTGCTTCTGGAAGGACATGACCTCCAAAAGAGGAATTGGAACCAAAAGGCCCTGTCGGCCATCCTTGCTGCCACCTGCTGGGCACCCTGAAAAGAAAGGGAACAAATGCCGAGTAATGACTGAACACTAGAAATCTAAAAACACACAAAAAAAAGAAAAAGAATAAAATAAACAAAAAAATGATGAGTTGCCACTACGTGTCTTGCCACGTGAACTCTGCTTTCTATGTTTCTCTTGCTTGTAGGAATTGTTCTGACTGATATTCTGTACATCTGAGTGTTTATTTCTTGTGAAATATTTCGGTTTATTGATGCATGCATGCTTTAAAAAGAAAAGAAAAGATGAAAATAAAAGCACAAAAAAGATGAAAGAAAAGAAAAACAAGAAAAAGATGAATCATCACCCTCCCACATGTATCATCTCCGCATTGTGTCCGGTATTATATCTACACTATTAGAGCATGTCGAAGGCCGTATGCCTTGAATGAATTTGGAGTTTGAGCTTAAACTCTGGTAACTCCGGAAGAGTTCGGAGCGTACGGATAGGTTGTTAAGTTGTGTCGGAATGGAGACGACGGTTCCGTTCAGTGTGTCGATAAATGGGCTCCGGCTCATTACCGACTCATCGAATCGGTGTCCTGACCCACTCTCCATAACTTAACAATATTATCCTTGGCCAGTTGATCTCATTGTGAAAATCATTCACTTAAGTCGATTGTGTAAGCCATTGTGTTTAGACATTCTTGAATATGAAATATTCCATTCAGAGTCGAGTACCGAGTTTTCCCGAAGTTGCCTCGGGATGTTTCTCTGAAAAAAACCATTGTTTGGATTTGTCTCCAAATCATCTTTTTTCTGCCCCTCGGACCCACCTTGGCTGTAGCACGTCCACTAGCTGGTAACCGCTCTCCAATGGTGAAACCTGCAGGCCTATGACCCAGGTACTTCCGCACCGTGAAGTTGGTCCTCTTTCAGTTGTTTGTGCCCCAGCGCACACTTTGTCATTCCTTGTTTGTTTATCATCCAAACAATGGTCAATTTAGGAGAACCTTCCTCAAGGTTACTTCGGTGAAACTCGGGAAAGATTTCCATCATGAAAATGATGAAGGCGTGTTTCATCACACCTTGGCATCTGCTTTTCACTTCACTCAATTCCATTCCAATCCATTTCATTCCATTCCATTACACGTCATGTCCCTACAAAGCAGACGCCAAGGCGGGGCAGCTGTAGACACGCCGTTTTCACGTTTTTCACGGGTAAATCTCATATTACACCACGATGCTCCAAAGTGACTTACACGATTGACTTATGTGGCTGATTAGCCATTTTTCAGGATTTTATATGAAAATAAAAAAAAAGAGAAAAGGGTTAGAAAAATGCGAAAAAAAAGAGAAAAGTTTATAAAGAAAAATACAAAAAATGGGAAAAGCTTAAATTATATATACAAAAATATTAGAAAAAGGTCACATAAAAATCAAAAAATATATATATAATCATTGAAAAATAAAAAGGTAAGAAATAAAAATACAAAAAAATGAGAAAACCTTGTAAAATACAAAACTTTTATAATAAACCAGAATATATATATACGTGAGCTTGTAATATATATAGTGTTGTAAATATATATCGTAATATATAATATATATATGCATAGTTGTAAATATGGACATATAGATGCTTACTTTAATTAATATCCTAATTACTTTCTCATCTCTTCATCCTAACTCACGTACACACCCTTGTTACCTCACCCCACCCTACTTTGTCTCTTCTCTCTCTCTCTTTCTATCATTTTCGTCCACCTCATTCCCTCATCCTAACTCTCTCAAGTCCCTCTCTTATCTCCACCTCCCTCTCCTAATATCTCCCCAGCAGCCCGGCAAAGGGAATATTTTTCCTTTCACATCTCTATACTCCGTGAACCGCCCCATAGATTCCCCCCCCCCTCATTCTATCCATCTCTCCCATCTTCCTCTCTGCAGACCTCTCCTCTGCAACCTCCACCTCCTCTCCCTAACAACACCCACGTCCAACCACAACACCCCCCCGGGCTCCCTTCTCATTTTCTTGGCAAGACCTCATCTCTCCCCAGCCGTTCTCCCACTCCTTGCCTCCTACGGATCTGGTTCTTCTTTTCCTCCCCCTCCATCTTCATTCCCTCCCTGACCACGTTCTCACATCCCCCCTTGTTAACCGCTCCCCACTGTCCCTCACACCACACCCCCGTGTCGCCGTGTTTCTCTCTCCCTCTAACTCCCCCTCTCTCCCTGCCAAAACCACCGTCGACCACCTGCACCACGTCCCCGGCCGTCATCGCCACGTCCACCTCCCTCCCTTAGCCTCCGCCACCATCACCTCCTCCACATCATCTCCGCTGCCAGCCCACCCGGCCACCTCCACTTGCACCATGCCGCCGCCTGAACCGCCATTGCCGTCGCCGTTGTTTGCCTCCCCGACCTCATGCGAGCCCACCTCCGCTGCAAGCCACCCGGCCACCTCCACTTGAACCCGCCGTGGCCGTCGTCCACGGCACCGCCGTCCTCTCCCTCCACACCGGACCGCCACCAACGTCCGCCACCGAGCCCGACTCGAACGCGAGCCCACCGTCCACCAGCCGGCCTCCTCTCTACGTCGCCTCGACGCCACCGTCCTCCAGCAAGCCGTCGCCCGCGAGCACCGCCGCGAGACCACCTCCCTCTCACCGTTGAAAGCCCCCCACTCCCGTCCGCCTCCGCCGCTGCCGCAAGCAGCCTCCCCCCGCCGATTCTCCGACTCTCTGCACTCTCTCCCTCTCCCTCTCGTCTGTCTCTCTTTCTCTCCCCTCCCCGCCGTTTCTCACCCCTCCTCTGCCGTCTCTCTCCTCCCCTCTCTCTCTCCCCCTCGCGTCTCTCTCTTTCTCTCCGCTCCCCCGCCGTTTCTCACCCCTCCTCTGCCGTCTCTCTCCCCCCCTCGGTTCTCTCTCGCCCCCGCCTTCGACCCGCTCCCGCTCTCCCTCTCTCTTCCTCCCGCCGTCGACCCGCTCCCGCCATCTCTCTCTCTCTCCTCCCCACTCTCTGCACTCCCCCTCTCTCCCTCTCGTCTGTCTCTCTCTCTCTCCTCCCCACTCTCTGCACTCCCCCTCTCTCTTTCTCTCCCTCTCTCTTTCTCTCTCTTTCTCCCACTCTAACTCTCTCTCTTTCTCCCTCTCTCCCGCAGTCTCTTTCTCTCTCTCGTTCTCTCTCCTCCCGCCGCGGTACCTCACTCCCCCTCTCTCTTCTCCGCTCTCTCCCACCCCCTCTCGATCTCTCTCTAACTCTCTCTCTCTCTCGTCTCTCCCTCTATCTCTATTCCTCTCTCTCTTTTATTTTTTTTATTTATTCTCTCTCTGCTTCTCTCTCCCTCTTCCTCTCTCATCCCACCTCTCTCATCCCTCTCTCTCTCTCTGCCTTTCGCCGCGATCCCTTTCTCTATCTCCATCTTTCTCATTTTTGTTGTTTTGTTTTCATTTCTCTCTCTATCTTTCTCTCTCTCTCTTAATTCCTTTATCTTCCCTTCTGTTCGTTTTATTCCTCCACACTTTTTTTCTCTGCATTTCCTTGTTCGCACACACAGTCGCACATCACTCACACACACATGCACACAGCCACTTTCATGCACACACATCATGTAACTGTGCCCACTCACACAAGGGAACACACACAGTCACGTTCACGTGATATACACATGCACATGCATCTTTTCTTATATTGCCTGCTAACCTTCTTCTTGATCTGCACATATCTACATATAACAGGTCATATACATATTTAGGAGTGTAATATGTTTATAGATTTAGAAATATATTTATGAGTGTAATATATACCTATGTATCTAAGATGTTTACGTAATAGTTTACATAAATATATTGATTCACATATATACTTTCTACGCATATATATATATATATATATATATATATATATATATATATATATATATATATATATATATATATACATATATATATATATATAGTTAAACACATGTGTGCATGTTTATTTAGATGTAAATATTTTATTTATTTGCATTAGTTTGTTAATGCAAGAATAAAAGCAGAGCCTCCGCCCCAATCAACGCTCCCGCGTGTTCCCGTACACGGGGAAGCTGTTTCGTCCCACCGTTCGCTCCCCCCGTGCTTGTGTTCCCATCAGCGGCTCTATTTTTTACTGTTATTATTTTATTGTATTTTTAGTCTGTTATTTAGTTATTAGTGTTTTATCTTATGAATTGTCATCATATTATATTATCGTCCTGACTTATTTTTGTGTTTGTTCATTTTGCAGGGTAACCACTTAAAAGCCCCCTTCTTCGACCAGTCGAACGAAGAGGAAGAAGGAACCCGCGCAAATCCCGCGATAAAGGCAAAGCGATCAATCAACCAGTTCGGGACCCACGGTCCCTGGCGATCACACCACCAAACGCGTGCTTGTAGTAAATTTAATTTTATGTCTATAATACCCGCGGATAGCTAAATCCCGGGTCTGTTTGTACTATAATCGGTCGCGGTGAATCATTTCACCGTGGTCATTTATTTTCTGCACTTCCTTTCTGCATTTTGTTATATTGTTGTTAAAACCCCGCACGGATCAATATCCTGCGGCGGTCTGCTTATTGTTTATATATTCATGTTATTACTATCGTGTGAGGAGTGATATGCCGTTCCAAATTTCGAGTTCACGTATGTCTTTGTGTCCGCCAACTTCTACTACGTAGAGTCCCAGGTTCGCACTCGGTATATAGAAAGCTGCCCTCGGAATGGTAGGTCACGCCTACAGGGAAGGGGTTCAGTTTGCGTGAGAGGGTCTTCGGATCCCGTTCTCCGCCCTGTACTGAGGGTCCGGTAAGTCTAGGCTCCACGTCCTCGTACAGAGTGACCCTTCAGGTCATACTCTCTGCCGTCTTTTCTACATCATCCTTTTTACGCACGCATTTTCATTTTTATCATTTTTACCCCTTTCACTCAGAGAGGGAGAAACCCCATCTCTCTCTCTCAGTCCACCACGTGACGCGTTCACAATGTCCAAAGGACTGTGTCATGAGGTGCCTTAGTTAACTCTGCATAAAATTCATTGAAAATCAGGCAGAGCAATGGCATGCACACTGAGAAATACAACTCGCTCATCAAGAAATGATTTACAGTGTGTCATGATGTGTAAATGCTATCTCTGTTCATATAAAGCATGACAATTAGTTACACTAAGTGCTTAGGGACATTGGCCTCTGATCAAGGTATATCCTCTAGTTACAAGGTGTGCACTGAACTAGAGTGCTCGTAAAATTTGTAGCATGAAAAATTGTTGATCAAATTGAAATATCTGAATATTGATGCTAAAAATAAATTGCATCAACCCTAGACAAAATCATATGACTTCATAATTGCTTAATTTCAATACTGATGCATGTAATTCCGAAAGAAGTCAATAATTTTGATTATGTAAGAGAAAGGGAGTTTTATCAAGATAAATATGAGGGCTTGGTTCATTTTTATTAAACCATGGTTTTAGATATCAATACAAAATTTTATTGATAAACTCTGCATACATCATGTTTAAACCATGCTGATCAATAAAATTCATTCATAAGCCCTTATTGTAACGACCCGAGAATCCGATTACCGGGAAGGCCCGATAACCCGAGACTCGCACCGCCACCCACGAGCCCGAAGACTCGGAAGGGTTAAAAGGATGGTGTGGAAACTACACAAGCATCACAAATAATTGCAGAAATTAAACAGTTATGATATTAAGCAGGAAATGAATTAACATTTTACATGGTCCACAATAAAATAACAACAACAGCAACAGTAGTCCACGACTAGTACAGTGACAAGAAAGAAAAGTACAGCTACACGGGGCATCCCCCGGCTCTGACCTCTGGCACTACCTCTGGGCACCCGCACCACGCTTCCGCTGCGCTCCTGACACGCTCCCCGAAGGTGGCGCCTCACCTGAAACACGGTGAAAACACGCAGGGAATGAGTCTCGGAACAAGACTCAGTAGGGATCACTCGAACCCTACCTCGTAAAACGAGAAACCACTACCCTAGCGGTAGGAAGGTACCTCGGAAAGGAAAGCCCTGTACTCTACAGAACTAGACCCTAACGGCACGCAAACCGACACACGTGCCACGGTACGAGAAGACCGAAACTCAACGGTCGAACCGTCAAAACCCGAAGGTCGGAGACACACGACTGACAGTCTGACACTCCGTACTCGACAGGAGTACCACCCACTAGAAGCACAGCCGGTAGCGTCCCCTGACGTCTTACACCGCACCGCAGGTGAACCGCCTGACATGGTAGGTCCTACCCGAGGCGCAAACACCGTACAAGTAACCACAACAAGTGACTAGCTGGGGTCACGCCCGTCGACGTGGGTCCAACCGCCCCCAACCACGTGTGCACACACAGACCGCGCGTCCCTGGTCTGGCCCTCTGACCGGTTTTCCCCTCAGCCGGACTCTGGCTGCAAGACGTGGGGCCCAACGGTAACCGGTCCACAAACCGTCTCTAAAGGTCAGCCCGTACACCACTCCCTGGTGCGACTAGCACACGCGTACTAGTAGGCTACGACTAGTGGAGGGTCACTGAAGGAGTAGACTCTCAAGTTACGGAAAACAACGCCCAAGCCCGACAACGTGTGGGAATCACCCCACGCACTAGTCCCGTCGCACGGAGACCACGGTCGGAGAAAAGCGAGGTTGCCACCCTCATGGGGCAACACAGGAAGTGGCGGTCCGACCCTGGACCGTCACAGCCAAATGGCGGTCCACTCTAGGGCCGTCACTTACAAATGGCGGTCTAAGGCAGACCGTCACACGGCCAGAGGGGTAGGGGAAGTGACGCGCCTGCTCCAGTGCGTCGCTTGAA
This sequence comes from Amorphophallus konjac, assembly GCA_022559845.1. NCBI lineage: Eukaryota > Viridiplantae > Streptophyta > Magnoliopsida > Alismatales > Araceae > Amorphophallus > Amorphophallus konjac. Next base: position 813,646 of record CM040118.1, on the reverse strand, counting down.
AGTAACGCGCCTGAGACAGGCCGTCACACGGCGCCCCACACCCTCCAAAACCACAGGGAAAGTAACGCGCCTACCCCGGCGCGTCGCTTGCAAGCAACGCGTCGGCTCAGTGCGTTACTCACATGTAACGCGCCTAGCCCAGCGCGTCACATGGCCCTTAAACTCGGGGTGGGAAGGGGAAGTAACGCTCCTGCCCCAGTGCGTTACACGCATGTAACGCGCCTATCTCGGTGCATTACATGGCCTGACCCCCAACGGTCAAAAACCAACGGTCGAAACGCATGTGACGGCCCAGCCCAGGGGCGTCACTAGCAAACGGCGGCCAGTCGCAGGACCGTTACAGCCCTCGACCCCAAAGGCCAACACCCAGGGAAGTAACGCACCCCTCTAGGGGCGTTACAAGCATGTGACGGTCACTGGAGTGACCGTCGCTTGCCCCAGAGCACGCTACGGCGGGAAAACCCCAAAAACACCAACCACGCCCCCGTACCTCCACCGGAGAGGGGGAAAACAAGGGGGAAGACCCCTGGGGACCCCTAGCATGCATCTAAGCCACCAAAACATAGAATCATGGGCTAAAACCATAGATCGGGCGGCTCACCCCCAAAACATGGAAAAACCCAGAAATGTCCAAACATGCCTCTCTCGGCCTCCCCGCGGCCTACAAACCACGGAAAAGAACGGCGAAGAGCTAGGGAACGTCACCCTACCTCAATGGAGCGAATGCTCCGCCGGATCGTCCACGAATCGCGAAGAACGCTTGAAAACCCTCGTTCTTCCTTAAGCTTCCCACGCTCGCCGCACGCCCCCACGACCGCCTCGCCGCCGCCCACGTCACCGCGCCGTCGCCCCGCCGCCGTCTGCAGCCGGAGGGGAGCTCGCCGTGGCCAACCGGGAGGAAGAGAGGGAGAGGGAGGGAGACACGGTGGAGGAGGAAGGAGGAAGAAGAAGAGAGGAAGAAGAAGATGGTGGGGGAGAGAGAAAAGAAAAAGGGTTTTATAGAAAAACCCGGAAAATCCGTAAAATTCCAAAAATTAGGAAATCACACCCCCGCGATCCTCGGAACGCACCGATCGCAACGGTACCACTCGTGTCCGTGTGAACAGCCCGGTTCACCCGCAACGAGCGTCCGAAGAGAAAAGCCGAAACACACACCGGGAATCGGAAAACACACGCGGAAAAAGCCGCGGAACGCCTCCGGGCCTCCGAAACGACTCCGGATCGCGCCGATCCGAACACGAAAGATGTCCGAAACGAAATTTCGGACACAACGGAGCCGGACACTCCGAAAACTAGATCCGGGACCCATGAAGAAGGATCCGAAAGGTCCGGGATATTACAGCCCTCCCCCCTTAAGGAATTTCGTCCTCGAAATTGAGAACAACCCAAGGGGAAAGAAGAGGAAGACTCACTCAAACAGGTACGGGAACTGCTGACGCATCTCGTCCTCACGTTCCCACGAAGCCTCACCACCAGAGTGTCGTTGCCACACGACCTTTACCAAGGGAATGACCTTGTTCCGCAGGCGCTGCTCTCGCCTATCCTCCACGCGGATCGGAAACTCTGGGAGAGAAAGATCTGGAGTCACCTCAGGCCAAACGGAAAACTCGAGCACATGAGAGTCATCGGGCATATACTTCCGCAACATAGAGACGTGGAACACGTCATGCACCGACGCCAACTCAGAGGGTAACTGCAACCGGTAAGCAACCTCACCGATGCGCTCCACAATCGCGAAAGGACCAATATAGCGGGGACTCAGCTTCCCACGCCGTCCAAACCGCATCACCCCCTTCATCGGAGAAACTCTCAAGAACACATGATCGCCCACGGCGAACTCGAGGGGCTGCCGCCTACGGTCAGCATAGCTCTTCTGCCGACTCTGGGCCGCCAACATGTTCTGACGAACCAGGTGCACAACATCCACACATTGCTGCACCAATTCCGGTCCCGTCAAAACACGCTCACCCACCTCAAACCAATCAAGTGGAGTCCGACAAGGACGCCCATACAATGCCTCATAAGGAGCCATGCCGATGCTCGAATGAAAGCTGTTGTTATAGGCAAACTCCACTAACGGTAGGTGATGAATCCAACTCCCCTGCCACTCCAGGCAGCAGGATCTCAGCATGTCCTCCAAAGTCTGAATGGTCCTCTCAGACTGACCATCTGACTGTGGATGATACGCCGAGCTAAATGCCAACTCCGTGCCAAGAGCTCGCTGGAAACTCCTCCAGAATCCAGAAGTGAAGCGCGGATCCCGATCCGACACGATCGAAATGGGAACCCCATGCAACGGCACGATCCGCTCCACATAAAGACGAGCCAACTTAGGCACGCTCCAGCTGACCTTGACCGGTAGCAACCGCGTCACCTTCGTCAGCCGATCCACCAGCAACCAGATACTGTCCTGCCCACTCGGGGTTCTGGGCAACCCCACCACAAAATCCGTGGTCACATGGTCCCACTTCCAAGCAGGAACATCCAAGGGCTGGAGAGTACCGCCTGGTCGCTGATGCTCTGCCTTCACCTGCTGGCAGATCAGGCACCTGGCCACAAACTCGGCCACATCTCTTTTCATGCCAGGCCACCAGAACTGCCTCCGCAAGTTCCGATACATCTTCGTCGCACCCGGGTGCACAGTGTACCTGCTCCCATGAGCCTCGCGTAACACCGCAGGACGAACCTGCTCCTTCGCTGGGACGTACAGCCTGCCACGAAACCTCGCAGCACCGTCCTCGCCGAGCTCCACATCAGCCATCGCAAGAATCCGGGGCAACTCAGGGTCCGCATGCTGAGCCTCTGTCACCTGACGACGAATAGCAGGAGTGACAGTCAGACTCGCAAGCACTGCCAACCCTGGCTCCTGGGGAATCTTGAGCCTGAAAGATACTTCGGGCACCTGTTCCCAGAGCCTCCACTTCCTCAGCATCAAGGTACTGACCGCAACCTTCCTACTCAAGGCATCGGCGACGACATTCATCCTGCCCGGCTGATAAGACAGGGTGAAGTCATAGTCCTTCATGAACTCCATCCAACGCCTTTGTCTGAGGTTCAGATCTCTCTGCGAGAACACATACCTCAAACTCTGATGGTCAGTGAACACCTCGAACTTCTCACCGTACAGATAATGCCTCCAGATCTTCAGCGCGAAGATCACTGCCGCCAACTCAAGGTCATGGGTAGGGTAGTTCTCCTCATGGGGCTTTAGCTGCCGAGATGCATAAGCCACCACTCTACCATGCTGCATCAGAACAGCACCCAATCCGACGCCGGAAGCATCTGTACACACCACAAAACCTCCCGATCCAGAAGGCAAAACCAACACCGGAGCCGAGGTGAGCAATCTCTTCAGTTCCCTAAAGCTCTGCTCACACTCCTCGGACCAGACGAAAGGCACATCCTTCCGCGTGAGCCTCGTCATCGGGGTCGCAATGCGGGAAAAATCCTGGATAAACCGGCGATAATAACCCGCAAGCCCCAAGAAACTCCGGATCTCCGTCACCGACCTCGGCCTCGGCCATTGCATTACAGCCTCGACCTTGGCGGGATCCACGGAAATGCCATCACCAGAAATCACGTGCCCCAGAAAGTGCACCTCACTGAGCCAAAACTCGCACTTGCTGAGCTTCGCATACAACTGGTGATCTCGCAACGTCTGCAGCACCACACCCAAATGGTACGCATGCTCCTCAGCAGACCGCGAATAAACAAGGATGTCATCCACGAAAATGACCACGAACTGGTCCAAATACGGGTGGAACACCCTCTGCATCAAGTCCATGAAGGCTGCTGGGGCATTGGTGAGCCCAAACGGCATCACCAGAAACTCATAATGCCCGTACCTCGTACTGAACGCAGTCTTCTCCACATCGGACTCGCGAATTCTCAGCTGATAGTAACCGGACCGCAAATCAATCCGCGAGAACACTCGCGCGGACTGCAGCTGGTCGAACAAGTCATCAATCCGCGGCAATGGATACTTGTTCTTAATGGTCACTTCATTCAGCTGTCGATAGTCAATGCACAACCGCAGACTACCGTCCTTCTTCTTCACAAACAACACGGGCGCACCCCAAGGGGAAAAGCTCGGACGAATGTACCCCTTGGCCAACAGTTCCTGCAACTGCGCCCTCAACTCCCTCAACTCCGCGGGGGCCATACGGTAGGGAGCCTTCGCCAAAGGTCCCGTACCAGGTACAACCTCGATCACGAAATCGATCTCCCGCTGGGGAGGTAATCCAGGCAACTCCTCAGGAAAAACATCGGGAAACTCGCACACCACCGCAATGTCCTCGACATTCGGCTCCATCCGGTCAGACACAACCACAGACGCGAGAAAACCCTGACAACCTGAATCAAGCAATCGACGGGCTCGAATAGCAGAGATAAGAAATCGAGAAGAGGCGGAACGGATACCTTGGAAATAGAAGGTCCTCTTGCTCGGATGTTGGAAGTAGACCCTCTTCATCCCACAATCCACCACCGCTCCATGAGTCTCGAGCCAATCCATGCCTAGAATCACGTCGTAATCCCGAAGCTGCAACGCATACAACCTGCCTGGCATACTCCGCCCATCGATCCACACCGGAACCTGGTCGAAGCAATACGGAGTGACCATAAAGTCACCCGAAGGCAACTCCACAGCCAAATCACAGGACAACTGGGTCACCGGCTCCTCGACGCTCGACGCGAAATCCTCCGAAATGAACGAATGAGACGCGCCAGAATCAAATAAAACCCGAGCCGCACAACCCAAAATCTGAACGGTACCTTCCACGAGCTGCGACGCCATTGCCTCTGCCCTGGTCAAGTGCGTGATCTGGCCACGAGCTCTCTGCCTGCCTCCCACACTAGCTGACCTGGGTAGCGGCGGATACTGTCCCTGCTGCTGCTGCTGCTGGGAAACCTGCTGCTGCGGCGGCCTCTGAGGACAGTCACGCGCCATGTGCCCTGGCTGGTCACACCGAAAACAGATGATCGGCGCCGTGCACTGCCTGCCTGGGTGGGTCCCACTACACCGTGGACAAGGTCCTCGCGATCCACCCACCGATCCCTGTCGCTGCAAAGGAAACGGCTGCTGCACACTGCCCGATGAAGCCTGCCCCTGATCCCTGGACTTCTTCTTGCCGAACCCTCTCTTGAAGAACTTTTTGACCTTCGTGCCAAAGGACGCAGATCCTGTCACCGAAGCTGCCGATGCCGGTACTCCTGAACCACCCGACGCAGACTGAAAGAAACCCTGCTGCTGAGTAGCCGACTGCTGGCTGCGACCTGACACAGACTGCCCCTGGCTGATCGGTCCTCGAGTCCTCTGCATATCCATCTCCAAGGAAATCGCAACACGAGACGCCGTCTCGAGATCAGTGGCCCCATTCGCGATCAGATGGTGCCTCAGCTCCAGCCTCAAGCCCTGCACAAACTGCGTCGTCCTCACCCTCTCATGCTCCATGATATGAGGTGCGTACCGACCCAGCTCGACAAATCGGGCCCTGTACTGCAACACGGACATGTCACCCTGCACCAGCTCCAGAAACTCCCGCATCCGCTGCGTAGCAACAATATCTGGACAGTACGTACGCTCGAAATCACTGACAAAGTCATCCCACTCGATCTGCTCAAGCGGACGAAGCTGAAAGGACGTCTTCCACTCGGAAGACCACCACCTCCGAGCCGTACCCTGCAACTGGTTGTAGGCCAACACCACTCTATCCTCGACAGCACTCTTCGCAGAACTGAACACCCGCTCCATCTCATCAAGCCAATCACGAGCCGCATCAGGGTCTGCCTGGCCGCTAAAGTAAGGTGGATGGAACTGCATGAAATCCCTCACTGCTCGGCCTGGCCCACCCCTGACTGACGAGCCCTCACCGGCCTCTCCGCCGAACTGCTGAGCCATGAGATGGTACATGCCACGGAGAAAACCCTCGGCCCCCGGAGCCCTCGCAGCATCCGCGGCCTCGGTAGCTCCCGGAACTCTGCTATGCTCCTCCTGGTCCCTCTGGACCCCCTGCTGGATCTCCTGACCTCCAGCCGACTGCCCCTGCTGAGAGCGAGAACTCCTCCTCGGCGCCATCCTCGCTCCTGAAGCACAAGACAGAAAACTCAGAAACGGAAGGTCAGAATAAAACACGCGGTGCCCCATGCCAGCGTCACATGTACATCATCGTCGTGGACTAGTGGACCAATACAATTACCTATAATTCCCATGTAATTCCACAACCGCGCTCTGATACCAGCTGTAACGACCCGAGAATCCGATTACCGGGAAGGCCCGATAACCCGAGACTCGCACCGCCACCCACGAGCCCGAAGACTCGGAAGGGTTAAAAGGATGGTGTGGAAACTACACAAGCATCACAAATAATTGCAGAAATTAAACAGTTATGATATTAAGCAGGAAATGAATTAACATTTTACATGGTCCACAATAAAATAACAACAACAGCAACAGTAGTCCACGACTAGTACAGTGACAAGAAAGAAAAGTACAGCTACACGGGGCATCCCCCGGCTCTGACCTCTGGCACTACCTCTGGGCACCCGCACCACGCTTCCGCTGCGCTCCTGACACGCTCCCCGAAGGTGGCGCCTCACCTGAAACACGGTGAAAACACGCAGGGAATGAGTCTCGGAACAAGACTCAGTAGGGATCACTCGAACCCTACCTCGTAAAACGAGAAACCACTACCCTAGCGGTAGGAAGGTACCTCGGAAAGGAAAGCCCTGTACTCTACAGAACTAGACCCTAACGGCACGCAAACCGACACACGTGCCACGGTACGAGAAGACCGAAACTCAACGGTCGAACCGTCAAAACCCGAAGGTCGGAGACACACGACTGACAGTCTGACACTCCGTACTCGACAGGAGTACCACCCACTAGAAGCACAGCCGGTAGCGTCCCCTGACGTCTTACACCGCACCGCAGGTGAACCGCCTGACATGGTAGGTCCTACCCGAGGCGCAAACACCGTACAAGTAACCACAACAAGTGACTAGCTGGGGTCACGCCCGTCGACGTGGGTCCAACCGCCCCCAACCACGTGTGCACACACAGACCGCGCGTCCCTGGTCTGGCCCTCTGACCGGTTTTCCCCTCAGCCGGACTCTGGCTGCAAGACGTGGGGCCCAACGGTAACCGGTCCACAAACCGTCTCTAAAGGTCAGCCCGTACACCACTCCCTGGTGCGACTAGCACACGCGTACTAGTAGGCTACGACTAGTGGAGGGTCACTGAAAGAGTAGACTCTCAAGTTACGGAAAACAACGCCCAAGCCCGACAACGTGTGGGAATCACCCCACGCACTAGTCCCGTCGCACGGAGACCACGGTCGGAGAAAAGCGAGGTTGCCACCCTCATGGGGCAACACAGGAAGTGGCGGTCCGACCCTGGACCGTCACAGCCAAATGGCGGTCCACTCTAGGGCCGTCACTTACAAATGGCGGTCTAAGGCAGACCGTCACACGGCCAGAGGGGTAGGGGAAGTGACGCGCCTGCTCCAGTGCGTCGCTTGAAAGTAACGCGCCTGAGACAGGCCGTCACACGGCGCCCCACACCCTCCAAAACCACAGGGAAAGTAACGCGCCTACCCCGGCGCGTCGCTTGCAAGCAACGCGTCGGCTCAGTGCGTTACTCACATGTAACGCGCCTAGCCCAGCGCGTCACATGGCCCTTACACTCGGGGTGGGAAGGGGAAGTAACGCTCCTGCCCCAGTGCGTTACACGCATGTAACGCGCCTATCTCGGTGCGTTACATGGCCTGACCCCCAACGGTCAAAAACCAACGGTCGAAACGCATGTGACGGCCCAGCCCAGGGGCGTCACTAGCAAACGGCGGCCAGTCGCAGGACCGTTACAGCCCTCGACCCCAAAGGCCAACACCCAGGGAAGTAACGCACCCCTCTAGGGGCGTTACAAGCATGTGACGGTCACTGGAGTGACCGTCGCTTGCCCCAGAGCACGCTACGGCGGGAAAACCCCAAAAACACCAACCACGCCCCCGTACCTCCACCGGAGAGGGGGAAAACAAGGGGGAAGACCCCTGGGGACCCCTAGCATGCATCTAAGCCACCAAAACATAGAATCATGGGCTAAAACCATAGATCGGGCGGCTCACCCCCAAAACATGGAAAAACCCAGAAATGCCCAAACATGCCTCTCTCGGCCTCCCCGCGGCCTACAAACCACGGAAAAGAACGGCGAAGAGCTAGGGAACGTCACCCTACCTCAATGGAGCGAATGCTCCGCCGGATCGTCCACGAATCGCGAAGAACGCTTGAAAACCCTCGTTCTTCCTTAAGCTTCCCACGCTCGCCGCACGCCCCCACGACCGCCTCGCCGCCGCCCACGTCACCGCGCCGTCGCCCCGCCGCCGTCTGCAGCCGGAGGGGAGCTCGCCGTGGCCAACCGGGAGGAAGAGAGGGAGAGGGAGGGAGACACGGTGGAGGAGGAAGGAGGAAGAAGAAGAGAGGAAGAAGAAGATGGTGGGGGAGAGAGAAAAGAAAAAGGGTTTTATAGAAAAACCCGGAAAATCCGTAAAATTCCAAAAATTAGGAAATCACACCCCCGCGATCCTCGGAACGCACCGATCGCAACGGTACCACTCGTGTCCGTGTGAACAGCCCGGTTCACCCGCAACGAGCGTCCGAAGAGAAAAGCCGAAACACACACCGGGAATCGGAAAATACACGCGGAAAAAGCCGCGGAACGCCTCCGGGCCTCCGAAACGACTCCGGATCGCGCCAATCCGAACACGAAAGATGTCCGAAACGAAATTTCGGACACAACGGAGCCGGACACTCCGAAAACTAGATCCGGGACCCATGAAGAAGGATCCGAAAGGTCCGGGATATTACACTTATAATGTAAGACTTTGAAATATTCTGATTTGGATTTATGAGAGTGACATTTCCTTGAAAATCTGACTGAAATTCTTGTAGTTGAAGCCTCTTTAAAAATCTGCAAATTGAACCTCTTCTGCTCATTGACCTGAACTTGTCCTTGCTTGCCCCTGTGGTCTCCTTCTCATCTATCTCATAAGATTCCACTTATTGAGGGGGAGCTTCCATGTCATGCATCACTTGCATATCAATTGGCATCTATTCAGGGGGAGTTTTCATGTCATATGCATCATGCTGCATAGTAACTCTTAAAGGGGGAGAATTGTGATCTTGCATTTTCAAAATCTCCATCTGCATATGCATTCTTAACCTCCCATGATTCATCTTGACTATATCAAAGGGGGAGATTTTTCTCAAAGGGGGAGATTGTTTTTTCAATTATAGCATGCTGGTTGCTTTAATTTCTCAAACTATTTTCTTTTTGATGAAGTCAAAGGGGGAGAATAGTTTGAGTCATCAGATGACTCACTGTGTAGTGTTGCCATCATCAAAAAGGGGGAGATTGTTGTGCCCCTGTGATTTTGATGATAGTTTTGATGATTGGTCTTTGAAGTGAGTTATTCTCTGTGAGTCATCTAGCTGTGTCTTTTATATGCTCGATAAATTCATGTTTTATCATGTAAGTGAATGGAGTTCATATGGCTGTCAGATAACATGCTCTACTTTAATTCTATCTACACTCTGTCTGCACAGTCTCCACAGCAGTGCGTCAACTCAGTGTGATGTTGCGTCGACCCTTCAGTTCAGTTTCTTCAAGTCTATACATTAGACTGTGGCAAAGTCTATTCATTCGTTTTGGTAACAAAGTCTGTACAGCCGTGTCATATGCTCCTGAAGTCCATACATTGGTCCTCCTTCAAAGTCTGTACAGCCACTGGTCTAGAATCTGAGTCTGTACATCGTCTTGTGCCTTCAACGTTCAAAGCCTCAAGTCTGTACAGCGTTACGTTCTCTTGACAAAGTCTGTACAGTGTCTCATATTGGCAAAGTTTGTACAGCGTGAAGTCTACACATTGGCTTCTCTCCATAAAGCCTATACATTGGCCACTGCTCTCCAAAATCTGCACAATGGTCTTCACACCTGAAGTCTGTACATCCACAGTTAAACCTGAAGTCTGGACATTGGTTCAATTCCTTCTAAGTCTGTACATTGGCTTCGTATCTGCAAGTCTATACACTGGACCTTGTTTTACCAAGTCTGTACACTCGCTGCACTGTTCAAGTCCATACACTGGCAGCTCTGCTTAAGTATATACATTCGTCTGAACTAAGTTCATTTTCCTCTGTCTGTCTGCAGATGATTCAGGCCATCAAGACTTGGCACGTGATCTAAGAGGCTGAAATGCTGACACGTGAACACAGCAGTTCAAACAATCAAGAAAGAAGCTCCTGGATTATTCTGGTGCATCAACGCAGTGAGCAAGTAGCGTGGACGCAGCGGTTCAAGAATCCCTTATTGCAGCCTCTGGAGTACATTGGCACCATCGACGCCGCAGCTCCATGCGTCAACGCAGCATGCTGAGAGCGTCGACACAGCAGTTACAAAGGGAGAGCCAATAGGTTACTGGATTACTCTGGTGCGTCAACGCATTCATCAAGTGGCGTCGACGCAGCAGGTTGATGGATCGACCAGGTAACCAGAGGGTGGACGCAGTTGCACAATGCGTCAACGCACTCCACACGAAACGTGAGAGGCTGAAGCCAACTAAGTTCAGACGTTGTAGCTCCATGCGTCAACGCAACATGCTGATAGCGTCGACGCAACACGCCCATATGTTGAAGACTTGATCACTGGATCACAGATGCGTCAACGCTGCATGCTGATGGAGTCAACGCAGCAGACTTGAGTCCTGCTGGTCGAATGTCGTTGAATTGACGGGCACGTGATCCGAGGTGCCTGGCTCGTGAACCAGGATGCTGCCACGTGGTCCGAATTTCTAGGGCAGGAAACGTGGAAGCCACACTCACCCAGTGTGCTGATGCTGATGCTATATATACGAGTCTTCATCCTCTGTAGAAGACTGATCGAAGAAGAAGCCTGGAGAGCAAAAAGCCCTTCGATCCAGAAAAAGAAAAGAAGAAGAAAAAGAGTGAAGAAGCAGAAGAGAAGAGTTGCAGAGAAGAGAAGAGTTGAAGAGAAGAGAAGAGAAGAGAAGAGACAGAGAGAGCCTGCGAAAGAAGAAAAGAAAAAGAGTGAAGAAGCAGAAGAGAAAGAGAGAGAGAGAGAGAGAAGGAGTTCGTAGAGAAGAAATGGAAAAGCTTGAAGATCTGTCCTCTGGCGTTTGGATCAAATCCAAGCCAGACCTGCTCCCTTGAGAGCTACATTACTTGTATTTCGTTTCCAACTTTTGGCGCTGTGATTTTTCATCCTTTCTTATTTTCATTTTTAATCTTTTCATCTTTGTACTTCCGATCCTCTGGTCTGAGGTCGGGTTCCTCCTGTGGACTCAGGAGAAGGGAGATCGTGTGTCTTCGGCTTGCAAGTAGTTGGGTGCTACTTGTGGTTGGTTCCCTCCAGTTGGGAGGAAGGGAGGTCCGAGACCTCTAAGTTGCCTTTGACGGGGTGTCATTGGTTGGTTCCCTCTGGTTTGGAGGAAGGGAGGATTGGTCCTCCGGTTCTGGTCTTGTGGTTTGCAAGACTAGGTGGTCCCTCTGGTTGAGAGGGAGAGGGGAGGATGTTCCCCTGGTCAAGCTGTTTGGCAGCGTGTGTTTGCAGACTGAGTCTGCAGGTTACTAGCTTGTGCTAGTGGAAGCCTCACTCCTGTTGGGAGTGAGGGGTGGATGTAGGTCTTTGTGACCGAACCACCTAAAAAATCTCCTGTGCAAGTGACTGTGCTTTGTGCGTTTGTTCCTTGCCTTCTATCTCCCCTTCACAGGTTGTGCATGCTTGGTTAGTTGTGTTAATTGGGAGTAATCTCTGAGTATTGTCTTCTGCTAAGTGTGCTTGGGTTGATTAGCTCTGCTTGCGAATCTGGTGTGATCAGGTGGCTGCATTGTTGCAGTCCAACTGGTTGATCAATTGTTTGATCATCATCTTCTCTTGGAAAGCTCATTAGTTTTTATTCTGCATATCTGAGCGTTTAGTGTTTTAATTTGGGCTATAATTTTTAGAGGGATACATTCACCCCCCTCTGTATCCGGGCCTAGCACCCTATCAGGTAATTCAACAATTAACAGAAATAAATAAACAACTACAGCTACAACAGAGTCCAGTCCAACAGAAAGTACAGCCTAAAGCAGTAAAAACGTACCACATGCCGAGTGAACACTCGGCCCGGCGAGTTGGCAACTGAGAACCTCCGCACCGCGCCCTCGAACCTCGAGGAAGAAGAACCGCCTCACCAGAAAAGTAGGGAATGAGTCTCCAAAATAGAGACTCAGCAGGGATCCCACGGAACCCCAATCGGAAACAACGGCGGTAGCGGAAAGGAGAGCTACAACTACAGCAGGAACAGCGAACCGGTGGCCGGTCAAAAGTCGGCACTACAGCTGCTCCTACTGTACCAGAAACACACCCCGGACTCACGGTCGGGGGCTACCAAACTACACTAGTACCGCTTATCGAAGTAAAAACCCACGGCAACCACGCCGTAGAGGCATGTCTTCCAGAACACGGCCAACTTGGACACGTTGTCTAAAGTGTAACCCTGACACCTGATCACGGGTACCGCACGACAAGACGCAACCTCGGTAAAGACACTAGCACTAGTCTCACGGCGCAAAAACCAACACACGCGCCACGGTGAAACAACCGAAAACTCAACGGTCGACACGACCAAAAATCCGAAGGTCAAAGTCACGGAAACTGACAATATGTCACTCTCTGTCCAGAACAGGAGTACCTCCCACTAGAAGCAAGGCCGAATGCGTCCACTGACGTCTTAGTCCGCGCCTCAGGTGTCTCCCTCCGGCCCAGCGGGAACTGAGACACTGTACAAGTAACCACAAACAAGTGACTAGCTGGGGTCACGCCCATCGGCGTGGGTCCAACCGCCCCCAACCACGTGTGCACACACCAACCATCTGCTCTAGGTCGGGTCCTCTAGCTGATTTTCCCCCCCACCGGACTCTGGTGGCAAAGGCAAGGGGCCCTACGGAAACCAACCTAAAAACCGTCCTCAGAGTAGCCTCTCCACCACTCCCTGGTGGGTCCACTCGCGTGCAGGCATGCTACGACTAGTGGAGGGTTACTGAAGGAGTAGACCCTCGAGTCAACGGAAAACAACATCCGAACCCGACGTACCGACACCGTCGCACGGTGACCACAGTCGAAGAAGAAACGGGACTCACAGTCCACGGGCCGCACGCCCGGCCACGCAGAAACGCGAAAACACAGTTCCCAAGGCAACTCACAGGATGCCAAACCCAATCCCACTCTCAGGGAAAGGCGGAAACCCTCCAGCCCCAAGCTGGGCAACTGGACTCGCAGTCCAAGGCCATACGCGTGGCCTACGCGGAAAGCACAGAAGCATGATTCCCAGGGCAACTCACAAGCTGTCACGCCGATAACTGGACTCACAGTCCAAAACCAAACATAGGGCCCACTCCGGAATCATCTTCCAGGAAAACTCACGGCATGCGGGGGAGACCCCACCGCACCCCCACCGACACACGGTGACTCGGTCTAGCGTAACACGAAAGCCCGACACACGAGAAGTCACCCAGACTCTCAAACCCGCGGGCACGCTAAACAAGGTAGCACGGTCCTCCCGACACCCTCAAAACACAGACACAGAATCCCACGGGTGTCTGGGGCACTCCCAAGATCGCAAGTCGACCACTGGGTCACGACCTGGTCGACTGGGGATCCACACGTCGTGGAACAAGGCGGAAAACATGAAAACTCACCTCGGCGCAACATGGGGCCTGACGGTCTAGCCTTGGGCCGTCACAGCCATGTAACGGTCCAAGCCCGACCGTCACAGCCCTCTAACGATCCAACACAGGAGCGTTACGCGAAAGGAGCAAAACTGGCTGTGACGCACCAGCCCTGAGGCGTCACAGTCTCTAACGGACCAAGCCTGGTGCGTTAGAAGATCGAACAACACAGGCTGTGACGCTCACACCTCAGCGCGTCACAGCGTCTGACGGTCCTACCTAAGCGCGTCAGAAGACTCGTGACCCCAACGGTCTGAAAACACGAGAAGGCACGTAACGGTCGGACCCAGACGCGTCACAGCGCCGTGGCGGTCTATCGTGGGACCGTCACACCCACAGACCACCAATTGGCCACACGGGCTGTAATGCCCCGGATTTTTCGGATATTTTTCAGATCATTTTAGTGGGTCTCGGAGTGTATTTTGTGCTTTACACGTGTTTTTCCCTGATGTGCCTTCGGAATTCTTTGCAGGGCAAACCGTGGCGTTCTCCGACTCCGGGACAGTACCACTGCATTGTGTTCCTTCCGAGGATCGCGGAGGTAATTTTTCGTAATTTTCTGAATTTATCGAATTTTCGGGTTTTCCTATATATACTAACCCTTTCCTCTCTCCCCCTCTCATTCTCTCTTTCTCACTCTCTCTCTTCTCTCACGCCCTCTTTCTCCCCTCTCTTCTCCGGCGGCCGACGGAGCGAGGCGGGGGCGAGGCGGAGGCGGCGCGGGTGAGGACGCGGGCGAGGATGGGCGAGGATCGAGGCGGTGGAGGCGCGTGGGAGCTCGTGGCGCGGTCGCGAGCCGGCGAGGGTTTCACGGCGTTTCTTCGCGGATCGGCGAGCTCGAGGCGCGAAATCTTCGGTGGAGGTAGGGTGATGGTTCCCCAGCTCGTGCACTTCCTTTCCCGCGAGTTTCGTAGGCCGTGGTGAGCCGAGCGGGTGGAATCGGGGTTTTTGGGCAAAACCCATGTTTTAGGGCTTGTGGGCCGATCTCCCGTTTCATTGCGTTTTTGGCCGATCCGAGGCCGTAGATGCATGCTAGGGGCTTCTGGGGAGCTTCCCCCTTGTTTTCCCCCTCTCTTGTGGAGGTATGGGGGCGTGGGACGAGTTTTGGGTCGTTTCCCGCCGTAGCGTTCTCGGAAGGAAGTGACGGTCCTTCCAGTGGCCGTCACTTGGTGTAACGCGCCTGGGCAGGGCCGTTACATCCCCCTTCTGTTGGCCCTTGGTGGTCTGTGGGTGTGACGGTCCCACGATAGACCGCCAGGTGCTGTGACGCACCAGGGCTAGACCGTTAGAGTCTCTTCCGTTGGTTTTCGGGTCAGGCGTGTGACGCACCAGGGCTGGCGCGTCACAGCCTTGTGACGCCCCAGGGTGGGTGCGTCACATTCCCTGTTGCCCAGCTGAGGGCTGGGGGTGTGACGGTGCCCTCTGGACCGTTACATGCTTGTAACGCGCCCAGGGTGGGCCGTCAGAGCCGTTTTTATCCGTTGGGGAGGGCAGCGTGTGTGACGCGCCAGGCCAGACGCGCTACATCCGTGTAACGCGTTGGGGCAAGCGCGTTACATCCTGCTTTCACGCTGAGAGCGTGAGGCGTGTAACGCACCAGGGCAAGCGCGTTACATTCGTGTAACGCGCTGGGCCAGGCGCGTTACATCCTGTGTTTCTTCGGGCCGTGTAACGGGCTGCGTTAGGCCGCCAGGTGGATGTGACGGTCTCGCCTAGACCGTTACAGCCCTGTGACGGTCTAGGGTTAGACCGTCAGGCTTTGTGTTGTTCCGAGGCGAGTTTTTGTGTTCTCCGCCTTGTCCCGCAATGTGTGGATCCCTAGTCGACCCGGTTGTGACCCAGTGGTCGACCTGCGGTCTTGTGAGTGTCCCTGACACCCGTGGGTTTCTGTGTCCGTGTTTTGAGGGTGTCTGGAGGACCGTGTTATCTCGTTTAGCGTGCCCGTAGGGTTGAGAGTCCGGGTGACTTCTCGCGTGCTGGGCCTTCGTGTTACGCTCGATCGAGTCACCGTGTATCGGTGTGGGTGCGGTGGGGTCTCCCCCGCATGCCGTGAGTTTTTTTGGAAGGCGATTCCCATGTGGGCCACGTGGTTGGTCTTGGACTGCGAGTCCAGTTACCCGGCCTGGGGCTGGAGGTTTCCCGCTTGCTTCAAGATGGGAAATCGTCGTGGCGGCTTGTGTGCTGCCTTGGGAATCGTGCTTCTGTGTTTTCCGTGTGGCCCGTGTGAGTGGCCTTTGTCCCTTGCGTTCCCTTCTCAAGGGAATGGTCTTGGCAACTCGTGTGTTGTCTCGGTATTCGTGATATCGTGGTTTTGGACCTAGAGATTGGGCTAGATCGACGGCCTTGTGCTGTTGCGTGCAACGGTCTTGACCCCGAGTCTTGCGACTCAAGGACCGTTGGCTGTAGTGTGTCTAGAGGACTGTCCAGAGTCCAGTGACTTAGCGTCACTTGGGTTTTCTTGACTCTCGCGCAGGCTGCGTGCGTGACCGTGGACTGCAAGTTCTGTTCTTCTCCGACTGTGGTCGCCGTGCGACGGGGCCGGTACGTGGGGTGGTCCCCGTACGTCGTCGGATTCGGACGTTGTTTTCCGTTGAGTTGAAAGTCTACTCCTTCAGTGACCCTCCACTAGTCGTAGCCTACCAGTACGCGTGTGCTGGTCGCACCAGGGAGTGGTGTACGGGCTTACCCTTAGAGGCGGTTTGTGGACCGGTTGCCGTCGGGCCCCACGTCTTGCAGCCAGAGTCCGGCTGAGGGGAAAACCGGTCAGAGGACCAGACCAGGGACGCGTGGTCTGTGTGTGCACACGTGGTTGGGGGCGGTTGGACCCACGTCGACGGGCGTGACCCCAGCTAGTTACTTGTTTGTGGTTACCTGTACGGTGTTCGCGCCTCGGGTAGGACCTACCACGTCAGGCGGTTCACCTGCGGTGCGGTGTAAGACGTCAGGGGACGCTACCGGCTGTGCTTCTAGTGGGTGGTACTCCTGTCGAGTACGGAGTGACAGACTATCAGTTTCCGTGATTTCGACCTTCGGGTTTTCGATCGTGTTGACCGTTGAGTTCGGTTGTTTCGCCGTGGCGCGTGTGTTGGTTTTCGCGCCAAGGGTCTAATGCTAGTGGCTTTACCGAGGTTGGGTCTTGTTGTGCGGTACCCGCGATCGGATGGTCGGGGTTGCACCTTGGACAGCGTGTCCAGGTCGGCTGTGTCCGAGGGACAGGCCTTACGGCGTGGTTGCCGTGTGTTCTTGCTTCGGTAGGTGGTACTAGTGTGGTTCGGTAGCTTCGACTGCGTGATCGAGGTGTGCCTTCTGGTACAGTAGGTGTAGCTGTAGTGCCGAGTTTTTGACCGGCCACCGGTTTGCTGTTCCTGCTGTAGTTGTAGCTTCCTTTCCGCTACCGCCGTTGTTTCCGGTTGGGGTTCCGCGGGATCCCTGCTGAGTCTCTGTTTTGGAGACTCATTCCCTGCTTTTCAGGTGTAGCGGTTCTTCCTCGCGGTTCGAGGGCGCGGAGCGGAGGTCTTAGTTGCCAGCTTGCCGGGCCGAGTGTTGACTTGGCATGTGGTACGCTTTACTGCTTTAGACTGTACTTTCTGTTGGACTGGACTCTGTTGTAGTTGTTTATTTATTTCTGTTAATTGTTGAGTTGTCCTGCTTTATTTCCTATTTCTTTGTGCCTCCACACTCCTTCTAGCCCTTCCGAGCCCTCCCGGCTCGTGGGCGGCGGTGCGAGTCTCGGGTTATCGGGCCTTCCCGGTAATCGGATTCTCGGGTCGTTACAGCTGGTATCAGAGCGGTGGTTGTGGACGTACATAGGAATTCGAGATATTGCAGTGATCAGAGTCCATAAGGTCCAGTACAGTTGGCAGCTGGCTTAGGGTTTTGTGCTTGTTTTTCGCCTTGTTTCTCGCTTGAGAGCTTGAGTGCGCTGTGCGGCACTGTGAAGGTGGTTGCTGTCCGCGACTTTTGTGCCAGCATGGGGTCTAAGGATCGAGGTCGAGAGCCTTCTCCCTCATCGGTGGTGGCCCTGGTTGTGCTGAGTTGGGCAGAGGTTGCTAGCAGGTGTGAGCTCGCGGTGCTGCATTCGAGGAACCTGCAGCGTGGTCAGGTGTCTGGTGCGGACTGTTCGTGGTTAAGTGGCCGTGAGCGTGCTTCGAGGGAGCTGCTGTCGATTTTGGCCACTCCAGCTTGAGGTTTGTCCAGCTCCTGAGGCGTTCTGATCGGGAAGTGTGCTCGGGTGAGCGGAGGATCTTCTCGGTGGGCTGCTGTTTCGTCGAGCCTGATGTTCTTGTCGCGCTCTGTGGCGTCAGAAATGACGTGTCGGTCCTGATCGTTCTGCTGATTTCGAGGCAGGATTTGGCAGAGATGTCCCGTTAAGTCTTTGCTCCTGTGCTTCTGTCAGTGGATGGGTTGTGTTCGCCCTGGAGTTGGTTTGAGATGGGAAGGCTCCGCGGTGAGTTCGGGACTCGAGGATGAGCGTCGGCGGTTGTCGTTATGGCTCGTGATGCGGCTCTTGGCACGCCGTGTTGCAGTTCGAGGAATTGCAGCGCTGGTGCATCGAGAGGTGATGTGATTGTAGTCCGACGTGACACTCGTCGAGTGTGTCGGAGGCGCTGACCTGATGGAAGCAATGGTTTTCCTTGGTGCTGGATGGTGCTGTTTCCAGCGTGCGCGAGGTTCGAGGTCAGGTCGAGCGTGGAGTTCTTCCGTTGGTCGAAGTGCGCTGGTTTCTCCTTTGGTTGGAGAGATTGCGTTCGGCTAAGGATCGTCGTCTTGCGTTGTGTGTTCGGATTGGTTGGCCTTGTGTGCCATGAAGTCCGTGCGAGACGTGCTCCTTGTCTTGGCAGGGTGGTTGCCTGTGAGAAGTCGTGCCCATTCCCTTGTCGTGTGAGGGTGCCGGTGCTGTTCCGAAAGGACGAGCGCTGGTTGGGCGGCGTTTGCTTTCTCGGCTGTGTGCGCGGATCTGAGTACGCAGCGGAAGCGTGGTGGGCTTGTGACCCACTAGTTCAGGATCGTAGCGTTGGTTGCTACGGGTGGATTCCTGAGTTCGCGTTCAGCATCGGAGGATTGGTTCCTTGGTGTGAAACGTGTTGTTGCCGTGCCGTTGCTCGAGGTTTTGTGGTTGTTGGCACTGGCAGGGTGGAGTGTTGGGGAATGTGCTGGTTAGTACGCCGCATGAGTACCATGTTCCTGTGATGGAAGCCGTGTCAGGCGTCGGTGTCGGACCTGGATAAGGTTGTTGAGGATGTCGCCTGACGGAGGTCGAGGACGTGATGGTCGGAGTCGGTGGCTTGGTGTCCGACTTGTGTTCCCAGTCGTGCCCTCGGATGAGATCGTGCTTTGAGGATGTGGTCTCTGCCAGGCTGTGGGTTCCTGTTGGTTCTACGATCTTGTCGGATTGTGACGGTGAGATGGTTATTGCTTGGGGACCCGTGAGCACTGTTCAGGTGGTGTCCCGTGGCTCTGTGGTAAGGGCGGAATCGGGATTGGCAGGTGTCCACTTGGATTGATCGAAGGATTTGATGAGACCAGATGGAAGAGTGACGCCTGTGGGCGGAGGCCTTTTGTGAGTTTGGCGTCGGATTGGTGGTCCCTGATAGGACATTGGTGTCGCAAGGTTATCCCTGGTTTGGTGACTAGCATGGGGTGGTTCCCTATAAGTCTGAGTCCCGTAGGGTGATGACTGAAGACGCCATGTTCTGTCATTTGGTTTCGTCGTGCTTCCCGAGAGGGTCGAGTTGGCGAGCAGTTGGTGACCAGTGGATGGTCTTTTCAGAGACAGAAGATGCTGGTTGTTGGGGCTCGAGCGTGGCGAGAGCCGTGTGCCAGCGAGACCTTTGATGGTCGTTTCTGTGATGTGCCTTTCCGGTTGGGATCTGGGCTTTGTCGAAGTTTGTCTTTTGACAAGAGTTGGCACGGTGTTGTGTCCGGCTTTCGGCTTGCCATGTGTGAGGTGTTTCTTGGTGTTGAGCCGATGTTCTGATTGCGGTCTGCGGAGAGGACTGCTTGAGCTGGTGGAGGCTCTATTTTGGTTGCTCCCTCGAGGAGGGCGTGTGACCTGTCAGCTGGTTGTAAAGCTGATGTGCCATTTGTCTGCTGACCATTGGATGAATCAGTAGCTGTTTCTCGTGGCGAGGGTTGTGTTTCCTCGGTGAGCGAGATTGTGGCTGCGGTGCCATGGTTGATTCTCGCATTGTCTGAGGTGATGCCGGACTGTGTCCTTTGGTATATGCCTGCTCTGTGGCCGGTGTGCTCGGCGCGAGGAGCGAGGTGTTGTGTGTGATTGTGAGTCTGGCTGTGTTCCTCAGGATCCGTGTTTTCGTGAGAATCGAGGTTTTCTGTGCTGGGGCCCTGACAGCGTGTCAGTTGGTTCAGTGTTCTTCCTCTAGGACGTCGTTCTAGGTCCTGAATTTCGAGGACGAAATTCCTTTAAGGGGGGAGGGCTGTAATGCCCCGGATTTTTCGGATATTTTTCAGATCATTTTAGTGGGTCTCGGAGTGTATTTTGTGCTTTACACGTGTTTTTCCCTGATGTGCCTTCGGAATTCTTTGCAGGGCAAACCGTGGCGTTCTCCGACTCCGGGACAGTACCACTGCGTTGTGTTCCTTCCGAGGATCGCGGAGGTAATTTTTCGTAATTTTCTGAATTTATCGAATTTTCGGGTTTTCCTATATATACTAACCCTTTCCTCTCTCCCCCTCTCATTCTCTCTTTCTCACTCTCTCTCTTCTCTCACGCCCTCTTTCTCCCCTCTCTTCTCCGGCGGCCGACGGAGCGAGGCGGGGGCGAGGCGGAGGCGGCGCGGGTGAGGACGCGGGCGAGGATGGGCGAGGATCGAGGCGGTGGAGGCGCGTGGGAGCTCGTGGCGCGGTCGCGAGCCGGCGAGGGTTTCACGGCGTTTCTTCGCGGATCGGCGAGCTCGAGGCGCGAAATCTTCGGTGGAGGTAGGGTGATGGTTCCCCAGCTCGTGCACTTCCTTTCCCGCGAGTTTCGTAGGCCGTGGTGAGCCGAGCGGGTGGAATCGGGGTTTTTGGGCAAAACCCATGTTTTAGGGCTTGTGGGCCGATCTCCCGTTTCATTGCGTTTTTGGCCGATCCGAGGCCGTAGATGCATGCTAGGGGCTTCTGGGGAGCTTCCCCCTTGTTTTCCCCCTCTCTTGTGGAGGTATGGGGGCGTGGGACGAGTTTTGGGTCGTTTCCCGCCGTAGCGTTCTCGGAAGGAAGTGACGGTCCTTCCAGTGGCCGTCACTTGGTGTAACGCGCCTGGGCAGGGCCGTTACATCCCCCTTCTGTTGGCCCTTGGTGGTCTGTGGGTGTGACGGTCCCACGATAGACCGCCAGGTGCTGTGACGCACCAGGGCTAGACCGTTAGAGTCTCTTCCGTTGGTTTTCGGGTCAGGCGTGTGACGCACCAGGGCTGGCGCGTCACAGCCTTGTGACGCCCCAGGGTGGGTGCGTCACATTCCCTGTTGCCCAGCTGAGGGCTGGGGGTGTGACGGTGCCCTCTGGACCGTTACATGCTTGTAACGCGCCCAGTGTAATATCCCGGACCTTTCGGATCCTTCTTCATGGGTCCCGGATCTAGTTTTCGGAGTGTCCGGCTCCGTTGTGTCCGAAATTTCGTTTCGGACATCTTTCGTGTTCGGATCGGCGCGATCCGGAGTCGTTTCGGAGGCCCGGAGGCGTTCCGTGGCTTTTTCCGCGCGTGTTTTCCGATTTCCGGTGTGTGTTTCGGCTTTTTCTTCGGACGCTCGCTGCGGGCGAACCGGGCAGTTCCCCGAGGCACGAGTGGTACCGTTGCGATCGGTGCGTTCCGAGGATTCCGGAAATGTATTTTTCTAATTTTCGGTATTTTTCCGAAAAATCGGATTTTCTATATATTCCCATTTTCTTTTCTTTTCTTTTTCTTCTTTTCTCTTTTCTTCTTCTTCCTTCCTCTCTCTCCCTCACGCGACCGTGGCCGGCTCTCTCCCTCCTTCTCTCCCGTTCGACCGTGCCGACCCCCGTTCCGGCTGCAGACGGCGGCGGTGCGACGGCGCGAGGACGTGGGTGACGTGGTGGCGATCGTGCGGGCATACGGCGAGCGTGGGAGGCGTGGAGAGGCGAGATTCTAGCGGCGTTCTTCGCGACTTCGAGCTCGGATCGGAGCGTTTCGTCGCGGACCGGAGGTAGGGTGACGTTCCTTAGCCTCATGTCTTCCTTCCCCGTGAGTTTCAGCTCGAGACGAGGTCGAGAGGGGTTTATTTTGAGCCGGGAAGGGTCGATCATGCCGCGGGGTGAGTTCGTCCGATCCATCGTTTTGAGCCCCGATTTCACGGTTTAAGGGCGTAGGAGCATGCTAGGGGGCTTGGGGGTTCTTCTCTCGCCATTTCCCCCTCCGTGGGGTTTGTTTTGAGGCCGATTGGGCGATTCCGGTGAGGTTCGCCATTTTCTCGCCGGTGAGCGATGTGCGGTCGAACCAGTGGCCGCACAACCCCTATGCGGTTCCGTTCGGACCGTTCATCGGCTCGGCGCGCTTTGGGTGAGGCTTGGCGCGCAGTGGGCTTGGGCGGTCTATCGTGGGACCGCATATCCTAATGTGCGGCCCCACAGCTACCGCCCAACCCCAAGGGTTTTGACCGTTGGTTGTGACCGTTGTGCAGTGCTCTGGGATGTGCGGCCAGGAGCTGACCGCATAACCCCTTGCACGGCCAGGTGCTGGCCGTACATCCCCTAGCGCTATGGTTGGATGTGCGGTCTGGCCCTGACCGCACAACACCTGAACGGCTAAGCCGTAGCCGCCCTTCCCCAAGTGCGGCTAAGGACTAACCGTCCAGGCTTTTTACCGTTGGGAGACGAGCGGCCAGGAGGTGACCGTTCCTCACCCACGTGCGGTCAAGAGTTGGCCGCACATCTGTTTGAACGGTCCTGTGTTGGCCGTTTATCCGTCGTTTGGACCCTGGGTGGAACGGTCCTGATATGACCGTTCTAATCCTTGTGCGGTCCCTGTGTGACCGCACATCCCTGAGCGGCCCAGTGTGGACCGTTCAAGGGTACGGGTTGCGTCGGTGTGTCTCTCGTCGTACAGAGTGTACCGGGAGATGTTGTTGTCAGCTGGTCACCGTGCGTCGGTGTTGGTACAAGGAGCGTTCCTCGTACCTGCAGTTGCACCGTTGTTTTCCGAGACTTGAGAGTCTACTCCTTCTGTGACCCTCCACTAGTCGTAGCCTACTAGTACGCGTGTGCTAGTCGCACCAGGGAGTGGTGTACGGGCTGACCTTTAGAGACGGTTTGTGGACCGGTTACCGTTGGGCCCCACGTCTTGCAGCCAGAGTCCGGCTGAGGGGAAAACCGGTCAGAGGGCCAGACCAGGGACGCGCGGTCTGTGTGTGCACACGTGGTTGGGGGCGGTTGGACCCACGTCGACGGGCGTGACCCCAGCTAGTCACTTGTTGTAGTTACTTGTACGGTGTTTGCGCCTCGGGTAGGACCTACCATGTCAGGCGGTTCACCTGCGGTGCGGTGTAAGACGTCAGGGGACGCTACCGGCTGTGCTTCTAGTGGGTGGTACTCCTGTTGAGTACGGAGTGTCAGACTGTCAGTCGTGTGTTTCCGACCTTCGGGTTTTGACGGTTCGACCGTTGAGTTTCGGTCTTCTCGTACCGTGGCACGTGTGTCGGTTTGCGTGCCGTTAGGGTCTAGTTCTGTAGAGTACAGGGCTTTCCTTTCCGAGGTACCTTTCTACCGCTAGAGTAGTGGTTTCTCGTTTTTCGAGGTAGGGTTCGAGTGATCCCTACTGAGTCTTGTTCCGAGACTCATTCCCTGCGTGTTTTCACCGTGTTTCAGGTGAGGCGCCACCTTCGGGGAGCGTGTCAGGAGCGCAGCGGAAGCGTGGTGCGGGTGCCCAGAGGTAGTGCCAGAGGTCAGAGCCGGGGGATGCCCCGTGTAGCTGTACTTTTCTTTCTTGTCACTGTACTAGTCGTGGACTACTGTTGCTGTTGTTGTTATTTTATTGTGGACCATGTAAAATGTTAATTCATTTCCTGCTTAATATCATAACTGTTTAATTTCTGCAATTATTTGTGATGCTTGTGTAGTTTCCACACCATCCTTTTAACCCTTCCGAGTCTTCGGGCTCGTGGGTGGCGGTGCGAGTCTCGGGTTATCGGGCCTTCCCGGTAATCGGATTCTCGGGTCGTTACAGCTGGTATCAGAGCGCGGTTGTGGAATTACATGAGAATCATAGGTAATTGTATTGGTCCACTAGTCCACAACGATGATGTACATGTGACGCTGGCATGGGCACCGCGTGTTTTATTCTGACCTTCCGTTTCTGAGTTTTCTGTCTTGTGCTTAAGGAGCGAGGATGGCGCCGAGGAGGAGTTCTCGCTCTCAGCAGGGGCAGTCGGCTGGAGGTCAGGAGATCCAGCAGGGGGTCCAGAGGGACCAGGAGGAGCATAGCAGAGTTCCGGGAGCTACCGAGGCCGCGGATGCTGCGAGGGCTCCGGGGGCCGAGGGTTTTCTCCGTGGCATGTACCATCTCATGGCTCAGCAGTTCGGCGGAGAGGCCGGTGAGGGCTCGTCAGTCAGGGGTGGGCCAGGCCGAGCAGTGAGGGATTTCATGCAGTTTCATCCACCTTACTTTAGCGGCCAGGCAGACCCTGATGCGGCTCGTGATTGGCTTGATGAGATGGAGCGGGTGTTCAGTTCTGCGAAGAGTGCTGTCGAGGACAGAGTGGTGTTGGCCTACAACCAGTTGCAGGGTACGGCTCGGAGGTGGTGGTCTTCCGAGTGGAAGACGTCCTTTCAGCTTCGTCCGCTTGAGCAGATCGAGTGGGATGACTTTGTCAGTGCTTTCGAGCGTACGTACTGTCCAGATATTGTTGCTACGCAGCGGATGCGGGAGTTTCTGGAGCTGGTGCAGGGTGACATGTCCGTGTTGCAGTACAGGGCCCGATTTGTCGAGCTGGGTCGGTACGCACCTCATATCATGGAGCATGAGAGGGTGAGGACGACGCAGTTTGTGCAGGGCTTGAGGCTGGAGCTGAGGCACCATCTGATCGCGAATGGGGCCACTGATCTCGAGACGGCGTCTCGTGTTGCGATTTCCTTGGAGATGGATATGCAGAGGACTCGAGGACCGATCAGCCAGGGGCAGTCTGTGTCAGGTCGCAGCCAGCAGTCGGCTACTCAGCAGCAGGGTTTCTTTCAGTCTGCGTCGGGTGGTTCAGGAGTACCGGCATCGGCAGCTTCGGTGACAGGATCTGCGTCCTTTGGCACGAAGGTCAAGAAGTTCTTCAAGAAGGGGTTCGGCAAGAAGAAGTCCAGGATCAGGGGCAGGCTTCATCGGGCAGTGTGCAGCAGCCGTTTCCTTTGCAGCGACAGGGATCGGTGGGTGGATCGCGAGGACCTTGTCCACGGTGTAGTGGGACCCACCCAGGCAGGCAGTGCACGGCGCCGATCATCTGTTTTCGGTGTGACCAGCCAGGGCACATGGCGCGTGACTGTCCTCAGAGGCCGCCGCAGCAGCAGGTTTCCCAGCAGCAGCAGCAGCAGGGACAGTATCCGCCGCTACCCAGGTCAGCTAGTGTGGGAGGCAGGCAGAGAGCTCGTGGCCAGATCACGCACTTGACCAGGGCAGAGGCAGTAGCGTCGCAGCTCGTGGAAGGTACCGTTCAGATTTTGGGTTGTGCGGCTCGGGTTTTATTTGATTCTGGCGCGTCTCATTCGTTCATTTCGGAGGATTTCGCGTCGAGCGTCGAGGAGCCGGTGACCCAGTTGTCCTGTGATTTGGCTGTGGAGTTGCCTTCGGGTGACTTTATGGTCACTCCGTATTGCTTCGACCAGGTTCCGGTGTGGATCGATGGGCGGAGTATGCCAGGCAGGTTGTATGCGTTGCAGCTTTGGGATTACGACGTGATTCTAGGCATGGATTGGCTCGAGACTCATGGAGCGGTGGTGGATTGTGGGATGAAGAGGGTCTACTTCCAACATCCGAGCAAGAGGACCTTCTATTTCCAAGGTATCCGTTCCGCCTCTTCTCGATTTCTTATCTCTGCTATTCGAGCCCGTCGATTGCTTGATTCAGGTTGTCAGGGTTTTCTCGCGTCTGTGGTTGTGTCTGACCGGATGGAGCCGAATGTCGAGGACATTGCGGTGGTGTGCGAGTTTCCCGATGTTTTTCCTGAGGAGTTGCCTGGATTACCTCCCCAGCGGGAGATCGATTTCGTGATCGAGGTTGTACCTGGTACGGGACCTTTGGCGAAGGCTCCCTACCGTATGGCCCCCGCTGAGTTGAGGGAGTTGAGGGCGCAGTTGCAGGAACTGTTGGCCAAGGGGTACATTCGTCCGAGCTTTTCCCCTTGGGGTGCGCCCGTGTTGTTCGTGAAGAAGAAGGACGGTAGTCTGCGGCTGTGCATTGACTATCGGCAGCTGAATGACGTGACCATTAAGAACAAGTATCCGTTGCCGCGGATTGATGATTTGTTCGACCAGCTGCAGTCTGCGCGAGTGTTCTCGCGGATTGATTTGCGGTCCGGTTACTATCAGCTGAGAATTCGCGAGTCCGATGTGGAGAAGACTGCGTTCAGTACGAGGTACGGGCATTATGAGTTTCTGGTGATGCCGTTTGGGCTCACCAATGCCCCAGCAGCCTTCATGGACTTGATGCAGAGGGTGTTCCACCCGTATTTGGACCAGTTCGTGGTCATTTTCGTGGATGACATCCTTGTTTATTCGCGGTCTGCTGAGGAGCATGCGTACCATTTGGGTGTGGTGCTGCAGACGTTGCGAGATCACCAGTTGTTTGCGAAGCTCAGCAAGTGCGAGTTTTGGCTCAGTGAGGTGCACTTTCTGGGGCACGTGATTTCTGGTGATGGTATTTCCGTGGATCCCGCCAAGGTCGAGGCTGTGATGCAATGGCCGAGGCCGAGGTCGGTGACGGAGATCCGGAGTTTCTTGGGGCTTGCGGGTTATTATCGCCGGTTTATCCAGGATTTTTCCCGCATTGCGACCCCGATGACGAGGCTCACGCGGAAGGATGTGCCTTTCGTCTGGTCCGAGGAGTGTGAGCAGAGCTTTAGGGAACTGAAGAGATTGCTCACCTCGGCTCCGGTGTTGGTTTTGCCTTCTGGATCGGGAGGTTTTGTGGTGTGTACAGATGCTTCCGGCGTCGGATTGGGTGCTGTTCTGATGCAGCATGGTAGAGTGGTGGCTTATGCATCTCGGCAGCTAAAGCCCCATGAGGAGAACTACCCTACCCATGACCTTGAGTTGGCGGCAGTGATCTTCGCGCTGAAGATCTGGAGGCATTATCTGTACGGTGAGAAGTTCGAGGTGTTCACTGACCATCAGAGTTTGAGGTATGTGTTCTCGCAGAGAGATCTGAACCTCAGACAAAGGCGTTGGATGGAGTTCATGAAGGACTATGACTTCACCCTGTCTTATCAGCCGGGCAGGATGAATGTCGTCGCCGATGCCTTGAGTAGGAAGGTCGTGATCAGTACCTTGATGCTGAGGAAGTGGAGGCTCTGGGAACAGGTGCCCGAAGTATCTTTCAGGCTCAAGATTCCCCAGGAGCCAGGGTTGGCAGTGCTTGCGAGTCTGACTGTCACTCCTGCTATCCGTCGTCAGGTGACAGAGGCTCAGCATGCGGACCCTGAGTTGCCCCGGATTCTTGCGATGGCTGATGTGGAGCTCGGCGAGGACGGTGCTGCGAGGTTTCGTGGCAGGCTGTACGTCCCAGGGGAGGAGCAGGTTCGTCGTGCGGTGTTACGCGAGGCTCATGGGAGCAGGTACACTGTGCACCCGGGTGCGACGAAGATGTATCGGAACTTGCGGAGGCAGTTCTGGTGGCCTGGCATGAAGAGAGATGTTGCCGAATTTGTGGCCAGGTGCCTGATCTGTCAGCAGGTGAAGGCGGAGCATCAGCGACCAGGCGGTACTCTCCAGCCCTTGGATGTTCCTGCTTGGAAGTGGGACCATGTGACCACGGATTTTGTGGTGGGGTTGCCCAGAACCCCGACTGGGCAGGACAGTATTTGGTTGCTGGTGGATCGGCTGACGAAGGTGACGCGGTTGCTACCGGTCAAAGTCAGCTGGAGCGTGCCTAAGTTGGCTCGTCTTTATGTGGAGCGGATCGTTCCGTTGCATGGGGTTCCCATTTCGATCGTGTCGGATCGGGATCCGCGCTTCACTTCTGGATTCTGGAGGAGTTTCCAGCGAGCTCTTGGCACGGAGTTGGCATTTAGCTCGGCGTATCATCCGCAGTCAGATGGTCAGTCTGAGAGGACCATTCAGACTTTGGAGGACATGCTGAGATCCTGCTGCCTGGAGTGGCAGGGGAGTTGGATTCATCACCTACCGTTAGTGGAGTTTGCCTATAACAACAGCTTTCATTCGAGCATCGGCATGGCTCCTTATGAGGCATTGTATGGGCGTCCTTGTCGGACTCCACTTGATTGGTTTGAGGTGGGTGAGCGTGTTTTGACGGGACCGGAATTGGTGCAGCAATGTGTGGATGTTGTGCACCTGGTTCGTCAGAACATGTTGGCGGCCCAGAGTCGGCAGAAGAGCTATGCTGACCGTAGGCGGCAGCCCCTCGAGTTCGCCGTGGGCGATCATGTGTTCTTGAGAGTTTCTCCGATGAAGGGGGTGATGCGGTTTGGACGGCGTGGGAAGCTGAGTCCCCGCTATATTGGTCCTTTCGCGATTGTGGAGCGCATCGGTGAGGTTGCTTACCGGTTGCAGTTACCCTCTGAGTTGGCGTCGGTGCATGACGTGTTCCACGTCTCTATGTTGCGGAAGTATATGCCCGATGACTCTCATGTGCTCGAGTTTTCCGTTTGGCCTGAGGTGACTCCAGATCTTTCTCTCCCAGAGTTTCCGATCCGCGTGGAGGATAGGCGAGAGCAGCGCCTGCGGAACAAGGTTATTCCCTTGGTCAAGGTCGTGTGGCAACGACACTCTGGTGGTGAGGCTTCGTGGGAACGTGAGGACGAGATGCGTCAGCAGTTCCCGTATCTGTTTGAGTGAGTCTTCCTCTTCTTTCCCCTTGGGTTGTTCTCAATTTCGAGGACGAAATTCCTTAAGGGGGGAGGGCTGTAATATCCCGGACCTTTCGGATCCTTCTTCATGGGTCCCGGATCTAGTTTTCGGAGTGTCCGGCTCCGTTGTGTCCGAAATTTCGTTTCGGACATCTTTCGTGTTCGGATCGGCGCGATCCGGAGTCGTTTCGGAGGCCCGGAGGCGTTCCGTGGCTTTTTCCGCGCGTGTTTTCCGATTTCCGGTGTGTGTTTCGGCTTTTTCTTCGGACGCTCGCTGCGGGCGAACCGGGCAGTTCCCCGAGGCACGAGTGGTACCGTTGCGATCGGTGCGTTCCGAGGATTCCGGAAATGTATTTTTCTAATTTTCGGTATTTTTCCGAAAAATCGGATTTTCTATATATTCCCATTTTCTTTTCTTTTCTTTTTCTTCTTTTCTCTTTTCTTCTTCTTCCTTCCTCTCTCTCCCTCACGCGACCGTGGCCGGCTCTCTCCCTCCTTCTCTCCCGTTCGACCGTGCCGACCCCCGTTCCGGCTGCAGACGGCGGCGGTGCGACGGCGCGAGGACGTGGGTGACGTGGTGGCGATCGTGCGGGCATACGGCGAGCGTGGGAGGCGTGGAGAGGCGAGATTCTAGCGGCGTTCTTCGCGACTTCGAGCTCGGATCGGAGCGTTTCGTCGCGGACCGGAGGTAGGGTGACGTTCCTTAGCCTCATGTCTTCCTTCCCCGTGAGTTTCAGCTCGAGACGAGGTCGAGAGGGGTTTATTTTGAGCCGGGAAGGGTCGATCATGCCGCGGGGTGAGTTCGTCCGATCCATCGTTTTGAGCCCCGATTTCACGGTTTAAGGGCGTAGGAGCATGCTAGGGGGCTTGGGGGTTCTTCTCTCGCCATTTCCCCCTCCGTGGGGTTTGTTTTGAGGCCGATTGGGCGATTCCGGTGAGGTTCGCCATTTTCTCGCCGGTGAGCGATGTGCGGTCGAACCAGTGGCCGCACAACCCCTATGCGGTTCCGTTCGGACCGTTCATCGGCTCGGCGCGCTTTGGGTGAGGCTTGGCGCGCAGTGGGCTTGGGCGGTCTATCGTGGGACCGCATATCCTAATGTGCGGCCCCACAGCTACCGCCCAACCCCAAGGGTTTTGACCGTTGGTTGTGACCGTTGTGCAGTGCTCTGGGATGTGCGGCCAGGAGCTGACCGCATAACCCCTTGCACGGCCAGGTGCTGGCCGTACATCCCCTAGCGCTATGGTTGGATGTGCGGTCTGGCCCTGACCGCACAACACCTGAACGGCTAAGCCGTAGCCGCCCTTCCCCAAGTGCGGCTAAGGACTAACCGTCCAGGCTTTTTACCGTTGGGAGACGAGCGGCCAGGAGGTGACCGTTCTTCACCCACGTGCGGTCAAGAGTTGGCCGCACATCTGTTTGAACGGTCCTGTGTTGGCCGTTTATCCGTCGTTTGGACCCTGGGTGGAACGGTCCTGATATGACCGTTCTAATCCTTGTGCGGTCCCTGTGTGACCGTACATCCCTGAGCGGCCCAGTGTGGACCGTTCAAGGGTACGGGTTGCGTCGGTGTGTCTCTCGTCGTACAGAGTGTACCGGGAGATGTTGTTGTCAGCTGGTCACCGTGCGTCGGTGTTGGTACAAGGAGCGTTCCTCGTACCTGCAGTTGCACCGTTGTTTTCCGAGACTTGAGAGTCTACTCCTTCTGTGACCCTCCACTAGTCGTAGCCTACTAGTACGCGTGTGCTAGTCGCACCAGGGAGTGGTGTACGGGCTGACCTTTAGAGACGGTTTGTGGACCGGTTACCGTTGGGCCCCACGTCTTGCAGCCAGAGTCCGGCTGAGGGGAAAACCGGTCAGAGGGCCAGACCAGGGACGCGCGGTCTGTGTGTGCACACGTGGTTGGGGGCGGTTGGACCCACGTCGACGGGCGTGACCCCAGCTAGTCACTTGTTGTAGTTACTTGTACGGTGTTTGCGCCTCGGGTAGGACCTACCATGTCAGGCGGTTCACCTGCGGTGCGGTGTAAGACGTCAGGGGACGCTACCGGCTGTGCTTCTAGTGGGTGGTACTCCTGTTGAGTACGGAGTGTCAGACTGTCAGTCGTGTGTTTCCGACCTTCGGGTTTTGACGGTTCGACCGTTGAGTTTCGGTCTTCTCGTACCGTGGCACGTGTGTCGGTTTGCGTGCCGTTAGGGTCTAGTTCTGTAGAGTACAGGGCTTTCCTTTCCGAGGTACCTTTCTACCGCTAGAGTAGTGGTTTCTCGTTTTTCGAGGTAGGGTTCGAGTGATCCCTACTGAGTCTTGTTCCGAGACTCATTCCCTGCGTGTTTTCACCGTGTTTCAGGTGAGGCGCCACCTTCGGGGAGCGTGTCTGGAGCGCAGCGGAAGCGTGGTGCGGGTGCCCAGAGGTAGTGCCAGAGGTCAGAGCCGGGGGATGCCCCGTGTAGCTGTACTTTTCTTTCTTGTCACTGTACTAGTCGTGGACTACTGTTGCTGTTGTTGTCATTTTATTGTGGACCATGTAAAATGTTAATTCATTTCCTGCTTAATATCATAACTGTTTAATTTCTGCAATTATTTGTGATGCTTGTGTAGTTTCCACACCATCCTTTTAACCCTTCCGAGTCTTCGGGCTCGTGGGTGGCGGTGCGAGTCTCGGGTTATCGGGCCTTCCCGGTAATCGGATTCTCGGGTCGTTACACCCAGGGTGGGCCGTCAGAGCCGTTTTTATCCGTTGGGGAGGGCAGCGTGTGTGACGCGCCAGGCCAGACGCGCTACATCCGTGTAACGCGTTGGGGCAAGCGCGTTACATCCTGCTTTCACGCTGAGAGCGTGAGGCGTGTAACGCACCAGGGCAAGCGCGTTACATTCGTGTAACGCGCTGGGCCAGGCGCGTTACATCCTGTGTTTCTTCGGGCCGTGTAACGGCCTGCGTTAGGCCGCCAGGTGGATGTGACGGTCTCGCCTAGACCGTTACAGCCCTGTGACGGTCTAGGGTTAGACCGTCAGGCTTTGTGTTGTTCCGAGGCGAGTTTTTGTGTTCTCCGCCTTGTCCCGCAATGTGTGGATCCCTAGTCGACCCGGTTGTGACCCAGTGGTCGACCTGCGGTCTTGTGAGTGTCCCTGACACCCGTGGGTTTCTGTGTCCGTGTTTTGAGGGTGTCTGGAGGACCGTGTTATCTCGTTTAGCGTGCCCGTAGGGTTGAGAGTCCGGGTGACTTCTCGCGTGCTGGGCCTTCGTGTTACGCTCGATCGAGTCACCGTGTATCGGTGTGGGTGCGGTGGGGTCTCCCCCGCATGCCGTGAGTTTTTTTTGGAAGGCGATTCCCATGTGGGCCACGTGGTTGGTCTTGGACTGCGAGTCCAGTTACCCGGCCTGGGGCTGGAGGTTTCCCGCTTGCTTCAAGATGGGAAATCGTCGTGGCGGCTTGTGTGCTACCTTGGGAATCGTGCTTCTGTGTTTTCCGTGTGGCCCGTGTGAGTGGCCTTTGTCCCTTGCGTTCCCTTCTCAAGGGAATGGTCTTGGCAACTCGTGTGTTGTCTCGGTATTCGTGATATCGTGGTTTTGGACCTAGAGATTGGGCTAGATCGACGGCCTTGTGCTGTTGCGTGCAACGGTCTTGACCCCGAGTCTTGCGACTCAAGGACCGTTGGCTGTAGTGTGTCTAGAGGACTGTCCAGAGTCCAGTGACTTAGCGTCACTTGGGTTTTCTTGACTCTCGCGCAGGCTGCGTGCGTGACCGTGGACTGCAAGTTCTGTTCCTTCTCCGACTGTGGTCGCCGTGCGACGGGGCCGGTACGTGGGGTGGTCCCCGTACGTCGTCGGATTCGGACGTTGTTTTCCGTTGAGTTGAAAGTCTACTCCTTCAGTGACCCTCCACTAGTCGTAGCCTACCAGTACGCGTGTGCTGGTCGCACCAGGGAGTGGTGTACGGGCTTACCCTTAGAGGCGGTTTGTGGACCGGTTGCCGTCGGGCCCCACGTCTTGCAGCCAGAGTCCGGCTGAGGGGAAAACCGGTCAGAGGACCAGACCAGGGACGCGTGGTCTGTGTGTGCACACGTGGTTGGGGGCGGTTGGACCCACGTCGACGGGCGTGACCCCAGCTAGTTACTTGTTTGTGGTTACCTGTACGGTGTTCGCGCCTCGGGTAGGACCTACCACGTCAGGCGGTTCACCTGCGGTGCGGTGTAAGACGTCAGGGGACGCTACCGGCTGTGCTTCTAGTGGGTGGTACTCCTGTCGAGTACGGAGTGACAGACTATCAGTTTCCGTGATTTCGACCTTCGGGTTTTCGGTCGTGTTGACCGTTGAGTTCGGTTGTTTCGCCGTGGCGCGTGTGTTGGTTTTCGCGCCAAGGGTCTAATGCTAGTGGCTTTACCGAGGTTGGGTCTTGTTGTGCGGTACCCGCGATCGGATGGTCGGGGTTGCACCTTGGACAGCGTGTCCAGGTCGGCTGTGTCCGAGGGACAGGCCTTTACGGCGTGGTTGCCGTGTGTTCTTGCTTCGGTAGGTGGTACTAGTGTGGTTCGGTAGCTTCGACTGCGTGATCGAGGT
The DNA here is from genome assembly GCA_022559845.1 of Amorphophallus konjac. Classification (NCBI taxonomy): domain Eukaryota; kingdom Viridiplantae; phylum Streptophyta; class Magnoliopsida; order Alismatales; family Araceae; genus Amorphophallus; species Amorphophallus konjac. The sequence continues at coordinate 780,291 of CM040118.1, read as the reverse complement.
GTGCCTTCTGGTACAGTAGGTGTAGCTGTAGTGCCGAGTTTTTGACCGGCCACCGGTTTGCTGTTCCTGCTGTAGTTGTAGCTTCCTTTCCGCTACCGCCGTTGTTTCCGGTTGGGGTTCCGCGGGATCCCTGCTGAGTCTCTGTTTTGGAGACTCATTCCCTGCTTTTCAGGTGTAGCGGTTCTTCCTCGCGGTTCGAGGGCGCGGAGCGGAGGTCCTTAGTTGCCAGCTTGCCGGGCCGAGTGTTGACTTGGCATGTGGTACGCTTTACTGCTTTAGACTGTACTTTCTGTTGGACTGGACTCTGTTGTAGTTGTTTATTTATTTCTGTTAATTGTTGAGTTGTCCTGCTTTATTTCCTATTTCTTTGTGCCTCCACACTCCTTCTAGCCCTTCCGAGCCCTCCCGGCTCGTGGGCGGCGGTGCGAGTCTCGGGTTATCGGGCCTTCCCGGTAATCGGATTCTCGGGTCGTTACACGGGCCATGTGACGCACCCACCCTGGGGCGTCACACCCTGTGACGGTCACTGGAAGGACCGTCATACCCGTCCAAGCGCGGAACGGCGGGAAACAGCCCAAAAATTCGATCCACGTCCCGATCACCCCCGGGTGATGGGGAAAGAAAGGGGAATCCATCCCCAAGCCCCTAGGCATGCATCTAAACCCCTGGATCGGCCAAAAACGCCGTAAAACAAGAGATCCGGGTCACTCCCCCAAAACATGGATTTTCCCCAAAATGCGAAAATAAACCCGCTCGGCTCACCACGGCCTACAAAACTCGCGGGAAAGGGAAAGCACGAGCTGGGGGTCCATCTCCCTACCTCCACCAAAGATTTCGTGCCCCGAGCTCGTCGATCCACAAAGAAAACGCCGTTGAAGCCACGCCGTTCCACGAACCCACGGCCGAGCTTCACCGCACCTCCACCGCCTCGATCCTCACCCATCCTCGCCCGTGCCTCGCCCGCGCCGTCCCCACCTCGCCCACGCTCCACCCCATCGGCCGCCGGAGAGAGAGGGAGAGAGGAGAGAGCGTGAGAAGAGAGAGGGAGGGAAGAGAGAAATGAGAGGGGAGAGAGAGAAAAAGGGGGGTTTATATAAGAAAATCCAGAAATTCCAAAAAATACCGAAAAATAGAAAATCACGTTTTCGCGATCCTCGGAACGCACCGATCGCAACGGTAACACTCGCGCCCATGTGAACGGCTCGGTTCACCCGCAACGAGGTTCCAAAGGAATTACCGAAACACACACTGGGAATCGGAAAACATACACGGAAAAGCCGCGGAACGCTTCCGGGCCTCCGAAACAACTCCGGATCACGCCAATCCGAACACGTAAGATGCCCGAAACGAAATTTCAGACACAACGAAGTCGGACACTCCGAGAAACCAAATCCGGGACCCACGAACAAAGATCCAAAAAATCTGGGGTATTACATCCTAGGTTCGTCGAGGACCTATTTATACTGGTCGTAATGGCGTCATCTCTTTCCTGGTTTGGCAACTACGTGGTTATTGGAGTGATGCCATGTTTGATCATAATCAGGTTGTTCATTACCCACTCACCCGTTCTCTGAGGAAGGGCATCATGGCGAGCTTTACAGTGGCATGGGCGTGATCCGGCATTCGTCAGGATAAGCCCCATAATCGTACCCTCTATGCTCGCCCGTTGGCGAATCTCACGATGTCCGGGACGCACGTGTGCGGGGATCATGCTTGTGGGGTGGCCAATCCTGAGTGGGCCCCATTGGGCTGCATTCCTGGACTGTAGGTCGATTTGAGATGGCCGCTATGGGCCTAGTGACATCAAGTCATATTGGGCTTGGCGTTACTGGGTCGTGTTGGGTCCGGTGTATTTTTCCCTCCTCAATTGTAATTATACTCTTGCTTTAACCTTCATTTATTTAACTTAAATATAAATTAAGAGAGAGAATAACTAACCTACCCTCATATTAATATTCTCTCTCTCTCTCTCTTCGGCCGAAAATCTTCATTGTCGTCATCGTAAGGAAGGCCAGGGACTTATCACTATTGTCCAACAACATCATAATCAACATCTTTGTAAAGGTGGAGGACAATCCCCATGATTGGGCCCGCCTCGCCTGCTTGTGAGCCCGCTTCTCTGCCCTCATCCGCAATGTCTACTACCTCACCCAGGTTTCGCACTCCCTCCCCTCCACCATCTTCGACCTCATCTTCCCCCACTGCCCCTCTCCCTGCCGACAGGGAGGAGCCCCCTCTTGACGGCTGGGCCGCCCTCCACAAGCTCTACGTCTATTGCCCCGAGCCTCCTCCACATCGGCGTCCTCCTCGAGAAGTCTAACTTTGGCCTTGAGCACGACATCAGCCCCCACCAAAACCACCTTCACTTGTGGGTAGCGTCTCCCTCCTCACCTACCATGTTGATACGAGGAGATCCTCCTAGAAACTTCCCCTTGACGGACACACTAGGTCTGCCTCCAAGACCCCGAAAGTGCTAGGCGTCTAAGAGTGGGGGGTTAGTGAGGAGGGTAAAATCAATTCAGCCCACGCCCACGTCAGGCGGCCCAATAAAAATGGACAAAGGATGTGCCAGCCCACAAGGGGCATCGACCCGGGCATCTCGGGCGCCGGATTACTCTCCAGCAACCGAACGTTATCCCGCCATCGTTGTCCTCTACTCCAGTATGGGCGAGCACGCGCCTAGGGTGCCGTAAGACTCGCCTGAAAATCCCACGGCCCGGATAAGCCGGCGCATAATGGGAAACTCCCTACGATCGCGAGGAGACGTTACCCCACAACTCACGCCTTTCCCTATTAAGGGATGGGCCTCCACTGTCAGGACAACCGATATAAATAGACCCCCGATCAGATGGCAAAAGGACAAACATATACACACGCAGGCAGATCAACATACAGACACAAGTACGCATGCAAAGACAATTCCGCACACAGGCATACGGAGACAGAGGGTCATACGTAGAGCAGCGCTCACATCTACTTCCATGCACGTCTCAAGCCCTGCGAGCACTCTCCGAGCACTAGCTAGTTACGACGAGCACCTCCTGAACCCCCATTCCGACTCCAGACTTGACCATCCTACTCTCAAACTCTTCTTTCCTCTTTATCTTTGGGTGATCCTCGTCCAACATGGTCCTTACTTGAGCATCAGATAGTTGTCGCCTGGGGTAACGCCCGATGGCTCCTTCTGACGCCTTCTTCGTGGTGCTTATAGGTTTTCATGGATAGCTAAACATTCTTCCCCAACAAACAAATCTTAAAAGTGTGGGACGAGATTCGGAAGACCATTTACTCCACCTCTACATAACCTAATTAATTGTAAAATATCAAAATTATCATCCTTATTTTATCAAATAGCATAAGTAAACATTTAAAAATATAAATAAATAATAAAATACCCACAAAATTTATGTGAAAATAGTCGGAGTTGATATAAACTTTAAAGCATTTTTGTCCTTTGGTGGAATTTTTGAAACTTTTAGTTAATAGTGATAATATATATGATATTTGATTTTGACAACTAAGAATAGTAATTTTCATATTGTATATGTAAGGAGACTATATATGAAAACCCTTTTTAAAATCTATATATCTAGATATCCATATTTTTTCAGATTAATCATTAATTATAGTTTATTTTCTAAAATTTGTAATTGCAATTTACATGTAAACCCTAATTGCTTGCGCAAGATTTACCAATGTACCCATACAAGATAAAAATTGTGAAAAGAAATTGGCTTTTGGATAGCACGAGGATAAATGGATAATTGTTAACCGATGGAAAGAACCTCACCGGAGCCTGACCATCTCTTTTCCTCCCCACCAGCAAGCATGGTGGTGGGCCTGGTGGCAACAGAGCCCCCTCCCATGGCGGACCTCCTCCTCCAACCCCAAATCCAAACCCCTTCGAACCAAAAAGCCCTCGCTCACCTCCTCGACACCAAGTGCAGCCACACCCTCCGCAGCCTCCAGCAGACCCACGCCCAGGTCTTCAAGCTCGGCCTCGCCCACGACAACTTCGTCGCCGGCTCCCTCGTCAAGCATTACGCCCACCCTGACCTCCGTAGCTTCGACTCCGCCCTCAAGGTGTTCGACCACGTGCCCGTCCCGCACGCCTTCCTTTGGAATTCCCTCATCCGGGGATGCCTGGACGGCGACGCCCCCGGGAGGGCCGTGTCCCTCTACCGCGCCATGATGGAGCGCCGCTGCCGCGCCAACAGGTACACCTTCCCTCCCCTGTTCATGGCGTGCACCGCCGCGGGGGCCCTGGAGGAGGGGAGGCAGCTGCACGCCCACGCCTTGAAGCACGGGCTCGGCGGTGACCGGTACACGCGGAGCGCCGGGATCCAGATGTACGCCACCTGCGGGGAGGCGGCGGACGCCCGCTGGATGCTCGACGGACCGGGGGAACCCCCAGACGCCGTGTGTTGGAACGCCATGATCGACGGGTACATGAAGTGTGACGAAGTGGAGGCGGCGAGGGACCTCTTCGACCGCGTGCCATGCAGGAACCCTGGTTCCTGGAACGCGATGATATCCGGGTATGCGAGGCACGGCATGATCGAAGCGTCGAGGAAACTGTTCGATGAAATGCCCCAAAGAGACGACGTCTCATGGAGCGCTATGATCGACGCCTACGTCCAGTGCGGCCACTTCAAGGAGGCACTGGAGGTGTTCCAGCAGATGCAGCGGGAAGGAATCGCCCCGAGGAAGTTCGTCCTCTCAAGCGTGCTCGCGGCGTGCGCCGCGGCCGGCGCGCTCGACCAGGGCAAATGGGTGCACGCGTTCGTGAAACGGAAGCCCATCCCCGTGGACGCGGTGCTTGGCACGGCACTGCTGGACATGTACGCGAGATGCGGCCGCCTGGACTTGGCCACGGATGTGTTCGACATGATGCCGCAGAAGGAAGTCTTCACGTGGAACGCCATGATCGGCGGCTACGCCATGCACGGCCGAGCCAATCAATCAATGGAGCTCTTCTCTCGGATGACTGCTGAGGGGTTCGCGCCGGACAACATCACGTTCGTGTGCCTGCTCAACGCCTGCGCGCACGGGGGGCTGATAGAAGAAGGCCGCCTGTACTTCGACGCCATGGTGAGGGAATTCGGCCTATCACCCACCATCGAGCACTACGGCTGCATGGTGGACCTGCTGGGCAGGGCGGGGCGGCTTGCAGAGGCCGAGGAGCTGATCCGGTCCATGCCGATGGAGCCAAACGCCGCCGTCTGGGGGGCCTTGCTGGGCGCCTGCAGGATCCACGGAGACGCCGACCGGGGGGAGACGGTGGGCAGGGTCCTGCTGCAGCTGGAGCCCCGCAACAGCGGTCGCTACGCCCTGTTGTCGAACATCTACGCCAGGGCCGGCCGGTGGGACGACGTCGCGGCGGTGCGGAAGCTGATGAAGGACCGAGGGGTGAAGAGCGTCCCCGGCCGGAGCCTGGTGGAGGTGGACAGCGCCGTGCACGAGTTCGTGGTGGGGGATGGCTCCCACCCGAGGGCGGCGGACATCCGGGCCATGTTGGGGGAGATCACGCAGAGGTTGGAGGTGGAGGGCTACGTTGCGGACACCAGCCAGGTGCTGTTCGACATCGGGGAGGAGGAGAAGGAGACGGCGCTGTGCCAGCACAGTGAGAAGCTGGCCATCGCCTTCGCCTTCATCAGCACGGCGCCGGGGACGACCATCCGAGTGGTGAAGAACCTGCGGGTGTGCGAGGACTGCCACCATGTGACGAAGCTCATCTCCCGCGTGTACGGCAGGGAGATCATCGTCCGGGATCGCGTCCGCTACCATCACTTCAAGGATGGGAGCTGCTCGTGCGGAGATTTCTGGTGACGTTTTTTTTTTTTATTATTGTCGTTGGACTATCGTTGCGTGGGAACACTCGGTGTAGTCCCACACATACACATAAGATATGAACGTGGGGTGATGGGCTAATATTAGTGTGGCGTGAGACTCCCAAGTTACTAGTCAATTTGGGATGATATCATCACCTCTCAGTTCATATTTGACGAGGGATTAAACCTAGTGTTCTCACATAACAAATCATAGTTTAATCTCACATCATATATAAATTGGGGGGCGATGGCTTAACATTAGTGTTGTGTGAGTCTCCCAAATGATTAGTCATTTTAAGATGGTATTAGTCCACTGACAATTGATGTTTGAGTCTGCTTTCTCCGTATAAACATCTGGAATTAGTGACTTGGGGGGGCTCAAAAGTCACCTAAACATCCAAGACTAGGCACCAGGTGTGGTGCCTCATGAAATGAGGGACATCGGTTTAATCTCACTTCGGATATTAAATGGGAGGTGATGACCTAATATTAATGTGTGGTGGGTCTCCCAAATAGTTAGTCATTTTGAGACGGTATCAACCTATTAATAACAAATAATGGGTGAAGTAGTAGGAAGGGATGACCTGCCAACTGAGAGCGTCGTCACTCCAAAGATTGGGAGCTGCTCATGCGAAGAGTTTATTTTTTTGAGGGGGAATGTTTATTATGGAATGGGTAAAGAAGTAGAAGTGGACTACCAAGAAAATATCTGAGTCTGGGGTGTTTCACAGTTTCAGGAGTGGTCCACTTTATAGGAGGTGGTACGAGGGGACTAAACCCTTGTCTTCGATGACTGTGATCATTTACATTCTTCGAATAGAGAACACTTCACGAAAAATCAATTAGCTCCAGTTTGTTACTGGGGTAAGTTAACGCGAATGTGTTACCCAGGATGAGAGTGTGTGAGGTCCACCATTGCCTCTCTCACACAACTCTCTTAATTGGGGTCAGATATCGCATTCGATCGAGAGATTACATTATCTGTAATCTTATTTTAATACAAATTTGGATGGGGTAATATGGCTCCCCGCTTTCCCGGACCTCTGGCATCTTTCCAGACATGGAGGATACCCACTTCTCATGTTCACAGATATGTTTGTATAACTAATCGGATTGATTAATGACAAAAGTTGTTCATGAGCTCCGGTTTGTTTGAGAGTTTTGATAAAAGTGGGTTAACCCAAACGATTACTTTTGGTTTGTTTTGATGAAACGGGTCTGGAGGATGGGGGGTGTTAATGATAGCTACCTTTTCAAGTGAGACAATAAACCCAGAGTCAGAGTCAGACAGTAATTCCAAGATTAACCCAAATTTCACTCTATTTTAACCTGGTTGCATAATTCAATCCACCAAAATAATTTTTTAGATAACTTTAGGTGAATCTGAAGTTTTTAACTCCCAAACAAAGCGGTGCGAAAAGGCCGATCAAGTGTGTCAGACAACCACAGTGACAGCGCTTACGTTGCAAGGATGTTAGTTAGAACACATCTTGATGATTAAACGTGCGGGCATCAAGTTATTCTCTTCTTTGACTAGATTTTTTAAACCAATGAATACTATGAACATAAAATAATTTTAGGCATTTATAAATTAATACACATGAGTACGTAATTATCAAAATTTTAAAATAGTTTTGACACATTCCATACTGCCGGAAAAAATTGGAAACCTAGATTGAGTAATTTCATCTGCACCATTGAATTGCATTCTATAATTATCAGATGTACACATCAGCTATTAATAATCAAATCAACAAAAAAATGATAAATATCTTTTTTTAACTCACTCAGAATCTCTCCCATATAAGAGAGAGTGAAACCATCACGACAAATCTTGGTCTCTCAAATCAACAAAAGTTGACCGAGTTACATACGGGATTTAAATAATTTCTATTCTCTTCCAATCTATTTTCAATTAGTCATTTACAAAATTCCCTAACGTTAGTATGCGGTTCAACTCATTGATTACGCGAAGATTGTAGAATACCATTATACATTTTTATAGCTAATAATATGCCATCAATTTTTTATCACTTAAAAAATCAAATGGAGGCATATCACTCCCAAAGACAAAGCCATCCGGTTTAAAAGTTCCACTGAGTGGCATGACACACGCCAGAGTTTATCACACTTTTTTTGTTTGACCGTTCAATTAAACAAGAAATATCGAATGGTGATATAGCACTCCCAAGGACAAAAGCACAGAGTTTGAGTTCCGAACCAACGGCACTCCTCGTCCCATAAAACGGATATCTTTGCCATATATATATTTATGGTGGAGCCAAAGCATAAGAGTCTGTCAAGGTATAAACATGTTTAAATTTATTATAAATTTATTTTTTTCTAACTATAGTTTAGATAGTTAAAAAAAATTATAAACTCAATTTCTCCCATAAATCTAATCTTAGTTGATTTTTGCATAAGATTCTCCCTAGACATCGATGTCATGTTAAACTCAAGGATAAATTTTGAGAAAAATAATTTTAAATTAATTTAAATTTATTCTTATTCCCGTATGTGTTAGATATAATATGTCATAGAATAAATATGATGACATCTATATTATTCATTCGATAAAAAATAAAAAATATAAATGAGAATAATTATTATAAGAATTATTTTACTATTCTTATTGATAATAATTAACACTAATACTTAATAATGATAATTAATTTTTATTTTTATTTAATATAATTATCCTTCATAATCATGATTAACATTAATATTATTAATTTTAACATGATTTACTCTTCATTAGTAACAATTATCAATAATATATTTATTAATTTACACAATTAATTAACACTAATAAGATTAACTAATAAAATTAATTAACACTATTATAATTAATTATTTAGTGATAATTAAATACTATATTTATTTTACACTAATATAATTAATTGACATTAATAGCATCAATTAGCACTAATAAGATTGATTAGTACTATCAATTAGCACCTATAAGCTTATGCAACATTGTTATAATTAATTATTTAATGATAATTAAATAATATATTTACTAATTAACATTAACAAGATTTATTAGTACTATTATTTAGCACTAAAATTTAATTAACACGATTAACATTAATTAACACTAATAGGTTCATCATGATTAATTAGAACTAATAAGATTAAGTATCACTATTATAGTTAATAATTTAATGATCATTAAATAATATAGTTATTAATTAATATTAATATTATTAATTAATATAATTAATTGATACTAATAATATTAATTAATATCAATAATATTAATTAATATCAATAATATTAATTAAAACTAATGTTGGAGATAGAAAAATGAGAATGAATAGGTGCGAATAATTCATTCCATCCCGATCTTAACCCCATTATACTTAATCCCTCCTATCCCTATTTTATTCTCCAACCAAACGGGCCGTGAGTTTATCAGAGCGTGAGTTTATCAGACTCACTTATGATTACTTAAAACAACCAAACGTGAGCTAGTAGAAAATAAGTTTATGGTGAAAAGAATATGATAATCCTATTCAAGTTTTCACAAGTTGGGTCCAAACAGGCATAACTTTATATATATATATATATTACAGCCAAGAGCATATTATACATGACAAAGTATATTTTACATCCAAAGAGCAAAAACCCGAGCACAGATTATACGCGACACAGAACCACCGTCTACAGCTTACCAGGAAGGGGACGACACATCACACATCGGTGAACGAACAAAAGAATCGGGTTGACTTGTAACAGGAGTCTGGGAGTCCTCAGAGAGTGCTTGGAAGTCTTCACCGCAAGCGACTTCGGAGTGGAAGATCACAAACTCGGGTCTCAAAGATTTCATGTTCCCATCATCGGACTCCCCTCCACATTAGACTTGGAGATGATGTTCGAAAGAAATTCCAGCCAAAAAAAAAAGGAAAGAAAAGGATTGTTAGGAAACGAGCAGCCCTTGATCGCAAAAGCATTCCATCAAGAATTTGCTGGGACAAAACAAGAATTGAACAAGCGTAGACGGAAATCATCAGATCCCTTGACCGAACGTTCGAAAGAGAAGACAAGGGAGACAACAACACGACTTTCATGGGGGAAATCATACATACAGCTTTCCTGGCCATCACCGTGACCACGAAAAACTTTTAACAGCATTCCAGCTGTTACGGATGATATTTTGACTAAAAAGAAGAGGTCGAGATCGAACAAGGGGAAAGCACAGAATGCACACACCCACAAGATGCAAAACCTTGGAGCACATTGCCCCTGAATGCATCCACTCATCAAGGAAGACGAGAGAATCGGGAATATCCACTCACCCGATCGACGATGCGTCGGGAGCAAGCATGTTCCTGGTACGGGACCGGTGAAACCCTAGCCCCAGTTCCGGAAAACAGAGGAAGCGACCTCAGGTCCTCAGGGATGGAGAGACCCGAAGCAATAAAATAACACCCAAAGAAATTTTCGAACTAAGAGGTTGGGGGGGGGGGGCGCAAAAGTAGCTGCTGGGCCGCTGGCTGCCGGTAGCATGGAAGCTTCTGGTCTCTCTTCTCTCTCTCTCGCCGTTTACGATAAGAAGGGAAACACAAGAAACAAAGAGCACAAGAGACGAAATTCCGGAAACCGCCGCCACCAGGACCGAGCGCGCTTCCAGGGATTTACACTTTCTTAAGATCCAAACGGTGTACGACCGTTCCAGGATGGTGCGGCGGTGGTAAGGCCTAGGTGGACCACACCAGTTCATGATCCTAATCCCACAAAATTTCGATTTGAACAATATATTTGTAAATTAAAAGATTTATGCTGAGTGCACGTCTTAACTAATTACATAATAAAAAGTCAAATGAAATAATTTTTAAAAAATAATGATAAAATATCTAATTTTTATTGTTTTATTGTATAAGACACACGTCAATTTGACGACCTAAAAAAACTAAAACAAAATTAAAGAGTAGATTCAACAAAAATTAAGACTAACATTATTCATTGAATGTATTTTTTTATTTTTTAAAATTTTTGAGTCGTTATATAAAGATGTGACTTACATAGTAAGTTACACGTCATAAAAAAATTTAAAAATAATTTATTTAATACACATCTCTAGATGTGTACTTGACCCCAGATGTGTACTAATCATTTTTCAAATAAAAAATATTTTAACTCAATATTTCATTCTTATTTCATGAATCCATCGAAAAAATGTTCTCATTTCACAGACTAGACGATGGATAATTTTTTGAGTACACTCAAATCCAGTGTAGTTGACATCAAAATCCCAATCTTACTGCGTATTTGAAATGACTCTTAGTGATGTTTTTTGATTTTAAAAGTCGCGCTCTTAAAAGTCAAAACAGATCAATATCACATCAATCTTTTTTAAGTTATTTTTAATTTTAAAAAGATATAAAATAAAAAAATAACTTTTAAAAATCATAAAAAATCTTATAAAGGAACTTCTTCTCTCTCTATTTTTTTTCAAAAAAGTTAAAACTTACGGAACTTATCAAACGGCGCTCTTAGACATTTACACATCTAGTTCAAAACTTATGAAAGGTTAGTGAGATGCGTAATTAGATTTAGTTTACTTTCACCAGATTTTATTTTGAGATTAAATTCTTAATTAATGAGTCTAGTGAGACTTTTTACTATAAAATCAATTCATGAGTTAATGAACATAAATTTATTATAAAAAATGTCTAAATTAGTAGATAATTGAATTATCTTTTTTAATTTTTAATAAATTATTACAAATTTAACTAATTACATATTAGTTCTTGAGTTCACGAGTCATTCAAATAAACTCTTACAAAATTCTAACTCTTCTAAGAAAACCCATGTGATTGAAGCCCGTCAAAAAAAATATTTAATAAAATATTCTATTTTGGATGTGACGATGCGTCGACTTTCTTTACACCGGATATGTTTACCGTAGTCTGGACGTCGTATGCCATGGACCCCTACGCCAGCATCTTCTCCCCCCCCACCGGAACCCCCCTCCCCCACCTGCTAACACCGCCGACTTTCTTTACACCGGATATGTTTACCTTAGTCTGGACGGCGTGTGCCATGGACCACTACGCCAGCATCTTCTCCGCCCCCCCACCGAACCCCCCTCCCCACCTGCTAACACCGCCGGCTAACATGCTCGCAGAACCCTCCCTCCCCCTGCTACCGTGGTTGGAATCACCCTCCCACACCTACCACCACGCTGGCCACCCCCCCCCCCTCACCCCGGCCCCCATGACGCTCGCAGAACCCCCCTCCCTCACCTACTACCAACGCCGCCCAACACCCCCTCTCCAAGTCCTCCCGCTTCTCCTTCACCATCTCCCACCTAGACTCCCTCAAGCCTTGGAAGCTCACTTACATCGGTCCTTCTCTTTCGCCTCCCCTGGCACCATGTCGACGGCCGTCATGCCCCAGCACCATAACCCTTTGGGCGCCATGAGCATCCCCTCGATGCCCTCGTCGTGACAGCATCCCCCCAGAACTCTAAGGCCATCATTCCTACAATTGTTGGCGGCGGCCATGAGGCTATTCACAAGGAGGAGCAAGGACGGAGGCGTTGCAGGAGGGGTGGGGGAGAGGGAGGGGTGAGAAGGGTAGGGAGGCATTCCTGCCATTCCTAAGGTTATAGCAGCATCCCTACGACGAGGTGGTGTATCGGTCGAAGATGCAGCCGCCGGGTGAGCTCATCTCCATCGTGTCCCTGCATATGATCCGATAATGTCATCACCTCACCCATCACTAGTTCTCTAACAGAGCTAGGACAATAAAACAATGGGAAAGCATAGAAACGGGGAGGAAAGAGAAGTATTTGAAACCTCCATAGCCTTCCTTGTTATAAAGAGTTCTTCCGATTAAAGGAGACCATGCATGAAGAGGGAAGATAAGAGAATAGGATTGGGAGACCAACAATATTTGGAGAAATGTATGCCGTCAGCTGCATATCACTGTCCTCCCCCAATTGCTACCACCATCGGCCAATCGCCCCCTCAACCGCGGCCCTCACAAACCCCCCACTCCCATGCTACCCTGGCCAGAATCCCCTCGCCACCTGCTACCACCACCGACTAACACCACCCTCCTCCACGACGCTCGCAAAACCCCCCTTGTTACCCTGGCTAGAACCGCCCATCTCTCTCGACCTCCTCTTCCTTCCTCTCTGGCGCCTTGGGTGCTTGCAAACACTGCAACCCTCTCAAAACCCCCCCCCCCCACCCCCCGTTACCTTGGCCAAAACTCCCTCGCCCACCTTCTACTACCTCCGGCCAACCCCCCTCCCCTCACTACCCTGGGCAAAACCCCCCCTCCCCCAACTACCATCACCGCGCAACACCACCCCCTCCACGATGCCGGCAGAACCCCCCGTACCCTAGCCATAACCCCCCCTCCCCCCAATCCCTCCCAACCCCCTCTCCAACACCATGGGTGCTTTGCAAAGACCCCAACCCCCTCTCTTAACCCCCCCCCCCCCCCAACATACTGACACCCTCTCCCCCCAGACACCTCTACCGCCATCTACAACCCCCCTCACCCACCGTCATTTCCCCCTACTCCATCTTTCTCTCTCAACTAACCAAGGGTACTCTTAAGTTAAGTTAACCACAATTCAATTAACCTCCGTTGACCGTAATCAACGATATAGACTTTTTTTACAAGGTCAATGATTGTAGAAATTTGTATGCACCTCTCAAGAATTCACAAACTAATATATACTTAGCTAAGACATTAGAGACGTATTAACAAAAATCTCTTTTTATGATGGTGAACGTAGCAACTATGAGAATTCAATATCTCAAATTTTTTCTTCATTCTGACTTCTAGTAGGAAATCTTAGTTCTGTTTGAAATATGATTCAAAATTAAACATATGCTATTAACTAAAAAAGATTTTAATTCTCATACATTAAAATTTAATTATACATCTCACTAACCCCACCTTCGTAACATCATTATCAGACATTATCTTTTTTACAACCCAACACCACAGTTAAATTGGGAACCAATATCTAGTACATTCCAATCTGATCTATACCTTAATCCAGACTGAGTTAAATTTAATGTTTTCAGATCAACGGCGTATTCCATCCTATGTATATTTCTATCACTAATGTCTATACACTATTCTATGTATATCATTTTATCCATTGTACATGTTGGACCAATACTCTTGACTAATTACTATGTTACATTCTTTAGGCATTTATTATTGATTATATCATTATATAAAATATGGTTGAATTATATCTGACCTACTAAATAATCATGATCATATTAATAAAGAACTATAATCAATTTTATCTATGGACATAAAACAAGCCAAATATTTTGACGTGTAAATTTGACTTGTGTATTAGTCAATTCTAAGATTTTATTCAAGTTTCACTAACTTACTTAATGAAAGATATCAGAATCCCATTTTTATGGATCCTGTTCATAAATCATTAGCTCCTCCAGCTCAGTAGTTGTACCCACATAGACAACTGCATCTTAAAACAATGCTCATAAGTCACAAGTGCGAGCTGAGCTGAACCCAAATTGGATGCTCTTGTTTGGTACATTCTTTTTCCCAGAAGAATACTAAATAAATTCAAACCCTTGGGCATTATAGAGTATGAATAAAAATTTTAATTTTCAATAAGCCATCCATATCCATTGCTATTATATGTCAGAAGAAGATTTCTTTTCGCATAATAACACAGATCAGCATCTGCCAGAAAAGAAGTGCCATGTGAGTGGAAATACAAGGATGTGGTGAAGAGATGGAGAGAATGGGATAAGGAGCGACAATGTGTCCTTGGATCCGGGTCTATTTCTTAGGAAGATTTCATTATTTCTATAGTTTCTTTTTAAAGTTCTTTATTTGTAAAGTTTTAATAGATAACATGTTCTAAACCAGCATTCAGAAAACCTATAACAAAAAAAAACACATTTCTACAGAAATATTCCTTTATGATTAAAAATGATAATCCGGCATATTTTTAAAAGCTAAAACTATGCATGGTACTTTCAACTTAACCCACTTTGCCTTCAGACTACAAAGATTCATCAGGCTACAAATTTCTTACAATGGCATTTATAAAACTTCATTAGGTATAGATTTTGAGTTTTACCATCGCGGGGCAGTCATTTTTTTATTTTCAAAAAAAAATAAAGATCGGCTCAAGCACTACCGATCAGATCGTTGAAAAAAATTAAAAAATAAAAATCAACACCCTAAAGAATGTCAAAAATGGTCGATCTTATTTTGGTTTTAATATTTTCAACCTTAAGCACACTGTCCCGTCCGAAGTAGATTAGGTTTGGACCGACCTAAAAAAATGAAAAATGAGAGAAAAATGGCTGCAAATTTTTGGGTCTAACCATTGTGAGCGAGTATTCTCAAATCAGCAGACTCCAACCAGAACGATGAAGGGACATGCAACCAGAAAGTCTGATTTGAAATCCGTCACTCCACTCAGATCCAGAATTGAAATCCAATCGGTTCTACAGCTCTCTTCTTCCAGAGCAGAAGTGAACAAAGCCACGTCTAATCAAACCACTCGAGACACAGAAAGCTGAGAAGAGAAAGGAGCCATTGTTCATCATTCAAAAAGAAAAAAAAAACGGAAAACTTCGAAACGTAGTAATTTATAAGGCGAAACATATGGATGACTCCGATTTGCAATTCTTCCGGGGTTGTCCTCAGAAGTTCTGCTTGTGATTGTCATCAGGGGGCGATGAAGAATAAAAATACCACCCCCTCAGGTCTCAAAGATTTAAACGCCCATCACGGGATCACCCGGAATCACAGCCCCCGTTCTAATAAATCTCGACGCAGCAAACCCCACAAAAAGCATAGCCGTAAAATACGCGATTCGGGGAAGAAATGGGGAGGCACCGACAGATTTAAAAATAACGGCACACGGACGATGCAGGTATGTAGGAGGCGTTATTCGCTGCTGCCCACGGAGATAAAGTAGGGGGAGAAGCGACTCAAGAACTCCATTTACATATTTTTTCCCTATTTCCCACTATGGACCCGATCGGGAACCCCAACCCCCAGCATGAGGGAACCGATCCGGAGGGGGGTGGGGACACAATCAGAACGAAGAAAGAAGATGATGAGAACGAGGAAGAAACAATTAATCAAAAGCAACCGATACGGACTGCAGAACCTGCAGCTTCGTTCCGCCGGCCGGATTCCCAGCGGAGTGGAGAAGCAGAGGAGGAGCTCGCTGCCCATCGCAGACACCGCCGCACTTGTGGTGATACCGAAAGATGTGAAACCATACGCTTATTTTATAGGCCCTCTTTGTTTGCCGGATAAACTGAGGTCACCACCAAAAATTGTCACGTCATTTTGATTAATCATATAAGATATTTCAGCTGAGTTATATAATGATATATATATTCTTATTCGAATTTATTTTAAAATAAGATGTTCAACCAAAAAGATAGAATAAAGAGAGTTAAATTTTCACACTTTTTGAAAAAAATATTTTAAGTTAGTTTATCTCTCAATTATAATATTTTAACACATTTTTTAAAATATATTCTTTACAAATTAATTTATCCACTTAACCTATTCCGCGACGAAATATGACCTAAGAGATCAAGAGATCCATCAAGATCCTTGTTAAAAAAAAATAAGAAAACTTGCATTAATCTGCGTTTGTAAAAGTTAAAAATAAATTCGTTTACGTTTTATCGTAAATTCACATCGTGTGTTGAGATCCAAGGCATACACGTGCTTAAGTTTCTTATACATTCATTTTTTGACATAACTTTTCTTTGGAATTATGATAATTTTATTTGAGTTTATCTATCATAAACTCAATCTCTCATATTGAATATATTTTTCATGAACCTGCTCTGAGTTGGCTCATGTTGGAGACTTCTCACATAAATAAAATTTATCAACAACTTAATTTTGTTCATGTAAAACAACTAAATATGAGTTAATAGAAAATACATCTGTGAAATGCATTAGTGATAAATCTGCTCACATTTACATAAGTCGTAATTTGTAAATTGTAACAAGAGTTACAAGATGGCTCCTTAATGCCATTAGGAGGCTTTCTCGATACAAATAAGAGGACTTCTTGAAGCCCAAAAATTATTGAACCCTAGTTAGTCCCCACAGAGAAGAAGAGGGGAGAGACGTACTCTATGAGACTGTCTGTCCGTGTAACTCTGGCCTCGTTGCACTCAAGTGGCTCTTAATAGGACGAGTCCCCAGATGTCACTGGGAGGCCCAAGGCAATGCACGAAGAATTGTTGTTGGCCATCTTATGTTAAAAACTTAAACATTTTCTTTGAGAACACCAAAGTTTTATATCTTACTTGGCCTCACAAAAAACTTGGGATGTGGATCAATCAGAATCGGGAATAACGCCATTTAATGATTCATGGGCCCTAGTGATGGATCTTGCCTGACAAACAAGATGGCCATTGTAGATGGCATATAATCACAAAACCAATTAAGTTGCCCTCTAATGTAATAAATGGTAGTAAGACAATGCCGTTTTATCAGTCAACCTTGGTTAGGAAATTAATCTTCTCTATATGCATCTTACGCACTTTTTAAGATGATTTGGTTTTAGCTCCACATGCCAAAACCGCCCCTTACAAACCAGTTTTCAAGGAGAATCCGCATGAGCACTGCTTTTGACAATTTTATGCAAAGCACAAACACGTTTTAATGTCCCACTAGAAGAAAACACATTCCATTTAAATCTATCTGTTTGTCAACAGTAATAATTAGTACACTAACTGTGCAAGATTTGTTTCACCTGGCACATTGGAACGAAGAGCAGGAGTGAAGTTGAAGTCAAGTCACACTAGACAAGGTCAATCCGTCCACTTTCAACAAGACCCTTTATTGACTTGTAGCGAAGCACATAGAGATCATCAGCCACCAAGTCTACAATCTCATCTCCACTTCATGCAGAACAAAAACACAAGTCAGTGAGCTGTTCATCAGGAAACAAAGAACGAAATAGAAGCAAAACGGGAATGCAGCACTACATGTCATCCAGCTGAAAAGCTCCAACCGCACCCTTGCTCTTACAGAAAACGAACGTGTCCAGCTGAGGCTCTGGGACTGGAAATAAATAGCAAACGCTTAAATCATCAAGTAAAGAAGAGTCCACTATAAAGTGTCCAAATAAGAATGCACCCAAAGCATCCGGACAGATGCTCTTACATCTTTTCAACTGCAAGTCATCAGTAAACTCGCAGTATTCTAGACAGAGTGACAGAACCGGAGATCAACAGATTTTTATCACTTGGCAGACCAAGTCTAATCTATCATTGAAACTCAAAAGGCAAATGGTAAAATTTCATGCACAAAGATGCAAGCTTCAAGGTGACCACAAAATGGAGAAAGAAAATGCAACTTGATTTAGTAACAAGGCTAGAAGAAAATCACAACTTTTCTTGCATTGTTAGTGGTGTCATCAGAACGCAGCCATTTTCCAAATGACATACTTTGGGATGAGATGTGGAAGATGAACTATCCACATCTTCCAGAAAGAAGTGATAAATTCTTTGAGAGGAAATATTGAGCTGTGTATGGCCTGGCACTACAGTCTATTGTGTCAACTGCTTTTCTCTCCTCTTAGTATTCTGCATCACATGAAAATGCAGAATACCCTATTAATTTGATTGTTGACTGTTTCTTGTCTTATTATGTCCCATTGGATTCAACCCGTCCTCCACTGCGATTCCAGCAACATCATATTTTCATCTTCCAATACTATCCTTACGTAGTAAACCCAATGTGAACCAGAAAAATAAAATGGAATATTTTCTTCTTCCTATGTTTTTGCTTTGGAAAGATCTGCCACACAAGGGTCAGTTTTGGCAATTTACAATCAGCCACAGGCCCTTTTGCATAAAAAGTATGAAAATTGTGTGAAAGCATGAAGGAAAAAGGAAACGGAAAGTTTTGGCAGATTGTACTTGCTTCAACAATCTTGAGTCCAAAACTAAGAAAACTGGACTGGCCTTGCCGGGTTCCTAACAAAGAAAACTGGCCTTAATTTGGCAGATTCCCATTCAATTCAGTTACTTCTGGGCAGGCTGGTTGGTTTTATTCTGTGTGAAAACAGTTGCCTTAGACATCCACTACTCTCCACCTAAGGCATCTCTATTTTGTGCTTCCTAGAAGGTAAAAATGCCAGTAAACAGCGTGACATTCCCTGCATTTCTCTTCTTCGTGATCTCTAGTTTTTTGGAAAGTGGCCAAAAGGCCACAATTCACTATAACTCATGCTCTCTAGTTACTTTCCCAAAAAGGCATGAGGTCAGGATTTGAGAAAAGGAGTTTGGAGGTTAGCCATTGGAGACATCCTTCCACATTAGACTGGTTAACTCACAATTCAAACTGATGGGTGTATAGTTTGTACCTATGCAAACATGAAACAAATAGGAGGCACATCGATCTATTGGCTCATGTAACATGGAATTCCATGCCAGATGGCAGCCGTATCAGAAAGGTTTAATTGCACATCGAGGACTTTCAGGAACCAAGCTAACTTTACAAACAACATTGCCATCAGTTGCAAAATTAAAAGAGCACTAACTGAATATTGATGGTATCCACTAAGTCTTCATACTCCAGTAGAGAAAGTTTACATACATATGTTCCCCATCCAGATATTTATTTTCTTCTCGTAGCCTGATCTATTACACCCATTACAGGTAGAATGTTTATTAGACTTCAAAGGGAAAAATGGTAATACTAGTAACATAATGCTTGAAGAATAGTGCTTTACTTGCTAAGAGACATGAGTAAAAACTATACATCTTATAGGGAAAACCCTATTTTCAATACATGAAACTATGCATGCACAAAGCATGTAGGACACAGAGAAACCAATAGAAAATCATGCCTGAAATATATCATACACCACTCATGGATCTTGAAAGACTCTACAGTAACGCATTTGTTCTCTAATAGAACAGATGAAATAAACATTTACACATAAAGCTACTAACTAGATGGCACATAAGAGGGATTTTGTATGAGTTAGTAGTTATGTAAGGATAATTGTGACCATTTGAAAAATTTCATGTGTACAGGATACGAGATTACTGTGGATTCAAGTTTCTCGGAAACAATGATCCCCGGCCCTGTACATGCTTAGTTCAAAACATCTAACCATGTGGGAAAGCATGAGACACAACTAACATATGTTCATGCTTAAAACACAAACTTCCTTTCATAAAACATGTATGCATGGATAAAACCTGGGAAAGCATTGAACTTGTGAAGAACCATTCAGAAACATTTTATTCAGATTACAGACTCTTTGCTGTCAACGGCGTTCGCTATATAACAGAAGTTGTTGATGTCAAGGCAGTCAGCAGACAGTCAAAAGCCCTAGATGGTAAGATTTCTTGCTGTTAAAACAAAACATGCGTGAAATCTAGCAGAATTTTACAGGCATGTTAACCATGAAGTAAATATATCACAAAAGGCATGCATAATTTTTCTTTTTTCAAAAGCAAGGATGATAACAATATCACAACAAACAGGCTCTCATATTTTTCTTGTGAAAAAAATCCACTTCTCATACTCAATCTCTCTCGGCTCAAGAAAGCTTGCTAATGACCAAGGGGAATCCCCAGGTTCTGTAATACAGAAGACAGTGGCGGCCAAACAATCCGATTTCCTGTCCTTTGGGCTTTCTAGATTTTCAAATATTGGCCCGACCCATCTCCTAATCCATAGCCTCTTCAAAATTGGTCGAACCTGACAGAAAAAGGTGTACACGGATAGCAGGAAGTCTATTTTTGGCTTTCTTAGTCAAATTAGGATATCATAACATTCACACATAGCAGGAAGTCCATTTTTGGCTTTCTTAGTCAAATTAGGATGATCCAAGAGTCCACTTCTAGGTTTTCGGGCGCTCTGGACAAGTTAAACGGTGAGGATTGGGAAATTCTGTTCTGATTGGGAGGTTTGTAGAGAAAGGTGTGGAGATCAGCGAAGATCGGGGTGATCAAAGAGATCAAGGCTGATACGGAGCGTCGATGGAGGACACCGGGAGCACAAATTAGAAAGTAGAAGAGAAGGCTACGTGCTTCTCCGTAGAACCTTTCAACGACTACAATGATTTTACACTATGGCAACAGCGTGTGAAGAACAACCTGACGCGGGAAGGATTGGTGAAAGCTCTCAACGACAAGACTGAGAAACCGAAGAAGATATCAACTGAGACATGGCAGGAGATGCGGTACTTGGTGAATAGCATGATACAAGTGTTCCTGGCGGATAACACACCCTGGGAGGTGATCGGTTTGGATGATCCGACAACAATCTGGAAAAAGATGGAGAGCAGGTACAAGTCTAAGTCATTGACAAACTAGTTGTTTCTCAAAAAAACCACCATATGGCTTGAAGATGTTGAATGGAGCACAATTGGAGGCTCATTTGGATGAGTACAACAAGAATTTGACAGAGGTGCTTGCCATAGACGTGAAGATTGATGAAGAGGACAAGACACTTCTCTTGTTAGCATCATTACCTGCATCATATAATCATATTGTGACTAAACTACCGTTTGGAAAAGATACTCCCAAGATAGATGATGCAGTCGCTTCATTGCTCATAATCGAGTCACAACGGAAGAGCGGTGGCGATTGAGCATCAAGTAAGGATCATCTTTTGGTTGAAGGTGGAGGTCGAGAGAGATCGAATGAGAGGTAGGGGTCCAAAAAGAGCAGGGGTCGTTCCAAGTCACGGGCCTCGGACATGTTACTATTGTGACCAAGAAGACCATATAAAGAGGGATTGTCTGGTACAAAAAGAGGACGCAAAGTTGCAGAAGGAGGAGAAGGAAAAGACATCATCTGTTGAGGCAATTGCAGATGATATCGAGAGAGATATGGTTTTCTGGATGACGTCTGCAGGTGAGGAAGATTCAGATTGGATTTAGATTCTAGTTGCCCGGTTCATGTGTGTTTGGACAAGGAGCAGTTTAACACAGATCATGCATGTGATGGTAGCTCGATCTGGTTGGCAAACGGCGTGGAATGCACAGTTGCCGGAGTGGGATCGGTGCAAGTTCGCATGTTTGATGGAGTGGTACGTACACTGACAGAGGTCCGACATGTGCCAAATCTGAAGAAGAACTCAATCTCGTTGAGAGTGTTGGATTCATAAGGTTACCGATGCTTGAAGGTGGAGCTCTAAGGGGCCGTTTGGTATCGGGTTAGAGCGGGGATATCCCCGCTCTAATCCCATTCTACGTTTGGTATGGCTATATCCCCGCTCTAATCCCATTCTGCGTTTGGTATGGCTAAAATGGGCGGGGATAAGCTGGGTTAAGGGAATCAACGTTAACCCCGATTTTGAGGTTGTAAACGGGGATAAGTCATTCCAACCTTTTGTTGGAATGACTTATCCCTATTTTTCTAACCCCATTTCACCTTGTGTACCAAACGTATATGAGAATAAGACTAGACATAAATTATCCTAGAATGACTTACACTTATTATCCTCAACTTTTATCCCGATACCAAACAGCACCTAAGAGTATGTAGAAGAACACAGGTTTTACTACGGGGATAGATTGTGAATGGCGTGTATAAGCTCGTAGGAAGGGTCGACACAAGCATGGCTCGAGCGAGTGTCTCAGGCGAGTAGTACGGATTAGCGGAAGACTCGATCTACTAATGGTGGAGCGTGGAAAAAGCAGGTCCCTTTCGTTTCATATTTCGATGGTGGTCATGGTCTCTCATATCGACTAAGAGAGGTGGGACCATATCAAGGTGGGCAGCGGTATTGAGCTGTGCGAGGCACAGTTGAGGTGTTGACATCTGAGTATAGGATGCTGAGACTGATGGATAGGTTGTGGATTCGGCACTAGGTTGATCTCCAAATAGCTTGGGGATTCAAGCCAAGGTGGAGATTTGTTGGGTGTCTTGATCTACGAGGCGGAGTCGAAGTTGGACTCTGGATAGAGTCTATTTGAGACTCTGGGTAGGATTAGGAGGTAGTCCTAGTGGGTTTAGAGACTGCTGGGAATCTTCTATAAATACGGCTGTAATCCCAGGGGGTGGCAATAGGGATGGAAGACGTAGGGTGTTCCGTGGCCACCAGGGGAAAGGTGTAGTTCTTTTTCATAATGGAAAAGGGCGGTTCCTCCAAATTTTTCTCTTGTTCTTTCTCGCGGTGTGTGTCTGTTTGTGTGATCATCGTCTCGCAGGTGTCCCGATCCTAACAACGTGGAATCGAACTTTTGACACTGCCCATGAATAAATGGCCAAACGAAAAGCATGATGTTGTGTAAACATAAAGAGAGGGAATGTACAAACCATGAAATAGGTGTGTCACTGCAGGAAAAAAAAAGAAAATACTTTCAGAAGCTAACATGGCAAAGAGAATTCGGGGGGAAGGGGATCAAAACAGTCATGAATATTAATCATACTTCTTATCTTTTTTAAGGTAATCATATTTCTCATCTTGATGCAACTAATATATGCCCGTCAGTCATTAACAACATAGAGCTTTAGAAAGGGGAGCATTGCCAAAATTTCAATGTAATGTGCATGTCCTGTATGCAATTATGTGCATGTCCTGTGGTTCAGCTGACCACAATGCACACCTCAGTAAAAAGGGGTTTCTGAACCAGACTGAGGCTGAAATGTCAATGCCTTATTTGGAGGAAAAAGTTACATCAGTATGATGGGATGGAAAACATTAGGTCACAGAAATCAATACCCATGTCATCTTCTTCACTAGAAATTGATTGTTTTGGGATGGACTGATAACCATAAGGTAGTCGTGATAGTACAGACTGCGTGAGATGCTTTTCCATAGCATCAGTGCACCTGTCCATAAAACATTAATTCCAGATCAAAAACCAAACAAGGTTGTCACTAAAATTATAGACAATTTTCTGAAAAAAATGTGCCTTACCTTTTTACAAACTTATGTTCTTCCTTAGAAAGCCGATCCCACAGATCGGACTTTGAGATGTGGAACATGTATTTTTCAATCTGGGTTTCCAGAACCACAATTTTTAAGCACAAGACATTATGAAGAAGCAATAAAAAAGATAAGGTTATCTAACAAAACCTTTTGGAGTCGGATCCGAAGATATGATCTTAGAAGGAACAAAGACCTGTCCAGATCCATTTGGTATAAGGACACTATGAGATCATCTGTACCATCTTCCACAAATTCTTCCACTGTCTCTTCCTAAAAAGAGACAAATACAGAGAATCTGAAAAGATAATGAAATAAAAAGATGATGATTATGCAACCTAAGATCACAGCCAGGTAAACTCAATAATAGGGAAGTAACACCGGATAGAACAATTATATCAACTATCATCAAATAACTGTGCTCTTCCTAAACCACTGAAGAATTGGTTTCCACCAAAGGGGCTCGAAATATAAATATATTCCTCATTTACCAGGGCATCCACATGAGCTTTTACAAAAAAAAACTATGGAAGTCCAATGCAACAAATCACCCTTAGGAAAGTGAAACACTAATTTGTAAGGCAATCCATGTTAACTAACATGTGAGCATTTAAGAATATGCACCAAAACCAGCATTATCTTCACAGAAGTAAAAGCCAGAGAGCAATACCCGATAGTTTACGGGCGGCAGAGATGCTGCCAATAAAATATTTCCAGAAACTTTGTGTTCTCCAGGAAAATTAATAGGCACGGTGGAAAGAGATGACAATAAATAAAAAATAACTGAAACTACAGTAGTTCACTAGTTGTTAAGAGACACCGAGTTTGCACGATCTTGTGATTGCAATAAGATATACCACATTTTAGAGAAAAGACAATCTTTTGGTGAATCTTATTTTTATATTGGGAACCCTTTTCATCTGGGCCTGAAGCCTTCCACGTATGGCCTTTATTTTGTGTCTAACATCTTTGTCCTCCTTTTTTTTGGAAGTCGATGGTAAACATCTTTGTCCTCTTTGTTCCTTAGATTCATAATTTGCAAGACAGCCAAAAGAATGCCTAGCTAGTGACTATAATCTAAAGGATACCAGCTTATAGACAAATTTTCTTGACTCAGGTTGTAATACAAAGAAAATTTGCCGCAACTCCAAACTTGTCCAATATTACGCAATAATCAGGCAGGCGACTTGTCCAATATTATGCAATAATCAGGCAGGCGATGTGGGTTGGGGGGGACTTTTTATTCATTGTTACAAACTGTGTCTCAAGAAACTGCCTGTGTTTTCCCCCAGAAAAAAGGCATAAAATCCATTATTCAATCCGTAAAAGCAATTGCATGCATGTAATTATAAAAATAATAATAATAGATTTCCCTTGGTGACCCCATTATACTCCAAATGAATTATATAAAATGTAACGACGGATCAACCAGCTTCTGCCCCCACAAGTTGGTAGAACGGAAGTTCAGCACTGGAAGAAATATCAGATTATGAAATATCCTCCCATTGGCCAAGCTTCTGAAGAAATATTGAATTTCGACCTAGTTCAAGTAAGCATTTCGACCTAGTTCAAGTAAGCACGTTGATCAACCAGGGAGATGGGCCATGTTCGGGGTGGGTGGGGAGGTTGGGGAGGGGAGGAGAAGGGGGGGTACCAACCAGGAGCTGGATCTGCTCGCGGGCACGCTGGACCAGGCCGGCCTGGAACTGGAGTATCTCTGGCGCCGCCTTCTCGTTCCTCCAAGCCCTCTTCAGCAGCTCCACGTCCGTCGTCTCCGCTATTGACGCCTCGTCCTCCCCCCACAAGGTCTCCCTCTCTCCCCCACCGACCCTTGATCCTGATCCCGATGCGGAAGACGCCATTCTCTCTCTCTCTCTCTCTCTCTCGGTTGTGACTGGTGAGCGGGAAGGAGAGGGGTTTGGCGGGAAAAAAGGAGACGACCCCGGGATGCTTCCACGGCAATGTGGTCATATATGAGCTTACCAATGTCGTGGTTCCGATGATTCGCCGGAGATGCTTCGGAGTCTCTTGGGTTACCGTCAAGGTGTTACGGGTGGGGGGCGCGAGCACTCAAAATTATTAGTGATTTTAATCTTATATTAGATTCCATAAAATAGTTAGACCAATTTATAAGAAAAAATATTCCCTATATCAATACTTAGATTTTTGGAAAGAATAAATAATTTCTAACAAATAGTATCTAATCCAACTTTTGTCGGTCTAATATGACGTATCAATATACCATTTACCTACTGCGCATGAACGGGCGTAACCTCTTAGCCAATTAGAGTCGTGCCAGTCACTTTAATCCCACATTAAATTCCATAAGGGCCTATTTGATAAATGGATAGTGTAACTTACTCGAGAGATGACGTATTCGAGCTGTCAGCTCAAATACCCAATCCCGAGTTACTAGACAAAATAATAAAGAAAAAGCCTACTCTACCCATTTAATCCCATGACCATCAAACCCATTTTAGGATGTTACCTGCGAATAACCCCTGTGACTGTCATGTGACCGGCGAGTAAGTTACCCTATCCTAGTATCAAACAGGCCTTAAAAGAGTTGAACAAGTTTATAAGAAAAGGAATCTCCTACCTCAATGTCTAAGTTTAGGGGAGATATTGTTACGGGAGTTACCAATGACATTAGTCTCACATTAGATTCCACAAAAGAGTTTGATCAGTTTATAAGAAAAGGAATCTCTTACCTCGATGTGTAAGTTTTGGGGAAGGATAAATGATTTCTAACAAATGCATGTAAAGGGGGAGTTTTTGTTACGAGTTGCCAGTGACTTTAGGGCGCGTTTGGAACAGATTGAGGGTGGAGAGATTTTTTCAAAATCCATTAGAGAGAGAAGAATCACCTTTTGGGTAACTTTTGGAGATTTTCCAATCCTCTTTTATTTTTCTCTATCTCTCTCTAAATCTCGAAATCCGTCGTAAAGTTAAAGTTGATGGGACATTGAGACATTTGGAAAAGTTTTTGGAGGATGAGGGATTCCAATGATCGGAGAGCTCAAAATCCCACTCCTCGATCCTTTCCAAATGCGCCCTTAATCTCACGTTGGATTCCACAAAAGAGTTGGACAGGTTTATAAAAAAAGGAATCCCCTACCTCGATATCTACATTTTGGAGAAGTATAAATGATTCCTAACAAATGTGTCGGCCTTGTAAAGGGGCCTACTAGAGTTGTCAGTGACTTTGGTCTCACGTTAGATTCCACAAAAAAATTAGACCGGCTTATAAGAAAATGAATCTCCTACTTTAATGTCTAGGTTTTAGGGAATGATAAATGATTCATAACGAATGCAAGATCGGCACTGTTGCCAATGACTTTAGTCCCACATTGGATTCCACAAAAAAGTTGGATCGGTTTATAAGATGGCAACTCTAGTTGGCTGAGATACTCACACTCCCTCTAGGGTCGGCCAAGGTTTGCCTTGCTGCTCTAGTACGGCCTATGCTAGATTGTGCCAGGTCGCGGCCGGTATACCAGCACGTGGCACGCACGCAGTACGTCACACCGGGTTGACTTAAAATATAATTTTTTTCATTTGAGGTACTTCAAAAAGAAAGGCACGGGGTGTTGACTTTTAAATGTGGGGTTTGCGAAAATAATTCTATTATACTCATAATTGTGTAAATAATATTTTAATATTCATATTAATCATGAAAATTTTGCTACATAAGTATAGCTATAAAAAATACTCCTGCAATTAATTCTCATCTAAAAATAGTTGATGACACGTAATAGATGGCTGATTATTTTGAACTTATGTTTACATAGTACAATTATTTTTATACATATATTTAAATAAAAATATATTATTTTTATAATAACAAATTAAGGGGGATACTTTTATACACATTTTTACACAAGGATATTATTATATTATAATCAATATATATGAAGGATACCACTTTGTCGTTACATATATATGTAAGAAGATTTTTTATAATTTTCTGTTTCTAAAGTATAAACACCGTAAGAATAATTCATACCTATACATATGTGCGAATATAAAAATGGTTACGAGCATTTAAACGAACGTGAGAAAAAACTACTGAAGTAATTGATAAATAAACAGGAATTTTAAAGAGAACTGTAAAGTGGGAGCACGAGTGCATGACAAAGGTCATACATTGGCATCTCTCTCTTACCAGTGTATCGGAGAAATTATTTATTGAGAATTTTTTCCTTCGTAGACTAAAAAACATTTTGAGGTAATTTTTTTATCAAGTTGTTAAAAAGTCAAAATAATTATGGATTGATATTAAATCTAAAATGCTGTTAAGAAAAGGGGAGAGAGATGTACACATAACAAAAAAATGTTGATTTTTCTCCGCTAAAGAATCTCTTGAGTTTAGATGTACTGGGATTTCTCCACCCAACCATTTTTTATAAATAGTTAATCATTTGAAGAAAAATCAAAGAAAATCTTTTCACACTAGTTCTCAAAAGCTCCTGACCAACCTTGTGTACGGGGGAGCATGCGCGTGCATCGATCTATAGTAATTTAAAAGACAAGACTATTTGATGTATAATTCACACTTTTACACTCTTGAATTGATACACGTTGAGATTGGCGACCTGTTCCCCCAACTCCAGTTCTTGAATTTTGACCCTCCCCAGCTTTTTCGTTCTCGCTCTCCTGGATACTCTCATACCCCTCGCTGTTCCGTTAATCAAATTCAGTTGATAGGACTGGATGTTTAGTCAATAAAGATCAAGACAAGAATATTTAAATAACCTGCCAAGGTTTGGATTGACGAAATTGATAGAACACACCCTACTAGCAGGTCGACACACCTGAAGAAGGTCAGCTGACATAGAAAGAATAGGTCGATTGATTTGAGGATAGGTCGATTGACTTTCTGATAAATTAGTTGACTCGATTGGGAATAAGTCGACAAATATGTGAAAATCATTCGACCGAACTGAGAAGTCTATCGACCGAACCTGAAAATAGGTCGACCGAATTAGAATTCGGTTGACTGACTTCTGAAAAACCACTCGACCTAACTGAGATTTGGTCGACTGAACCTGAAAATGGACGCAGTTTGATGGAGACTGCGGCTCAATAGAAACGGTCAACTGGCAGGCCGCGACCATGGAAATAAGCTCGGAATGGGCAAAAATCAAGGAAAATAGCCTCCAAAACTTAATAGACTGAGAAATGGTCAAAATGGGCTTGAAATATGATCAAGGAAGACTCCAAAACAACGGGTAATTCGGGACATCATGAAAGATGAATAAGAGAAAGAACTCGACTTGTAAGCTAAAAATGGGTGTCAACAGCATAACGCGGAATTAGACGGGAATACCCTCTGCAGGGATAGACAATAACACAGACTTGACCCACCGCGGATATACGAAAATATGTAAAGGTAAAATCCCATGCCCACTAGTTAATTTGATTTGTATGGGAAAGACCATCTGCCGACATATGAATGCTAGGCGAGTACACAAAGCCACACTGGCGTACCTTTCGCGAACACACAGAAGTTATACTAACACCCGAAAACATTGGAACATGCTTTCCACGGAACCACGTAAACTACTGACACTCAGAAGCATAGAAATGGCATAAAGGGGCAGAACATAGTTTATAGGCACAAAGGGGTTGGGCGGCTAACCTGCTGGCTGCCCAGAGGGCTGGGCGGCTAGACCACTGGCCGCCCACCCCAGGGCCACTCCGAGGTTGGGCGGCCACTAGTCTGGCTGCCTAGAGGGTTGGGCAGCCACCAGTCTGGCCGCCCACCCCAGTGGGATTCTGTGGACACCGAAAATTGCACATCCAAAATGTCATGCTCAGCCCAGCATCAACAACGGCGCCGAGTGAAGAAACCCCCGGGGAAATCAAGCACAAAAGGCTCCACAGCCCGTGGGCCTCGAAGAAAATCAAATGGGCCACAACTCATGCTCACAATGGGCTCAAAATCGCCCATTTAGCCCTTCAGCGGCACGCCCAGTTGAGGCCTCAGCGGCACGCCCTGGCAGAACCCTCCAGCGGCACGCTCCCTTCAGCGGCACACCCTGCCGCGGCCCTCGCCGGCACACCCCTATGGGGGTTCACCGGCACACCCCCAAGGGGGTTCACCGGCACACCCCCATGGGGGGGTCTTCACCGGCACACCCCCATGGGGGGGGGGTCTTCACCGGCACACCCCCATAGGGGGGGTCTTCAGCGGCACACCCCCATGGGGGGGGTCTTCAGCGGCACACCCCCTTTGGGGTTCAACAGCACGCCCCCTGGGGGGTCTTCAGCGACACACCCTGTAGGGTCCCCAGCGGCACGCCCTTCAGGCCGTTCAACGGTACGCCCATCCGGGGCTCCAGCGGTACGCCCTTTTGGCACTACAGCGGCACGCTTGTTCAGCCCTTCAACGGCACAGCGGTGAAGCTCTTTCAACGGGCGACGTGAGGCCCATGCCCTACACATCCTTGGCGCGCAGTGGAGCCGTCTGAGGTGGCAGCTGGTCGTTGGGCCACGTAGCCTACCCCACTGACAGTCAGTACAGGGGCAGGTCAAACCCATCATCACAGCCGGCTTCCCGCCTTCGACGGTCGTGCTCGAAGTCGTCGGTGGCTGGGAGTATAAAAGCCTCCTGTTAAAACGAAAAGAAAGGAGGAGGACGGGAGAGACGAACAGAGAAAGGAGAAGAGGTTCCAACAATAGAGGGCACACACAGGAGAAAGAGGAGAAGAAAGAAGAGAAGAAGAGGCCCTCCCGGCCTGTGCTCCGTCCGACGGCCACCGGGAAGAAACAAGAGTAAGAGAGAGAGAGCTTGTTGTATTGGGGGAAAGGGTTGGGGATAGTGGCCAATGTCTTAGGCCCGGATGTTTTCGTCTCTCTTGTATCCCATTCCTCCTGGGGGTTCTTTGTCCTTCTCCCTTTTGTCCATGGCCCCATCTGGGGGTTTGCTTTTGTAATATATATGTAGGGCCACGCCCTCTTGATTCTCATGAATGAAAACCACCCTCTCCGGGTTCCTCTTCGATCTTCGATGTTTTATGCTAGGCTTTGCGGGCTTTTCGACGGACGATCCGTTACTCCCTCTGTCTCTTCATTCCTCCGGCGTCTTTAGGGTCCTCCACGTCGATGTAGGTTTCCCCCTTTTGTTAGCCTTGGCTCCGTGAACTCCTCACTCCCTTCCATGGCCATCTACCGTGTTCCCGGGCTTGAGGAGAAGGGGAGCTACCCTTCTTTCTTCCCAACCGCTCAGTTACTAATAGGCCACCCCCGGCCTTGAAATCCCCTGTCTTTCTTCCTCTTTCCCTGAACAGCCACCAAATTCCCCCCCAGTTGCTTGCAACCCTTTTAAGCCTCCCAGCGGTGCACCTTTCCGGCCCTTGGCCGGCACACCCAGATCAGCCTCCAGCGGCACACACCCAGATATGCCTTCAGCGACACACCCAGATCAGCCTTCAGCGGCACACACCCAATAGCCCTCAGCGGTACACCCCTATTTGCCCCCAGTGGCACACTCCTTTCTGCCCTCAGCGGCACACCCACACTCTGTTACCCCTTGGCCGGCACACTCCAATTGGCCCTTGGCCGTTACACTCACCTCACCTTATGGCCTTTAGCGGCACACCCTTCAGCCTCTCAGTAGCCCACTCCTTGGCCTCGCCTCCGAGCCCCTTCCTTCACGTTTTCCGAGGTTCTATAAAGGTGTTGCTCCCCCGGGGGCCCACCTCCAGTTGTCGGGTTCCGCCACTCCATGTGGGCGCGCTCCCTTTATCTCCCTTACGCCCCGGGTTAAGAGGAGATGCTGCCGAATTTTTGTGAGATATTAATAAACAATTAAAAGAGGCAAAAGGAGGCAACAAACGAGCAGAATAACTAATGAAACCTTCCAACTCATCAAATTACTGCCGGCACCCCAACGAGAATTGAACTAAGCTAATTAACCACCTGGCCGCCCGAAAACCCGACCCGCAAGAAAAGAGACCGAACCGAACCAAGAGAACAAACACGGGAGGAATTTTATATGAAACTACACAAGGGTTAAGACAAGAAGAAAAGAAAAGCCTCAAAGCAGGTAATGCCGCTGCCGGCATCACAACGAAAACCGAACCGGACTAATTAACCACCCGGCAGCCCGAGTGTCCTACCCACAAGAAAAGAGGTCGAACCAAACGAAACGAAACAAGGGGGAAGTTTGTATAAAACTCCCTACAAATCGACACAAGAAGAAAAGAAAAGCCTTAAAGCAGGTAATCAAAACTGAGTTAACCTCCATCACTCCCTGCCCAACCCCCAGCGGCACACACACGCCCAGCCTTCAGCGGTACCCTCTCTTGAGCCTTCAGCGGTACGCCCCTACAGCCCTCAGCGGTACGCCCCTGCAGCCCTCAGCGGTACGCCCTTTGCAGCCTTCAGCGGTACACTCTCTACAGCCCTCAGCGGTACGCCCCCTGTAGCCCTCAGCGGTACACTCCCGTTTTCCCCTTCGCCGGCACACTACATACATACACATATACAACTTGACAAGGGCATTAATAATAGCAAATAAATTAATAAAAATTACGCTAATTAAAGGACTCCGAATGCGTAATATTAATCACAATAAAAGAGGTGGGAGGGGTAATAAAAAAAATAATAAATAACAAACAAATGATAATGATAAGAATAATCATGAACGAAAAGAAGAAAAATCATCCCGGACAAAGGCACGAATAAACAGTAAATATTAAATCAGAAATGAGAATGTATATAGCTAGGAAAACCCCAGATAAAAGACATCAAAGCCCGCGCTGCAGCCCCCATCTCTCCCCGTGACCCGGGGTGAAAAGGACAACAACGTCGCCCTTTCGGGTCGAGCCCGAGTCTCGGGAATTACCCCGATATGGCCAGGTTTTGATCTAACCTCGGGCCGACAGCTTAATCGGACCGGATTTGTTTCTCGTTCCGGATACCTTCCGAATCATCATTAAAATTGCCGTACGCTCGGCAGACATTTGAAGGGAGCTACCACGGTTTTCTCGCCGCGCCCCTGTTACGGGCCCGTGTCCGACTATGAAAAGGTCCCCGAGTGGCCTATGCGGCCGGCAATTTATGGCTTTAATAAAACCCTCAGTGCGATCTACCTATATCTCTCTCGCATGATTAATATCATCCTTTTTCGGCCGTAGGGCCCCTAATTTCGGCAATTAATCAAGGGTATTCCCTCGTATGAGGGATGTAAATGACGTCGTGACCTTCATGGCGCGACGGGATTCGGTCCCGACACGAACCACACAATCGTCTGACGAAGTCAGATCGAGCGCACCATGGGCTCTCCGGAGCCCGAATAAATTGTCACTCCGGTGACTGGCACGCCCACGCACTTAATAATCCAACAAACGAACAAAATAACTGTTAAACGAAAAGTGCGTCCACAACTCTGGCACGCCCGGTGGGACTCATCCACCCTTCATCTCTTTGCCGAAATTAGGGGCCCCACAGCCCCCTTCTTGTAATACTAACTGCGTTATCTTTTTAAATGCAGAAAAAAGTGAAGAGCGAGGCATCATGGAGCCGACAATGGGTGTCATCTGCAGCCCTGAGGTTGTGGAGAATCACGTGCGAGGTGGCTACCTGGCGGTACCCCTCACTTTCGGGAGCTTCCCTCCCGCCGTGGGTTTCCCCAACTTCCTGGGGGTAGCCTTCGTCCAGATCCTCGACGTGGAAACGCCCGAGGAGCCTCAAACCAACGCTCCCGCTCCGGGAGCCGTCGAAGCTGCCGCCGGCCGAGCTGTGGCCGAAGACAACAATAGCGTCCACACAACGACGCTCAGCTGCAACGTGCACCACGTGCACCAAACTACCGGCCCGTTCCACCAAGGGTCGACATCCCACCGGAGAAGGCTCCGGAGAAGCAACATCAGCGCCGGATCAGGGCGTCGCGCCTCCAACTCCGGGAAGTCCATGACGGTTGGGGCCCTCCGAGTCCGCCTGGACGGGCAGAGGTCCCAGGTGACACCGGACCGCATCATCCCAACCGTTCCAGTCCGCAACTCCTTTGAAGGACTGGCTAAGCTGAAGGAGAAGACGAGGCCCATAGCCCCGGTCGTAGCACCAAAGAGGACGCCGGGTCACAGGCCGGCTAAACTGAAGCAAGTCTGGGTGCCTAAGGAGACCCAGCCCAACGCACCCGCCCAGGCAGGGCCCAGCATCTCCCGCCCCAGGAGGGCCCGACGCCATGACAGGGCTGAGGTAGTGACCCCCACTCTCCGACCGGCACCTGTCATCCTGGTGCCGTCCGAGGATGCTCACCGCCGTCGCCGGGGGCGCCGACACAACGCCGCCCGCCCGGCACTCAGGGCCTACTCTCCTTCCGCTGCTGTCGTCGACTCGCAACCACAGGCCGCTCTCCCTGACCAGGAGTGGGAAGGGATCGAGCAGGCCATGAGAAACTACCTCCGAGGCCCGGGTAGCACCCCCGCTGGCCGCCGGAGACTACTGGGGGCAATGACCTCCGCCTTCCAGGAAGAAAGGGGGGAACCTGCACCTAGTATGGAGTCGAGGACCCGCCCGGAAGAGCCGCGCCAGTCCCCTGTACGGGAGGAGGCGCCGTCCCGACGGTCGGTCTTCGACAGGCTAACATTCCCAGGAGGACCGTCCCGGAGGGCGTCAAGAAGAAACAAGAATAGGAAATGGCTGACATTCACCTGCAACATGGCAGGAGTCCATGGTCGGTATGGGGCCTTACCCGCCGACCCGGAAGAATTGGCCAGAATAGCTGCCAGGCCGGGACCCCTTACCAGAAGAAGGAGAGCGGCAGGCGGCGCGACACCTGGGGAGCCCCTCACGGCCCTCACGGCCAGTGTAGTCACCACCGGCGACACGAGTGGCGGACCCTCGACATCATCCGAGGACGCCCCGGCCGAAGAGACGGGGGGCATACCCAGCCTCCCCACAGCTGACCCAGCAATGCTGCTCATGATGCAACGATTCCAGCAGGAAATCGAATCACTTAAAAAGCAATTGAATGAGCGAAACACACCACCCCCAATGTCCTGGCAGACCGAGGTCACACCCGAGGTACCCAGGGACAGGGGGCAGTCTCCCGAGGCAGCTCTCCCAGCAACCCTCAATCCTCTCGGGGGCGCGCCCCCGCAGCAAGCACATTGCGCAGCAGTCACCCCGCCACAGGCTCTGCTTTCACAAGGGTCCCCCATGGCCCCCCGAGCGACCGTGGTAGCCACCCCGAGCGCGCAGCCCGCTCATTTCTACCCGAGCCCAGTCGACCCGGCGGCAGTCAGCCGGTTAATGCTCGAGCAGATGATAGATATGAAATTGGCCGAGAGGGGCGATGGGGGTCAGACGCCTTTCGACGTCTACCGGGTACCCTACCCGGTTCATTACGCTGCCAAGAAGCTGCCGGCTGGCGTCACCAAGCCGCCGAAATTTGAGAAGTTCAACGGGCAAGGATCTCCCAGAGAGCATATTGCCTATTATGTGAACGTCATGGGAGACTTGGCTGCTGATGAAGCCTACCTCCTGAAGTTCTTCGGCTCAACACTCACCGGGCTTGCCTTTGAATGGTACTCCGGCTTGCCGCCCGGGTCCGTGGCCGATTGGCCCGACATGCAGAAGAAGTTCAAAGAAAGATTCTACGTGGCCGAGAGAGAAGTTACCATGGCTGAACTCTACGCCACGAGGCAGAAGAATGATGAGTCGGCTCTCGACTACATTAAGAGGTGGAGGAACCTCAGCATGAGGTGCAAACGCCCCCCGCATCAGGAGGACGCAGTGCAGATCTGCAAGCAAAACTTAAAGAAAGAAGTCCTAGAAAGAATGATCGGCACTGAGGTCAAGACATTTGACCGTCTGAATAATGTGGTAGCAGAGATCGAGGCATTCTTGGCCCGATACTCCTCCACCCCGGCTATGTCAAGCCAGAGGGCCAGACAGGCGGAGAAGAAGCCGGCTCCCCCGGAGGTGCATGCACTAGACTTCCAGGCTTTCGAAAAGCAGAAGGAGAAAGCCAAGGGAGCAGCTAACCCTCCGCCACCCAGAACCACAGAACGGCGAGAAGGCCCCTCACTAAGAGAGAAGATGAGAAATAAGTTGTATTCCTTCTCCCGGGACAAGTCCAAGCTCCTGTTTGAGTGGGCAACCAGCTACAATAAGATCACATTGCCAGAGCCGAAAAGGCCTGGCGACTCAAAGAAGAAAGATGACCCGCGCTTCTGTCTGTACCACCGGGTGCTCGGGCATACTATTGAAGATTGCTACGTCTTCAAGGATGTTATTGAGTCCTTAATCAGAGACGGGGAGCTGGACATGGGGGAGCATAAAGTAGACCCCCCGCAGCCACACGAGCTGCCCAGTATAGCCTCCTCCGTCAGTATGATCTCGCTATATCAGGAGCTGCCAGAAGAATGGGCGAAGGCCTGTGCCCGTGCCACTTATGAAACCTTTATCATGGCCCCAGCTCAAGACCAAGAAGGGTGGCAGACTGCACCCGGAAAAACCAGAAAGGCGCGCGCCTCTCGACCCACCCCAGGAATTCACTCGAGGGTAGCAACGCCCCTGCCTGCACCGCCCCCGATAAACCCTGTTTGCCACGACACGGCCCCCCGGCTGGTCATGAGGCGGCCCACTCACAACAGGAAGAGCTCTGCCCCGCTGCGGATGCACAAGAAGACTAGCCCGGCGGTTGAAAGACTCCAGGCTATTATTGATGGGCTCGAAGATTATGAACAGCCCGAAATCCAGCCTGTGGAGCTGAAGGAGTATGTCCCCTGGACGGAGTTCGAATCACTCGAGCTGGCTCCGGGAACAGAAGCTGATGCAGACAAAGAGCCTCCCCTGTGGGGTGAACCTCCTCAAGAGCAGCCACCCGCTGCAGCAGGCAAGAAGAAGAAGAAGAGAAGACCCAGGGGCAAGAAGAAGAAGGAGGTTGTCTTCGCCTGCAATACCCTCGCGGCGCTGTTCGACACCGCTCTCTCCCTGGAAGAGAAAGAAGGAGAGCCACCCCATGAGCCGGCAGAGGTGAATCAAGCTGAGGCGTCCACCTCCCAACACGCCACCAGGTCCGGAAGGAAATGGGGGCGCTCTCCTCAGGGCAGCCTCAACATCATGCTCAGGGGGGAACAACCATACCAGATTCCCGAGCCCGAGGTCCGAGGCACCGAGATCCCTCCTCCATCAGGCCTCTACCCCGGAGGCACCAAGAGTCAAGGCGCCCCGTCGTTCGCCGAGTTCCTGTCAGCTCGAGCAGGAAGGCGGGCGCACCCCCAGGGGCCCGCTGCGACCAGTAAAGCAAGCATTCCCCAAGCTCTGCCAGCTGCAACTCCTGCCCAGCCAGAGGAAGGAGTCAGCGGCACCCCAAACCTCGCCGAATTCATGCGAACAGCGGAGGAGGCCCAACAGGCCCCGCCTGCTCAACGGGCTACAACAGATCCCGCAAAGGAGGCGTCCCCTGATCCGGCACCCCAATTCCAGGATGAAGGCAGGCGCAGCAAGCCCGAAGAGATGAAACTGCTCAAGGTACGGGCGGCCGAGCGGATAGTCAGACATCTCAAGAAAATCCCGACCCGGTTCACGGTGTGGGAAATGCTGTCCTTGAATGAAGAAACACGGCAAGCCATCATCACCGCACTCCAGACGCCAGCACACCTTGAAGCCTGTTTGGCAGAAATACCACCTGAAGTAGCAGTGGCTTTCACAGAAGATGACATGCTCCTACCGACTTGCAGCCATAACAGGCCCCTCTACATGAAAGGGCAGCTGAACGGCCAGCCTATCAACAGGGTCTTGATCGACCCAGGGGCAGCGGTGAATATACTCCCGTACCGGGTATACCAGAAGCACTACTTTGACGTACATCTGGTCGAAGTTAAAAATGTCAAGATTGCCGGCTTTAACCAGAAATGTGAAGTTCCTATGGGGGTCGCAGAGTTCAACTTGACCTTTGATGACTTCACCACCAAGGTCCAGTTCCACGTCATCAACTCCAGCACTTCCTACAAGGCGTTGCTTGGCCGGCCTTGGCTACACCAGAACAGAGTGGTGCCCTCCACCCTGCATCAATGCATCAAGTACCCCTGTGAGGGAAAGGAAGTCAGAATCTTCGCCGACCTCCACCCGTTCGAGGTGTTCGAGTGTCACTTGTCAGATGCTAATCTGTACTTGGAGAAGGCGAAGCAAGCTCCTCAAGTCATCCAAGACAAGGGCAAGAAGAAAATGGAATCAGGGGGCTGGTTTCCTCCGCCGCCCCCAGGCTATGTAGCTCCCCCGCATGTACCATTTATTGCACAAGAAGAAGGGGTATTCAGGGCAGCCCCTCTCGCCATCTACCCCACACCGGGGGCACCCTGCCTCGAAGACCTGCTAGAAGATGTCAGGGTCCCGCCAGGGATCGTCAAGCCGATAGCAGAGATAGAATCCCAAGCAGCTGAACGACTGAAAACCTTCGAGGTGCCTAACTCTGAGGGGCCGCCCACTATTTTCTATGTGGCCGGGGAAAAGCCGGTCAGGGAAGACGATGATTGCCGGTTCCCTGACGAGTTGCATGACCCACACGTCCCCATCACGGGACTTCCCCACATGACTGACCGGGCAGCCAGAATGGTCAGAAAGCAGAAGATTCCTCCCTACCAGCCCTCCAGCCGGAAGGAAATGTTTGAAAGAATGTGGAACCCACCAAACCTGGATCGACGGTTGCTGAAAATCACCAAGCACCCCGGTCTGGGCTTTTCACTAGAAGATTACTACGAGACTGATGTCATATCGGTCTCAGCATGGCCCGGCGACGACCCCGCAGAAGCTGCAGATTCGCTGGAAACCCACCGAGACACATGTCCCGGGGCCTCGGCCGAAGAGGCACAAGACGAAGAAGTATTCCTGTGGAAGCCTCCCAGCCGCCGCTATATGGAGAAGACCCCCTCCTTTTCCGAAGTGTCGACCTCGAGAGGGCACGCCAGCGAGGCGCCTCCACCCCGGCCGGCCGGCGAAGCAAGGAGCAGTAGCATGGGCCATGCCCCGAGTTCCCCTCGATACGACCCCGTCATGTACGCCTTGTACCATAGGCAGCAACGGGAGATCGAGATGCTAAAAGCACGACTGGCCGAGTTAACCTCGCTAGTCGCCGACCTGATCCAAGGATCTCTTCCCCCATGGGGTGGCCGGATGCCTCGGCCCCGAGGCACCAGTCCCAACACCCCCGCCTTGACAAGGCGGGAAATGAGAGACATGGCAAGCCCGCTGATCGAGCGGCCAACCAGGCAAGGGCTGACACTCCAAGAGAAGCTGCAGAAGCCTTATTCCTTTCCGAGAGAGAAGACCCGGGGCATCTTCGACTGGGCTTGCCATTACGGCAAGGTCTCCCTTCCACGGTCCAAGAGGCCGCAGGACACCCGAAGAAGCGGGAATCCACTGTTTTGCCCTTACCACCAAATACTGGGCCACGCCATTGAAGACTGCTATGTCTTCAAAGACCTTGCTCAAAGCCTCATCGACAGGGATGAGCTTAGAATGGGGGACTACGTGGTAGCCCCGCCACGCCCCCATGTGGCAGACAGCCCCAGGGCAGGAGCCTACACTGTGTCCATCCGATGCCGGGCGCCCGAAGATGCGGCTACCCCAGCCTCTGCAGGAGCGGTCTATGACGAATACACAGAAGAGCCCGAGATGCACTTATGCCCTCCTGAACCTGCGGACCTTACGTACCCGGCGGCTACGACCCTAGGGGACTGCGAGGCAAATGCAACCTCTATGCCCGGTCATGATGAACAAGGAGAGGGAGATGACGTCCTCGAGCCCGAAGACAATGAAGACCAAGACTTCGTGGATTTGTCGCCAGCCCCGTCGGAAATTGAAAATGGCGGCCAGGCCACAGTCGACGAATTGGTTGAAATCAACCTCGGCACAGAAGACAATCCCAGGCCGACTTTTCTGAGTGCTCTCATGCCTCTACAGGAAAGAGAACAATACACAAAGTTGCTGCAAGAATTCCAGGATTGCTTTGCCTGGAACTATGAAGAAATGCCCGGACTGAGCCCCGAGGTGACTCAACACATCCTGTCTATTGATCCCAAAATGGAACCAGTGAAGCAACCTCCCCGGCGCATGAGGCCGGAGTTAACCAGCCAGATCTGCAAAGAGGTCGACAAGCTCATAAACGTCGGCTTCGTGGCAGAAAATCAATACACCACATGGCTGGCCAATATTGTACCGGTGAAAAAGAAGAATGGACAGATCAGGATTTGCGTGGACTTCCGCGACCTGAATAGAGCCTGCCCGAAAGATGACTTCCCGGTGCCTATCACCGAAGTGATGATTGATGCAACCACCGGCCACGAGGCCCTGTCCTTTATGGATGGGTCGTCCGGCTATAACCAAATCTGGATAGCCGACCACGACCGGGTCCATACGGCTTTCCGGTCACCCAAAGGGGTATTTCACTACAAGAGGATGCCCTTCGGCCTCAAGAATGCCGGTGCCACATATCAGCGGGCGATGACCAAGATCTTCGACGAGCTGCTATACGGCAAGGTCGAGTGCTACATCGATGATCTGGTCGTCAAGACGAAGAAAAGAGACGAGCACCTGAGCGACCTCAGGGCCGTCTTCCAAAGGCTCCGGCAGTACGGGCTGAAAATGAATCCCATGAAGTGCGCCTTTGGCGTGTCCAGCGGGAAGTTCCTCGGCTTCATCGTCCGACACAGAGGGATCGAGATCGACCCCTTTAAGATAAAAGCTATCCAGGAGCTGCCCCCTCCGAAGAATCTGGGAGAGCTGAGATCCCTACAGGGGCGTTTAGCTTACATCCGCAGGTTCATCTCCAACCTGTCAGGGCGTTGCCAACCCTTCCACAGACTGATGATGAAGAATGCACCCTTCAGCTGGGGCCACGAATGCCAGCACGCGTTCGACCAGCTAAAGGAGTACCTGAAGACCCCACCCGTCCTGGGGGCACCTGTCAAAGGTAGACCGCTTATTCTCTACATAGCGGCCACCGAGTACTCACTGGGGGCAATGCTCGCCCAGAACAATGATGAGGGAAAAGAACAAGCTCTTTACTATCTCAGTCGAAGGTTGGTGGGCGCAGAGGCTAAGTACACCCCGATTGAGAAAATCTGCCTTGCCTTGGTCTTCGCGGTCAAGAAGATGAGGCACTATATGTTGTCCCATGAAGTCAGCCTGATATCCAGGGCCGACCCCATCAAGCACATTCTCCTCCAGCCAGTCCCGAAGGGGCGCCTTGGCAAGTGGGCCGTGCTGCTCATGGAATTTGACATCACTTACGTGCCACAGAAGGCCGTTAAGGGGCAAGCCGTCGCGGACTTCTTCGCAGCACACCCTGTGCCCGAAGACTCTCCGTTGGCCACAGAGCTACCCGAAGACGAAACACTAGAGGTGGATCAAGTGCAACAAGCCGTCTGGCAGTTATACTTCGACGGGGCCTCGAGAACAGAAGCGACCCCGTCTGGGCATGGCAAGGTGCGTGCCGGAGCTGGCATCGTCCTCAAATCGCCAGATGGAGAAGTGATGCACACCTCCTGCTGCATTAGCAAACCCTGCACCAATAATGAAGCAGAATATGAAGCTCTAATCATCGGTCTCCAGGTCGCCCTTCAAATGGAGATCAAAATGCTCCAGGTGTTCGGCGACTCGCTGTTGGTCGTCAAGCAAGTCCAGGGGCAATTTGATGTCCGAAAACCTGAGCTGCTCCCGTATCACACTAAAGCAAAAGGGCTCATGGAGCGGTTCTACCTCCTCGAGATAGGCCATGTCGCCAGAGGGGAGAACGCACAAGCCGACGCATTGGCAAAATTGGCAAGCTCACTGGCAGTGCCTCCAGATGGATCTCTCCATATCCAAGTAATAAACCAACGCCAGGTACCCAGCATGATGGCAGAGGAGTCAGAAGAAGAAGACCTAGAGGTCACTACAGTGGAAGCCGTCAGCCTGCCCGACTGGAGAGCCCCCTTGGTGCAGTGGTTCAAACACCAGCGATTGCCTGAC
Source organism: Amorphophallus konjac (assembly GCA_022559845.1). NCBI lineage: Eukaryota > Viridiplantae > Streptophyta > Magnoliopsida > Alismatales > Araceae > Amorphophallus > Amorphophallus konjac. Next base: position 738,592 of record CM040118.1, on the reverse strand, counting down.
CGAAGAGAAGAAAAGATCAAGCTAGTCAGAACCAAGGATTCTTACGAGCTCCGAAGCGGAATATTATTCCGAATTGTGGCAGACGCCAGAAGGAAGCTGCTCCTCCGATGTTTGTCCACCGAAGAAGCTTGGAGGGTTATGAAGGAGGTCCACGCCGGCATAGCTGGCGCGCACCAGGCGGGACCGAAAATGAAAATTGAAATCAAGAAACTTGGCTATTATTGGCCTGCAATGTTCAACGACTGTTGCGAGTATGCTAAGTCGTGTCAGAGATGCCAAGAGCATGCCACTATACCCAGGAGACCTCCGGCACCATTACACCCAACAGCGCCCAGTTGGCCGTTCGCCCAATGGGGGACGGACGTCGTGGGCCCCTTACCCGCATCTTCCACAGGCGGCAAATACATTCTGGCGGCTACCGACTACTTCTCCCGCTGGGCCGAGGCCATTGCCTTACGAGAGGTCACCGGAGAAGTCGTGGCCAGGTTTGTCCTCCGCAATATTATATTCCGGTTCGGCGTGCCCGACCGGATTGTGTCGGACAACGGCAGCCACTTCCGCAACCAGAAAGTTTACCGGCTAGCAGAAAAATACAAAATTGACTGGAGGACATCGACTCCTTACAATCCACAAGCCAATGGGCTGGCCGAAGCTTTCAATAAGACACTTTGCACTCTCCTGGCCAAGACTGTTAGCTCTAACAAAAGGGACTGGGAAGAAAGAATGTATGAAGCGCTTTGGGCGTACCGAACCGTATACAAGACCCCAACGGGCTGCTCGCCCTTCTCTCTTGTATATGGCTCGGAAGCAATCATCCCCGTCGAACTGGAGATACCGTCCCTCAGGGTCGCCATTCAGCATGGGCTTGTCCCCGAAGGGCAGACCAACACCGAGCGAAGGCTCGATGAACTCTCCAGTCTGGAAGGAAAGCGGCTTCAAGCCCAACAGAATATCCAGGTCTATCAGGCCCGGATTGCACGCGCCTTTGACAAGCTCGTCAAGGAACGCGAATTCAAGAAGGGTGACCTTGTCATGGTCAAGAGAAGAGATCTCATGGCGGCCAACCCCAAAGGTAAGCTAAACGAGAACTGGCTCGGACCCTACGTAGTCCAGAAAGTCTACGAAGGCGGAGCCTATGTAATTGTCAACCACCGCGGGGAGGTTCAATTCCCGCCTCTTAATGGAAGGCACTTAAGGCTGTACCACGCCCCAGCGCCCCCATTCAGGTAATAATATTACTCTTCGCCCCATTTTGGGGCGGATTTGCGTGATTAATGTCCGAATGATTTGGCCACCAGCCGGGTTCCCGAAAAAGGGAAGAAAGGAATAGAAAGAGAAAGAAAGAAGAAGCAAAAAAGAGAAAGACAAAAAGAAGAAGCAAAAAAAAATGGAAAGAGGAAGAGAGAAGAAGCAAAAAAAAAAGAAGAAAAAAATGGAAAGAGAAAGAAGGAAGAAGCAAAAAAAAAAGAGAAGAAAAAAAAAAGAAGAAAAAAAAAGAGAGAGAAAAAAAAAGAGAAAAAAAAGAGAAGCCAGAAAGGGGGAACGCCCCCCATTTCCAGTCACCGCCCCGCATCAGCGGGGGTACCAAAATTGATTTAAAAAGAAAGAAACAAACTCTTCTCTCCGTCCTTCCCGGGCGGTGAGTACCCCTTTGGCTCGGACCTCACGTCCGGGTCATTGACTAAACAAACTCTTCTCTCCGTCCTTCCCGGGCGGCGAGTACCCCTTTGGCTCGGACCTCACGTCCGGGTCATTAACTAAACAAACTCCTCTCTCCGTCCTTCCCGGGCGGTGAGTACCCCTTTGGCTCGGACCTCACGTCCGGGTCATTGACTAAACAAACTCTTCTCTCCGTCCTTCCCGGGCGGTGAGTACCCCTTTGGCTCGGACCTCACGTCCGGATCATTGACTAGACGAACTCTTCTCTCCATCCTTCCCGGGCGGTGAGTACCCCTTTGGCTCGGACCTCACGTCCGGGTCATTGACTAGACAAACTCTTCTCTCCGTCCTCCCCGGGCGGAGAGTACCCCTTTGGCTCGGACCTCACGTCCGGATCATTGACTAGACGAACTCTTCTCTCCATCCTCCCCGGGGGGCGAGCACCCCTTTGATCAGACCTCCCGTCTAAGTCACTGACTAAACGGACCTTTCTATCCGCCACCTCTGAACGGCAAAAGGGGTCTCTGGCCAAGTACCCCTCACTCGAGACCAGCACGCGCTTCCAATATTGCGGCAAAACCAGGGAGTTGCCCGTTCGGTATGGTGGAGTGGTCCCCTCGTCCTCCCCCTGGGAAGGCGAGCACTCTCCTGTACCCTGACATGGGTCCCTGCCTGGTCCTTCCAAAGTGAATCCCCGCAAAGACTCATACCCTGCCAATGGGCCCCTACACGAAAAGGGGGGAAAGATACAAGAGCGAGGGAAGAGGAAGGAGAAAACAATATGCACGGAAGAGGAAGAGGGGTGGGAAAGCTCCCTCCGGGATAAATGCATACACCAGGAACGCGTGAAGTCATAAATGCTTTGCTCTATTCAAAAGAGGATCAAACTACATGTGCTGCGGGGCATACCCCTGTGTTACATTCAAAAAAAAGAAAGAGAAATTAAGGGATGTAACGCTCAGTCGATGTCCCTGAAGATGTCCTCGAGGGGGAGGATCCCGACGCAAGGGAAGTTCGTCATATCGCGCAGTCGGCCCCTCAATCCCTCAAGACGGGCGAGCTCCGCTTCGACGGACGCCATTTCAACGTCGGCAACGGCAAGAGCTTCCCTCTCCTCTGCCACCGCCCCTTCCGCCTCGGCGAGGCCAAGTTTGGCCGCAGCAAGATAGCCCTCCAGCTTCTCGATCCGGTTCTTGAAGGAACGAACGCTGCCTTCGCCTTCCTCTAGGGCCTTTCCGTGGCGTTCTCTACTGTCGCGTCGGGCCTTTAGGGCCTGCAGATATTCGTCTGCCTGAGCATCAAGGGCGGCGCGTTCGTCAGGAGCCTGGGTCTCCAGGAACTCGCGGCGCTTGACGTATTTCAATAATAGCAAGACCCGCCGTGACCATTCCCCCAGCGGACAGCCAAGCACTTGCAGCGCCCCCGTTAATTGCGTCACGATGGTATGCACCTCCCGATACGACAGAGGAGGGTCGGCGAGGAGCATGGTCCGCAGAGTGATCAGCATTTGACGGACTGGTGCTTCTGATGACATATGGCTGACTGAGGGCACGACCGGGGGAGTGAATTCCACGGTGCTGTCCACTTTTGCCCACAAGTCAGCGTCCACAGCCGCTGAAGAGGAAGGAAGGGCAAGGGTCAGACCGCCTGGTCGGTGTAGCTCAAACAGAGACCCTTGACCAGCCACTGCCTGGGGAGTGGACGAGACCATTGCCGAAGCCTCCGGTACTCCCGTTATTTGGAGCTCCCCTGCCTCCTCTGCCTCCGCCTGACTCGCTGCTGCCACCCCAAGGGGCATGGGTGTGGCTGTCGCTGCTCCGGCTAGAGGAGGGGCTTCAAGTAAGGCTAGGCCCGAAGTAGTCACCCATGAACTTCTCCTTCGCGGCTGGAACCCCTCCAGATGTGCACGGAGCCCCGTGAATATTTGTCTCAGGAACGGGTCCTCCATCTGGGCCGGCAGCTTCGGAAGAGGTGGAAGGGGGACTAATAGATGGGGAACGCTCCCTGCCTGCACAAGCGCGGCAAGGGTCTCCACCTCTGGAATAGATGCCGGAATCGGTCCCCCCGCTCGTGGCTGACTGGTAATCGGCCTCCGCTTGGCGATTGCCTTGCGGGAGCGGCTGGGCATCTTCCCGGTCGTCGGCACCACCTGCCCACGTGAAATACGGTTAGCCGCCCGTCGCCGGGAATGGTTTACGCAAGGGCGAGGAGTGGGAAGAACCATGAAACCCTGCTTACCTCAGCCCCCGTAAGGACGCGGTCTCCGGGCGCAATCTCTCCTTCCTCCAGAGGCTCGGCCGCTGCTTCGGAAACATTTGAAGCCCCTGCGGCCGACTCTTGCTCAAGAGCCTCGAATAGAAGGGCTAGTCTGCCCGAGCCCACATCGATCCCTATCTGATGGTCGATCGACACAGTTGGGACACCCTCCTCCGCAGCCTCCGGCAAGTCAAGCCCCTGAAACCCAGGATTGACAAGAAAAGGTCATTAGGTAACCAAGAAGGAGATGAAGGAGCCGGCCCAAGCAAGCCCACACTTACGGCAGTCCTCCCCACAGAGCTCGGGGAACGAGCAAGTAAGGGGGCCCCGAAGACCGGCTCGGGCGGCCCCGATGTCTCGGACACGCCCTCGTCAGGAGCCGCTTCATCGGATGAATAATTGTAGTCTACCTCTTCGCCCGACGATGACCCGACTGCCGCAGGCTCTGTCGACAAAGGGGCCTCCACTTCGAGGCCGATGGCTGGCGTGCCCTCCCTCGGGCTAGACGAGGCCGGTACGCTGGACTTCAGCTTCCTCCGCACATATAGAAGCGTCGTCGGGGGTTGCACGCGGGGTCCGAATATTCCAGCGACGGCCTCTGCTGTGCCTGTCACAAAAAGAAAAACAGTGGATTACCTCAAACCCAGTCGGCTCTCCGAAAACAAAGAAGTCGTTTAGGTTGACAAAACAAATACCCTCTTCGGCCCCTACAGCCCTGGATGACCCACGGGCTTCCTCGACGGGCAGGGCCTCCTTGGGAGTTGCAGCCCTGCCCTCACCCGGGATTGACATAGGCGCCGGCTCCTTTGCGCCGCCCGCGGAGAAGAAGCGCATCGTCGCCACACGCGAGTGCGAGGCCAACCCAGGGGGCAAATCAATCACGGACGACGCAGGCGGCCGATGAACCTCACCAGCTCCGTAACTCGGCCCGGTCCGGGTAGCCTCAAATTCCTCAAAAGACAGGACGGGGGCCATCGGAGCGGCTACCGTCGGAGCCAGGAATTCCTCAGCCCGCCTCCGCTTTGCCGCTTGCGGCCCGGCCACCTTGGCAGCGGCCAACGCCTCCTTAACAGGCGACTTCGCTATGGCCACGGCCTCACCCGTGTCAGGCGCGGGCACAGGAACAGGCTCCCTCGCGTGAGGAACAGGTGTGGGCACGGGCTCTTCCACAGGAGCTGGGACGCAAAAAAAAAAACATTCAAGTGTTAGGGATCTGCTCCAAGATGGAAAATAAAAGGGGGGACTTAAAAGACACGGCGATAGTCGAAGGTACTGACCGGCAGGTTGGCTGGGCTCGGGTCGGGCAACCTCGAATTCCTCAAAAGAGGGGACCCGTGGCGCCGAAGGAACGGCGGTCGGGGCCTTGGCCGCCTCTGTTTTTCTCCGCTTCGTGTCCCTCTGCTTGGCCACCTTTGCGGCGTCTACCGCTTTCTTCACGGGAGATTTAGCCCGGGGCCTCTTCGCAGCCTTAGGCAAAGGAGCCGTGGTCGGGGCCAGCGGCGCGGCTTCAAAATACGCAGGCTTCTTCACCAGCCGGAGGAGGTTCCGGTACGTGGCCATCTGCGTACTGTCGGGATGGTCTGCAAAGAAAAGAGGGGAAAGAACGAACATGCATATACCATTAGTACCTAACTCACCGCGAAAGCCGCAGCGCTGAGGGACAAAACCGAAGAGCAAGAGGGAACTGAATACCATGAGGGCCAGTGTACAGCCGCAGCGTGATCGGCCAGTAGCTCAGGGATATCTCCTTGTCCCGACGTGCCGCCTCCCGGACTAGCCAACAAACGTCCTCAATAGTTTGACACCGGTCCGTGAGGTTGGCCAGATCCGCATGTTTCTTGGAAGAAAGGTGACAGAAAAGATTGAAGTGGTCCATGCCCCACCCATCAGCATAATAATAAGGGATGTGCAGGCGCTTGCCCAGGATGGAGGCCGTCACATCTTCAATCTTCATCCCATTCACCCGGAGGAGGATATATAGCCACGTGGTATCCTTGTAATTCTCGGGCTTCCTCTCCTCCCGCCTCATGAACGTGCGATACAGGCAGGCCAAGTCTCTCTCCGGACGCCAGCTCTTGGCGGGAGTCCCCTCTTCCTCTATGGGGAATGGATAATTGATGAGGTCCAGACGGTCGCTCCCTACCCGGCACAGATCCCTCAGCGTCTTCTGATAGCTGTCCTTCGCCACTGGAGGCAGCTCCACTTTCGGCGTCGGCCTCCTATCCCGGGCTTCCCGACGAGCTATCATATATGTCGCCACCTCCTTCTCTTGCCTGTTCTTGAGCCGAAGAAGATGATCTGGCTCAATGTCAAGTACTGGCACCGGTTGCCGGCTAAGGAATCTCCTTTCGGCGCCATCCCAACAATCGGTCTTGTGCAACCGATAGAAAGCCGTCCGGGCATTCCACCACTTTATATAGTCTTCAGTCACTCGGGGCACGCGACCCGGGGCTGGCACCCTGAAGGAGGCAGAGTCCGCCCGGTGGAAGAAGTCCCACCAGCTTCTAGCGTGCTCGGCGACCGCACCTCCCCGGACGTTCCGCGAAGGCAAGCCGAATTGCGCATGATAAGCAGGGATATGCTGGTCATACCCGAAGTTGCGGCCAAATCGGAAAGGGTAATACGGCTCCAGCAGTACGTTGTCTCCCTTCCGGAACACCAACACGCTCGGGCGGATAGCCAGCGCCCAATCCCTCAGCTCGGGCTCCAGCAACGGGCGCACCACGTTTTCCTGGCTGATAGGGTGGACATACCTCTCCACCTGGTCATCCTTGCATTCCCTCTTATTATTCACGAGCGGGCTTGAATGTGCGGCCAGCGTCCAGAAATGAATGGTACCGGCTGCGTCCCGGGGAACCGTGGTCAACCGGCCCCGAATATCATACATCCGCATGGAAGTAGAAGCCGGTTCTGCACTCGCGAACTCCAGCATCCTCGGCACCAGCCCCCAATCCTGAAGGACTCGCGGGGCGAACTCCGGAAACAGTGAACAAACCCACGCGTTGAAGAAATGCAGTGGGCACACGTACCGGGCCTGCCTCGGGAACTGGTGCGTGCTGATGTCTCCCAGTGCCTTATAAATCAGACAGAGCGCCGCCGGGCACAGAGAAAGTTTAACACCCCACGCCATCTGACACGCCGGGTAGATGGCATCTGGCCGAATCACCGTCTCATCCCCGTACGGCATGGCAAATGAACACAGCCAGTACGTCAGATAGGCGGCACAGTGAGTTTGTGGGTCGACCCCCGTCGGATTGGCCCCGCTCCGACGTCCCCTGGAGGGGATCTTCACGTCATGCTTGGGCTTCGCACGTTTCTTGCGAGCAACAGCGGTGCCAACGCAGGGAAAATCTTCATACTGCTTCAGCCCATCATAGAAATATTCCAGCCATACCGCCATACGCACCCGTTTCCTATCCCCACGGGCGGGCTGCTTCCCCTTGTGCGACAGCTGGTACAACTCCCGGTATGCCTTCATCAGGTACCGGTATGAATACCCCAGAGAATAATAGCCGTCCCCATTAGTCTCGTCTTTGATCAAGTCCGGGAGGCATACTTCTTCATAAGGCTCCCCGTCAATGGGCAAGCCGCTCAGCTGGCTTAGGCTCCACAAATCAAGTGAAGTCTCTCCCTCTGCCGTGTAGAAGGTATTGGTCTCCGCACTGAATACTTCTATCATGCCGCAACAGAGACCCTTGGAGATGGGATAACCATACCGGGAAGCGTACACGCTGTGATAGATGCCAACTCGGACCAGCAACGGGGCGTAGTTAAACAGTACGTATTCCGTGAACTCCACCGCCCCTTCTCGGAAGCTGTGGGCGTCTTGAAGCTTCAGCTCCCCGAACCAGCCCAGTGATAGTTCGTACTTGAACCTGATGGCCAAACAGTCCAATATGAACGGCTCCTCCCTATAACCCCATTTCAGGGGAGCCAAGAATAAACCAAATCGGGGCGACTCGCCATGCACCTTCCCCGCAGACATGTCCCACCTTGCTGGCGTGAACTGAGGGGCCCGCACCAATTTATCTTCAGCCGGCAGCACCCCTTCGATCCCCAGGACCGGCTTCCATTCCCGGGCTTCTCCCACCAGATACATCGGAATGCTCCTGGGGACGCTGTACAATAGACTGTCCCGGGCATGTAGGATGGCCCGCTCGACGGCTTTTATAGTGCGAAAGTCTCGCCCCTCTCGGGAGCGCAGGTGCTTCAGGAATCGAACAAGGTGCCTATCCTTCGGGAAGTCCTTCCTGTACTCTCCGGTGACCCGGTCAAATGTGAAGCCACTGTCAACTCGGGCAAGCCTCTGGAAATCCATGGTCTCCCCGTCGGACTCAGATGACTCTGCCAAAGCGGCTATCTCCGCGTGCTCTCGATCTAGGTCCTCCACATTGAGCCATGTGACTGCCGGCACGGGACCCCGCGGGATGAGGTCGGCACCGACGGCGGCAGCAGGGGCAGAAGAACCACTTGGGGCGGCCATTTGTCTGCAAAGATACACGAATAAGAAGATCAGAATAGATCGCAAGTAAAAGGACTGTGAAAGGGCGTTGCTACAAGTTAGATGAATAAATATTGCCGATTTCTGACGAAATTTCGGCAGAGTTTCCCCTAGGCCAGAGGCGTAAGGGAAAACACGGGTGCGCGTCCACAAGGAGTGACGGCCCCAACAAAGTCATGGTGGGCCTCGAGAGGCAACACCAGAAGTCCACCGGTCAAAAGTCTTCTTCCCACGGCTTAAGGCTTCTTCAATAGCACACAGCCCATTAAGGCTTCCCCGGCACACCCTGCGGTTGCCCTCACCGGCACACCACACTGGGTGCCTTCTCCGGCACGCCCACAGGTGCCTCCCACGGCACACCCACATACGGCTTCCCCGACACACCCGCGCAGGCCTCCACCGGTACACCCCCGGGTGCCTTCATCGGCACGGTCCCCGTGCCCCTTCGTCGGCACAGCCCCTCAAGGGGCTTCCCCGGCACGCCCGCCAAGCACGCCTCTCCGGCACGCTAGGGGGACCGCTCCCCGGCACACTCCGGCGCCTTCCCCGGTACGGTCCCCTCGGTGCTTCCCCGGCACGCTTGGTGTTGCTTCGCCGACACGGCCGAAGGCCTCTTCCCCGGCACACTCATACCCTATGCTGCCCGGTACACCCCATGGTGTCCTTCCCGGCACACTCTGCGGATGCTTCCCCGGCACGCCTCTAAGTGCCCCTCCCCGACACACCTATGGGAAGGCTTACCCGGCACGCTTCCTCGACGCTCTACCCGGCACGCCCGTCGTGCCTATCCCCGGCGCACCGTGAGGGGCTTCCCGCCGGCACGCTCCAAATGCCTCTCCCCGGCGAACCCTCACACCCGCTCACCGGTGGTCGCTCACGACGCCGGAGATGAAGGAGAAGAAGGGAGAGGAAGAGAGCGAAAGGAAGAATGGAGGAGGAGAAGAAGAAGAGAAGGGGGCCGTAGGGTCCCGCTGCCCCGATCACGACAGAAGGGGGGAAGAAATAGGAGGAGAAAGGAGGGGAGGAGGAAGAGAGAAGAAAAGGGGGGGGGCACGGTCCCCTCCTCACCCTGGCAACAGAGACGACGACGACAACGGCGGTATGCGGCGGCTCCCGGTGACGGAGAAGAGAAGAGAAATGGGGGGGTGGTTTCGTCTACCGAAGAGAAAGAAGAGGGAAGGGGGGGTTCGAACGGGGGTGGTTCAAAGGAACCGCCCCCGCCCCTTATATACGGCAAAAAAAAGAAGAAAGGAAAAGAAGGAAAATAAAAAGGGAGAAGAAAAGAGAGCGGGGAAGATAAAAAAGGAATAAAAGAGGGGAGAAAATATAAAAAAAAAGAAAGGAGAAAAAAAAATAATAAGAGAGATGAAAATAGAGAGAGATAAAAAGGGAATAAAGAGGGGAAGAGAAAGGAGGGAAATGTAAGGAGAAAATAAAAGAAGAAACGAAGGAAGGGAAAGTAAAAAGAAAATAAATATGTGTAATATATATACATGTTAAATAAATATATACATATATATATACACCCAGGTATGTACACACACTTACATGTCCATCCGCTCACCTATACGGAAGAGTAAGTCGACAACACACAATAATGAATGTCCCCGGGGAAGACATCCCGTCCCCACGATCCCGGTCAGACGAACGTCCACACCAGCAAAGACGACTCTACCCCTGTGGCTATGCCCTTGTCGTAGTGTCACTACCCTACCACCAAAACAAGCCCGTCTCTGGCACATCGCCTCGGGCCTCAGCTACCACCCACGCCATACGATATCGCCATCACGGGCCTTACGCCTGGATTGGTAGAACCTCTATCCTTGCGTCGGCATTAGTCCCTTGCCAACGAATAAGTCCCTTTCCGGTGCAAGGCCCCGTGCCCTAGCCACCCACTCCGCATAAATATGGCCATTACGGACCCTACGTCCGAATCGGCACGAACTCTCCCGTTGCGCTGGCATTATCTTCTTGCCAACGAATGAGCCCTACCTTCCGGCGCAAGGCTTCTTGCCCTAGCCGACACACGCATATTACCCGCTCGTCAAGAAAAAATAAAAGAAATAAAATGGGGTTAAAAATAGAGATACCCCGCCGGACTTGTCCCTACGCCGGGACAAGGGTAAAAATGGCAATAACCCGGCTGTGGCGAAAACCCGAAAGGGCGCTACGGGCAAAATTGGGTACCCCGCCACGTGAAAACCCGAAAGGGCGTGTGGGCAAAAGCAAGAGGGGGCCGGTACCGGCGAAAATCCGAAAGGGCGCTTGTATCGATAATATGGTACAAAAAGAACGAAGAACAAGAAAAGACGAAGATATCAACAAAGCATGTCAGTTCTCGGCATCCTGTCGGCACTGACGAAGAGACAACACACTGCTTCAGCTCCCGGCATTCCGTCGGCACTGATGAAGAGACTAAGAGACAACAAACCAGGTCAGCTCCCGACATCCTGTCGGCACTGACGAAGAGACTAAGAGACAACAAAGCATGTCAGTTCTCGGCACCCTGTCGACACTGACGAAGAGACTAAGAGATCAACAAAGCATGTCAGCTCCCGGCATCCTGTCGGCACTGACGAAGAGACCAGGAAACAACAAGCCAGGTCAGCTCCCGGCACCCTGTCGGCTCTGACGAAGAGACCAAGAGACTAAGAGACAAAAAGCATGTCAGTTCTCGGCATCCTGTCGGCACTGACGAAGAAACAAAGAGACCAAGAGACCAAGAGACCAAGAGGCCAGGTCGGCTCCCGACATCCTGTCGGCACTGGCGAAGAGACTAAGAGACCGACAAAGCTTCAGTCCCCGACACCTCGTCGGCACTGATGAAGAGACTAAGAGACAACAAACCAGGTCAGCTCCCGACATCCTGTCGGCACTGACGAAGAGACTAAGAGACAACAAAGCATGTCAGTTCTCGGCACCCTGTCGACACTGACGAAGAGACTAAGAGATCAACAAAGCATGTCAGCTCCCGACATCCTGTCGGCACTGACGAAGAGACCAGGAAACAACAAGCCAGGTAAGCTCCCGGCACCCTGTCGGCTCTGACGAAGAGACCAAGAGACTAAGAGACAAAAAGCATGTCAGTTCTCGGCATCCTGTCGGCACTGACGAAGAAACAAAGAGACCAAGAGACCAAGAGACCAAGAGGCCAGGTCGGCTCCCGACATCCTGTCGGCACTGGCGAAGAGACTAAGAGACCGACAAAGCTTCAGTCCCCGACACCTCGTCGGCACTGATGAAGAGACTAAGAGACAACAAACCAGGTCTGCTCCCGACATCCTGTCGGCACTGGCGAAGAGACTAAGAGACCGACAAAGCTTCAGTCCCCGACACCTCGTCGGCACTGATGAAGAGACTAAGAGACAACAAACCAGGTCAGCTCCCGACATCTTGTCGGCACTGGCAAAGAGACCAAGAGACCAACAAAACATGCCAGTTCCCCGGCATCTCGTCGGCACTGGCGAAGAGACCAAGAGATCAACAAAACATGCCAGCCGATTCCCGGCATCTCGTCGGCTCTGGCGAAGAGACCGAGAGATCAACAAAGCATGTCAGTTCCCGGCATCCTGTCGGCACTGATGGATAGACTAAGAGACAACAAACAGGTCAGTTCCCGGCACCCTGTCGGCACTGATGAAGAGACAAAGAGACAACAAACTGCTTCGGTTCCCGGCACACTGTCGGCACTGATGGATAGACTAAGAGACAACAAACCAGGTCAGCTCTCGACGCATCGTCGGCATCGACAAAGAGAGAAGAGACGAAGACACCCACGGGCACCGCCCGGCTCATCCTTCGCCTGCGCTACCCGTGGGTGGGGGGCATTTGTGGACACCGAAAATTGCACATCCAAAATGTCATGCTCAGCCCAGCATCAACAACGGCGCCGAGTGAAGAAACCCCTGGGGAAATCAAGCACAAAAGGCTCCACAGCCCGTGGGCCTCGAAGAAAATCAAATGGGCCACAACTCATGCTCACAATGGGCTCAAAATCGCCCATTTAGCCCTTCAGCGGCACGCCCAGTTGAGGCCTCAGCGGCACGCCCTGGCAGAACCCTCCAGCGGCACACCCTGCCGCGGCCCTCGCCGGCACACCCCTATGGGGGTTCACCGGCACACCCCCAAGGGGGTTCACCGGCACACCCCTATGGGGGTTCACCGGCACACCCCCAAGGGGGTTCACCGGCACACCCCCATGGGGGGGTCTTCACCGGCACACCCCCATGGGGGGGGGGGTCTTCACCGGCACACCCCCATAGGGGGGGTCTTCACCGGCACACCCCCATGGGGGGGGTCTTCAGCGGCACACCCCCTTTGGGGTTCAACGGCACGCCCCCTGGGGGGTCTTCAGCGACACACCCTGTAGGGTCCCCAGCGGCACGCCCTTCAGGCCGTTCAACGGTACGCCCATCCGGGGCTCCAGCGGTACGCCCTTTTGGCACTACAGCGGCACGCTTGTTCAGCCCTTCAACGGCACAGCGGTGAAGCTCTTTCAACGGGCGACGTGAGGCCCATGCCCTACACATCCTTGGCGCGCAGTGGAGCCGTCTGAGGTGGCAGCTGGTCGTTGGGCCACGTAGCCTACCCCACTGACAGTCAGTACAGGGGCAGGTCAAACCCATCATCACAGCCGGCTTCCCGCCTTCGACGGTCGTGCTCGAAGTCGTCGGTGGCTGGGAGTATAAAAGCCTCCTGTTAAAACAAAAAGAAAGGAGGAGGACGGGAGAGACGAACAGAGAGAGGAGAAGAGGTTCCAACAATAGAGGGCACACACAGGAGAAAGAGGAGAAGAAAGAAGAGAAGAAGAGGCCCTCCCGGCCTGTGCTCCGTCCGACGGCCACCGGGAAGAAACAAGAGTAAGAGAGAGAGAGCTTGTTGTATTGGGGGAAAGGGTTGGGGATAGTGGCCAATGTCTTAGGCCCGGATGTTTTCGTCTCTCTTGTATCCCATTCCTCCTGGGGGTTCTTTGTCCTTCTCCCTTTTGTCATGGCCCCATCTGGGGGTTTGCTTTTGTAATATATATGTAGGGCCACGCCCTCTTGATTCTCATGAATGAAAACCACCCTCTCCGGGTTCCTCTTCGATCTTCGATGTTTTATGCTAGGCTTTGCGGGCTTTTCGACGGACGATCCGTTACTCCCTCTGTCTCTTCATTCCTCCGGCGTCTTTAGGGTCCTCCACGTCGATGTAGGTTTCCCCCTTTTGTTAGCCTTGGCTCCGTGAACTCCTCACTCCCTTCCATGGCCATCTACCGTGTTCCCGGGCTTGAGGAGAAGGGGAGCTACCCTTCTTTCTTCCCAACCGCTCAGTTACTAATAGGCCACCCCCGGCCTTGAAATCCCCTGTCTTTCTTCCTCTTTCCCTGAACAGCCACCAAATTCCCCCCCAGTTGCTTGCAACCCTTTTAAGCCTCCCAGCGGTGCACCTTTCCGGCCCTTGGCCGGCACACCCAGATCAGCCTCCAGCGGCACACACCCAGATATGCCTTCAGCGACACACCCAGATCAGCCTTCAGCGGCACACACCCAATAGCCCTCAGCGGTACACCCCTATTTGCCCCCAGCGGCACACTCCTTTCTGCCCTCAGCGGCACACCCACACTCTGTTACCCCTTGGCCGGCACACTCCAATTGGCCCTTGGCCGTTACACTCACCTCACCTTATGGCCTTTAGCGGCACACCCTTCAGCCTCTCAGTAGCCCACTCCTTGGCCTCGCCTCCGAGCCCCTTCCTTCACGTTTTCTGAGGTTCTATAAAGGTGTTGCTCCCCCGGGGGCCCACCTCCAGTTGTCGGGTTCCGCCACTCCATGTGGGCGCGCTCCCTTTATCTCCCTTACGCCCCGGGTTAAGGGGAGATGCTGCCGAATTTTTGTGAGATATTAATAAACAATTAAAAGAGGCAAAAGGAGGCAACAAACGAGCAGAATAACTAATGAAACCTTCCAACTCATCAAATTACTGCCGGCACCCCAACGAGAATTGAACTAAGCTAATTAACCACCTGGCCGCCCGAAAACCCGACCCGCAAGAAAAGAGACCGAACCGAACCAAGAGAACAAACACGGGAGGAATTTTATATGAAACTACACAAGGGTTAAGACAAGAAGAAAAGAAAAGCCTCAAAGCAGGTAATGCCGATGCCGGCATCACAACGAAAACCGAACCGGACTAATTAACCACCCGGCAGCCCGAGTGTCCGACCCACAAGAAAAGAGGTCGAACCAAACGAAACGAAACAAGGGAGAAGTTTGTATAAAACTCCCTACAAATCGACACAAGAAGAAAAGAAAAGCCTTAAAGCAGGTAATCAAAACTGAGTTAACCTCCATCACTCCCTGCCCAACCCCCAGCGGCACACACACGCCCAGCCTTCAGCGGTACCCTCTCTTGAGCCTTCAGCGGTACGCCCCTACAGCCCTCAGCGGTACGCCCCTGCAGCCCTCAGCGGTACGCCCTTTGCAGCCTTCAGCGGTACACTCTCTACAGCCCTCAGCGGTACGCCCCCTGTAGCCCTCAGCGGTACACTCCCGTTTTCCCCTTCGCCGGCACACTACACACATACACATATACAACTTGACAAGGGCATTAATAATAGCAAATAAATTAATAAAAATTACGCTAATTAAAGGACTCCGAATGCGTAATATTAATCACAATAAAAGAGGTGGGAGGGGTAATAAAAAAAATAATAAATAACAAACAAATGATAATGATAAGAATAATCATGAACGAAAAGAAGAAAAATCATCCCGGACAAAGGCACGAATAAACAGTAAATATTAAATCAGAAATGAGAATGTACATAGCTAGGAAAACCCCAGATAAAAGACATCAAAGCCCGCGCTGCAGCCCCCATCTCTCCCCGTGACCCGGGGTGAAAAGGACAACAACGTCGCCCTTTCGGGTCGAGCCCGAGTCTCGGGAATTACCCCGATATGGCCAGGTTTTGATCTAACCTCGGGCCGACAGCTTAATCGGACCGGATTTGTTTCTCGTTCCGGATACCTTCCGAATCATCATTAAAATTGCCGTACGCTCGGCAGACATTTGAAGGGAGCTACCACGGTTTTCTCGCCGCGCCCCTGTTACGGGCCCGTGTCCGACTATGAAAAGGTCCCCGAGTGGCCTATGCGGCCGGCAATTTATGGCTTTAATAAAACCCTCAGTGCGATCTACCTATATCTCTCTCGCATGATTAATATCATCCTTTTTCGGCCGTAGGGCCCCTAATTTCGGCAATTAATCAAGGGTATTCCCTCGTATGAGGGATGTAAATGACGTCGTGACCTTCATGGCGCGACGGGATTCGGTCCCGACACGAACCACACAATCGTCTGACGAAGTCAGATCGAGCGCACCATGGGCTCTCCGGAGCCCGAATAAATTGTCACTCCGGTGACTGGCACGCCCACGCACTTAATAATCCAACAAACGAACAAAATAACTGTTAAACGAAAAGTGCGTCCACAGATTCCAAAAATGCTGGGTGGCCACATCTGTGGCTGCCTTCAGGCCTGGGCGGTCAGTGGTCTGGCCCTCGCAAGTCTGGGCGGCCAGACCCCTGGCCGCCTAGCAGAGCACCCGACGACCAGTACCTGGCTATCTCCTACAGGACTTGCCCAAACATGACACTGCACGGGGTGGAAAATCACGCCGAATTCGTCTCGGGACGAAGGGGAAAACATGGGGAATCAATCCCCGGACATTCATGCATGCGGAAAATCACATTTAAACTACAGATCTAAGCTCAAATCGAGCAAAAATCACCGCACGTCCCCAAGCATGGATTTTCCCCGAAATACAAAATACTCTCTCTCTCGGCCTCACCGTGACATGGATTACTGGGGAAATAACACGGGAAGGGCGCGTAAAACCGATGAGATCTCCTGTGGCTGGCTCATGAACCTCGTGAAGTTTCGCCGCGCCGCTCCACCGCCGCTCCTCACCCTTGATCCTGCCTCACACCATCGCCGTCGCTCCGTCCACTCCACCCTCGCCGTCGTCGGCCACCTGGGGGTGAGAAGAGGGGGAGAGAGAGTGACGGGAGAGTGAGGAAGAGTCGAAGGATGAGGGAGAGACGATGGGGGAGTTTAAATATATTTTTTATTTTTTGTTTATTATTAGTATATGTTCAACAAATCTCAAAAAATACATTTTGACTCTGAAAATGTCTCCAAAAATATATCTTGGACTCAGAAAAAAAATCTAGAAAAAGCCAGACCGCTCCTTGCGCCACGATGGACTCGAAATAATTCCCATACATATCATTTAAGGGTCCGACAATCCATTATTTAGCTTCCGAATACGATTACGAACATGATCCGAGACTCGGGGTCATTACAAAGCAGTTGCTTCAAATCGGGCAAACCTTATCCGCGGATGGAGGGGATTAATCTTCCCCGTCATTGTCCAACGTCGTTAGAGCTCTACTTTGGCATTGTTAATTCGGGCCTAATGCCATTAATTGGGTGCCCATTAAGGGCAACCCATTAGGGCGTGGCTCAAGTATTGCCTGGACTTGGACGGCCTGTGGCTGGCCCACACTAGAAACCTACCTCAGATAGGATTGTGGTGGATTAAGGAAGGAAGGGGCTTCCTCTAATGTCTAAGTCAGGCTTGGACTTCGCCTTGAGTGGGCTGC
Source organism: Amorphophallus konjac (assembly GCA_022559845.1). Lineage (NCBI taxonomy): Eukaryota > Viridiplantae > Streptophyta > Magnoliopsida > Alismatales > Araceae > Amorphophallus > Amorphophallus konjac. Next base: position 721,532 of record CM040118.1, on the reverse strand, counting down.
CCTTTCTCCTAGTTAGGTATGAGCTATGATGTCTTAATATGGAACTGAAGCCCTCCATGAACTCTGCTTCCTGGTTGGACTATTACCTCTTACAGCTCTATAAATAAGAGGGTAGGGGGAGGAGAAGTAAGAGAGAGACCCATATAGGTCCCTGCACCCCTGAAGAAAAAGAGAGAGAAAGTGCAACGAGCTTCATTGGGACCATTCCCTCGACGCCATCGTCCAAACCGACCGGCCACTACCGATGCTCGCCATCGCCATTGTTGCTCCCTCCATTGCCCTCGCCCTTGCCTCGCCACTACCTCGCCATCGCGCTTGCTCCCTCCTTGGCCTCAGCCACTCACTACTGTGGCTACTGCCTTGCTTCCTGCCACGATTCTTATCATGTGCCGTCGCCACTGCTCGGTGTTACGACTATTGCTATGATCGCCAACAGCCCTGCTCACCACCATGGTTGCTCCTCAGCCAACTACAGCCGCCACTCATAGCATTGTTGCTCGCCACACCATGTTGACGCGGCCACTGTTGTTGTTACTACTATGTGTGAGTGTGTGTGTGTGTGTGTGTTTTGAGGAAGAGAGAGCAAGTCACTCGCCCTACTATGCATGCGAGAGAGAGGAGCACGATTGGCAGGTCGCAACTCCTTGGTGCACTCGTGTAGCAACCCTAATAAATGAATAATTGAAATGAATTAAAACATATATATTACAGAAGTAATATATAAAAGGAATAGGGTTAATTGGACGAAATAAAACAAATTAAAAATAACGCCTCTTATTAAGGCGTTAATTTATAAAGAAACGCCTCTATCCATGGCGTGAATAAAGAAAGGACGCCCACACCTGCGGTCGTCAGTTCTCACGCGACCAAATGGGTAAGTAAAATAAACGCCCCTATCTTGGGCGTGTTTTAAAAGATGAAACGCCCTTTGTCAAGGCGCTTTTTAAGAAACGCCCTTATGCAAGGCGTCAATTAAAGAATACACGCCCTTACCAAAGTCGTTAATTCCATTCGGAACCGTTCGAACCCAGAACTTATCCAGGGTAAGTGATAACTATGAGAAAGAGTTCGAATGTGGTAATAACTCAATCTTGGAAATATTACTTCCAATCAAACACTAACTATTGTTAGGATTCCCAAAATCCTATAAAATCTCTCGTTTGACAAACCCTAAACCTATTTGATCCAAGCCTCTGCGACGGTAAGTGAAGAACAGAACTGTTCTTCTTTCCTTTCTTCTGTTTCGAGTATATGAAGAACTAACGTTCTTCATCTCCTTCTCTTCTTACAGGTTGAAGAAGCCTGGACTTCGTGGAGAACAAGGGTAAGTTCTTCTATCTTCCATCTTCAGCCAAGCATTATAAAGAAATTTCTAACATCTCTTCATATTCCCCTGTAGGAAAGCTCTAGTGATCTACCGAAGAACAAAGGTTCTTTGACAGAACAACTCCATCCTCCGTCAAGCCCTGCCTGCTGCTATTTGCTGCTGTTAGAAGCTTCAGAGTCTAGTATTCTCAACCAGATCTTCACGTTTCTCCATCAGATAATCCTCATAAGGTAGGATTTTCTCAAGTCACTGTAGCCCAAACTAAATTGATACAGTACAATAATTATCATGCATATACATGGTTTGGTTTACTATAGTTTCTGAACGACTTTCTGTTAATTTCTGGAAAGAAACGTCCTTAGCAAGGGCGTGACTATGAAATACACGCCCCAGACTAGGGCGCTACTTTACAAGTCACGACCCTGCCAAGGTCGTCAATTTTGGATTTGACGCCCTGCACACAGGCGTTAATTTCATTTAATCATTAATCACCCATGTTAAGAATTGAGTATCTATGAAATAATGATCCTACAATAATGCATGATCACATGTCTTCAAACTTGCTAATTTTATTGTCATGACCATACATTCGTTCTCCATGAATTCTATTATCCTGAAATTATTACTGCCCATGAAAATTCATGGTATCTCTTGAATTCACGACCTAGACTAGGTCGTTTTCCATATGTAAACGCCCCATCATAGGGCGTGAATTAAAAATAAACGCCCCTTACTAGGGCGCGTATCTGTTAAAATCCTGGAATATATATTCTGTGAAAATAAGAATTTAATGATTAACGCCCCTGACAAGGGCGCGTTTTTGATAATTTCTGAAAATAAATATGTTCTGAAAAATATTGTAAATAAAAAGACGCCTGCTACTGTAGTCGTCAACTCTTGAAGAAACGCCCCTGCCGAAGGCGCGTTTTAAATAAATTATTGAATTATTGAAAATTCTGCAAAACGGACCATGTGTAAACGCCCTTCTGTTAGGCGTTAATTACTTGAGAAACGACTTGACCTAAGTCGTTATTTTACTGTAAACTGATTTTTCCTCTGATTTGCTAACCGATGGTTTATATATTATACATATATATATATATCGGCACTATTCTCCACTCCGTGAGTATAGTCCCACTTTTCACGGTGTTTTATCGATCACACTCAATTCTCATTGACATACAAGCTCTCCTTTGGACATTCCGTTCCTTTGGACTAGCGAGTTAGTCATAGAGACCTCCGTAAGACTCCTCGTAGCCTTGGATTCCCTCAAGGCCGACTGAGCTGGTTGTACCCTAAAAAAACCCATTACACGATCCTTGCCATGTCAATCTAAAGAAACATGGTATACCGGCCCTTATGATTATACAAAGAGTATATCATAAGAAATTCTTGATGGGATGATGATATCATGCCATATCGCGTCATTCTTGTAAACCCCAATTCTATGATAAGAATGAGGGTATCTTGCTTGATCGAATGTTCATGTGGACCTCAATTCTATATAAAGAATGTCCATATTGATTTGTCATGGTACCTAAGTTAAGGGAACCATATTCCACCTAGTTTTATCGACATCGTGATTATACCGTTATTATCGCCAATTTATGTCCTTTGTCATATTTTTGGACTCTATTCTGTCAAAGTTGTCATACATGTCTACAAGCTTGAATATTGAAATTCTATATTGGCTATATAAACAAGAGTGGATGTCAAAAATACATGATAAATGCCTGCGCATATAGGGCCCGATCTGGTCCTGGGAGGAGCACCCGAAAGTACTTGTGCCCATGGGAGTTAAAATGATAAGGTATCTGGCATTATACCGAGTACTTGACTTGCTTGATTGGACATTCCACACACATCTTGTACTTGAATCGTACTTGACTTTACATGAAATGCGTGGCCCGAAAAAGGGTAATTTACTTGCTTGATACATGATAGCCAAAGTTCTTGACATGACTTGTTAAACGTGCTTGCTTGAATACCTTGAATATACTTGTCATCTTGTTGGAAGTTCATGATTAAGTTCATCTTATTTCTTTGATATTACATTCTCTCTATCTTGTCGTTTCATGCGAGCATGCATAGCTTTATTGCATTCATGAAAATGTAATTACTTAAACCCCTTGCTAGTACTTGAGATATAATTTCCTACTGAGCGTTCGCTCATTCCGTTTGTCCCTTTTTACTTTTCAGGTAAGTCCGACGACGATGGAAGTCAATCGGATGGGAATGATCAAGAGTGAAAGAGATAGAGATTCTCCAAGTGTCATCTAGTCTTTTCTATAGTTTCTTGAGTCAAATATGTATTCTTTTCCTTTTTATTAAACAGAGTATTGGATTTGTAATAGTCTATCCATTATGAAATAAAGGATTGGGTTATCTTGCTATTTTGCGCATCTCTGTCTTTGTGTCGAATACACGACCACTCTGATTGACATGATTGATATAGACACGTCGCGCATCTCCGGGTATCTTCCGCGCTCGGGGCGTGACAGTCTTTGTGGTATCAGAGCCTAAGGTATTCAATTCCTAGGAAACCCAAGTCCAAGGATAGGTTTCAAAACCTTTAACCAAGTGAGAGTGGGTAGAACCAAGGGTTAAATGATCAATGAGTCCTTTATAAGATCATAGTGATATAATACTAACATAGCTATCGTAATTGTAGGATAATGGCTGCCGAACGTGCTCAATGGCGCAACATGCAGCGTACCCTTCAAGGGATGACCCAAGTGCTACAACAGGTAGCACAAGGTGGTGCTCCACGAGCTGGAAGCTTACACCAAGCATTCAAGAATATGAATCCCCCGAAGTTCATGGGATCGACCGATCCAGACGATGCCGAGCATTGGGTTCGGGAGATTGAACGTATATTCCGTGTCATGCAATGCACGGATCAGGACAAAGTCTTATTAGCTACTTTCCAGTTAGAAAAGGATGCTAGATGCTGGTGGGAGTCGATTGAAGCTACTATTGACCCAACTCAAGTTACATGGGGTGAATTCGTTGAATATTTCAACGCCAAATATTTCTCTGATAGGGTCCAGGAAAAGAAGGCCGCCGAATTTGCCGCATTAAAGCAAAGATCTTTATCGGTGGCTGATTATGAAGCACAGTTCTCTAGACTGTCTAGATATGCTAAGCATTTAATTAGCACGGAAAAGATGAAAGCCCGTAGATTTCTTAATGGGCTTAGGCCTCACTACATTACTCAATTGGCGCCTATGGATATTCAAGTTTATACTGAAATGGTGCGCCGAGCTCAGTTGCTTGAAGATGCCACGGAATTATCTGATAGGATCCGTGGGAAAGACAAAAAGGAGCAAGTCACAAGTTCGGGTTCTTTTAAACCCAACTTTAAGAAGAGGCCCAATAATGGAGGTTCTTCCTCTCAAGATCAGAAGTACAAGAAATCCAAGCCTTTCTCTATCACCACTACCCCTTCAAACGTAGTATGCAAGCATTGTGACAAGGCTGGTCACAAAACAGAAGAATGCTGGAGGAAATTAGGAGCATGTCTCCGTTGTGGGAGTCGTGAACATCGGATTCCCGATTGTCCATTAATGAATGACCAAGACGGTGAGGGTAAACGCCCAGTGACAAGGAACGCGCGTCTTCATGCAATCCAAGAGACCGAACCAGAAGAAGAAGGCGGATTGGTGGAAGGTACATTAAAAATTTGTTCCAAATATGCACATGTCTTATTTGATACGGGTGCATCGCATTCCATTATTTCCAAGAAGTTTGCTGACCCATTACCTCTAGAACCAGAATGGATGAAGTTAATATTGTCTACTCCTCTCGGAAACGAGACGGATATCACACATCATTACCAAAACTGTGAGGTATTGGTTCGAGGAAAGAATTTTCCTATTGATCTTATCTGCTTAGATCTAAAAGAGTATGATGTTATACTAGGAGCAGATTGGTTATCCAAATACCAGGCAACGGTTGATTGCCGTGATAGCAAGATTGTTTTCAAGGAATTTCCGGAACTGACTTATACTAGTCCTAAGAGTCGAAGCAAATCCCCTCTTATCTCGGCTCTTCGAGCAAGCAAGCTCGTCAAGAAAGGATGTGTATCCTTCCTTGCTTTTGTCACTATTAAAGAAGCTAAGGAAACCAAGATAGAAGACGTTCAAGTAGTACGAGAATTCCCAGACGTATTTCCAGAAAATTTGCCGGGATTACCCCCTCAAAGAGAAGTGGCCTTCACCATTGACTTAGTCCCTGGTGCCGGTCCTGTTTCAAAGGCACCATATAGAATGTCCCCTGCTGAACTCAAGGAGTTGAAGGAGCAGCTGATGGAACTAATCCGAAAAGGGTTTATTAGACCAAGTACTTCCCCGTGGGGAGCACCAGTCTTATTTGTAAAGAAGAAGGATGGATCCATGAGATTGTGTATCGACTATCGACAGTTGAATCATCTTACTATCAAGAACAAGTATCCACTGCCGAGAATCGATGAGTTATTTGATCAGATTTCAGGATCCAAATATTTCTCCAAGATTGATCTCAGGTCGGGATATCATCAATTAAGAATCAAGGACGATGACATTCACAAGACTGCATTCAGAAGCAGGTATGGCCATTACGAATTTGTTGTTATGCCTTTTGGACTAACAAATGCCCCTGCTGCCTTTATGCAGTTAATGAATAGCATATTCAGGCCTTACTTGGATCAATTCATAGTAGTCTTCATTGATGATATATTGATATATTCTAAGACTAAGGAAGAACATGAAGAGCATTTGAGGATTGCATTGCAAGTCTTGAGGACAAATCAATTATATGCTAAACTCAGCAAATGCGAGTTCTGGCTTGAAGAAGTGGCTTTTCTGGGACATGTCATATCCAAGGACGGTTTATCTGTAGATCCGTCAAAGGTTGAAGCTGTAAGAAACTGGGAAAGACCCACTAATGCAAGCGAGATCAGAAGTTTCTTAGGTCTTGCAGGCTACTATCGGCGATTCATCAAAGATTTCTCTAAGATCGCCGTGCCCCTTACAAGGTTAACTCGTAAGGAGATCCGATATGAATGGAGTGAGGAATGTGAAAGCAGTTTCCAAACTCTCAAGGATCATCTCACTACAGCTCCGGTCTTAGCCCTACCAATTGAAGGAGAGAAATTCGAGGTCTACACTGATGCTTCTGGCATTGGCCTCGGATGTGTTCTAATGCAACAAGGGAAGGTCATAGCATACTCTTCTCGTCAACTGAAGAAGCATGAGGAGAATTACCCCGTCCATGACTTGGAACTGGCCGCGGTAGTATTTGCCCTAAAGATATGGAGACACTATCTCTATGGGGTACAGTTCACTGTCTACTCCGATCACAAAAGTCTCAAATATCTATTCTCACAAAAGGAACTAAACATGAGACAAAGACGCTGGCTAGAATATCTCAAGGACTTCGACTTCAGTATACAATACCATCCCGGAAAGGGTAATTATGTGGCTGATGCCCTTAGTCGAAAGCCGAGAGCAAGGATAGCCAATTGTATGATACAAGAATGGAGGTTACTTGAACGATTCTCCGAGCTCAATATAAGCTTGGACACGGAATCCAAATTTGTCACATTATCTCATGTAAGCATACAGTCAGACTTATTATCTGAAATACAAACACTTCAGGATGATGATCCTATATTAGTAGAAATCAAAAGCAGATTAGAAGGACAATCTGATTTTCAACTAACTTCTGATGGAAGATTATCGTTCAAAGATAGAACTTGTATACCCGATTGTCCGGAATTAAAGAAGAAGATCTTAGATGAAGCTCACCGATCCAGGTACACTATTCATCCAGGATCAACCAAAATGTACCAAGATGTAAAGAGGAACTTTTGGTGGCCTAATATGAAAAGAGAAATAGCGGACTATGTATCACGCTGTCTCACATGCCAACAGGTCAAGGCGGAACACCAAAAGCCTGCGGGAAAACTACATCCTCTAGATATTCCTAAGTGGAAATGGGAGGATATTGGTATGGACTTCATCATGGGTTTGTCTAAATCTAAAGGAGGACATGATGGAATCTGGGTTATCATTGACCGATTGACTAAATCGGCACATTTCTTGCCAATCAAAAGCCGATGGTCAATTGATGTGCTAGCTGCACTATACATCAAAGAAATAGTCAGGATACATGGAATTCCTGTCTCAATCGTGTCTGATAGAGATCCCCGTTTTACTTCTCATTTTTGGAAGGGATTACAACATTCGTTGGGGACAAGGCTCAACTTTAGTACTGCTTTTCACCCACAAACGGATGGTCAGACCGAGCGAACTAATCAAGTTGTTGAAGATATGCTGAGAGCATGCATTATTGACTTTGGAGGAAGCTGGCATGACCACTTACCTTTAGTTGAATTTGCATATAATAATAGCTACCAAGCTAGTATCCAAATGGCACCTTTCGAAGCCTTATACGGAAGGAGTTGCCGATCTCCCATATGTTGGAACGAAGTTGGAGAAAAACAACTATTAGGTCCAGACATGGTAAGGGATACAACCGAGAAGATACAAGTAATCAGAGAAAGATTACAAGTTGCTCAGACAAGGCAAAAGGCTTATGCTGATACCAGGAAAAGAGATCTTGAATTCCAGGTTGGAGATCATGTATTTCTTAAAATATCCCCTGGACGTGGCATACGAAGATTTGGTGTTAAGGGCAAGCTTACGCCAAGATTCATCGGACCATTTGAGGTACTCGAAAGAGTTGGCGAGGTTGCTTATCGCATCGCGTTGCCTCCTCAGTTGTCCGAGGTACACAATGTATTTCACATATCTATGTTGAAGAAGTATGTGCACGATCCGTCACATATTATTGAGCATGGAGATCTGATGATCCAGAAAGATCTCACATATGAACAGAGGCCCTTGAAGATATTAGATCGAGAAATACGAGCTCTAAGGAATAAGGTTATTCCCATGCTCAAGGTGCAATGGAATAAGAATCCTGAACGCGAAGCGACATGGGAGACCGAGGAATCTATGAAGAAACGATTTCCCGAGTTATTCTAAGAGGTATATGTCCTACACTCTCCGCGTGTATAATTATATATATATTGAATTTGGGGACCAAATTCTTTTAAGTGGGGGAGGGTGTAGCAACCCTAATAAATGAATAATTGAAATGAATTAAAACATATATATTACAGAAGTAATATATAAAAGGAATAGGGTTAATTGGACGAAATAAAACAAATTAAAAATAACGCCTCTTATTAAGGCGTTAATTTATAAAGAAACGCCTCTATCCATGGCGTGAATAAAGAAAGGACGCCCACACCTGCGGTCGTCAGTTCTCACGCGACCAAATGGGTAAGTAAAATAAACGCCCCTATCTTGGGCGTGTTTTAAAAGACGAAACGCCCTTTGTCAAGGCGCTTTTTAAGAAACGCCCTTATGCAAGGCGTCAATTAAAGAATACACGCCCTTACCAAAGTCGTTAATTCCATTCGGAACCGTTCGAACCCAGAACTTATCCAGGGTAAGTGATAACTATGAGAAAGAGTTCGAATGTGGTAATAACTCAATCTTGGAAATATTACTTCCAATCAAACACTAACTATTGTTAGGATTCCCAAAATCCTATAAAATCTCTCGTTTGACAAACCCTAAACCTATTTGATCCAAGCCTCTGCGACGGTAAGTGAAGAACAGAACTGTTCTTCTTTCCTTTCTTCTGTTTCGAGTATATGAAGAACTAACGTTCTTCATCTCCTTCTCTTCTTACAGGTTGAAGAAGCCTGGACTTCGTGGAGAACAAGGGTAAGTTCTTCTATCTTCCATCTTCAGCCAAGCATTATAAAGAAATTTCTAACATCTCTTCATATTCCCCTGTAGGAAAGCTCTAGTGATCTACCGAAGAACAAAGGTTCTTTGACAGAACAACTCCATCCTCCGTCAAGCCCTGCCTGCTGCTATTTGCTGCTGTTAGAAGCTTCAGAGTCTAGTATTCTCAACCAGATCTTCACGTTTCTCCATCAGATAATCCTCATAAGGTAGGATTTTCTCAAGTCACTGTAGCCCAAACTAAATTGATACAGTACAATAATTATCATGCATATACATGGTTTGGTTTACTATAGTTTCTGAACGACTTTCTGTTAATTTCTGGAAAGAAACGTCCTTAGCAAGGGCGTGACTATGAAATACACGCCCCAGACTAGGGCGCTACTTTACAAGTCACGACCCTGCCAAGGTCGTCAATTTTGGATTTGACGCCCTGCACACAGGCGTTAATTTCATTTAATCATTAATCACCCATGTTAAGAATTGAGTATCTATGAAATAATGATCCTACAATAATGCATGATCACATGTCTTCAAACTTGCTAATTTTATTGTCATGACCATACATTCGTTCTCCATGAATTCTATTATCCTGAAATTATTACTGCCCATGAAAATTCATGGTATCTCTTGAATTCACGACCTAGACTAGGTCGTTTTCCATATGTAAACGCCCCATCATAGGGCGTGAATTAAAAATAAACGCCCCTTACTAGGGCGCGTATCTGTTAAAATCCTGGAATATATATTCTGTGAAAATAAGAATTTAATGATTAACGCCCCTGACAAGGGCGCGTTTTTGATAATTTCTGAAAATAAATATGTTCTGAAAAATATTGTAAATAAAAGACGCCTGCTACTGTAGTCGTCAACTCTTGAAGAAACGCCCCTGCCGAAGGCGCGTTTTAAATAAATTATTGAATTATTGAAAATTCTGCAAAACGGACCATGTGTAAACGCCCTTCTGTTAGGCGTTAATTACTTGAGAAACGACTTGACCTAAGTCGTTATTTTACTGTAAACTGATTTTTCCTCTGATTTGCTAACCGATGGTTTATATATTATACATATATATATATATATCGGCACTATTCTCCACTCCGTGAGTATAGTCCCACTTTTCACGGTGTTTTATCGATCACACTCAATTCTCATTGACATACAAGCTCTCCTTTGGACATTCCGTTCCTTTGGACTAGCGAGTTAGTCATAGAGACCTCCGTAAGACTCCTCGTAGCCTTGGATTCCCTCAAGGCCGACTGAGCTGGTTGTACCCTAAAAAAACCCATTACACGATCCTTGCCATGTCAATCTAAAGAAACATGGTATACCGGCCCTTATGATTATACAAAGAGTATATCATAAGAAATTCTTGATGGGATGATGATATCATGCCATATCGCGTCATTCTTGTAAACCCCAATTCTATGATAAGAATGAGGGTATCTTGCTTGATCGAATGTTCATGTGGACCTCAATTCTATATAAAGAATGTCCATATTGATTTGTCATGGTACCTAAGTTAAGGGAACCATATTCCACCTAGTTTTATCGACATCGTGATTATACCGTTATTATCGCCAATTTATGTCCTTTGTCATATTTTTGGACTCTATTCTGTCAAAGTTGTCATACATGTCTACAAGCTTGAATATTGAAATTCTATATTGGCTATATAAACAAGAGTGGATGTCAAAAATACATGATAAATGCCTGCGCATATAGGGCCCGATCTGGTCCTGGGAGGAGCACCCGAAAGTACTTGTGCCCATGGGAGTTAAAATGATAAGGTATCTGGCATTATACCGAGTACTTGACTTGCTTGATTGGACATTCCACACACATCTTGTACTTGAATCGTACTTGACTTTACATGAAATGCGTGGCCCGAAAAAGGGTAATTTACTTGCTTGATACATGATAGCCAAAGTTCTTGACATGACTTGTTAAACGTGCTTGCTTGAATACCTTGAATATACTTGTCATCTTGTTGGAAGTTCATGATTAAGTTCATCTTATTTCTTTGATATTACATTCTCTCTATCTTGTCGTTTCATGCGAGCATGCATAGCTTTATTGCATTCATGAAAATGTAATTACTTAAACCCCTTGCTAGTACTTGAGATATAATTTCCTACTGAGCGTTCGCTCATTCCGTTTGTCCCTTTTTACTTTTCAGGTAAGTCCGACGACGATGGAAGTCAATCGGATGGGAATGATCAAGAGTGAAAGAGATAGAGATTCTCCAAGTGTCATCTAGTCTTTTCTATAGTTTCTTGAGTCAAATATGTATTCTTTTCCTTTTTATTAAACAGAGTATTGGATTTGTAATAGTCTATCCATTATGAAATAAAGGATTGGGTTATCTTGCTATTTTGCGCATCTCTGTCTTTGTGTCGAATACACGACCACTCTGATTGACATGATTGATATAGACACGTCGCGCATCTCCGGGTATCTTCCGCGCTCGGGGCGTGACAACTCGCCCTTGTTGTCTCCCTTCTTCGCCTTCCTCCCATCTACTCGATGTTGCAAGGAGGAATAAGAGGAGAAGGTCACCGCACCTGATAGAAATAAGGTCTCTACACACCGTCTCCATGCGTGAGTAACTATCCCATTGTCATCTCGGCTTAATCTTCTAGACAAGGACATAACCCTCATCCTAAAGTCTCGGAGCGTGGATTTAAAAGAGTAGACTCTAGTATCCTACTGTCTGCCTCCACGACGCTATGTGAGTCCACCGATTTCACTGTACACAAGTACATCCTAGACTCAGCTCATATTAGAATACATAGATTACTCAAGTTTTATCAACATGCATTATCATGAATCTTTGTATCGGACATGGAGTTGACTCCCTTTTGTATGAGTGGGATATGTGTCTTTGTTCTTATATGTATTTACTTATGGGTTAATGAAAGTTATATTATTTGACCAAAAAAGGGGTTTTACATCTATACCCTTATAAAATTTTGTATTTGTATTTATGCCCTTAATTTTCACATATGTGATATATATCCATCATATATGTCATATTGCCGTGGTTATATATCTATGGTTCTCAAGTCATTAATGCTGATGAATATTTTGAGAATATATTTACGAAAATCATTTGAAAATATAAAATGTCAAAATATATTATTTTGAGAGAGAGAGAGAGAAGCGTGTCACTTGCGGCCCATCTCCCCCACACCTGGTAGCTCCCCTTTCCCCCTCCTTATCCCTCACCTCCAGCGAGCACCCCTTACCCCTCCCGACCCCGTCCCCCTCCGACAATCACAGGCCCCATCCCACCGCTACATCGATCGCAGCCCCATCCCACCCCTCCAGCTCGTAGCCCCCCCTCCCTCTCCTCACCACTCATGGCCCCCTGCCATGCTGTCGACACTCCCCTCCATCGAGAACCCCCACTACAAGAAAAAGCGGTATTTCACACGGAAATTTCAGACGGATTAATTTTCATCGTAGTTCCATCTGTAAATTCAGACGAACATATTTCGTCTGGTGTTCCTAAAATATTTGGGACAGAATCATTCCGTCTAAATATCCGTCTAAATTTACACACGGTTATTCAGACGCAATTTGTGAAGTCTGGAATTTAAGACGGAATATTTTTCCGTCCGACGTTCTATCTCAAATTTTCCCTCCCCTGCCACATTCGAGTCTTTCTAGACTCTCCGCATTCCCCCCACCCTCCCTCTCACTCTTACTGTTTCTCCTCCATCATCCCCGTCGGAGCCGCCGCCCCCCTCCTCCCTCTCGATGTCGCTGCCGTCGTCCGCGCCGTCTCCGCCGGCCTCCGTCGTCGCTGCCGCCACCGTCCTCCTCCGTCTCGTCGTCCGCGCCGTCGCCTCCTCCCTCTCGTCGTCGCCACCGCCTTATGTCATCGCCACCGCTGCCAGCCTCTCCGGTAAGTCCCATCCCCCTTCCCCTCCCCCTCCCTCGCCGGCGCAAGTGCCCTTTTTTTTGGGATCATCGGAGGGGTTCAGGAAGGGTACGGGGGGGGGGGGGGGGTGTCACGCCCCGACGCGGAATATTGAGGCGCGACGAGTCGAAACACTCAAGTCGATCAGAGCATGAAGATTGGGGTCCAAACCACAAGAATAGATAAGAAGAAATGGATACTCTTATTTCATCAAAATAAAGTATTACAACATTCTTAAGTCTTACGAGGCAAGATACAACTTCAAAATAAAAACATAATTCTAGTAAGAGCAACCGTTCATAAACCTAGGTAACTAAGGTAATCTTGATTCCTCGATCACTCTAGCTCATTCCCATGAGTATGGGGTTCATCATCGGAATTACCTGAAATGTTAACCGGAAAACATAGGGTGAGCGAAATGCTCAGTAGGACTTATATCTCTATACCAGGTAACTTAAAGTAATTAGCAGTTTGGATAAAGGTATGTGCTATGCCGAGAAACGTAAATAAAATATGGAACAAGCATAGGAGAGAGAGTAAAATAATGCAGTAATTGGAATCACAAGTAGACAAGATATCAAGAGTAAAGTTCAAGTAGAGAATGATCATGTAGCAAGTAATATCATGGAATTGGCCATTTTACGTAAGTATGTACAAGTCAAGTACTTCATTTATTCAAGCAAGTCAAGAAATTCACAAACTGTGGAATGTCATAAATTAATCTAGCAAGTCAAGCACTTCGGTGCAATGCCACACCAGGTCATTCAACTCCCATGGGCACAAGTACTTTCGGGCGCTCCCCCTAGGACCAGACCGGGCCCCATTAACGCCAGACATTGGGTTATGGATCATAGATCCCAAGTGTATTTAGACATCCACATAATATGTATGGCCAAAGAATTTCAAGGTAGAGCTTATGAAATAAAGTACAGATCTAGCAAAATTATCATTCGAGGGACCAGTAGTACAAGATTTCAAGTAGATGTAAGAGAAGTCCAAGGATGATTTTAAGGCATAATATTTAACGACATTAAGATAATAAGAAGGCATCATGTTTAACGGCATTAAGTCGGTAAGAGAATTGGATTGACGGACACAGCTTACTCGGTTCTCTTGAAAAACCTTGTTAAACAGGTTTAGATCAAGTTTTTAACAGTCGGGTGCTTAATTAGAAAACCGAGGAACCATGGCCAGGTAAGAGGTGAGACAGTGGGAGGCTCCCCTCGCATTCGCGAGGTCCTAATTAATAAACCACTTATCCACTTAAAGCATTTGTCCGTGGACCTCTTTCCTTAGACACCATTTTTTCTTGGAAATATAGTTATTTACACGACTTGTTGAAAATACGATAACGTGATAATGCGAAAATCGTTAAAACTCGTATCCATCACGATTATGCAACTAAGCCCATGTAATTTTAACAGATAATATATACTCTATTTAACATGCCAGAGATATAATATAGTCATGGAGATCAAGGATATCATGAAGGTAACAAGAATTAGGATGGAATATAAGCTCATAGGACAACATTATTATCTTTCATAACCTTAACTTAATCATGTGTGAATTTAAATGATATGCAACTTAACATGACATATCTAAAATGCTAAATGGTATATTGGTTCAATTAAAACCTGAAAACATCACAATCGGGGCAGAGATCATGCATCCGGAACACGGTCTTAAAAAGACACCGTGATCTGAGACGGATCTTCCGGCGGTTAAAAATCTCGGTTAAAATCTTATATGCAATTGTATGGATAGCATACTTAATACTCAATAAAATTCAGGGAAAATGGTATAGAATCAAAGTAACCATGCATCTACATCTAATGCATGCATCAATTTGAGTTTAGCCTGAGAGAACACCTACCTAGTTGAATATCGAAGAATAAGAAATTTAAGAACGAATAACGCTTTCGAACACTCCTCCAACTTCGAGCTTTCTCCCGTTCTCCAACCAGCAATTCCTCCCAAGAGATTTGTGCTTTGAGTAGGGAAGAGCCTAGACCTATATATAGGCCAAAATCTCCCACCCACATTCACTATTACACCAACCTCATTCCACCATGTCACTATTACACCAACCTTGTTCCACTATTACACCAACCCCATTACATCAATTTTGTTCCACTATGTAGATGACATAATCTATGACCTTATTTATTCAATGATGTAAGAATGACATCATCCATTAATTAGAATTAGATTAAAGCTAATAAAAATCGGATGCCGACGTCTTCATCTTTTTGAAATCGTATCGCGAATCTCGCCGTTCGTGTTAACACATGGAATATAGTTCATGTTTATATATTCTATAATTTTAAAGACATAATAGAAAAATATACATAGATTAGACATAATAAAAAAATATTCATAATTTATTTTATTTTCATCTTTCATTATTTCCTTTTTTTATAAATGCATATAAAAATTTTTGAGTTGCTACATCCTCCCCCACTTAAAAGAATTTGGTCCTCCAAATTCACATCATATAATAGTAATTTAAAAATTCAAATGGAGGGTTCAAAATTCTAACATGAGATCAAATCTGCGTGCTTCTTCTTGATTGACTCTTCTAATTTCCAAGTAGCCTCCTCGAATCCACGTTTACTCCATTGGACTTTTACCATCGGTATAGCCCTATTCCTTAGTTGGTGAAATTTCTGATCTAAGATCTTGATCGGTCTTTCTTCATAAGACAAATCCTTCTGTAGCTTCAAGTCATTGAATTGAATCACATGCGAAGGATCATACACATGTAGACACGCTATTTTCACATTTTTCGCTGGTAAATATCATATTATACCGTGATGTCCCAAAGTGGCTTACGTATTTGACTTTATGTGGGTGACAAGTCATTTTTCAGGGTTTTATATAAAAATATGAAAAATCAAAAAAGGTTGGAATAATACAAACAAATTAGAAACGTTTATAAAAAAGAGCTTATGAGAAAATTCAAAAAAAGAAAATAATAATAAATAAAAGCAAAAAGGGTATAAGAAAATACAACAAAAAAATCAAAAAGTTATAAGAGAATACAAAAAAATTCAAAAAAATAAGGTTATAAAAAAATCCAGAAAAATTAAGAAAAGTTTAAAAATAATAATAATCCTATTTATGTATATATGTATATAGAGAAATCAATAAAAACATAAAAAAGATATATAATAATATTTAATAATACATATCCTTAATTTAATCTTTACTTTATTATTACTAATCTGTTCTTATTAATCTTAATCCCTATCACTTTCTTATCCCTTATCTTCGTTTCGCTAGCTCTCCCCTCGCGTCCACCTTCCACCATTGTCTATTCTCTACCTATCCCTTTCTTTCTTTTCCAGCCGCCCAACATAGAGCATCTCTCCCTCACACATCCTTATCTTATCATGTGAATACTACTCCACTCCCCACTCCCATGACCCTTCTCCCTCTCACGTCTTTTTCTCTCCTTTTTCCCTGTCTCCCCTATCTCTCTCACTTGACTCCCTCTCTTCCTCCTACGCAGAAAAAACACACAGCTGGAAGCCACCCTCTCCCACCTCCCTCTTTCTAACCTTCACCCATCGAAACACATGCCTCCCCCTCTCTCTGCCTCTCTATCCCCTGCATGCCCGTGAGCACCCCTACCCCGTCCAAGGATCCCCACGCCACCATCACCGCCGCATACGTCCCCGACCGCCGTCCGCGAACGCTGCACGCCGCCACCTGCATCTGTCCGCTGCTGGCCACCCGCCTCCACGTTGTCGCCGTCCGTTTCCTCCATCACCACCTCCATAGTCGCCGCTGTGCTCCCACCATCGTCCTCCCCACGCTACTGTCGTCGTCCTCCGGCCACGTCCGTCACCTTAGTCAGCACCACGGCAGCCGCTCGTACACCGTCGCCTACAACTCCGGCCAACCATGTGGCCAACCTCCACCGTGACCGCCGCTCCACCTCGTCCTTGCCGCGCCGCCGCGGACGTCGTCATCGAGCTCCCCCTCGTCGTGAACCACCCCAACGCCTCAACCTCCTGCTGCGGACACCACGTTAACCACCTCCCTTGCTGCGAGCATCGCCCCTCCATCTCTCTCGCTCTCACTCTTTTCTAAACCCAGCCACCCTCCTCCGTGTGAGCCCATCCCCCTCTCACTAGCCACACCCACCGTCGTCCCTCCACCGGCCGCCTGCATCGCCGCTGCCCCCTCGTTGCCGTTGTCCTCGTCGTCACCGGCCACCCACGTCGCCGTCGCCGACGACCTCGCCGCTGCACCCTCGCCGGACGCCGCTTCCGAGCTTCCCGGCGCGGCAGCCTCTCCCCTCTCTCTCTCTCGCGTTCTCTCTCCCTTCTTTCTCCCTCTTTCTCCCGCCGTCCCTCTCTCTCTCTCTCTCCGTTTCTCTCTCCCCTCCCCCAGGATCTCTCCCTCTCTCTTAACCTTTCTCTCTCTCGTTCTCTCTCTCTCGCGTTCTCTCTCTCTCTCTCCCCCTCTCTGTCTCTCTCTCTAGCCCCGTCTTCTCTCTCTCCCTCTCTCACCCGTCTCTGTCTTCTCCCTGTCTCGAACTCTCTCATCTCTTCCTTTTTTTATTATTTTTTTATCCACATCCTTCCCTCCCTCTCTTCTCTCTCACGTCTTCTCTCCCCTGTCTTTCCCTGCCTCTCTCGATCCCTCTCACCTCCTTTCTTTTATTTTTATTTCCCCCCTCCCTCTCTCCCTCCATTTCTCATTGTCCCTCATATCTTCTCTCCCCTATCCGATCCCTCTCTCTCCTTCTCACCTTCTTCCTGCTATATTTTCTATTCTCCCTTCCTCTCATGTATTCTCCCTATTTCTCATATATATAAATATATATATACATTATATATATATATATATATATATATATATCTTATGTATGTCTTTTACTATATACCGTATGTATAAAAATCAGATATAAAAATCTACAAAAAACAGAGGAGAATTTTCTCTCATTTTCTATCTTTATCTTTCTCTCTCACGCTGCCCCCTTTCTCATTGTCTCTTACATAACACACACATGCACACACATGAGTATGTGCTTTATAGGTGCTTAAGCTAAACATATCATGTTCTTTCTGCAGAAGGCTCAAAAGAACTCTTTCAGAAGCACCCCATGTTCTATCCCCAAACATACTCACGTGGGCGTCCTACCATGTTATCCAAGCTTTGTAAACCCATCGCGTTGGCATGTATATATTCATGATGAAAGGAATAAAAGCGGCCTTCGGCCTAATTTGCGCTACCGCACGTCTTCGTACACGGGGAAGTCGTCTCGTCCCACCGTTTGCCCGCTTCGCGTTTGTGTCGCCATCTGCGGCTCTTTTGTTACTCTTATTATTTTGTTGAGTTTTTAGTTTGTTATACATGTTATCACTGTTTTATCTTATGAATTGTTATCACATTATATCACTTGTCTAACTTAATTTCATTTTCTGTTTGTTTATCTTGCAGGGTAACCAGTCAAAAGCCCCCTTCTTCGACCCGTCGAACGAAGAGGAAGAAGGAACCCACGCAAATGCCGCGATAAAGGCCAAGCGATCAATCAACCAGTTCGGGACCCACGGTCCCTAGCGATCACACCACCAAACGCGTGTTTGTAGTAAATTTTAATTTCTGTCTATAATACCCGCGGATAGCTAAATCCCGGGTCTGTTTGTACTATAATCGGCTGCGGCGAGTCATTTCACCGTAGTCATTTACTTTTTGCACTTCCTTTCTGCACCTGTTATATTACTGTTAAAATCCCGCACGGATCAATATCCTGCGGCGGTCTGCTTATTGTTTATATTCATGTTATTATTATTATGTGAGGAGTGATATGCCGTTCCAAATTCCGAGTCCACGTATGTCTTTGTGTCCGCCAACTTCTATTATATAGAGTCTTAGGTTCATACTCGGTATATAGAAAGCTGTCCTCGGAATGGTAGGTCACACCTACCGGGAAGGTGTTCAGTTTGCGTGAGAGGGTCTTCGGATCCTGTTCTCCGCCCTGTACCGAAGGTCCGGTAAGTCTAGGCTCCACGTCCCCGTACAGAGTGACCTTTCAGGTCATACTCTCTGCCCTCTTTTCTACATCATCCTTTTACGCACGCGTTTTCATTTTCATCATTTTTTACTCTTTCACTCAGAGAGGGAGAAACCCCATCTCTCTCTCTCAGTCCACCACGTAACGCGTTCACATCTCTGGCGATCACGGTGGGACCTGCTTTTTACTTTTTTTGGTTACCCACAAGCTTTCGGCACCTACGTGTGCCCCTCCTGTTGACACCCACGCGTGTCCCTCCTCTCGGCACCCACGTGTGCCCTTCCCTATTGCGCCCACGTACGCTCACTCCCTTCGTGCACCTCGTGCACTCCCCCGGTCCTTTGTGGTTATTTGAGAGGTTAGCGTTGTCTCGTGCACTTTGTGCACTCCTCCTCCATTTGGCACCCACGTGTGTCCCCTCTATTTATCACCCACGTGTGCTCTCCTCTACTCGGCACCCACGTGTGCCCCTCCATTTAGCACCCACGTGTGCTCCCCTCCACTCGGCACCCACGTGTGCCCTTTCTTATTGCGCCCGCGTGCGCCACATCATCCCCCTCCTGCACCACGTGCACTCTTATAGTCTTTTCTGTTTTTCCAAGTGGTCTACGTGTTTCGGAAAGAACGGCTATATCTTACTCCATCTGTTCATTGTTGTTATATCCTTGTTATATCACTGTTATTTCTGCTATATTTGTGTGTTCTTGTGTGTTACATATCTCTTATTCAGTATTGCATCTCACGCATCTACCCCTTTATTTTATTTTTCTAAGGATTAACCTTTCTCGGTGAAGGAAGGACTCTCCGTCGGGAATTCCTCTCGACGGACTAGGATCTCCTCCATCAGGACCTCCGTAAGTCTCCGACATCGAAGGATTCCCTCTTCGTTCACTGGGCAGGTTGTACCACTGAAGTACCCCGAAGTTAGTTACCTATCCGTGGTGGGACGAGTGTCCCTAGTTGACACGGCGGTAAAACCAAGGTGTAACTAGGATTTTTGCAAATTTTGTGTGAATATTTATATTTGTTAAAAAGACAAAAAAAGAGGTAAAACAAAAACAAAAAAGTGGCGTAAGATCATCCACTTGTTTGGTAATCTTTGATATTTGTCTGCTGGTGTATGCTTTTACGTTCTGGAAAAATTACAAAAATGGCCCACGATTCTCTCGAAGAAAACCAATCAGGACGTGGTCAGTCAATTGACCCACGTGTCCACGCAATGGACTCAGGACCTTCTCGTGAGACCTCACAAGAGGTTCTCGCTGTTTCACGGGAAGTAGCCCCACCTCAGGACATCTTTTCCCTGTTAGGTGTCCTCGCCAGTACGCAGCTCAGGCCTGAGCAACTTCTAGCCTTTCAGGCTATTTTAAAGGGGAAATCTATTGCTCCCCCTCCTCAGGAGTCAACTCCGGCTCCCACATCCTACCAACAGCCGCTCCAGGCTACCACTTTTCCATCATATGTACATGACGTTCCTTCTTCCTCATTTCAAGGACAGGCGAGTCAACAGCCTGCCTCTTACCAATCTCCCCTTCCACAATCTCAAGCCCCTGTCATCCTTCATATGGTACCCCAAACGGGTCCATCCACTAGTGGGCCACCATAACCTTCTGGTTCAGGGTTCCCTTCTCAGGTCCCTATAAGGCCTTCTCAGCCTCAATGGCAGGCCCCGCTTTCACCTGCCGAGGAGCTCACTCAGTCCCTCCTCAACAAATACAATGAAATGAACGAGGAGTTCCGAAATTTCAAGAAAGAGGCACATGGGAAGTCTGTCCCTGACATTTCCCTGCCAAATCTCCCCATATTTCATCTTTCTCCCTCCGAAATGCCTACATACCGTAGGTATAACGGTACGGGAAATCCTTATATTCACATCAAGGATTTTATGTATGAATCTTCCTCATGGCAGAACGATCCAAAATCCCTGGCTTACCTTTTTCGGAAATCATTGGATGGTCCCGCCCTAGAATGGTTCTATTCATTAGAGCCGAGTGAGGCTGGAGATTTTGAAATTGTCAAAACCAAATTCATACAGAAGTACCGGGATAGGGTCGGTCCCTCCCTTTCTATCACCGACCTAGTTGCTGAGAAAATGAGGTCAGATGAGGATTTTATCCAGTATGCTGATAGGTGGAGGTCTCTGGCCGATAAAATAAATGATACCCTTTCAGAACCCGAGCAAGTCAAGATGATTGTGTCTAATGCAACCCCGCAGTTTAGACACATTTTAGCCATGAATAAGCTTACCACGATGGAGGAACTTTATGAGAGGGCTCGGTATATCCAGACCCAATTAAAAGATTCTCCTATCATGCACATGTTTGAACCTCCAAAGCCAAGGGTGTTTAAGAAGACGGGCACTAGTGTCCAAGGAGGGACAACTGAGGGAGTCGTCATAAACGAGCAAGTGAGTGTGCTTGGCGGCCCCAACCAACCAGTTAGCCCAAGGCCTCCTCAGGTTTCACGACCTCCCTTTCAACAAGGTCCACCTCTTTATCGTCCTCCACCCCAAAATAACCCCCTTCAAAACAACATGCTTCAACCCTTCCATCACCAGCAACAACAACAGCAACCACAACCTCAGTATCATCAAGTTCCACCCCCGGGAAATTACGGCCCACCACAACAACGGATGAGGCCCATTGGACCCAAAAGAGCCCATTATCCACCATTGCCCGAGGCATTGCCGGACATTTTTAATGCCCTCATGGCTGCCAACCTACTTACTTTGCCCAAAGAAAAGTTTGCATGGCCCCCAAATGCTTATACCTCCAGGTACTGTGTCTATCACAGACAGCCGGGTCATACGGTGGAGAATTGTTTCAACTTGAAAGATTACATTTACGACATGAATGATCTCGGTGAAATCGATTGGGATGAAATGAGGCGATGCATCGCCACCCTAAAGGCCAGGAGACCTCCGCCTAGGCCACAGTTACCACAACAACCACATCAACAACAACAGCCTTAGCAGGCCCCACAACAGCAGCCTAATATGGGCATCATCCATAACCCGCTTCCGGAGCACCAACAGCCCAACTACCAGGTTAATCCGATTTCCTCCTTCTCGGAAGTTGGAAGAGAGCAAACCTGTCATTTAGAAAGCACCTCTGTCCTTGCTACCAGTCATACCACCAATCAGCCTCCTCGTCTCCTTCAAACATCATCTTCTTACCATTCAACCCCCTCACAACCCCTATTTGGTCCTTCTCCCGTTTCACAGCCATCACGCCCTCTTATTCGTACCCCTACCGTCAATTCACCGTTAGTCCATCACCAAAGGCCATTTCCCACACCTTTTTCACCCCCAAGTCCCCTGATCACTTCTTATTCCTCTAATTTACCATCTACCTCTATCGCACCTTTACCTCCGCCTTCTAACCTTTTTACCGCCCATTACCCGTATGACACACCATCCACCTCTACCCCCATTGAACCTCCTCCTCCACCATCTAAACCTCTTATCATTCACCGTTCATCTGAGGTCCCCTCTACTTCCACTATACCCCCTCCACTATATAAACCCCTTATCGTCCATCATCTACCCCAAGTCACCTCCTTTTCTAATCTACCTCAACCTTCCAAACCCCTTATCATTCACCGTTCGTCCGAGATTTCCTCTACTTCCACTATACCCCCTCCACCATATAAACCCCTTATCATCCACCATTCACCCGAGATTCCCTCTACTTCCCCTATTCTTTCACATTCTAAACCCCTTATCATCCGTGATTCACCCGAGATTCCTTCTACCTCTACTATACCTCCGCCAAGCAAACCCCTAATCAAAACCCCTACACCCATCATAACCCCTATCCCACCAACCGTTCCTCCACTATTACCCCTTAAACCCTTGTTAAAGTCCACACCCAATACCATAGAGGTGCAACAAGACCCACAAGCAATGGTGCTCCGGAGTGGAAGGATGTTCCACCAGGTGTTTCCCCAGAATAGTCAGGCCCCTGAACAATCTCAGCCCCAGAAAGATAAGGAAGAGCAGTCAGAAGAGTCTATCCCTGGGACCCAGTATGATTTGCTAAAACATCTGGATAAGACGCCTGCCCGTATCTCCATCCTTGAGCTGATTAAAAGATCCCCATCTCACCAAGAATCTTTAAGGGAATATCTCCAAAAAGTCATGGTGAACGAGGATCTCCCTGTGGAGAAAATCTCGGCAGTCCTGACGCCCACTGATACACAACCGCCTATCATGTTTCACAATCACGAGCTTGCCCCCAAGGAAGCTCGGAAATATGCATTGTGTATTGCGGTGAAAATCAATGGCGTGTTAGTGGATCCGTGCCTGGTGGACACGGGCGCGTCTATAAATGTGATTTCCCCGAGTACTCTCCAAGCATGTGGGGTTGATGAAGAACAACTCATGCCCTCCTCAATTACAGTCACGGCCTACGACAACAGTAAGAGGCCGCCAATGGGGATGATTGCCCTCAATGTAGAACTAGGTCATGTATCAGTCTTTACGAAATTTCATGTCCTTGATATGGATCCCACTTTCAAGGCTATACTAGGACGTACCTACATTGAAGCTATGAATGCTGTACCATCCACCAATCATCAGTGTTTGAAATTTTCATATAAAGGATGGGTTATCAAGGTAATGAGCATGCACATCTGTTCTACGGTGGATGCTATCAACACCTCTTTGCCTTCGGTCTGGCCGACTCATCGGCCCATACTATCCTTGTTGGATGTGTATGACCCCTGTCGTGCTCCCTTCAGACAACAAAAGCCATTCCCTATGTTAAACTCACGTCTTCCCTTCCGCTCCAAAGGATGGGAGATTATGAGAAATATTGGCTACTAAGATGGCAAAGGTCTAGGGGCACAACTGCAAGGAAGGCTGAGACCACTCCAAAAGATAAAGCCAATCCATAGAGCTGGCTTGGGTTTTAAGGGGCCATTCGAATCAGACGGCAAACCCCTCACTTGGACTTTGTCCTCACATTTCAAAAAGGGGCCCATCGTCCAAATGGGAGATCCTCCACCGGAATCACCTGGGGGGTCACGGGATGTATTTTTAGCTCAAGGAGGTTCAAGGATCCCTAAAAGAGGAAAGATTGTCCACATGGATTGTGAATGGTATAAATGGTTTGACATACCAGATATATCTATTGCACTGGAAAGAATGTTCTCGCCTCCACATCTAGAAGGGTCGTCTTTGATCTCCGAAATGCCAGGGGACACCACCACACTTGCCAGAATGTCAAACCCTCCTCGCCAAGAGGATGTTGTCATCGACGGGTCATCACCCGTCACCAATATTGTCACTGACGGCTCACTAGCCGTCATTTTCTCTACCCACCTATCACAGCCTCTGTTGTTGTCTCCTTCCTGGGCTAGACAGTTATCTGATGATCTTCCTAGGTCCCCTTCTTTACTCATATACCTACGTGGGTTTCTTAACTCACGCCAGGTTTTCAATCACGATCTGCTCTACGAGCTACACAACCCTCTAGCTCTAATTCCCTTTTCACCTCCTCCAATTTCTTTTCATTGTTTTGTTATCAAAAATGAAAACGAAAAAAAAACGTCAATTTCCCAACTCCCCAACAACACATCTTTGTTAAGGAAACATCCTATATCTCCCATAAGTGTGCCCCGACTTACGGGCCACTCATTCAAGGTCCTTTGAGTGACCTTCTTTACCCCTCCTCTGAGGGGTCCTTCCCTGTACATTCTTCACTATCCTCTTTAGCTTCTTCTTCTTCTGTAAATAATGTGTGTCAGGTTAGGAATAAGTCAAGGGTAGTGCCCAAGAAGAAATCCAAGGGTAAGTAGATTCCCCGTCGGTTCCTTTTGGATTTAGCCACTAGATGTCAAGCCCTTCTAGCCATTCCTCAATTGCTATAAAATCCTATCCAATTGCCGGAGATAGAATGTGAAAATGATGGTGTGATTGATGAAGGGTACGAGGTTTATGAAATCACCAATGATGAGTACCCCATTGAAGAAGAGGATGAAGAATATGAGGATGCGGCCGATGCCTATGCTAGTGGAATGAGCAGATTTGAGGAGCCGTTGGCCGCTGTAGAAGAGTCTACCAAAGAGATTAACCTGAGAACTGAGGAAGACCCTAGGATTGTCCTCATAAGTGATGATTTACCATCATCTGACGAAGAGGCATTAATTAAGGTTCTCGAGGATTATAAGGACATGTTTGCATGGAGCTATAAGGATATGTCAGGATTGGATTCTACTCTGGTCGAGCATCGTCTCACTCTCAAACCAGGATCCATCTCGGTAAAGCAACGGTTAAGACGTTTTCGCCCACAAATGGCTTTAAAAGTGAAGGAAGAGGTCGACAAGCTCCACAAAACTAGGTTCATAAGAGTCGTCCTTTATCCTCAGTGGGTCGCAAACATTATTCCGGTCATGAAGAAAGATGGAAAAGTGAGAATTTCTTTTGACTTCCAGGACCTTAACCGTGCGTGTCCGAAGGATGATTTCCCTTTGCCTCATATTGATGTGTTGATTGATAACACGGCAGGATATGAAACCCTTTCATTTATGGATGGATTTTCTAGATACAATCAAATCCGTTTGGCAGAAGAAGATCAGGAGAAAACCTCATTCACTACTCCCTAGGGAACTTACTGTTATGTGGTCATGCCATTTGGACTGAAGAACGCTGGAGCCACTTACCAAAGGTCTATGATGGCAATATTCCATGACATGATGCACATATATTTGGAGGTATATGTGGATGATTTGTTGGTAAAATCCAAAACTAGGGCGGAACATCCCGAGGTCCTTGCAAAGGTGTTGCAAAGATCGCGTGAATTCAATTTGAAAATGAATCCAAAGAAATGTGTGTTTGGTGTATCATCGGGCAAGTTACTTGGCTTCATTGTGAGCAAAAGGGGTATTGAGATAGATCCCAATAAGGCTAAGGCAATTAGGGATATGCCACCCCCGAAGAATTTGAGAGAAGTTCGAGGATTAATCGGGAGGTTGCAATTTATCCGTCGCTTTGTGTCGCAACACTCGCAAAGGTGCCGGCCCTTCTACGAGTTGACCAAAGCAGGGACCAAATTTTGTTGGGATTCCAAGTGTCAGAATGCTTTTGACGGATTAAAGGAATATCTGGCCAACCCGCCTGTTCTCACTCCACCTATTCCAGATAAGCCTTTGATTCTATATATCTCGGTCCTAGACGACTCTGTGGGAGCCGTCCTGGCACAAATCAATGAGGAAGGTAAGGAACGGGCAACCTATTACTTGTCCAAACTCCTCAACCCCTATGAGCGAAAGTATACTGCCATGGAAAGGACCTGTGCCGCCCTTGTGTGGGTGGTATAGAAATTGAAACATTACTTTCTGGCTCACGAAGTCCACTTGACTGCTCGGATGAATCCTATCAAATTTCTCTTGGAAAAGTCTGTCCTTACTGATAGGCTAGCATGTTGGCAAAGTTTTCTATCTCAGTTTGACATCACCTATATTCAACAAAAGGCAATCAAAGGCTATGCTATAGCCGAGCATCTCGCTCATCACCCTCTCCCCAAGTTTGACCCTGTTCAATCAGAGTTTCCAGATGATGAACTAATGTCCATTACCCAGTCTGATGATCTCATGTGGACATTATATTTTGATGGAGCTTTGAATTCCCAGGGGAGAGGTATTGGCATTGTTCTTTTGTCACCTGAAGGTGTCGCTATCCCAGATACATTCCAGCTCTCATTTCCAGTCACCAACAACGTGGCTGAATACGAGGCTCTTCTGGCAGGTCTGAACCTTGCCTATTCCTTCTGGGTCACTGAATTACGAGTCATAGGTGATAGTCAACTTATCCTTCGCAAGTGCTCACCAAATATCGCACTCGCGATCCCAAGCTCAAGCCATATCAACAGCTTATTGTTGCTTTCGCTAAACTGTTCACTAAGTTGGTCTTTGTCCATGTTCCTCGCAATCAGAACATTCTCGCCGACGCCCTTACTTCGTTGGCATCATCATTAAGGTTTCCTCTGGGCATAAGGGCTCTGTCCATTTCTATCCGCAAGCTTATCCTCTCTGCTATTCATAACCCTTCCTATTTAAGGGTTCAGGAGGAAATGTCAAAGATGGCTCAGATAGAGAAGTTGTTGAAAAGAGGGAAATTATGTTGGTCGAATTGGAAGAAGAATTGGCTGATGAGGAGAAGCCATGGTTCTATGAGATTGTTAAATATTGCAAAGACCAATCTTACCCTGAAGAGGCAACAGCAGAAGATAAGAGGGCTATAAGGAGAGTAGCCCAGAGATACACATTGGTTGGAAGATTGCTATACAAAAGAAGCCTCACTGGTGTTCTCCTGAGGTGTCTTGATGATGATGAGTCCTGGAAGTGTGTAGAGGAAGCACACTCAGGTGTGTGTGGTGGCCATGTGAATAGCCAGATGCTTGCCAAGAAGATCCTTCGACAAGGCTTTTACTGGCCCACCATGGAGGAAGATTGTGCCGTCTATGTCCGTAGGTGTGTCAAATGTCAACTTCACGCTGATAAGATTCATTCCCCATCTTCCTCTCTCCATCCAGTATCCTCCCCATGACCTTTCTCCATGTGGGCATTCGACATCATTGGTCCTCTCGGTGATCCTAACTCCCTTACTAAACAAAAATCCTTCATCCTTACTGCAACGGAGTACTTCACCAAATGGGCCGAAGCTGAAGCCTATGCAGAAATCAAGGCATCCACAGTCTGTAAGTTCATCATGAAGAACATCATCGTCAGGTTCGGCATTCCCAGAACTATCATCACCGACAATGGGCCACAATTCATCTCTCAGGATCTTCAGGACCTCTGCCAAAGGTATAAGATTACATTGCATCATTCATCACCATATTATCCACAAGGCAATGGCCAAGCAGAGGCTACGAATAAAACACTGATCAAAATCATAAAGAAAACTTGTGAGTCTAGCAGATTCTCGGATTGGCCAGAGAAGCTTATCGAAGCTCTATGGGCCTATCGCACTTCAATCCGAACTCCTACTGGGCAAACTCCGTTCGCCCTCACTTACGGGATGGAGGCGGTAGTTCCGTATGAGATTCTGATTCCCTCTCTGAGAGTACAATTGGACAATGACCTTCCCCTCGATGAACGTCGCGATTCTCTCCTTGCCCAGTTGGAACTCTTAGACGAGAAATGTCTAGTTGCTGCCGAGCATGCTCGCGTCTACCAAAATAGACTCGCACGTTTTTACCAGAAGAAGGTTATTGAGAGAAAGTTCAAAGTTGGTGAAATGGTAGTGAAAAGAATTTTTGTAAAACCTGGCGGGCCGCGTTCTAAGCTCCAACACAATTGGGAAGGACCATACGTGGTTCAGGCTGTACATCCTGGCAACGCCTACATTCTAGTCAATGCTGAAGGAGTTGAGTTATCCCATCATTGGAATGTGCTTTACCTTAAGAAGTATTACCCTTAGATAGGTGTACATACTGTCAAAGATAAAAAAATTGAAAAAAAAAACAACAAA
Organism: Amorphophallus konjac; assembly: GCA_022559845.1. Taxonomy (NCBI): domain Eukaryota; kingdom Viridiplantae; phylum Streptophyta; class Magnoliopsida; order Alismatales; family Araceae; genus Amorphophallus; species Amorphophallus konjac. The sequence continues at coordinate 692,975 of CM040118.1, read as the reverse complement.
AAAATGAAAAATAATGAAAACCACAAAAATTTGTACATGAAAACAAAAAAGAAAAGACCAAAAAAATAGAAAATTCAAAATGCTGATGTTTGGAGACCACCATGGAATCAAGTTACTGCATCTTACCTCCATGTCAAGATAGGGCCCATTAAGGCTTGGTAGGTCTCAAGTCTTGGTTTGCCAGAACCGTGGAGACCCCTGTCCGGCCAGTTCGGCCTATGCCCCCTCAAAAGAAGACAACATGTATACACATCTGTGTTATAAAAAATTGATAGCATCGCTTATGGTAGGGCATCACTCAAAAGGTCTCCACGAAAGCTCAAATCTTTATTCTCTTCTTCTCGACCGAATGAGACAGCCGGTGCCCTTAAAACGCTGAGCATGGGAAACACGAACACAACCCCTAGGGTGAGAGTAGGGCCCAATTCCTCGAGCATGGGTCAGAGCACGAGAAGAGGGCAGTGTCCCCGCAGGCATCCAAGAGAGATTCCATAATGTCAAAATACTATGTCCCTCGCAAAAATCTGTCAAGAAAAAAAAATCAATCAGAAAAGAAGAACAAAATCAAAGTCAAGTGAAAAGCCTTGTCGTAACCGTGCCTGATTCCACTAGATAAACCCCTTTGACTGAAAGTCAAATTCTATACAAAAGGGGCCATGAGATGTAAATGCTCGAGATTTGGTCTGAAGTTGCCCGAAAGGGGAAGTTAAGTGCGCCCCTACTGGCTCGCCGGGTTAACGGTTTTGCCGGTCCTCTCAGGAGGTTTACCCCTAATATTCTTCCTCTTCTCCTGAAGATCAAAGCTCAATGGAGTTCCCGAAGGGTGAAACTCGCCAAAGCCTGCAACATCCTTTTAACACAAACATATGGTTGTCCATTTTGAAAAGCAGAAGCCATTGTCGTGAAGGAGTCTCCGTGTTTCTGGCCGGTCAAGACCCTTGTCTACCACCTTAATGCCTTCTTATCTAACCTCAGGCTTAGACCAATGCAAGCGCGTCACCTACGGGTGCGACGGCGTCTGATTCCGGGTCAGCGTCGCGCGGTTGGTCGTTTGGGTTCCAGGGTGTTCCATTATATACCATCTAGAGTTGTGAGGAAATAGACCCGGGTCGGGCAAATCATTTACCTCGAACACTTTTTGGGTGAATCCCTACGGTCGGAAGCAACTGGGAGCCTAAGCATGGCATGACGGTATTGTCATCAGGATAAGTCTTAGCCGGCGGGATTATCATTCGAGGAGTCTAGAGGCCCAAATCAACCTAGATGTGCACTTAGGATACCTGGGAGGTTAGTAAGAAATCCATATTCTCATGCAGGTTAGGTGCCATATGGGTGCTTACCAGCCATTAACAAAAAAAAAATGATGATGATGATAAAAACAACAAAAAAAATGGAAAAAGAGAAAAATGTAGACATATGCAAAACAAAAAAATGATGAAAAACAAAACAACAAAAAAATGCAAGAAAAAATAAAAATAACAAAAAATCACATTTCCTATGATTGCATTTGTATGCAGCATTCCACCTTTAATTTTCGCTTGCATCCGTGTGCTTGTGTGCCGCATTCACCATCATATCTTTATCTTGCCTTTATTAATAAAGGCTTGGCCCCTTGACCCATTATCAAGGACAGTCAAAACAGAAATCTGCTTATTGAGTAAGGGGCCAAGTCAGAGCAGAAATTCTGACTTGTTTGTTTCAGTGATGTGTGCAGGGATTCGAGATAGCAAGAAAGAGTTGAAAACAAAAACCAAAAATCAAGCTTTTTATTTCATTCCTAGAAATTGTATATTAAGTTCCACCTTCTCTCTCTACATTACTCGTCCCTCCGCTCTCCGGGCAAGACGCTCTCGATGGTGCAACCCAACTACGAAAAGCGGTACTTCTACCGCCCTGCACTCCTCTTCCCATCTCTGTACCCCGGCGTCGATCTGCAGAGGCAGTAAAGAAGCTACTAACACGAAAGCCACGCTCTCGTGCTCTTCGGTAGCGCTCTTCACCATCTCTCAGCCATTGTTCAGCAAGGCCAAGGCTGGTTCGGAGTTCAAACAATTGGGCTTCCATGGCCCTTCGCTCCTCCCTCTCAGCCAACCTATCGGCCCTCTCTCTTTCTCTGTCCCTTTCTTTTTCTGCACGTTCTCTTTCTCGGTCTTCCCTCTCCAGTTGAAGGGTGATCCTTAGCTCCACGGCGTCCCTAGAAGAGTCATCATTTGGACGACGCCGCAGTTCATCTTCCAGTTCCGCTATTCTAGCCTCCCTCTGCACAGCTTGGGCAAGTGCCTCTTCCGTCTCCTTTTCCTGCCAGATATGCCGTCTCAGATATGCGGCAAGACATGAATGAGGAAGATTCAACAATGAAACTTTTACCTGTATAGAGAGCATGCCTTCTGCCTCTGCGGCACGCTGCGTGGCATGAGCAAGTTGCTCGTGAAACAAATCCAGCTCTGAGGTAGGGATCCATAAGCTGGAAGAGACGCCATCTGCTCCCATCGCTGATGAGGCTGCGTCGATCTGGACGCGCTATAACCACTTGAGGTGATAATTAGTGGCTAAGCACCATGAATCTATGGTCATAATTAGGAGTATGCATTGCATATACACTTACCGAGGCACTTAAGGCACCACGCGTGTCACCCAATTGTCGCTCCGTGTCTGCCAAGCGAGCTCGCAAGTTCGCTATCATGGTATCACGGACATCCTACAGCCATGTTATAGGAGTCAGCATTTTCACAAAAAAATAGATAAGAACAAAAACAAAAAAAAACAACAAAAAAATAAGGAAAAGAAGAAAAGACCAAAAAGGGGAGGCCTACCTCCACAAGTCCCCCAAGTTGGAGTCGCTCTGCATACATTGCCCTATATAGACGCAGATAGTCTTCACTATCTTGTGCCTGTGATTCCATAATTGTGCCACCCCGTTGCCAGTCTTCATACTGTTCGGGGAATCGCACACGCCAATCAATGCAAGTTGCCAGTCCTCTCGTCTTTCTCCCGACCGGAGGTGGCGCAGTCGTATCCACCCATTCCTGGGCTAGCCCCAAGGTCCTCATAACTAATCGTAGCCGAAGCGGCTCGATTTCATTCAGACAGTGCATCCAAAGCTCTCGTCCAAACCGGGCGCGACTCATCAAAACCCACGGTTGGTCAGCATCGACCACCCCTGAGTAAGGTCTCCAATTCACCTAGATTAGATTGTATATATTCTTTTAGCTAGTCAAATGTAGAAGTAAAAAAAAAAAGAACTAAATAATAATAAAAAGAAGAAAAAAGAATCCTACCATCGCTGCAGGGAACTCCTGCAGTTCACGTCTTAACACCATCAGTTGGTAGGATAGAGGTGATGTACTCATAATGGGTTGCCACCGTCTGGCTAATGGCACCGTCACTGGTCGCCAATGCCGAGCTCTCCCCATCGGGAGGTAGTAGTAGCTCCATAGCTGCATCATCATGTGCCATTAGTGCCTTAAGTGAACTATTGGGAAAAACACACAAAAAAATGAAACAAAAATTACCTGGATAAATGGTGTAAAGCCACTGACAGTCACCTCACGGTCTGCCTCTTGGGATAGGCCTATAAACAGATGCGCTAGTACGGCAGCTCCCCAAGCATACTGCCCTACTCTTTCCAGGTCTACTAGCAGCTCTAGGAAGAGACATTCGATGCTGCCTCCCTTCGAGCTCAGTAACAATCTCTCCAGCAAAAAGAGGAGAAATCTCCTCAAATCCATGTTGGACCTTTCCCAATTGCCGAAATCTGTGCAGTACACAGCACGGCACCCTCTTTCTGTCCTTTCCATGAATTCTTCTAAGGACTCATCATCCCGGGGACGAGTATCAGCAAGTCCCAATGCCTCCATGATAGATGCCTTGGCTACTGATCGATTCTTCCGACTGTCAAGTTCCAATCCTAACAGCTTCTGGGCACCTTCTCGGTAGTCCGCATAAGTGACCCCGGTCACTGCCTCCCCATCCACTCTGAGACTTGTGATTCGGACCACATCTTCCAGACTGGGTACCATGTGCCCCCAGGGCATCAAGAATGCCCGACTCACTGGGTCCCATCTTTCGCGCAATGTTTGGATGAGGACGAGGTCGAGCTTGATTGGCTCGATCCGCAGAAAGGCCCCAAATCCCATCACATCTAGCCTGGCCTTCTGGAAGTCTGGAAGACCACGATATGCGGCAACCACTAGCTCCCAGGAAATGTGCGATTTCATCATGCTCTGCACATACACAAGAACTGAGCAAAGGGGAGCTTTGCCAAGGAAGAAAAAGGGAGAGAGAATGAAGGAAGGGATGACAAGGTCCAACTTACGAGTTGTGATTGCATCCTCTCACCGAGCTGCCCCTCGACTTCTGAAAGTCTCCTGGAACTGCTGCCAGATCTGCTCCTCTTTGAAGAGCGGAAAGGCTCACCTTCTGTTCTGAAGCTAGATTCACCCTCCATCCTAAAAATTGAGCAACTCTCACTACCTCCCCTTCTTGCAAACTTTCACTCTTCGGATCAGCTCTCACGACTCGGGTGCTCTCAAGTCGAGTGAAAGAGGAGATATTTATAGGATTTGAAGGAAGGTGATCTAGATCTATCACCATCACCCCTAGCGACAGCCTTTGCGACAAGTCACCCCCCTTACTGTTGCAGCCACTCTACCACGGGGAGTGATCGATTTGGGGGCGTGATTTGTTAACTTGTCATCCTTATTCGGTCTAAAGATTCTCCGCGTTTATTGTCTAGTTGCATCTACTTTTAGAGCAAACAAGCAAATCGGGGACATTTATGCGGGAAAATAGGGCCAAGGGCCGACGTTTTTGAAATTGGTGGTAGATCCTTTTGAAAAATCATGGCCACGGTACACTCGCGTGTCACTTCGCCATGTGAAGTGAATGGAGCAGAGCTGTGATTGTTGACCCGCCACCCCTATTCGGTCCAAAGATTCCCCGTGTCCCTTGTCCTATTGCGACTACTTTTAGCGCAAACAAGGAAACGAGGGACATTCAAGTGGGAGAAGAGCACCACGGGCCAATATTATTGAAGTCTGATGGTAGACTCCCTTTGAAAATCATGGCTATGGTGAGTCACCGTCCCGTGTTTTAAGGTGACATCTCGTTGAGCATGTCTCGCGGGAACCCATGTGGTAGAAAAGACCTGTAGAGCACAAGGAACGAACGGGCAAGCAAGCTGCGTTCAAACCAAGCCATTTCATTCACATATCTATATAAGGGTTTGTGCCCGTCATGAGGAAGGAGTGGGTGTACAAGACATTCACTAATCCTCGTCACCCTCCTGGTTACGTCTCTTCTCTCTCCAAAGGCAAGAAGTCCCTCATAGGCCTTCTATAGCTCTGTGACGCAGTAATCACTTTGCTGTGCCATGCCTTTCCATCTGCTCTGGCAGTCCTTTCGTCATCCTCCTGTTTCTCTCGCGACCCTGATGGCCGTGAAGCTCTTGAAGTCGAGGTCGCTGGTTGAGCTGCCCTCTGCTTTGCTGATGGAGATGTACCAGCTCCAAGAGCTCCTCTGCTGCGAGCTCCAATTCCCCTCCGATCTGCGGAGCAAGTGACGTGTCTGGACGTTCTTTCTCTCAGAGCTCCATCTCATGGGTCTCTTGTGCTGCTATGTCTTTGCCTTTCTCTTCATCTTCTCTCGCTTTACCTCTCTCCTCGTCACTTGGAGAGAAACCTTTAGCATCAAGGCATCTCGGGGCAATCCCGCATGTTGTAGTTGCTCTGATCTTTCATCTCTTATTCTGTGATGGTCAGCTGTTGCTTGGCGTCTGCCATCTTAGCCCGCTTACGGAAAAGGGATGGAGGAGATTCAAAGCATGTGCAAGGGCATTAAGGCCTTATTTCATTCCAAAATGAGGACTACACCAGGGGTTTAGGCACTTCGGGCCTCAAATTCCCCAATTGGGTTACATAAGCTTTCCACAGTTCCATGTCCTCATTTACAGACACCATTACCTTCAGTGGAACACTTGCCTTCCACGCACCCTTACCTTCAGTGGAACACTTGCCTTCCACGATGCTTTAATTGCCTTCACATCATTTGCATCTCCCTCCGTACCTAGCTCTCTCTTCCTCAGAGGAAGAATTTCAGATAACATTGGGAATGAATGGCGAGGGAGGCCGATCTGAGTATAACACCGATGTGCATTGTACAGAGCAAAATCAGTCGCGTCGACCAACTGCACCTCCGCATCTGGGAAAGACCTCGTGAGGAGTTCACATGACAGTAAACATGTTGACGCATAAGTGAACATGTTCTGCATCATAGTGCTGTAGTGATTCCTCCAGTCTTCGCGTTTCTTCAACCGAGGAGCGCGATTTACCACATTACCACTAAAGCCTAACACATCGGCTATGTGATAAAGTGGACTTTGTTGGAAGATTTTTGAGGTAGTCGTCATCCCCTCGTGGTGGTCAAATTTGAAATGCAAGTCAATCCAGCAATTTAGAAGGAGTATGCAACCGAAAGGAGGCTTACCCATGCTGGAAGCTGTGAGGCCGCTGTAGAGATAGGCAAGGATGGCGGGTCCCACTCTCTTTTCATTCCAAATCCCATAAATAGCGCTCAATTGGTCCTCCTCCACTATGTTGTCTGTATAAGGAAATAGGAGAGCTCCCGCTAAGCAGATTGCGAACCCCTTCATCAGTTTCTCCAGCTGATCATCACTTGTCGATTCTTCCAGGACACTCATGGTCCATTCTGCAAGCTTTTGTAAGTTAATTCCCTGTCGAGTTTGGACCGCCTTGATAGCCTTCGATGGCATGAAACTTCCGAGAACCTCCTCAGAAGTCACATTTTTCAGCATGCGCGAGATCTTTATCTTGCCATCCTTCTTAAATCTCTTCAAACCGAGCAGCAACTCCACCTCCTCAAGAAGAATCGTTGTTTCAAAAGTGGGGAAAATGAAGGTGTGAGTTTGAAGGTGCCAAATTTCTACCAGTGCACCCATGGCTGCCCAATCCATGTAAATCTTGTCATAGTGTTTGGCGTGAATCACCAGTCCTTGGAGCTGTCATTTTGAAATCACAGCTCTCATGCCAATGGTCATATTCGAAGTGAGCTTCGATAGCCAGGGCATCTTTGAGAATTTCCTTGGGCCCGGGAAGAGAGGATATGGCTGAAAAGGAAAGGAAATGTCGAGAAGGTGAAGGAGAAGTCATACAGAAACTAAAAATGAGTCAACTCACCAGTCCTAAGTGAATTCTTTCACTCAGATGCCCTTCAAGGTCCCTAAGCCGTCCGACCTCATTGCTAGCCCTGCTTCTCTTCACGGGACGCGAGGATTCGCCTTCCATCTCAAGTCGAAGGGCTAAGATCACTCTTTCTTTCCCTTGCTTCTCTTTAGGGAATTCGTGCTTGTACTTCTTCCTGGTTCGCATATGAGCTACTTATAGAATAGAAAGGAATCAAGGTCGTCATCAACAGTTTGTCGTGTTATGATTATTAATCCTGTATGATTGGTCATGTTATGATTATATCTTGTCATGATTGTGTTGATAATTCTGTCCTATCATGATTGCCTTAAATAACTATGTCTTCATGATTGTATTTTGTTATCGTTGTGTAATTGTTCTATGTAAATTTTAAAGAAAAAAGGAAAAGAGAAAAAAAGATGAAAGAAAAACAAGAAAAATGGATCATCCCCTTCCCATGTGTATATCTCCGCATTATGTCCTGCATTACATTTAGTCCAAGCCATATGGATATGTCGTTAAGTCGCGCTAGTATGGGGACGACGGTTCCGTTCAGTGTGTCGATAAACGGGCTCCAGCTCATTACCGACTCATCGAATCGGTGTTCTAACCCACTCTACATAACTTAACAATATCATCCTTGCCCAGTTGATCTCATTGTGAGAATCATTCATTTAAGTCGATTGTATAAGCCACTATGTTTAAACACTCTGAAATGTGAGATATTCCATTCTGAGTCGCGTACTCAGTTTTCCCGAGGTTGCCTTGGGCTGTTTCTCTGAAAGAGACCATTATTTGGATTTGTCCCCAAATCATCTTTTTATTCCCCTCGGACCCACCTTGGCTGTAGCACTTCCACAATGGCTGGTAACCGCTCCCCAATGGTGAAACCTGAGATTTACGACCCAGGTACTTCCGCGCCGTGAAGTTGGTCCTTTTTAGTTGTTTGTGCCCCAGTGCACACTTTGTATTCCTTGTTTGTTATCATCTAAACAATGGTTGATTTCGTAGGACCGTCTTCAAGGTTGCTTCGGCGAAACTCGGGAAAGATTCCCATCAGGAAAATGATGAGGGCGTGTCTCATCACACCTTGGCATCTGCTTTTCACTTCACTCCATTTCATTCCATACATTTCATTCCATTCCATTACATGTCATGTCCCTACAAAGCAGACGCCAAGGCGGGGCAGCTGTAGACACGCTATTTTCACATTTTTCGCTGGTAAATCTCATATTACACCGTGATGTCCCAAAGTGGCTTACGTATTTGACTTTATGTGGGTGACAAGTCATTTTTCAGGGTTTTATATAAAAATATGAAAAATCAAAAAAAGTTGGAATAATACAAAGAAATGAGAAACGTTTATAAAAAAGAGCTTATGAGAAAATTCAAAAAAGAAAATAATAATAAATAAAAGCAAAAAGGGTATAAGAAAATACAACAAAAAAAATCAAAAAGTTATAAGAGAATACAAAAAAATTCAAAAAAATAAGGTTATAAAAAAATCCAGAAAAATTAAGAAAAGTTTAAAAATAATAATAATCCTATTTATGTATATATGTATATAGAGAAATCAATAAAAATATAAAAAAGATATATAATAATATTTAATAATACATATCCTTAATTTAATCTTTACTTTATTATTACTAATCTGTTCTTATTAATCTTAATCCCTATCACTTTCTTATCCCTTATCTTCGTTTCGCTAGCTCTCCCCTCGCGTCCACCTTCCACCATTGTCTATTCTCTACCTATCCCTTTCATTCTTTTCCAGCCGCCCAACATAGAGCATCTCTCCCTCATACATCCTTATCTTATCATGTGAATACTACTCCACTCCCCACTCCCATGACCCTTCTCCCTCTCACGTCTTTTTCTCTCCTTTTTCCCTGTCTCCCCTATCTCTCTCACTTGACTCCCTCTCTTCCTCCTACGCAGAAAAAACACACAGCCGGAAGCCACCCTCTCGCACCTCCCTCTTTCTAACCTTCACCCATTGAAACCCATGCCTCCCCCTCTCTCTGCCTCTCTATCCCCTGCATGCCCGTGAGCACCCCTACCCCGTCGAAGGATCCCCACGCCACCATCACCGCCGCATACGTCCCCGACCGCCGTCCGCGAACGTTGCACGCCGCCACCTGCATCTGTCCGCTGCTGGCCACCCGCCTCCACGTTGTCGCCGTCCGTTTCCTCCATCACCACCTCCATAGTCGCCGCTGTGCTCCCACCATCGTCCTCCCCACGCTACTGTCGTCGTCCTCCGGCCACGTCCGTCACCTTAGTCAGCACCACGGCAGCCGCTCGTACACCGTCGCCTACGACTCCGGCCAACCACGTGGCCAACCTCCACCCTGACCGCCGCTCCACCTCGTCCTTGCCGCGCCGCCGCGGACGTCGTCATCGAGCTCCCCCTCGTCGTGAACCACCCCAACGCCTCAACCTCCTGCTGCGGACGCCACGTTAACCACCTCCCTTGCCGCGAGCATCGCCCCTCCATCTCTCTCTCTCTCACTCTTTTCTAAACCCAGCCACCCTCCTCCGTGTGAGCCCATCCCCCTCTCACTAGCCACACCCACCGTCGTCCCTCCACCGGCCGCATGCACCGCCGCTGCCCTCGTT